>LR989927.1:0-1250000 GCA_905146935.1 Scaeva pyrastri | reverse complement strand
TTTCATTCTAACATTCGCGAAAATTTGACACAAGATAAATTAGACCTTGTAGGTACACGATTTTGCTTAAAAATTAAAATTAATTTTATTTTTGTTTATTATTTGATTGTAAAAATTTAAGGTAAAATACATATTATGTAAAACAGGATTCAGACTATATAGGTAATTTGAACATCGCGGGCTGTAAAAGATCTGTTTCATATAGACATTTAAGTAAAAAATAAAATTGCAAAGAAAGTACATTTTTAGGTGCTTGCATTAGTAACTTTATTGAAATATTTTAAGTCGTAATCGTAGCTTTATTTATCAATGAAAAAAAAAATATTTCTCTAAACAAATCAGGGCTAGAGACTCATCTCACTGAGAATCCATCTGCATGCATTTGTCAACGTTTCAAAATATTTCCTGGTATTGTTTTACATTTTTTATTATTTTTTTAATGGATTTCTCCAACATTTAATAATTTTTACTTACAAAAACAGTCTAAGGTTTACAATCAGTTTATCAGTTTTGAAACACAGATGTTTTGCTTTAATGCGAAAGAAGTTTAGATTCTTGTTTGGAATAAAGCATAATTATTATTATAATCAAAATTTGAACAAAGTGCAATATATAATTAATAATTATAATACTTAACATTTTATAAATAACAATAGTAATAAATAATTTCATAAGAGGATTTATCTCAACTTGACAATCGTTTTTATTTATTTAAAAGTTGGATGCAAACCCAATATTCGAAAGATAATAAATAATGACTGAAACCCTTTATATTATAAAAAATTATAAGAGGTTTTAAGACTTGCTTCTTAAAACTATGTTTTATGGTCGTGCTGCTTTAAGAAAAGTTAGTTTCTCAATTTTATTTTTATTTAGAAGCCTCTAAGATAATTCATCTTAAGTTCGTGAATTTAGATAAAGAATTGTATGTATGTATATACTTACAGCAGCCTTTATTTATATGTATAGATAAGCACGTGATATTTTATAGTAAAATTTAATTTCAACATCTCGAAGATGGAAATCTCTCACATGCAAGATTTTTGAAGTTCGTCCTTATTTATAACATTTGTAACTGTTTTCAAAGTTTTACGTTCTGCGAATATTCTTTAAGAAAAAATATTACAATTTTAAATTCCTTTTTCACATTTGTGCTTCATAAATTTGATTGAAACATCCCAACTTGACACAAGTGACGAAAATAACAACTATTAAAAATACTTAAACAATTTTACTAATTAAACATTATGTAAATAAATAAAATTTACTCAAAACTCTCTAAGTTTTTCGTTTTTGATCAAATTGCTGTTGTGGAAGTTCCTCCTGTAGTTGTAGAATATGATCTACGGGATGTGGTTTGCCATCCTCTCCAACACGACATGGTTGTACTACTCCACTGCGATGCAATTTATCCATTAAATTCACCAATTGAATGGCTTCGTATTCCTTTTGTTCTTCACTCATACCCGCTAGAGGACTAGCTTTTGGTTTTTCATAACAACCCAGAACAGGGTTGATTCCATGTTGCATTTCTTTGTACTCTTCCGTGTCACTGTCTTCGCTGTCTGAAGAGTATTCAGTATTTTCAATACGTCGGCAGTCTAGAACACCACGATTAGCAAAGAGCCCTGCGGCATTTCCATAACCAGTGTACTTAATCATTCGACTCACATTTTCTTTGCAGCAGACGAAGAGCAATTCAGCAGACAGGTCTCTGATTATCATCTCCGGATTGGTGAGGAAGCGACAAAGGTGGTTGCGAAGCTCATCTCCCACTTCTGGCCGATGAGACACATCTTTAAGTGGAGGAAGAACAACTTGTCGGATATAGTGACGCATTACGGGACAACAACGTGCACAGTTAATAAGAACAGTCAATACCGGTGCTAAGGAATCATTTGATATCGGACTACTTTCTTTCTCGTTTAACATTGACTTAAGAAATCGTAACAGGATCTCCAACGAGCGAACACTTTTTCCTTCGTGTATAAACTCGCGAGCTTCGCCAGCTGCTGGTTTTGTTATAAGTTCGTACAAGCAACTAGTACAAATGTTAGTGAGTAAGTTAACACTATTCGATATTACATTTCGATGTTTTTCAGTTTCCATGCTGCCGAATTCGTAGAGAATTCCACGAATAACGGCTGTGAGTCGTCGATTTTGTATTTCATTCTCGTTGGGGCTTCGGTCTGGATTCGAAGTTATATTAAACATGACTTTAAGTATTTCACAAATCAAATCGATTTGCTCATCTGATTTTTCCTCTAATGACGACTTCATGTCCAGCCATTCGGTGAGGAAGAAAATACCATTTAAATCGATTTGGACTTTAGTGCGCGTTATCGGTTCCAAGGCAGTTATGAGAAATATTAATTTCATATCGAAAAATTCAATCTCATATGGATGACTAGTTGGGCTGCTGACGCGTTTCAAAATTCTTTCTGTAGCCGAATTCTTAATACATAACTTACGACAATCTGAACTGAGGAAAACTATGTTGCACAAGCACTTGAGTGCTTCGATACTCGTCTCTGTGCTGTGAGTAGAGGCATTAGTTAGTTTTTCTGGTCCCAAATCAGCTAAATCGAGCAAACAGTTGAAGTCCGCTTGAATATTGTTCACTTTTATGCATTGTTCGTCCCGAGTAAGAATCCGAACACTATTCAGCAATTGAGGATATATGACCGACTTCTGGGGATCACGCAGATTTTCAAAGACTGCATTCCAAATAGTTGTCCATTGGCCACTTATGTTAAATTCAGTGAAATCGAATAAAGTTGCATACTAAATCAGTTAAGGAATGTTTTTTTTAGTTGTAATGAATCATGTTTTTTTGTTTTATTATTTTTGTTGTACTTACTTTGGTATTGAATGTGTCGAGAATATTTTTGATTTTATCAACATCAGAGCTTTTAAGATCATCAATATCTTTTGCGTCCATAATAATAGAATGAAAAAGATCGTCTTAAGAGCACTAATTCAATTTGTGAAAAGTTAAGCGAAAGACAATCAGTTTCAAGGGAGGAAGCAACTAGCTTTGTGTTTGTGAAAAATTGGATTTCGAATTTTCGATTGCAAAAATTACTTCGTTTCGTCGATTCAGAAATTCTGGTTTTGACTTGAATAGTGCTGCTGTACTGCACTCGCACTGTCACTTTGCTTAAACTGTGCTCCAGTAATGAGTGAAACGGCAGCATTTTATGAACGATTAGCTATTTCTTTTCTATTGTTGTGTATGAGTTATCATAACACTTGGAAGGTTCGAAGACGAGAGTGATGACCATCGCTGCGTTTGCATGCAATAGTCAAAAGAACTTAAATAATTTTGTGCGTTAAACTTTGTTGTAAGTTTTTCAGAATTCCTGCAAACCTCTTTAGAGAACAGCTGTGTTGAAAACAATATGAAACGTGATTGATTTTGTAAATGTGGAAGTGTGTGCATAAATCTTGTTTTAAATCAATACAACATTGTTATGATAAGTAAACAGGGGCTCAACTTTCTAAAACTACAGCAGGAATTTTCATACGCGGATTTCTTAATTTGATAGATAAACACTAAAAACAATATTATTTGATTTATTAGAGCGGGAAAGCATTTATTTTTGTTTTTAATTAATTTGTTAAGTTTCACTTTCTAATACAAATCAGACATAAGAATAACTCCGTTCCAATTGAAAAACTTTGGTTTATTTTAACATTTCTCTTCATTTTCTTTGATAGTTATTTTTTTGGGAATTATTCATTTCTTTAAGGGAAATGTACAGATTCTGTAAATACAAAAGAAACTTCGCATACATCCAAACTCGTACATTCCCCGAAACCTATAGTGAGCCCAAGGGCAGGAGCATGCCTTCACACATACGTCACTTTTTATACATGTTAGTACTGATATCGAAAAAGAAAATATTTTTTCTGGATTTACTTAATTGTAAAAAATAAAGTCTCAACTCCTGCTGTCATTTTAGAAAGTCGCCCCTAAACAGGGTCTCGAATTAAAACATATCACTACATTACAATCATTATCGATAAAGGAATTTTTAAGCCTAGTACCCAGATAACTTTGCTACTATTGAAAATCGCTACTAAATATGGCCAAGCATTTGCGAGCCGCTTGAATATTGTTCACTTTAATGCAAATTGTATGTCCTACAATAGTATATCCATTATCTATCAAAGTTTGGCGAAGGGAATGAATGTCCGACATTACTATATTATATTATCATCAAGCTTATTGTTGACGAATTCTGCTTTTTATTGATGTATTGATGTTTGTAAGAGCAGCAATAAGTAATACAACTTAAATAATATATACATATGTATGAACAAACAACATTTCTTCGGTATGCCATGTGTTGTCGACATTAAGAATGTACTGACACTGGAGACTGGACCCTTAACACTCTATTTTATAGCAAAGTGAAAGTTCTGCTAGAGGAAAGAAAAGAAAACCAACAAATTATGGTCGGTCAAACTAAAATGAAAATCTGACAGCCACGAACATACGTGTGTAAAGAAAAAGAAAGAACCAATTCGTTTTTTAATAAATTTATGTCATCGAATATGTTGCTCATAAAATAAATTTTGCATATAAAAGAGTCTATTCAAATAGCAAAAAAATTTTATAATTGTAGTCAATCGAATATTTTGATTCTTAAAAAGTGTTTAAAAGTGCTACACGTTCCAATGACGAACAACAATTATTTAAGAAATTTATTTTTTTTTCACTTACCGTGGTCAACTACAAAAGGCAAAGAAGTTATAGAAGCAGTAAACAGTGCAAAGTGAAAAAGACAAATTATCATTAAAATAATTATTTCTACACTCATGTGTTTAAAATTTAAATCCTTGCTGTGAAAGTATCCAAGCTAAACAAATGAGTTTTCAATTTTCAATAATTTTCGTTTGACAAAGTAATCTCTAGGCGTAGTGGCATTTTTGTTTTATTATTCGTTTTATTTATTTTGGTACCTAAATTTGGCATTACTTAGAGGGGCACTCCGCCCCCGATTCTAGTATTTAGTGTTCTAATATCAGATCTACCTTTTATGGCACTAATGTAAAGTGCAAGCAGTCGATCAAGAGTTATTTGTTTCACCATTAGATAGTGTGTGCATATTTAATGATCTGGATTCCGAAGTAAAAATAGATAACATTCAAAGAACAAACAAAAACGGGCAATAACACAACGGGAAATGAGTTGGCTGCGTTCCAGCCCTTTGCGGCAAAGCCTAACACGAAATGGTAGCAGTTCATCTGCAACAACTGCCACAACATCGATATCCAGCAGCGGCGCCAATAGTGGTGGAATAATATCCACAACATCGCTTTCTAGCCTAAATAAGCAACGACCCATCGACTCAGCAACAGACTGCGATCCAAGAGCGTGCTATGATAGTTTTTGCAAGCATTGGCAGCAGGCGTACGAGATAATACAAAGGGCGGATGTAAGTTCAAATTGTTTTCCATTGTATGTAAATATACGCTTCTAAATAAAGAGAGGAAGTTTTAAAATTTTATTTTGTTTTTTTGGTTTTGCTATTCGAATTGACTACACTCTATTCATGACTTGACATTGCTTATCTATAATCATTGAGTTATTTATAGTGTAGAAAAGTGCAATACAGAGTTCTAGTTGTATAAAATGAGTGTACAATTTAAACACTGCCAAATAAAAAAATAGAAATCAGTTAGAGAAAAACTGTAGTAGACACCTACTTAGCATGAATAAAATAACACTTTTCAAATTAAAAACTTGAAATATTTTGTTGATATGTATAACTAGAGGGCCGGCGAACTTCTTCTCGCCACAATTTAATGCAGGAACTCAAGCTATGGGAAAATAGTGCTGTTGCTCATTCGATTTTTTATATTATATATTAATAATACCTTATTAAATATTAATATATCTTTTATTTAGAATCAAAAAGCACCAACACATGATGATGTTCTTGGAGTGGTTTCTCATCTGGACTACATGGTCACACTTCTTCTGGTAGAACTTCATCATTGCAATAAAATCTCGCTGCCAAGTGCTAATTCAAGTCCACCAGCACCATGTTTGGAATTTCTGCTAAGCGAAAATCTTTTGGACAAACTTTACGAATGGGGTGTTATAACGGGACGTTATTCTAACGCTGTTCGTCTAGAACAACTCAAGCTGTATGAACTATTGGTCAGTCATTCTAGGCATCAACTTTTATGCCATGAACCATTTTTGCGACCACTATTAAAAATTCTTGACTCAAGCCAAGGGGAGATTTTTCCACCAGATCTTGAAAAAAGATTGGTCATTTTATTGAACCAATTGTGTGTTGTTCTTATGCAAAACGTTCATTTGTTGGATTTGTTCTTTTTCTCTTCAGAACAGCACAAACAAGGACAATATAGTACAAAGTAGGAAACTGTTTTAAATCTCATTCAAACAAAGAACATAATCAATTTAAATTTTTCCAGCTTCATCATATTTTCACTCCTTATACCGTACGTACACAGGGAAGGTAGCCTTGGTCATCAGGCAAGAGATGCTCTGCTCCTATGCATGGCACTCTCGCAAAAAAACTCAAACATTGGAACATACATTGCAAAATACTCGTCCATGTGTCCATTGTTGGTAACCGGTCTTGGAGGCCTCTACTCTCGACTTCCAAATTCAATAGAGATCAATACAAGCGACTGGCATCGCATAACCCCTGACGACGTCACTGAAATACCTGAACTAACGCTTTTTATGAATGCCTTAGAATTTTGCAATGCTGTAGCACAAGTAGCTCATGATTTGATTAAAAATCAATTATTGGACTTCATGTATCAAGGGTTTATTGTACCTGTATTAGGCCCAGCGATTTTGCAGGTAAATGCTTTGCATATAAACTATATTTGGAAATATGTCTTTCGATTAATTTGTGGTGTGGGAAGTCTAATGTCTTTGTTTTTGTTGTCTTTTATTTCTATTATTTTTTTCATGGGCTGGCGTGGGATTTGATTGAGTAAAATATTTCTGTTTAATGTCATAATTCCTACGTTTAAATTTGATTTGTTTATTGTCTGTAGTTTTCTATGTTGATCAACAGATACATATACATATTTCTGAAGAAAACTGCAAAACTGCACCCGATAATTTAAATACGCTCATTAATGTTGCTATATTTGTATGCTTTTTTAAATTATTTTCTAAATAAAAGCTTTGCTTTCTTTGAGTTTTGATTCCACTAACCACACCAGGAAAACAATCGAAAATTACACATTACAGACATTCAAAGGCAAACATTTGCAGACAAACGTCGATTCACAAATTTCAGCAATGTCCTATTTGGATTTAATTCTTCGGTCTGTGACCGAGCCAGGATTATTAAGAGCTTTAGTTAAATTTTTATTAGATGATGAAAAATTTGACGGTCAACGTATTATGGATACACTAATTGATCGATTAAGTGCCAGTGATCCAAATGTAAGAAGTGATTTAACTAAACAAAGAAGAAATTTTCTAACTCTCTATTAAAATAGCTATGTATGGTGGCAATGTCACTGTTCGAAACTCTGCTAAGCTTACACTGCGAAGACATCATGCTAGAATTGTTGTTAAAATACTTGCTGCCGGGAAAGCATGTTCCAATATCATATCGTCACAAAATCAACAAAGTTGATCCTTACACAAATACTGCAGATTTTTTCCTCGATCTTACTCCCGAAGTAATGAAGCGGGCAAGAGAACTGAAGCATAGGCCGAGTTCAATAGAAGGAGCATCGCCTAATGATTCACCCTCCCGGCAATCGATGAGTAAAACAATAGGAGCGAATTGGAATTATTACAACCTTCATACGGGCGATACATTGTATTCAAACTATCATGCATATTTGTTTGACGCGCACTATAAAATTGCACAATCCCGAACGGCCTGCAATAGATGGGCTAATACGTATAAGTATCAAAAATGGCCCCCCAAACAGAAAGCTAACGGACAAACAATTGAACGAATAAATGAAATGGTAAAAAACTTTTTCAGTGAATTTAGTTGCAGTCCTTTACAGTTTATTGGTGATGCATCAATTGCATTGCTTGAAAATGACAAAAATAAATACGACAGTTTACAATCAATTGGTGAGTCAAGTGGATACGAATCTTTCAAGTGGCGACCCGATGACGACTATGATAGTAGTGAAGTTGTTGCAGTTACCTCAGAAGCAGACTCTGAAAATGACACAAAGTTGAAAGCTGTATGGAGATTAACAAGTCGGAAAGATTTAGTTATAACAGATTTGGATTTCTCAGAAGATTTATTTGCCCAAGGGACAGTAACATTGGGTAAATTTTTTGACTTGTTTATATTTTCGGGAGTTACCTTTAAATATCTTAACTATATCTTAGGTCCCTTTTTAAATGCTGTATGGGGAAAACTGCAAACATTTACTAGTAACACTCTTTACGTTAATCTACATTTAACGGGTCTCATAACACGTTTGGCACTATATCCCCTCCCACTTACACAATCTGTTTTACTACGCCCGGATATTGTGACCACCTCTGATACTCCTTCTTTTCACCAAGTTTTGCGTATTCTCAAACAACAAATAGATGCCGAATTACCAGTTACGGAAGATTCTCTTGAAATAATTGATGTTGCGCGTTCGTATCTGATTGATCGAGAATTTAGGTTAATTAATGCTCGGAAAATAATCAACGACACAAGTCTAAAAAATGGTCAACGTAATAGCTTACAGCCGACCTCGACGTTTGCAAATTTATCATCATCATCACCGGTCCAAGTAACACCTTCTTCATCATATGATCCATTTAAGCGAAGCGACAATAAACGAAAAAGCTTTACAACCTCGATCTCTAGTATTTTTGGTCGTAAACCAAATGGTAAGTTGAAGATAATGCTGTTTTTGACAATTTATGTTTGGTTTCATTTTTATTTTCACTACCTATTGATTTTGGTGGTGGAATAGTAATCACTCATACAAAATATTTCTTTTTGTAGTCAATTGGAATTGATAATTGATATTTTTTATTCTTATTTCATACTTATTTGTATCACTCGCTCTTTTGGAGAAACATTAAGTAAAAAACAAAAATTATTATTTTCTTCCTTTTTAAATCAGCTTCATCTGGCTTATCACAAATATACGCATTCTTCACTGGTAAATATTTCACAAAGAGATTAAAAAATACAAACAGTAGTGTTTGCCTGTTGCCTCAGGAGTTAATTGTTAATCTATTTAGAACTGCCTGTTGATTATAAATAACTGGTGTTAACCGTTCTTTGTGTTTCCTTTTCTTATTTCCGCTAATATTTTATTTCTTTTTTGTTATATATTTTTTTGTTTGTATATTTTATTTTACATACTGTACACACATAATATGTATTATAAACATTGAATTTTACTTTGCTCTAGCTTTTAAATGTTTATCGAATTAACAAAAAGATGCTGCACTTCAGCACACGTTTTTTGTCATGAAAAAATATGACAAAATTGTTCCTTATGAGAGCTTCATACACATGTACATATGTATATACATAGAACATACATATATGCAATTGTATTGAAAAGCTACCTATTTTTAAATTCAATTTTTATCAAAATATATTTTTGTATACAATTCCGTGCATGCATACAATTAGTATTATCAACATTTTTAACTGATTTTATGCGTCTTTTATTTTGTTTATTTGTTTACCGTTTCAATTTCAAAATAAGTTGAACAAATTTGTTCTTAAATTCGCCGACCTCACAAAACACACAAAAAGATCTAATTTATTAATTACAATTTATATTCTAGTCTTACTTTGTGAAAACACTAGATTTCTAAGTTTAACATTTACCTTTCGTTCCCTTAACGAACTGTTTTGTTCGTCAATATTTTATTTTAGAACGAAGCTGCTTTTCTATTTCTACTTCAAGTTTTTGATACAAATATTTTTGTTTGATATTAAAAAAATGTTCTTCCCGAAATAGTAAACATTTAATTTTTTAAATGTTAGTAAATTAGAAAAAAAAAACTGATACACACATAGATGTATATCTGATCGGCTGCAGTTGTTTTTACATCAAACTTATTCTAAGACTATACAAACCATAGATCAAATTTGAACACTATTAACATATTATATAATTTGTATTAGCCATTTACATATATTTTGTATGTTTCACATTCCTTAATAAAGTTGTAGCATTCGCATTATCGCCTTGCATGCTTGAATATTAGTTGTATAGTTTTTTAAGTATATATTTATTTTAATATTCGATTCGATTATCCAACAGGTTCAACTTTACCAAACGCGTCACAATCCCTAAGTTCTTCTACTCATTCCATAGCCTCTCAATCCCAATCTAATTCATTATCCTCAAATCAAATGAACAGTATTCCAATGCGTGAGTCCGCTACAAATAGCAGTTCAACAACCCCAAACACAGGAGGAGCGAATCAAAACACAACATCGAATTCGTTAATACCATCGCCAAGCAGTGTAACCATAGAACCGGCATCACTTGACTCTATTTCTTCAATGTCGTCAACTTTAGGTGCGATTGCTAATACAAGTGGAACGGAAAGGACCAGAGATCTCTCTCTTTGTGCTGTCCTTCTAGATGAGTGGCTCAAAGAATTATCTGCAATATCACAAGAACAGTCTATTGTTATGATTACCGATAGTAATCTGTGATCTATGAAATTATTTAGGAAAAAATTTCCAAATTAGTTGGACAGGGGATTTAAGAGATCATGATATTTTAAGTTGCGTCCCAAATTGTGGCAATATTTATTTTTTAACAAAAACTATAAATTAACATCGAACATGTATTTCAAAATTGATTTTAACGTAAATAGAAAAGATAATTATTCATGATCTACATACTTATTATCTAGACTTTCTTAAACCGACTTTAAAGAACTACAAATATTTCTCATAATATAACGGACAAAAGATAAGTAGTTTATCTTATTGATTGTTAAGAAAATAGGTTATGATCAAAATGTGTGACTTTTTTTTAACTCTTCTCGTCAGTAATTTTGATTACAAATATACTTTTTGCAACATCATAAAAGGGAAATATCTTGTTCCGACTCAAGAAGGTATCTTAACTGCAACAAAATGGAGGAGAGTTATATTTTTTTGTTTTATAATTTTGGAAATAAGCAATTTTAAAATAAAATATCTAATATCTTATACTTCTGTTAGTACATAAATAGTTTGAACAATTAATAATAATAAATAATACAGTAACTTATTCTTACACTGGCTCTTTAATGGGATAAAATTGAAAACTTCTTTAGTTCGATTCTGCGAGTAATGATTATTGTCTCTAAAAATATATGTTAAGTCAATTTGAAATACATGTGTAGTCTTCTTTAGTATGTACAGTTTAACAAGTTTTTTTTTACTCTTAAATTAGCTTAAGGCATTAAATATTTTTATAACTCGGTTCTATATGAAAAATATTTTCTTTGTAATATTATTTTGATGAAAACTATATCTTATATGATTTCTTAATTTATAATCCCCTGTTAATATAGTGTAAATTAAAACAGAAAGCACTTGTATAATTTCTATAAATAAATGCAGACATACATGTATTTTTTAATTACTACTTGTGCCTATTTCGAGCTTGAAATATATTTTGTAAACTACTGTGTATTTTTTGAATGGATAGATTTTTATTAAGAATGTTTTAAACAAGTCGAGCGTTCAAGCCTAGATCAATTGTAAATTTATTTTCAATTTTATTATATTTTGTTGGCATTAGTATACATTTTACTATAATATAATATACATAATATACATAAAACATGTTGCAAATTTTTGACGATACAATGATTTTATACATGTTTACAACTATTTACAAAAAATCGAAATTTGATTTTTTAATCTGTTTAAGACAAATGATATTGGATAAATAAATTGAAAAAAAAACATCGTTTATTTTACTTTTATACTAGTTGACTAGGAAGTAATAGTTGTTTTGTTTTGCTATGCCAACCTTTACTGAATTAGTATAGAGACATGCAAAATCGCTTTTAAAATAAACCGTAGTCGTTATTTTTATAACTTTTTGTTTATTTTAAATACGCCGACCTTGATCTCTGAAAAAAGTCAAAACACGTTACATTTTTTTTTTGTCTAAGGTATCGCACTCCTGACCGCAAGATTAATACCATATAAATACATACACTGCCAATCACTAGGATGAGGCCACATATTTTTCAACCGATTTTCGGTCCGATACCTGTTGGAATTTGTTTAACCCGGAAAATTTTAGTACATGAGTAGGTACATATCTTTTTATAACAAAGTGATACAATTATAGTCTTAATTAGAAAAGACCGTTGAAATTTCCCTACATTAATGAATGAGCTACCTAAAAAGAATATAAAAAAGTGCGTCACTAGGATGAGGCCATTGCGAATATTTCGTTGTAGAAGTTCACATCAGCAATTTTTTTCAAAATTTTGGTTGCAATATTTAAGAACGTTTTACAAATAACTCTTTTTATTAAATTTCAATTACAAATGGGTTCCGGAAAGACGTTGACAGTGGCAGAAAGAGGACAAATCGATGATTTCAAAGAAATGGGACTCTAAAGCCGAGAATTAGCAAGGAAGCTGAACAGAAGTAAGACAGTTGTAAACAACTATCTTGCTGATCCTCAAAACTATGGAAAAAACCAAAAAGGACGCACAGCCCAAGCCACAACATCCCGAGAAAAGCGGTTAATTTTTATTGCTTCGTATTGCTTCAAATTCTTCTCAATCAGCTACTAAAATAAGGTCTAAAAGCGGAGTATCAGCCAGTATTTCGACAGTCCGAAGGATAATAAGAAAAGATGGTACTATCCAGAGAAGAAAACTCAAAAAGAAACCTGTTCTAAAGCAAGTACACAAGGAGCTGCGAATGAACTTTGCAACAGAACATGTCTCTTGGAGCAGTCAATGGAAACGCGTTGTCTTTTCGGATGAAAAAAGTTTAACCTTGACGGCCCCGATGGTTACAACTTTTATTTCCATGATTTAAGAAAAGAGGAACTAATTTTGGGAAGACATCACAGCCGTACATCAGGTGTTATGGTGTGGGGAGCTATCACCTACTATGGCAAAATCGAATTGGAGTTTCTTTCTACAACAATGAACGGAAACAGCTACAAATGCTTGTTGGAACGGTCATTTCCGAAGATGAAAAATATTTTTGGACCTCTGCCTTGGATTTTCCAACAAGACATAATGCCCCCATCCACACTTCCAGGGTTGTCAAAAGCTGGATTTTATCAGAAAACGTAGAGCTTTTGCCATGGCCACCCTATTCACCGGACTTGAACATAATCGAAAACGTAAGGGCATGGCTATCTCGAAAAATTTATGAAGGCGGTAGACAATTTGAAGACAAGGACCCCTTAATTAAAGCTATCCCTGATGCCTGGGACGAGATTTCACTTGACTATTTAAAAAAAACTTTATGATTCCATTCCAAACCGTCTAATAGAGGTCATATCGAAAAATGGGGGGCATACTCATTATTAATTGAGAAAAACTTAATAAATAAATGTTTGAAAACCAAAAACTGTTAACATTTCTTTCATTTTTTTGATATTTTATAAGATTTTTCATGTGGCCTCATCCAAGTGACGCACTTTTTCATACTGTTTTTAAGTAGCTCTTTAATTAATGTAGGGAAATTCCAACAGTTTTTTCTATTTAAGCCCTTAATTTTATTACTTTTTTTAAAGAAAATATCTACCTACTCAAATGTAGTAAATTTTTATGGGTACGAAATTTCCAGCAGGTATAAAGAACGAAAATCGATTAAAAAACATGTGGCCTCATCCTAGTGATTGTCAGTGTATGTATAATATACAGTGCACTTGAGGTAACAGTCGTTTTTTCGTTTTGTGTATAGTAAAGGTAAGGTAAGCTGGCTGCTGCTGCGCAATCTGTTTCACGCACTATGCTATATACTCAAAGGTTGAAATGTGCTCATTATATGCTCAAAGGTCGCTTCTGAGATTTCTGTGTAGAAAAAAATCTCGTCGCTAACATTCATCTGACGTCCCCTTACCACCGTGGAGCAATGAGAATTACATAATTTTGAAAACTAGATGACCTTAAAGCAACCCTGTACTGTTTAATTAATGCTTTTTTTAATATACATACATATTTCAAATGATATAACTTTAATTTATATCTTACTCACGACATAACCACACATCTTAAATTACCTTTATTATACAGACACAGGGAAATTTCTTCCAACAACTTTTTTGAAAACTTAAGGGAGTGCACGTATGTATTTCAAAATGTTAAAATATAAGCCGAAAATATGTACTCTCCCGATACAACGATACAACGATACAAACGATCTGATATTTTGACACTAGTTGGATTTAATTCACTATTTCATAGCTAGTGCAGCAATCAAGTGAATAAAACGAACAAACACTTTCCTTGTATACCTATATCACCCGCACAGCTTCATTTTTTGCTGGTAATCAAATTGTTTGCAGGGGGAAATCTGTCTGTGCTAGCTACGCAGCAGTGAATAAAATACATCTACTGGTATAGAATATAGAAGAGCAGGCTGTGGAGGGAATGCAAATTTTAAAATGTCAAAAACTAATCTTACTCATTGTACAGATTCCTTAATTGGCATTATTATTTAAATAAATCTTTACTGTTGTGATTTGAGTTGTGTGTTTATATTAATGAAAATGAACGCACCACTTGCCCTTATACTTGCTACTCTTCACTTTAGAAGCAATGGCAGCCCTTCTATCCGTCAAATGACTTAACCATACCATCTGTTTGGTTGGTGATGGCGAAGAAGCACTCAAAATCAACACAGAACACAACATAAATAGCCAGTACTGTCAAAACCAGCTTCAGCTTCAGCTTCAAGCTTCAAGTTGCCTTATGGGCTGGCCGAACTCCAAACAAATATTAGTATATTTATTTATTTCTATCACTCATACTCTTCATAGCTGTATTTTCTTTGATTGTTGGCAGACTAGCTAGAAGCGCTACTCAGAGCAATTTTGTGCTTCGTACTCTGTGAGTAAAACTAACTTTTGTTTTCAAATCTGAAGCAAGGGCTTTATTTCAATTCCCCAGACTGTTCACTCATGAATTGGAGTTTTGGTAAGTGATAAGAATTCTCGTGCAGAACGGCAAACGAGCCTTTCCATTTTTACACATCTGAATATAAAGAAACTATCTTTAACCACGATAACAACTTCCGAAAAAACGACCAATTGTAGTTCATTTTGTGAGTAAAATAGTCGATTGTTATGATTGTTAAAACGTTGAATATCGGAACCTTAATACAATAATTTTTGTATTTGTTTATTATTAATTGAAATAGGCATGTATATTGAATCTGTCTTTACTCATTTTTGCAAGAAGAAAAGTAATGAAATGTCAACTTGTCTCTATTTTAATATTGATGGCTAGCTTAAGTACCTGGGGAAACGAGTTTTCCTTCTTATCGGTTGGCTTTTGCTTTGGCTTTCTGTAATTCGCAGTCAAGATGAAAACTTATACACGAAAAATATTTCATACCTAGGCCCCGAAGAATTGTGATTATATTAATATTAAACCGGTATGATACACTTTAAAACGCTCTCTGTAACTCCTAATAATATATTGCTTTTTATATTGTTAAAATGAGGTTTTTCCTTTGGTAACTTTTTCAATAAATGAAATAAAACTACCTATATAATTACAATCTGTTAACATAGATCATTGCATGTATATTGTATAGTGCTATTAAACTTAAACAAAAATTTTTTTTTTTTATCGAAAATAGAGCACTCTGAAAAATCATTTGAATGTTTCATTTTGGTAATTCTAATGTTTCTATGGGTGTCTCTGAATCATTTGAATCGTACACATATACATAATGTGTACCAAATTATGTACATATATATGTAGATCTAAATCTTATACCAAAATAGATGAAAATAAAAAATAAATAAATAAAAGATTACTTGTAAATTAATGCTAATTTAAAGGTTCTATTCAGGTTATTTCTCGATCAAAATAACTCGTTGGCAAACCTTTGTTAATAAAGTCGATTACCCCACTAACAATTTTATTTTGTTGCAATCATTGCTTCTGTATGCTTTTTTGATAACAATTCGTTTATCATACATCGCACCTTTACATAAGCAATCAAGCCTTTTAAGGGAAATGCAAGACATTGGATACTCTTTAAATAAAAACAATAGGAACACGGTTTTTCAATTAATTTATAACATCCAACATTGTTGCGATTAGTTTTTGGGGTTTTTACAGTTTTATTTTTTATAAAAGTAAAAATTTGTAAGATTGTTAGACGATGTGGCATACCATATCATATCTTTCCATCTAACGTAGGTGTTTCATCTATTTGTTTTATGACCTTTATTTACAAAGGTGTTTGTTGTCATTTTAAACTGAATAAGACAGTGCTTGATTGTGTAATTAAAAACTATCTTTCATTTAGGTCACGTTGCAAGTACATACATACGTATATAGCTTTAATTATTCTCCATTTATTGTTGCAGGTACATCTTATAAACCTTAAATCTAAGAAAATGAGACGACGAAATGTGAAATGGCTTTTAAAAGCTGTTTTCTTATCAATTGTTGCCATAACCCTATTTGTAGCTTTCACAAGTACCATATCGTCTAGTTCGGCAACGAATAGAATTAGTCAAAGCCTTCAGGAAACTAATGCAAAACTGAGAAAGGACATATCACGACTATTCCCTGGTGACAATAGCAAAGAAGTTCAAGGAAATGAGATAGAAGGTGCTCAACGACTTCGAATAGCCGACGTAATTGTAACAAATGATGGTGAGAAAATCGATTGGCATGACTATGCTGCAATAAACAGAGATGCTCAGCGTGTTGGTATCGGAGAAGGCGGCAAAAGAGCTACTCTGGATGAAGCATACCACGACGAAGAAAAGTTGATGTTCCGACAAAATGGTTTTAATGCATTACTGAGTGATTCAATATCTGTCAACCGTTCCGTACCGGATATAAGGAATCCTGGATGTAAACATAAGAAAT
This sequence comes from Scaeva pyrastri, assembly GCA_905146935.1. NCBI lineage: Eukaryota > Metazoa > Arthropoda > Insecta > Diptera > Syrphidae > Scaeva > Scaeva pyrastri. Next base: position 1,232,959 of record LR989927.1, on the reverse strand, counting down.
ATATAAAAAATCTGCCTACAGTCAGTGTTGTGATACCATTTTATAACGAACATTTCAGTGTACTTATGAGATCTGTCCATAGTATAGTAAATCGGTCACCACCAGAACTAATGAAAGAAATAATTTTGGTGGACGATTTTAGTGATCGCGAGTACTTAATGAAGCAGTTAGACCAGTATTTAGCCGAAAACTTCCATAACGCACAAGTGATTCGTTTGCCTGAAAGGACTGGTTTAATTGGAGCAAGAATGGCTGGTGCTAGAAAGGCAACAGGGCAGGTTTTAATCTTCTTGGATTCGCACGTCGAAGCGAATTACAATTGGCTGCCGCCTTTATTAGAGCCAATAGCATTAAATCCCAGAGTTTCTGTTTGTCCTTTCATTGATGTCGTTGATTATAATAACTTTGAATATCGTGCTCAAGATGAGGGCGCTCGAGGTGCATTTGATTGGGAGTTCTATTATAAAAGATTAAATTTACTGCCAGAAGATTTGATAGACAAAACAAAACCGTTTCGAAGTCCAATAATGGCTGGAGGTCTTTTTGCAATAAGTTCAGATTTCTTCTGGGAACTAGGTGGATACGATGAAGGCCTTGACATCTGGGGAGGAGAACAATATGAACTTAGTTTTAAAATTTGGATGTGTGGAGGAGAACTTGTCGATGCGCCATGTTCGAGAGTTGCACATATCTATAGGGGACCAATGGATTCAAAGAATCCTAGAAAAACGGATTACGTTCATAAAGTGAGTATTTTTTAATTATTTTAAACTAATTTACCTACAATGATTTTTTTTGTAGAATTACAAACGAGTGGCCGAAGTTTGGATGGATGAGTATAAGGAATACATATACCAACATAGTCCTGGCCTTTATGATAATATCGATCCGGGTGATCTAAGCAAACAGAAATCTATCCGAGAGAAACTAAAGTGTAAATCATTCAAATGGTTCATGACTGAAATTGCATTCGACCTACCAAAAATGTATCCACCGGTTGAACCACCCGACTATGCATCTGGAACAATTCGTAGTGTAGCAAACCCCAACCTTTGTCTGGACACCCTTAACCGAGCTCGACATTCTATGGTTGGACTTTATTACTGTGCTAAAAATCATAAAAGACCGCAGAGTAATCAATTTTGGACGCTTAGTTGGCATCGTGACTTACGTATGCGATTCAAGCGAGACTGTCTAGACGTACAATCCTCTGAGAAAAATGCCCCTGTTTGGCTTTGGGATTGTCATGGTCAAGGTGGCAATCAATTTTGGTACTATGACCGCGAAAACAAATGGCTTCGACATGGCAAGGAAGCAAATAATTGTCTTGATGCTGATCCCAACAAACAACGCGTATTTGTAAATCGCTGTAATAAAGACAATAAAAATATGCAATGGATGTTTGGAACGGTTAATGACACAGCTCTCGATACATTTTTTGATAAACGGTCTAATGTCTAAGATAGAAAATAAAATGATTGAAAGTGATGAAGCCCGCTCGCTTCTGCCAATGCACCCCTAGCCATCATAAGGTATGTGATATACTAGAAAGAGCAAACTAAAAACGCAAAATGTAAGATATATATAATATTTTTCGCTGAAATTTAAAAATAAATGTAATTAAAAACGTATGTGAATGTACAATAATGTACATTATTATTTTTATTATGTGTGTTTTTATTTCATTTCAAAAGAAATTAATTAATTGTAATTTTTTTCAAACAGACTAAAAGAATTAAGAGGCATTTAAAATATTTGACTATTGTTATTGGAGATTTCAAATCATAACAGATCCAGTGTTAGGAATTTCATAATCGGTAAGATAAGTTTAGGGTATTTGAACAATTTTGTTAAATAAAAGAATTTTTTAATTTACTAATTTCCATTTATAAAACGGATGACGCTAAATTTATACTTTGGAAGGGTTTTATGCAGTTTGTATTCGTTTTTTTTTTTTTTTTGACAAAAATACTTTTATCTGTGAGTTGTGAGAGCTTATCATTAACTACGCCGTTTTTAAGCAAACAAGTCTTTAAAAGGATAAATTTTAACTAGAAAAATTATATGAATTCAGATTTCTTCTGGGAACTAGGTGGTTGATGAAGGCCTTGAAATCTTGGAAGGAACTTAGTTTTAAAATTTGGATATGTAGAGGAGAACTTGTCGATGCGTCATGTTTTAGAGTTGCACATATCTATAGAGGACCAAAACGCATTACGTTCATAAAGTGAGTATTTTTAAATTATTTTCAACTAAAATACCTACAATGATTTTTTTTGTGAAATTACAAACGAGTGGCCGAAGTTTGGAGAGATGTGTATACGGAGTACATACATATACCAACATATCCTGGCCTATTTTGATAGATGGTCTGATTAAAAAAAAAATTAACCTATTTTAACGCTTTTTGAATTGTGCCCCTACGAATGCAATTTAAAGACTGTGTTATATGTGACTTAAAAATGAATGTGTGTATTGTACATAATGCATTTACATATATTTTTATTTACGAGCCAAAAAACATGTATAAAGCAGTTTCTTTCACCATATGCATTTAGTTTTTGTACAAAGTTGAAATAACTGGCAGATGAAAGTTGATCTTCATTTCTTAGTTCATTTTAACCAGTTCCATTTACATTACGATATATATATTATTTATATATATATTTTATATATATATTATTTATAACAACAAACGATTTTGATGTAATTTTTATTCAGATACATTCAATGTGCATTTTAGTACAGATATACAGATAGATTATGTCACTTCTTTTAATCATTTATTTAATGGTTAATGGTTGTTCTCAAAACCTAAAGGCAGTTTAGTTGACCCACATTAATGATTCATTTTTATTTTCTTTATTGTTAGTTGTAGATATTTTCATCAATTTTTCTCTAAAAAATGTGAAAATGATTCCTGTTTACATGTTTTTAAGAAAATAAATGCAGAACTCTTGTACATAATGGACCAAATATTGATAAGTTTTTTATACAAATAGAAATGAAAAAGTTATACTGACGCGATTAAAGAAATGTTAATCCAATAATACAATCCTGATTTGGTTGTATAATTTAATTGACTTTGTATTAACCCTCTACCGTTCGAATGCATTTCTAAGCTAGAACCTTTTTGTTCCGTTTAATAACTATGCAGCTTTAAATTGATTGATATCGAACAAATAATTACATAGCTTGATTTTTTTGAAATTATTTTTAGGCAAAGACGAAAGTAGAAATTGAATTGAATTTGACAATTATAAAATATTTATGCCGGAACTAGGTTTTTAGTTTTCTGTAAGATTCTTGAGTACGAGCCTATATAACATCAAAATATTCCTTACAAAGAAATTTAAACACATTTAATTTATTAAAAATACTATTAAAAAAATGACTTATAATATACAATTAAATTGAAAACAAGTTGTACATACAAAGTTATTCACATTAAAACTTTTGCCTTAAATCATTCTCTTGGTGTTCATAAAAAAAGAAAACTCAGACGAAAATTTAAAATGTGTATATTTTGTCACTTAAACTAAGAGAAAATAAAATATAAAAAACTAGAACTTATGGTTAAAATTGGTTTCTTTTGCCGGACTCTTTCAATTAACTCACAAATTATCTTGGATTAATTATTTTATGTTGCGGATACAGATTTTTGTTTTTTTTTTGTCAAATTGTCAGAAAATTCATTTTTTTAATGATGAAGTAAGAAAAACAAAATTATAATAACTGAATCAAATCTAACTTTGTTAACAGTAGAGGGTTAAATTAATAAATGAAGAAATAAACAAAGTGATCGCTTTTAAAAAAATCGATAATATAAGGTTAAATAAATTCAAGAATACAAAATATTATTTGTTTTTTAATTAATAAGCAAGAGAGATGAAGCATGTAATGTTTAATTTTTTAAGCATTTCGGACTTGGTCCTATTTATCACGTAGTTGGGGCAGCTGTTACTGCATTATTTGGATTCGGATTATTTGGTGGTGTTTCAGATTGTTGAATATCGACTCGACTTTCGTCGCTGCTGCTGCTATTAGACATATTAAGCGTGTTCTTTAGACTCTTTTCAAGATTACTGACGGCAGCAGTTATAGTTGTGGATGTCGAGTTTGCTATTATGGAATTGTCTATAGCTGCATTGGGCGATGGTGGTGTATTTGCTATCGCCACTACGTTGTTGTTGCTACCTAGTTCCAAAGATGATGTGGTTATTATTTTATCTGCAATGGCGGAACTATTGGGGGTATTATTGTTGTTGGCTAAATTCGCAGAAGTCTTCGATGATGATTCATGATCTGATGTACTGATGGCATTCTCTGTCTGGATTGCTTTATCTTCGAGCAAATGTGCATTCGGGGTTATAAGTCTACCAGTTGAATCGAATTTATTTGAAATCTGGAGCATTTCCCTTAAATTCTGATTTTCAATTTTAAGTTTTGTTAGCATTTCGATTTCTTTGTACATAGCTTCATCATCAATTGAAGCAGCCCGCTGCATAACAGCGGCCATTTCTGTAATTTTGTCTGCTTGTTCGCGGATTATTTTCCATAGGTTCTCGTTGTACATCTCTTTGAAGTTAATTTGACTTGTGAGAACTTTACTCTGTGTGTGTTCCCTGTATTTATGCATTATTAGCTCTAAAGCCCTTTCGTGATCTTCCAGACAAGCTTTGAGCTCACGATTTTCCTCACGAACTTTTCTTATACATGGATTTTGGACGTTTATGCGATTGACCATATCGGCGTTAGATTTGTCACGTGTAATACGATTCAATGAATCCAAGTCATCTTGAAACTGTAAAGAAATTTAATACGTACATATGTATACACATCGATAAGGTACTTGCTTTGAATTAATTAGATTTGTGACCTTAAAACCGCCAACTAACGGGTTGTAAAGAAACAAACTCTAACTGGCACATAGCTAACATACCTTTCTCATGGCTTCCAGATGCCTATTATTGCCCTCTGCTTCCATCAATAGGCCTCCGCTCAAGACTTCTAAGTCTTTGATTCGACTGGCCATACGTTGGGCATCAACAATTATTTGTCCGACAGTGATATTAGCCATGATTAATACAGATATTTCACAAAATGTTAATTTTTATTGGTTTCTCGTTGAAAGTCGCACACGCAGTGCTTTGTAATTGTAATGATGGAATGAATTTCTTGATTTCTTCGTTTTAGATTCAAAATACTAGTGTTCTTTTGTTAAGGATTCATTCAGTTATATACATGGGGTTCACATTAAAAATATAGAGAAAATACACCTTCTTTGATTCTGTTTTAAAAATAAATTGCTAAACGGGGAAAAGTTTGTAATTAAAACAAAAAAAAATATTTTCTTTGCTGTTCTGTTTTCGTGAGTGGAAATTTCTTTCTTGCTTCTTTTCTTTTGTAGATAAATTTCATTTTTATTCCAGATGTCAAAACAGTTAAGAGATGAGAAATTGACAACGACAAACAAATCTAGTACAAAAGTAAATACCAATGAAGTGCTTTTAAATTTGGATTCTATATATATAGGGGTGGGGGTCACACTATCAAATATGTATGACAAATTTTCTTCATGATAATTTGATGGTTTGAAACCTTAGCGTTCACATTCGTCAAACACAATTTCTCTTAAGAATTTTAGTCATGGCGGGCGAACTAGTAGCTGCTCTCATTTTTATAGAAATATATGAACGAGAACAAAAACGAAGATAAGAAAATAAAATAAAAAGAATATGGATATAGGAATTTCTAAAAAAGCATCCAAAATTTTCTTCCTTCAACTTTTTGACCTCTTTATTTCTATTTATTTTTTCTCTTGTTATAGATCCATACTTATCGAAAACTGTTTAAGAATCAAATTTCTACCTGGTTTGGCAAGCATGCGTTCATATTATCAAATACGAGTATGTTTGTCAAACCACCGAAATATCAAACAAATTTTAGCATTCGAAATTCTTGTTTCTACATATACATATTTAAAAATATTTAAGTACTTGCGATCTACAATCTACAGTTTTTAATTCGTTTTAATTTTATAAACTATTTAATATACAAATAGTTTTCCAAATTAAATAAAACCTTTTCCGATCGATATAAAAAAATCTACTTTTGTCAGTAGAATTATTTGTTTGCTAGTTAAGAAACTGTGCTTTTTGAAATTTTACAAAATATCCGATTTTTAAATAACAGTTATATTCATGATATTGTAAAAGTAATTGTTAACTAAGTTGATTTCCTTCAATCAAGTGTACTCCATTGAACTAATGTAAATGCAAGATTGTGTATGCATATATTCTTTTATTTGTTTTGTATAGTACGTCGAGGAGGTAAACAGGCCAGAGCTCATCCCAAAGCGATGAAATTATAATCATTCACTCATTATTTTTTGTAAACTGATTTAAATAACAAAAATTGTATGATAAAATTAAAAAAAAACTGAAATTGGTAAAAACAATTTTGCCGAAAATACCCATAAAACGCAAAAGTTAAAGAGAACGTCCTCTTACCACAACAAATTGTAAAATTTTAAGACTGGAAAATGAAGGAAGACTCATGCTTGATGTACATATGTACCTACCTACATAATATTATAATATGTAACTTCATTTGGAAATATCTTATACGTACATGATGTGCATTTGAACAGTGTATATCTAGCCTTAAATTAAATTTGTTAAATGTTCAGTATTTTTACAAAAACAAATTAATCTGGCAGGTCTGCCTCTTCAGAGAGAGACAGAGGATTATGAATGTCAGAAGAAATCCGAATAGACAAGAAAAAGAAACCTTTTTATTATTTAATATTTCAATCTGTATCAGACTTAACACTTAACTTAAGAACTTTCGATTTTAAAAAATTAACAAGGTAATAAACTGTTTCAAAATTATAATAAAATTAATTTCTAAGTCATCAAAGAACCCATTTTCGCATTAGGTTACCTCAAAAGTAATGAATACTTACGAAAAAATAATAAGACGCTTTCCCCGCGGGATAGTTTACAGCTTCGCTTATGGCTCTGGAGTCAAACAACAAGTTGGCTACGAACGGGTGACCCAACAAAAGTCAAATGTTATAGACCTAGCTTTTTGTGTGGATAACGCCGACAAATGGCACGCGGAGAACTTGGAAAAACATTCCAGTCATTATTCAGGTTTTAGGATACTTGGCAGTCCATTCATTGCGTCCTATCAAAAAAATTTAGCAGCCAATGTATACTTTAATACTTTGGTTCCATTGACGGACATAGGAGTGACCATTAAATATGGAATAATTTCCAAAGATCATCTTGAAAAAGACCTTAATGAGTGGACCCATTTGTACTTTGCGGGTCGATTGCATAAACCTGTCGTTCAGGTGATTGCTGCCGATGAAAGTTTACAGAAAGCCCTTGGGCGTAACCTCATGTCAGCATTTATAGTGGCTCTGCTGATGCTGCCAGAAAAATTTACCGACTTTGAATTATTTCACACAATATCGAACATAAGCTATAGTGGAGATTTTCGAATGATCTTTGGTGAAAATAAGAATAAAGTAAAAAATATTGTGTGCCCTCAGTTGGAAGAATTCTTCAAATTGTATCAACCCGTATTGAAACATCTTTCTTCCTATGTAGCTTTAGGCACTGAGAAAGAAAAGAATAAGGTATTTTTTGAGCAACACAAGTCTGTAAAAGCCATTGAGCATCATCTTAAGTCATTACCAATCCATCTACGAGAAAGAATTCGCTGCAATTCTGTGACAAAGGGCAGCTATATGGATGTGGTGCAATCGATTTCCACCAAAAATAACGTACATGACATTTTATCAATGTCCCTGCACGACATCGTGTGGCGAAGTAGCATAAAGCAATCTATTAAGAATATACCTACTGCGGGTATATCTAAGTCACTTATTTATAGTTACAGAAAAGCTATGAAAACTTTCCAATAGATCAGGTATATAATTTTTTTTTAGAACAATTATTGAGCTTAATGCTAGTCGAAGAGTTCCTTTCATTAAATTAATTGCTAAGTAGCATAAAAGAATAAATGTTATATAAAAAAGAAACTAAAACTGTTTTTGTTTTTCTCATAGACAATGAGCGATTCAGATACAAACAGCAAAAAGAGGACTGAAAAGAAGCACAGGAAAAAGGAAAAGAAGCAAAAAAAAGACAAAAAGGACAAAAAACATAAACACAAGAAAAGATCGCACGAAAGGTCTCTCTCTGAACCATCCAGTTTTAATGTTAATGTTATTTTAAACAAAAATGAAGATAACTCAACAATGACCACCTCTGTTCAAACTACAGAAATAATGAATCGTGATGAATCATTTGGACCGGCCTTACCTCCGCACCTCCTGTCTGCAAAACATAATGAAAGAAAGAACGAAGAAGTTTCTGTTATAGGACCATCCCTGCCCGTTGGAATAGTAATTCAAACTAATTATGAACTCAATCAGGAAAGTGGAGATGATGATAAAGAAGAGCTATTTGGTCCTCTCCCAACAGATAGTAAGTCATTTGCGAAAATGACAACAGCACAAATCAAGCTCGAAGAACGTGCTTTGGAGATGAAGTTGGCTATGCTAGATCCGGACGCAAGCAAAGAAGAAATTAATGCCCGCGAAGAGTGGATGTTGGAGTTACCCGAAGTGGGATTAAAAACTGATCTGGCCAGCTTGAAAAGGACATTCCATACAAAGGAACGGCCCGATTTTAGTGACAGGTAGATTATATTATATTATTAAAATCATTTTTGTATACATTTAATCCCAACAACTTTTGAAATTCTAAAATATTTTCAGATCTTGTTGGACAAAAACACCCAACTCCAGTAATGTTGCGAAACCGTCTAAAGTAACCGAATCAACTAAATCAAAAGCTGAAGAAAAGTTCCGAAAACAACGTGATGTTGAACAAGACAAAATCGCAAAAAAATTAAAAAAGAAACACAAACGTGATGAATCTTTGTATGAAATCCATCAAAAAAAACTAAAAAAGGAAAAGAAAGTAAGGGGACTGTGAAAATGTGAGCTATTTATATTAATTTGTGCCTTTTTTTAGGAAAAAGAAGCGAGTGGAAAGCCAGAACGGCGTCCGTTTAGTAGAGATGTTGATTTACAACTCAACAAGATCGATAAGAATCAAACAAAAAAAATCATTGATAAAGCTAAATTCTTAGATAGTCGATTTTCTACTGGAAACGCAAAGTACTTGTAGATAGAATGCATTACATAGTAAATAATTTTTAATACATAAATATTTACCAAATGGTGTATTGTGATTTTTAACACAGTTTTTTGTTTATCCCAGATCCGACAAGTTAAAAAAAAAACTAGAAGATTTATCTATTTTTTATAAATTTTTAAAGAAATTATAAACTTACATATATCTACATATATGTAGGTACTCATAAAAAAGAAAAAAATACCTTAGCATATTTATTTTTTAAAACGATCAGCCAACGACTAAAATTATTAAATCTATTTTATATCAGCATATTTTACAAGCACACAGAATTGAAGTATGACAGATTCTGAAAGAAGCGTCCCTATCATAATTCTTGAATTTCCGGACGATTCAACTAACTTCAAAATGCAAAGTAGTCGATTGAGCACATCTCCAAAAAATAAAAATGATTTTGTAATGAAATTAAGTGATTTTGAAATACCTAAACAAAAAAATCCAAACAAAAATCATAAATTTAGTTCTTATTTTTCAACTTCAACAAAAGAATATCCCATCAAGACTTTCTCAAAACATCCTCATGGGATTACATCAAGAACTTTAAATTATAAAAAAAATAGAAAATCCTTTAAAAAAACTCCATTTCAATTAATTAATCCGTGCGTTAGCAGTGTTATGCTCGGTGCCTCCATATCATTTACAGGCAAATGTCCAGGACTAAAGAAAAAACAATTTAAACTTACAGAAGATGCTCGGAAACGGTTCTGTTTGAAAAATCCACCTAGTAAACAAATGTTGTCTTTAGAACAAGATAAAATAAACGAACTGATAGAGGCAACAGCAAATGTTAAATCTTTATCGGAATCAAAATCAACTATTATGAGCATTTGCGAAGTTATAGATTTATCAAATCCGTTGGGTTTGGATTTCCAAGGAACTGATTACAAAAATACATACGAACGAGATGAACAGTCATGCCAAAATCAAATCGAATACAGAAAATTAAAAAGATTTCAGCATCGACGTAATGTACAGTTAGAAACAATCCATAACACAGAGGAAGAGCAACACCTTGAGAGAGTAGCAATCCCAAAGCATTTTATTGTTAATGATTCTTCGGTACAGACAAAGAGGGAATTGCGGTTATCAAAGGTATTAAATAAAAAGAGGCATTTATTTGGAACACTCGTTCGAGCTGAGCAAAAGCCAGACGTTATTAAGACGCTTAAAGAAGAAAATGAAAGGCGAAAGGAACGCTACAAAGAGCTGTATATTAAGAAAAAACTAAAAAATTTAAAAAAATACGATGAAGAAATTCAATTTAAAAAAAGAGCTATAGAAGAAAATTCAACACTGCTAGCCAAGAAAGATATAGATTCTTTTATAAATTTAGTTCTTGGGATTACAGTAGCAAAAAAGACTCATACACGAATAAATCCCGAGCAAAAAAAGTATCCCCGTAATATTTTGGAAACAAAAAAGTTTAGAAATGATATGAAAAAGTCGAGACGTGTTCTCATAGACCAAGCTAAAGTTGTACAAAATTTTTATACAGAAAAAGCAGTTAACAAAAAAATTCCTGAGATCCTGATGGAAATCAGTGCTGAAAACTCACTTAGCACTCATAGCAATAAAGAGCAATCTACAAATGATGAAGACGATTTAGTTGTTGGCAAAAATGGAAGCAGATTTCTCCTTCGTGGCTTTTGTTATAAGCAGGGTTCAAATGTAAGAGGAAAGCTCCACAAAAATGATATTTCTACAATGGGCAAAAAGATCAAAGGATGTGTAACCAGAACTGAATGGTTTGAGACCTTAGTTTCCAGAAAAGATCAAAGGAAAAATAGAAACAATTATAGCGAACTGAACCTATTTCCTGGTGAAGTTGGGGTAAAGGCATTCCAAGCTAAAAGTGCTATTCAACAATTTCGCCAAAACTACTTTCCGATCCATTATAATCGTAGAGTTGTTAAGAAATTGCATATCAAAAAGCCAAAGACATTAAAAGTGAGAAAATTTAATTTAATAGGCTATCTGTATGGCAATGAAACGAAAAAAAAACTTAGTTCCAATACTGATCTTGAAATTGATCTCAAGGACCTAACCATGGGTTTCATAAGACATAAAGCAGCAAAGGAAAAATTGAAGAAAACAGTGCAAAAACTTGGACGAATGCGGTATCTTGGAATATCATGTCCTCAAGAGAAAAGTTTTAAAGTTAAATCCTCTTGCGTTGATTCCAATTCTGGTGTTTCTGAATGGGTTCCAGATGAGATAAGCAACGGAAAAATTGTATCCAAACATATTGGCCTACAAGCACGAGGAAATATGCCTGCACCTCAAAATCGAGAAACAACGCTTCGTCAGAATCCTAGGCATTCAAGGGACTACAAACAGTTAAGAGTTCCCTCCTCACTTTTTGATCAATTTGTACAAAACCACCACACTCCTGTGATGAAAAAGCCAAGAGAAGATAAAAAGATTGCTCAAAACATACGAAGTGTAAAAAACACAGAATTCGCAAAGAAATTTGATGCCCGTCATCACCACGACCACTGGAATACAACGCAACACAAGTCTATTCACGTTCGGTATTCAAGAAAGATAATTAAACCCAAAATTTTGGAAGAATTATCTGAAGTCAAAGAGCAGAAAAGCAAATTGCCTTCAACTTTTTATAAAGTTCGATCAAGAGGATGCATTGCGAATGAAGTAGATTTTTCGTTGCCGAAGCCCAATATCGATGAAATAATCGAAGAGCATGGATCGAAGTCAAAAGACATTGTTAAAGAGAAAATCAATGTTAAGGAGATTCGACAATCTAAAGACATTCCCCTCCATAGTCTGACTGATAATGAATTTCCAGGTCGACAAAAATTTATTGAATTTATATGTAAGATAAAATCGGTTTTAGAAAAACGTTCAGAAATTAACTATAAAGAATTGGGAATCGCAAATAATAACTTTATACATGAACTGCAAGAAGACCTCCTTAGTATAGAATCCTGTCTTTCTTCACTGAGCTCGTCAGAATGTACAAATTTATCAATGAACAGCGGTAGTTTTCTTATGGCTGGAGACAAGAAAATTCCACTAGACTACTTTAGAAAATCAGTTGTGCCTTTTGAAGAAATGTATAGACATCGTATCGAAGCAATACCCATCAACGACAGTAAAAAAGAAATTAACCCATATCAAATTGTTCCCTTTGCTGGTCAGCAAAAGGAACAACAGTCTATACCAGCAGGAAAAGATAACTTCTTCACTTTCAATACAAGATTACAGAGTGGACTGGGACAGCGCCTTCAATTAGAAACAGAAAAGGAAACTAAAGGAAAGTCCATTGGAGCAGAACGAGGACCTAAAGCCGCAGCGCAGGTAGCAACCGACATCGATGAACTTTATATTGAAGATCTGAAACAACTCCCACCTTTAAAGTTATTCAAATGGAATTCTTGTTGCACAAAGTTTAAAGATGGCCTTCGGAAGAAATTTGAATCGATGTTGATTCAAGGTGAAATTGTTCGGACAAAAATTAACGACCGTCTTAATGAAAAGTACTGCGAACAAATGATGAAGTCAAAGGAATTGTTTGAAAAACTATTTGCAAAATGGGAAAAGCAAGAATATGAAACTGCAATGGAGGTTGTGAATAAAATCAAGCCGTATTATGAGGCAACCGATGTATTTCGAAAAGAACACCAAGAGTTAAATAAGCTATTTACAATATTGAATATGGATATCGTTTATATAGAAAACCATTGGACGAGTAGAACCATTTTGCAGAACTTCCACTACTTATTGGCCAAATTGGATTGGCGTGTAGAGCATGATTGGATCCATCGAAATGTCGACGGAAGTTTAGAAAGCTTCCAGGAGTCTATTGCAAAAAGGTGCATAGTGAATATTCGGCAACGCGATAAGGACGATGCATGGGCTGTTAGAGCATACTATGAAGAGATATTTCTAAAAAATCGTCATCCGGTAATTTTAGTTTTCAGAAACGCAACAGAATTCATCAATGGAATCGAAAATCTAAAATCTAAAACTTTTGTTCTGCTAAAAGAATTACACTATACCCTGTGGATTTTGGCCGAGTTAGAACAAAGATATGAGAAATTCAGACAATGGTGCACCATTGAACTTGAATCAAGGAAGAAATTTGGGGAAAATAAATGTGCCAACAAATATTTCATGGAAAATCGAGCTGAAAAATTAAAAAATCAAATGAAAATTCTTCTACTAGATGCTATTAATGAAACGTTTGCAGATACGCGATTGGGCTACATGAAAGGAATCAGTAATGAAATTTACAGGGCAATCGTCCCAATGACTGATCAAATGGATTTAAGCGTATTTGAGCAGGTAGCTGCAGTATCTCGAGTTCTGGACAAACTTATGGGTGAGATAAATTTTACTATTTTGTTGTTAGAAATAAGATACAAAAGTGGTTTGTCAATCTTCTTTGAATTGAACACATTGTGTATCTGTATCTATAATTCTATATAATTCTAACTAGAGCTGAAATTGTAGTATAGTAACGATTGTACAGCTACACTAATATGTTATGCTACTTGAACTTTATGTTTTTAAAGAAGTATATTTGTTTACTAATACAAATATGTATTGTATTTTCAAAGTAATAAAACATTATTATTTGTATTTTTTTTTTCTTTTATAAGGAAAACTCGAAAAAATTCCAGTTACAGAACGTATACGCGTTGAGAAAAAACACCGTCATTTAATAGCTTACCATCGCAACATATCCAAGCAAGCTGTTTTTGTAGAACGTCGAATCGATTCTGAAATAATTAAAGTTCGACGCAACTTAACACCTGCTTTTCAAAAGCCCAAACGACAGGGTAAACTTCAGCGGTCAGAGGTGAAGAAGGTAAAACATGAAATTCAAAAAAAGTCCATGACAATAAAAGAACAAACAAAATCAAAAGATCTAACGGAAGCTCGTGAGATTTTAAATGTGATCGATGGCATTCAACATTCGATTGTGCCTTTCTATTTTGATCACTTTCTCATAATAAATGGATATCAACCAAGTTATGATTTCAAAACTCAGGTTGAACTAATGGATGGACCCGAAATTGACCGAATGCAAATTAAGAAAGTGTTGCCAGAAGTTATGGAAAAATTCGAGAAATGGCAGGCAATGAAAAAGAGAATTATGGAAGAGAATATTAGTAAAAATCCACATATGTATCAGAACGTTCGAATTTGAATTTATATTTCTTGTTCACTATTAAACAGCAATTAACTTTGTAAAACGTTTTTTGCAGTTTCCTTTTGATTTTGACCGATGATTATATCTTTAAGTATTTCTTTCTTGTCTTCGAAATAATCGCGATACCAGAAAATGTGGGCTTTTTTCTCTTTTGCAGTTATATAGGGATTTTTCGATAGGCCAACACAAACCAATTCCATAAAATGCCGAATTGGTCCCTTGGTTGGACACCAAGGCTCTAAATGCTGTTCAAGGAAGACGTGCTCTGAAAAGTCGGTTGCGAACTCCTCATCCATGCCTTGTTCGTTGTCAATTGGGAACTTCCAAAGTTTTCCTTGTTCAGTCCATAGGGCCATTTTTTGAAAGTAATTTTCTGGTGGGTGGGTGACTGCCATTTTTAGTTCATGTTGCTTAAGATGCGCCCACGTTTTGAGAATGTCTCGAGAGTCACGAAGTTTACTGGGATCCTTAAAAATATCCATTTGCTTGGCACCAAAGAGGTTGACACTGCCAGTGTTAGGTTCTGGTTGAAGTTGCTGCTGATGTTTGTCTCGTCCATGATTTCCATTTCTTCCTCTATTTTGTTCAGTTCGTGAAGTGGCAAGACTTTTGCGTACAAAGTCGCTGCGCGAATACTCAATGGCCGGTTGGCGTTTATCAATCTTCATTCCAACAATTAAGTCGCTAAAATAAAATAATGTTAAAACTATGGCACAACCAACCTTACAATCTTGATATACCTTAAACTCAATTCATTTTGTTCGTTGTCTTGCTTTACGGATTGGGACGTCGAAGGTATTCCGTTAGGGTTCAAGATTTTCGATAAAAGTTCTGCCTCAGTCTGCTTTTGATTTTCCTCGCCCAAAAGAGAAGCGACATTTTTTGCAGCTTCTAAAATATTCTTGTTATCTTCCTCTGGTTTTTGACGCTTTTTACTTCCACCTGGTCTAGCCATGTCTATACTTTTAACAATTTGAGTGTTATCTTCCGAATTCATACTAGCCAAGAGTTTGTTCAGACGTTCTGCCGCTGTTTCTTCTTCAATCGCTCCTCTTTTCGTTTTTTTTTCATCTTTTCGATCGCTGTCGCTATCGCTATCATCTTTCTTCCGATCACTGAAATTTCTGTAGATGAGGTTGGAACGAGCAGCAAATGTTCTAAGAGAATTGACCATTTGTAAGCATTTGTGTATTTTTGTAACAAATAAGCTACCTCAAAGTTAACTCGTGAAATCTACATATTCTTAACATTTTTATCGGAATTTTATAAATTTCCAGGTTCAGTTTTCAGTAAATGGTTATGCACAGCAATTCTAAACTTAAAAAAAACTGAAGTGTGGTACATACATGAATGACAGTTGCTAAAAATCGTTTAAGTTTAAATAGGTGTGTTCGTTTACTTTTCCAACTAAATTTGAAACGTCTTAATATTTTTTGAGGAGAGGGTAAAATATTTTGCAGAAGTAAAATAACATTTTGCAAATAATTTTACATTACAAAAATCAATGTTTCAATATTTGATGAATTGACTTTGGTAGATGAAGAAAGAGATTTGCATAATATGCATATATACATGTATTAGGACTAGGAGTCAGTTTGTAATCTTAAACATCTATCAGAAGCTAAATCACCCAAATATATCAATTAAAATCGCTGAAGCACAGAAAAAAAATTGAATTGTATAGTAAATCTTCGAGATTTTAAGATTTGTTGCAACTCTATCTAACAGTAACAGCCCTATTATTTATTATTCATAGGGCGAATCTTTCTTGAATTTTCACTTTCTCTATTCGGTTATTCTATATTTAAGTCGCTAACGTCTATAATATTGCGTGCGCGGAATTCTGCTATTCATGCGAACGCCAACGCATTTATTAATCATTGCATACAATTCCGATCCACATAAATGAAATATAGCGGATTTTTCATTTATGGATCTGGTTTGGGTTTAGTATAAATTAAGTACAAAATAATTTGCAGCCTAATTAAAAGTACGCAATATTATTGTATAATTTGTGTACTATCTTTTTCAAAATGAAAATAAATAAACTTACGTTTCATCCGGAAGTATTTATTTATTTTTGATTTTCTAACATTTTTCCGAAGCTCCGGAATACTGACCAGTTATATTTACCAAATAAAATAACGAAGATGAAAAAATTATTGTGATGCGATTGAATTTGAATTTTGAACTAAAAAAAAATTGTATTTAAGATTCTCAATTGAAAAGTTGTTTACATGAATGTCAAATTGGTTGGGTGGGGATAATTTAGTTCACTAGATGGATAGCAGAATACATACAAAGGCAGTGTGAAAGGGAATTGTATATACGATTTACGTGAATAGCAGAAAGAGCTTTAAATCTCGATTAAGTGGTCGGTGGAAGATAGTATAAATCAACACAAGCCACTCCTTATTTCTTTGGATTTTTTTCCGAACGCGGCGTGTAAGTCATCATTTTCTACATTAGTTTTCTATTGTGTTATTTTCGTTACGCTTATGGAAACTTTATGGATCATTTTAAGCATTTGTTGCTCAAAGAGAGAGATGGAGAGAAAACCAAATTTACTTGCGTCGAATACACATGTACCAAAAAGAGATAAATACTTCTTAATAATTTTGACATTTCAAAGAGGAGAAACATAATTATTTCTTACTGGAAAACTTTCGTTCAAATAAAAGAGTTTGCGGCCATTTTAAATTCGCATAAATTTCAGTACCCAGTTTCCAATTGTCTTTTTCATTGGATGCAGTTCGCGCTTGAGAAACAGAAAACAAGGATAAGGAATCACTTACATACGTTTGTATTTGTACTTCATTAAGTCGGTTGCTTGAGATTGAGAGTGTGATCTGGGAAATGAAAGCACAGGGGTTAGCAGGAAAAAAGGGGACGAACGAGTAACCTCCGAGCTGTTGCGCTTTTCTTCTATTGTTCATAAAAAAACGTCATCTATTAATATATTTTCTAAGTTATCAGTGAATGGTGAATGCAAATAATCAGAATCTTTAAATGAAACCACGTATAAAAGTGCTGAAAGTATCATAAACGGGTTGTGTTTAATTTTTAATAAATAAGAACAAAAAGGAAAAAGCCAAGTGAAAAACGAAACGAGTTCTTCTCTCTCACTTCAGTTAACGCAGATCCCGTCCAAAAGTGACACATCCAAAGTGAGATAAAACATTACTTGTTTTTTATTTCTCGTTCGTCTAAATCGTCTGTTGCTGTTCATATTTTCTCTTTCTGTTTCTCCTGCTACGTCTGACGTCTTGAATCTCGGATCCACTCGAAGTCGAACTCGACGTAGACGTACATAGAAAAAGAAATTCTTTTACGCTGATTTCATGTCGTCGTTTGTGTTTGTCTCGTGTCCAGTTCTCATTTTTATTCGCCAGTAGCACAGTTCGCGATTTCGATTTCAGTTCCAATAATAAAAAATTAATTTTCGTGTCTGATTTTCTATCTAATTTGGTCAAATTTAACACAACTACGAAACGTAGACTTGGAATAGAATTGGAAGTGTACAGTTATTTGCTACACCTGCTGCCGTTTTTGTTGACGTCGCCTATAGTGCCGCTGCCGTGTTTACATTGCGAATGAAAATGTTGCCAGTCGCCTCCGCAAGTGGATTTTTAACATTTAACAATTTGGCTTAAAATAATTATACAAAATCTTAATTCTTACTCAGCTGTGATCTGTCTGTTTTTAAGTAGTTTTAAACGAAATTGGTGTGTGAACAAGTATATATGAAATATAGATTCAGACGCCGGAATTCCATCGTCAAATAAGCCAGATATTCGCTTCGACTTCTCTTGGTTTAGAGAAGAATATTTTGCGATCGAAATTGCAAGACATTAGGTCGAGAACTCGAGGATTTAAGAATCGTGTCGGATGCCACTTGTCGCCCGTGCGTCGTTCATTGTCCATCGCCCATTGCCATCGGCGTCGTCTCGATATTTTTGAGTTTGTTTTATAACTTGGATTTCTTTGTATTATTTTTTTTTGTATCAACTCATTTAGTGCGCAGAAATTCGCACTTAACAGCGAATGCTTAAATGGATGCAACATCAATAATAACCCAAGTCGCACGTGATGATGAACAGCTAAATGTCTATGCAAATGAAAAAGGTAATTGTCTAATTTCAATACCTGCTAGTTATCTTATCACAATATTCAAATTGGCAATACTCGTACAGGTACTTTGCTACAATAAGGATAGACCGATGGAGTTTCTTTTATATATGTATGTTCCCCTTGATGATTCATACTTTGTGTTGCAGACAATGCGAGTATGAGGCAAAATGAGGTGGAATTTGGGTGTAGCTTCCTTTTATATTACAGAATAAATGTAGATACAAAGAAATTTTGGAATTCTTGTAAAATCCCTTGATCATCACGTCTCGCTAGAATCGTTTTAGATGAAAATCTCGAAAATTAGAACTAATTTTACAAATTAATGATTCGACCACAACGGTTTAACACAGAAAAGTTAAAGATTTTGGAGTTTAATTGTAAATTTTCTTTCCCAAACTACTTATTCTATCTAATTTTAAAGAGAATGAAAAAAGCTAGAAGGTTTTATTTGATTCACTAAAAATTGTGTTTTAATTTGTATTTGTATTTCTTTTTGGTTAACAAACATTTCGAATAATAACAATCATAAAAACCAAATTTTAAATTCCTTTGTTTATATAGGTAAATTTTAAACATAATGTATACTGATAAAAATCCAAACTATGTAATTGGAAAGAAGAAGAAGAAATGTTTTAGACCGCTGAAAATCAGTGACTTAAGGTTTAATATGACCACAATTCGTATCTGCAAATTGAAGAACATGAGAGCGAAATTGTACCTTTTTCTAGAATTGAAAAACAAGAGTAGAAAAATGATAAGCATATGTTAGCACTTAAAATAAAACACTTAACACAAATATATATTCTTAGTATGTATGTATGTATGTAGGTATGTATGTACATATGTACATATATCTAGACACAAAAACGAAGTGTGAACGAAAATGACAACGTTATTACATATTTTAAAATAAAAACATAACACCTGAAGATAGAATATTAATTCCGGTGTTTGTATAAAATAAAAAAATTAAAAAGTTGTGATAAAACTGTTCCCATAAAGTAACATATAAATTAAATTCTTTTAAAATGTATTTAATTTATTTTCATACGTGTAGAAAACGACATTATTACATACATATTTAAGTATATAAAATCTATGTAGGTTTCTATAAAGAATTCTCAGCAATTACCAATAAAGTCAATAATTTTGAGCATAGCAGAAATAACTAGAACACTCAATAATTTTGAGCATAGCAGAAATAACTAGAACACTCAGTGGAATATATATATATAATATATATTTTAAATATATCTTCATTTTTTAATTTGTGGTCATTGTTTAAAGTGAGATTTAGTTTTTCAACTTCTTTGGGTCATTTTAGTAATTAATTAAGCTATTTCAATTTCAGTACACACTTATTTATACTATCTCTGCAGTAATTATTATCTTTTGTTATTGTCCCGAGTAAAAGTACAATACGGATTTTGCAACAATCAAAATAACAAACTTTTTTTTGTATAATTAATTTAGACCTTTCTGCTTGAATGTAAGACTCTTTTTTAAAAAGCGCAGGAGGCATGGAAATGCAATGAATTAACAAACGTAAACTGCATCAAATGTATATATGAATATGTTTAAGAGTACCCAGTCAAGAGCATTAGACCATTATAGCATAGGTCTTTCTGGTTGCTTCATTGAAGAGATTTTTTGAAGTGTTTGCTTCATACATGCCATTCATAACTCTCTTTGTTTCTTATTTAGTTATTGTAATAAATTTGTTTTTAGCTGATGTCTTCTTAGTGTTGTGTTTCCTAGAGGCAAATAAAAATAAAATTAACGAATAAAGTTACGGTGAAAGTACATATAAAGAACAAGACATACAAAAGTTTATTGTGTAATAATTTTATTAAAATTTACTTTTTTTCAATATTAAAAATCTTTAACTATTTGTTTATAACAAAATTAAGAAACTATTCGCAACCGTTTAATCTCTAATAGAGTTCAACATCAATAGTGAGAAAACCGATGCGTCACGTTAATGTGGCCAAGATGTCCAGTAAGATGTGTCAAGGTGACTGCATACAAGGGAAATCCTACACAGGATTAAAAAAAAATTGCTTTATTTATCACATGTGTTAAAATATCAAAATTAATAAAATAACGGAATAGATAAGTTCAAAGACATACATCACATGATACAAATGAAATAGTTTGTTTTCAAAAGTGCCATGGTATACATATGGTTTGTGTGGTTTCAATTTCACGTTATGTAGTTTAAAGTTTCAGACGTTGTAAAAAATATTTCACATACATATACATTTTCATTTCGTGGTTAACTAATAATAACTCATTAAATTTCGTCGCCGACAAATATGTACATACATACATATACGTACATATATATGTACGTCCGTTACTTCAAATTTGAAAATTCCTGATTGTAATTATAATATTATATACATGTACTAATTTCTTATTAATAGATCCCAGTCAGTTTTTGTTTTCACTTTTCTCAAATATAAATAAATATAAATAAATATAAATAAATATAAATAAATATAAATAAATAAAATATAAAAATATTTTTTTTTGTTTTCTTACTTTAACGATAATTTTTGTTGTATCATAAGAATACAATTTACTTAAATTCAGTTATTTTTTGTTTGCCTTTTAATTCTAAGCTCTGTCGTTGGAATATTTTCATGGCATTTGGCGATAATTCTACAAGATTCATTTGATACCAATAAAAGATATTTGTTTAATGTACTGTACATACTATGTATGTATATACAAATGTGAGATATGAATGAATATTCAGTGCTGAAAGTGAGAAATCAAGATGTTGTCTAAAGCAATTAGATCGCTCGTGTTATTTCTCTCACTCGCATGATTGTTTTTACTAGTGGGTTTAAAAATGTATTGCTCAGTGGTCCAACCCAAGAAGAAATCAAGTTGATTAAAAATAAATATTATATTGTAGAGCCAGTTCGTACATCAAGTTTTGTCAGTTAAGTCAATTTAACCAATCAATGAAAATTTAATCTTTGAATAACTTAATGGCGACCTTGTTTAGGGACATTGCTGACTGCCTTTATTCCTTTAGACTTTTTCTGCTTCAACAACCTGTTAGTCATTTCGCTTTTTATCTAAAACACTTTTAAACTTGGCTGCTTGTAATACGCAGTAATTCTATTTTTTTAATAAGAGTTCTGCCTTTTTATTGTTATTTTGAAAGTTTTTATAAAAATAAATATTAAATTCAAGTATTAGATTGCCATTACGTTTACCCCCTTTATTTTCACCCGCATGTATTTTGTAATTTTTTTCAAAGAAATTATTTAATGCCATTAAGTTTGAGAAAATTAAAAATGTAAACAAAGAATAATTTATTGTATGTTTTTAATTAAAGAGAAAAAAGAACAAAAAATAAAAAAAAAACTCATCTACTCTAGAGAGATTATGTTAGGGATAATAATAATCAAAAGATAAAAAGTGGAATGTCCTTCCAACATGGTTTATTGCGCTCTCTGCCTGGTTGGCGTTGGATGGCATCTCAGATAAAGAATTACCTGACTTTTGTGTGACAAATAGAAATGTATAAACGCTGGGATGTGTCAAAACGTGTGACGTTTGTTTGTACTTCATTTTATTTTTTGTTGCTGTTGTTGTTCAATGGTTGTACTTAAATTTTTTTGTGTCCACTTCATCCCGCTACTGCCTCTTACACTTTCTTATTTTGTTCTTCTTTTATACAGCTTGAATCCAACCACATCCTGGCTGACATTTCGACACTGCAACCGGTCGCTCAGTTGTTTTCCTTATCATACTTTAGCAATTTGTGTATAAGGCTATAAGCTTCTTTCCATAGTTTGCAGAGTTTTCTTTTTGTGTTGGATTTTGTGCACTCCTGCTGAGCATCATCCTTCCATAACTGTGTATAATATATTTTTGCATTGTTGTTGTTGTTCTTGTTGTTGCAGCGTTGTGTTACTCCTCTCAACATTGCCAACAATTGGGTAAAATACAGTTCAAGTACCTTTTGTGGATTTTCATGCAGGAAAGTGTAATATTTCCCATCTGCATGTGCTGTGCATCGAAGTAAGGAGCGGTGAATGGAAGGAGCTTTGTGATAAGTACACACAAAAAAAAAAAAAAAAAAAACTGGAGTAGTGCTACAGAAGCAGGGCCGTAAGAGAAGCAGGAGCATCATTCGGAACGCTGTTTGCGTTAGTAGACTTTTGCTAATTTTGCAAATATGAAAAAAGGTCAATGGAATGTAATAGCGTTGGATAAAAAATTCTTTTGTTGAGAAGAGATAACAATTTTAGAGTCAATGAATCCAAATAGAATATATATAGTGGTACTGTTTTCGAGGAAGCTTACGTCACGAATTAGATGAATTAGAATACATACTTAAATAGAAGCTGATCATTTAGCAACTTAAGTAGCCAAATATTCTCCCAATTTTTATTCAAGATCGTTAGAAACCTTATATGTACGAGTATAGTCACTTTATAAGTTATAAATTCTATGCTTGAAAATAGAAAAGAAGACATTTTTAATGGCAGAACTTTCTTTTATGGAATATATGTGAATACATATATACGAGAATGTGAAATTTTTTTTCATTGTGTGATGTATACAAGGGAATTATATTGAATTGCTCTCAGTATTTTGATTAAATGTAAAATAAATTCATAACCACTTTTTAAGTTATGATCTATTTATACATAACGTTTATGCAAACATCGTTATTGCTCTTTAGAGATGACGATGGCGACTCAATAACAATACCACCTCACTACATTTACTTCATCGAAACAAATTTAATCTACTCGTATAAAAATGTGTTTGTCATTGACGTAGAATTGGTTGAATAATATATTGATGCCAAGTAATTTACATTTGTGTGTAATAGCTCTGCCCTCAAGGGAATAAGCAAATTGAAATTCTTAAAATAGAAGTAAATATTTGAAAAAAACCTGACTTCTGTAATTTGCACATTACCGCCATAGAAGAGTTACATCTGAAATCACTTAGGTATGTTGTCTCCTATATTGAACATCAAATATCACTCAAAAAAACATCACTTCCTCGACTTTAATGCTACAAAAATAGATGTCAATCCCTCGTTTAAACATAAGATAAACAAACGTGGAAAAGTTCTAAGACCTGATGGTGTATGTAGGTTGGGTACCTTGTGGATGTGTATAACTTGCGGTGAAGTTCTTTTATTTTTAAATAGGGAAGTCAAAGGAAGCAAAAAATGCCATATGAATCACTCACATTCACGTCACTTCACACAACCCATTTAATATCTCATTAGACCTTGCGCTTTACGCACTCATCTCGAAGCCTTCTCATGCCATGTTATGTCAATAAAAACGGAGAAGGAGGCACAAACAAGAAATTAAATTATACCAGACTTTCAAAGTTGGCCGTCAATGACGTTTTCGAATTTTTCTTCGTCTTCGTCTTCATCTTCATCTTCATCTTGTTCGAATGTGGCTTTTGCACAAATATGATGAGAAATATTTTTTGTTTTTAATGGTTTAAAGATTACATACTTTGTTCATGCTCGGTTTTTTTTTCTCTTTTTTATATTGCAATAGACTGGTTTCTTGTTATGAGCCACATTAAGTACACGATAAGATTGCAAGAACTTGCTGTTCTGTATGTATGAGGTAGGTGCTTTGTGTTAGAGAATCTTTTTAGCAATTGTGTTTTAATCCCGAAAATATTTAAATCTATAAGTTTTTCATTCGTTTCTTCTCGGATAAATGTTCCCATTTTCCAAATTAATTTGTTAAAAATTATGATTTGAAATTTAAAAAAAATTCTAAAGTAAAAATGTTCAAAGAAAAGTTGTCTTCATGTCCTTTTTGAAAAAATTATTGATATTTCTTCATGGCATATTTTTTTGTAATTGTCGAAACTAGTTTTTTCAATCAACTTCAAGCACTGCATCTGACCAAGAATCAATTAATCTATCACGAGCATACTCGTATCTTGTCAACCGTTCGAAACTTCATAAAATAATTTTATGTTCCATCCATTCAAGTGGAAAAATTCACACACAGAAAAGATTTGGAGTGATAAGTCATTGGACCTTGATTTTTCACAAGCTGCATGAAATAGGCATTCTATATTCATATTTGCCATGCGTTTGCTTTACGTAATGTCTTTTTTTACCAATCAGGAAAAAGGTAATCTGGAAATTTTGAAATCTTGAGCGAGTTTCGCTAGCAGCCAAACCAGTGTTTTGTGTTAAAAATTTTAACCCTTGGAACTTGTATGCCATATACATCTTATATTTTATTTGAATCAATAACTTGCCTTTAAAGTTCTGATGTGTACCGCATCAGAAAAGAAGGTGCGGAAAATAGAACATCTCTATCCGGTGTGTTTGTGGTTTAGTACTTTTGCTGCTGCTGGACGAATCTGATTTTCTACTTTTATATGTATGAACGCAGGTATAAACGAATAGCCGATAACTTTTGTAGTTTTATGGTTTTTGTTTTTGTTTTTGTTTTTGTTTTATGTTGATTTGGTTGTTTTTCCGCTTCATCGACATATTTGCATTTAAATGTAAGTGGGCAGATTTTGATTGACTGGAATTTTTGTATGAAAACTCTGTTGGTGTTGATACTTTATTGAATATTAATTGAGAAAAAATATCGATAAAAAATATTAAATATCTATTGCCACATTTGAGTACAGACAAATATACAAAGATGGGTATATTTGATAAAATGGTTAAAACATATGATGGCGATGACCTCAATGAGAAGCTTAACCAATAAAGTGATCTTAATTCGTGACTTACTTGGGCTGCGGTTCAAAAAATGTTTCGCCTTCTACCCATGCCTCAATAATGCAGCTAATTTAATCGTTTCATAGATTACAAAAACTAATCTTGTTTCTGCATTTAAGAAATGTCCGAATCTTTTTGTTGACCTTTCATTAGTTAATTTCCCCATTCCCGTCTACAGTACCAGAGTACCTACTTTGATGTTGCAGGAAATTTATTTTAACGCAATTACTTAACACAACCAAAATCCATTAACGCACAAAATTGAATCATACAATTTTGCTGCGTAAATAAATAATCAAATTAATAAGCCAACAGCATTTAAAATTGTCGCTCCATCTATACAATAAAACCCAAGGGACTGTTTTATACTCAGCCTTCTTCCTTCCGCACCGAGGCTGAGGTTGTTGACTTAAGTGAGGTGCATTAGTTGCATGTTACACAACTAGCACATAAATTAATATGTATTTATAGGTATACCTAATTTAAAACCATCAACGGCTAAATACCGTTAGGGAGAACAACAACAATAACACTTTTCTGATTTTTTAATTTCCAAATGCAATAAACACTTCACCTCGGTGTGTCCCTATCGTTTTTTGCCCTCCTTGTTTCCAATGCAGTAAATTATAACAAAAAAAACGTGCAAATTAAGACCAGGCTACTTGCAAACTGTTTGTAATTGCATAGCCTCTTATCAAGACATCGGTATCCTTATCTGATGGTCACTATCGGTAAGCTAAGGAGATGAGACATTATAGAAGTATCATTAGATTACATGTTAACAAATACCCTCTATCAGCCCATTCTGTCATTCATTCGTATTTAAGTTCTAACCATCAAGTGCTTGCAGGTCATTTGTCGCAAACAACTCCAAGCAGCAGAAGAGTATCCTGTCTTCCCTTTATTTTTTCATTTTTTATCCCTGAAAGTGCTGTGAGTAGGTTTATATGTATATGATAGGTATATATTGACGTTCCAACACAAACTTCTGGATGTGCCCAATCTCGTATGTAGTCCATAAACGTTATTGGGGACGACCAGGTTGCTTTTCTCAGTCACTTTACGCATTTCAAGTTAAATGAGCTCACAAAGTTCCATTTACACAACAAACTATAGAAATTAAGAAAGAATATTTCTAAAGTTTTTTTTTTTTGTTTTTGTAAACAAAATTTGTGACTAAATTAATGCGACGTTCATATCTCGTGTTCTTAATGGAAACGGCGAATGAAACAAAAACATCAACATCAAGGAGCAAAAATATAAAATAAATACTTATATATCTTCTGGAAGATGGCTGCGGAAACCTTGTTTGTTTATGCTATTAGGAGAAGAGCACGTGCCTCGCGGTTTGTTCCAAGTTCCAAGGAACGCGGCATATGTAATGTCGTTGTCGTCTTGTTCCTTAATGAGTTATCTTGTATTTTCTTTTTGTTTTGCGAAGCTTTAAGTTGTTGTCCTGGATTTTGACAAACTTCAGATAACATTAAAAAACAGCGAACGAAACTAAACATATATAAAAAAGGATGTACATATGTATTTTAAAAGATTGCACAGAGTTTGTTGAGAAGTTTTTGAGTGATTTGTATATACAATTTTGTGTTTAAAATCAAGTAGAGCGTTTATATATTATATAAGCTGTATATAAATTGAAATGTCGATAGTTTACACGAAAACCTACATTCCTTTTAAAGCACTTATATGTAGCTACATAACTGCATCGATTGACTATTTATTTAAGGAAAATATGTATTTGTGGATGGATAAATTGATGGATATAATTCCAAAGTTCGCCGTTTTGATACCATAACTTTGATGACCTTTGATTTTAGAGCGATACATTATGTGACGTCTTATAGTAAATAAGCTTTCAGCAAGGCATTCTCCCGACTATAACTGTATAGATCGTTTTTCACATTAAAACTTTATACATTTTACTTTCGATTTGGTTAAGAAATCATCTTTGTAAAATAAAAATAGAGGACATTTTGTAAATGTGTAACTATAAATCGATGTAGCCGCGCCAGACTTGTTTAAACAAATACATATTAGATTCCGCCATAGACAACTTAAGATCTCCTATTTAAAAAACTCCATCATTCAAAATGGGGACCAATCCATCTCCCGAAGCTTAATAAAACCCAAAACAAACGAGGTAGAAAGAAAGCCATATTATTAAGTTATGGAATGCCACTTCCATTTTGCACATCCACCAAAAACACCAACAGTCACGAAATTGTTTCGAAAAACAGCGTCTGCAGCAGAAATATGCTATGAATAAAAAAATGTCCCGCTCAAAAAAACGTAGTCGTCTAAAAGGAATACCTATTTGTACCTTAGCTCTCAATGTATACATGTACATTGTACAATGTACATACATAGGTACATACTTATATTTTAATGAAAAACTTTTTTCCGCTTGAGCACTTGCGCTGCCATGGTAATCCGCGACACAATATTTGCCGACACAAGAGTTTTGACCTCGTTCTTTTTTCTTATTATATATACATTTATACATATATCTATATTTTTTTTTTCAAAAAAGAATCCCAGGTAGCGGTTTTGGGGTTTTATGTTTAACTGTATATCAACGACAATTTTCAGCTGAATTTGAACTCATTTATTCGCAGGTCTTCGAGGTGTGGTTGGTCGTTTATGTGCGGGTGGTTGTGATGGTGATGGTGATGGTGGTTTGTTCTTTAAATGATACAAAATGCAGACACTGCGACGAAAACACGGTGTACAGCCGTTTAGGGAATTCTTCTCAATCAAAAGAACTGTTTTTGAGAAATCGATCAGTTTACAGTGGGTTCAAACGAATGATTAAGTGGCGCATTAGCTATAAAATATTCACTTTTTTTTGTTTGTTTGTTTGTTTGTTTTATTTTGGATCAAAAACACTTTCTCACACCAATAAACTCCCAAAAACTATAGCCTATCTTATCTAATATCGACAAACTTAGGTCAACAACTATGCATTTGATTTTAAAATTGACTGACAAAATTTTTGCAATGTTTTAAAATTCTTCAATGTGCAGAAAAATGAAATGTATAAAAAGTAAAAATGGTGTGTAACATTGGTTTGTTTTATATTTTTAAGTTAAAATGCTTGCAGTTAAGTCAATACACAATAAGTTTCAATTCGTTGAGCTATGGTATTCGTTCATTAACTGTTTGTTGCGTCAGTAGTAGGTAGTCGTGGTATAGTCTCTAGAGCTAGACCATCGAGGTACGTATGTTTTTACTTTATTTTGTAGAATGGCAATGGGCCATTGAATTACGATTTAAAAGCAACAACAAAATGAAGCAATTAAAGAAGGCCTTCATGAGGTGGAAAACATTTTCAATTAATTTCTCTTCCAAAGTAGTACATGAACACGTTTAAAAAAAAACACCACCTATAAAAATAGAAAAGATTCGTTGTTGAAAGAAGGAATTTCATTATTAAATAGATTAAATCACGATTGAAGACAGTCCTGATTTAAGCTTGCCAGGTTCATTTTGGCACAGCAATGATCCTTTTGTTTTTTGTTGGTTTAGTTTGTTTTCAAATCGATTTTGGTCACTTAGATGAAAAAGCGGTGCTGTCAATACTACTTTCCATTTCCAATCTTTATACTCTGCGCATGATTTATGCAAATCATAAATTAAAAAACAAATCGTCTAACAACTCGATTCAATTAGGACCTTATACTTGTAAACACGGTTTGGCCAGTTTTTGGTTGTTCGTTTAAGTGGAAGTTATGTGACAACTGACTAGCAGCGTCCGAAAAAATAGTAATGAATGAAATTAAAACGCCAGAGTCTAAATATAATGAGGTTAGAATTAGTGAGTAATTGAGTACGTGTGTGAATGAGTGGGTGATTGAGTGGATAAGTGAGTGAGTGAGCGACTCGGTTAATGTGAGCGGGTGAGAGTTGGAACCTTAAAATCTTCTGCATCTAGAGTTGAGACATTAAAACTGTCCTCATTGACATGCTAATCGTTTGTTTTGCATTGCATACATTTATTAATTAAATTTAAACAACCATATCTGCTCAACTCAACACCAATGTACATATGTACCTATGTATGAAAGCCAAGCCCATTTTTCTTATCTTCAAGGAAAAAAATAACATCAATCAATATCAAAAAAATTTCCTTCCCTAGAAATCTGGCTATGCCATTTTTTTCAAATTTATGTTTTCCCAAAAACTAAAGTCATCTCTAGACCGGAAAGGATATTTTGTTTTCACCATGCTCGATTACAGCCAGACTTACATTATGTTTCCTTGAAAAATAAAACCATTAAAAAAACATCTTTACGACGAAGAACGGTAGGAGAAAAGTTGCTTCATTTTCTCATAGCACTGTCTCATGTAAACCTACAAACATAAATACATACACATGTACGTGTATGTGACTAAATGTTGGTAACAGGCATACCCCAATTGTCTGAAAACATATGTGGTTAGGAACATTATTTCTAAAAATAAACAGGATGCTTTTTAGTGGGTTTCAATCTCCTTGAACATCAACTTTTTACTTTTCTCTATAAAATTGAATGATATGTATAAATAATTTTTTTGGTTCTTGTATTTATTTTTTTTTTAAAGCCGACAGGTCATAAATAAATATATACATACAGATACTTATAAAATTTATATTTTTAATATTCGTGTACTTTTTCCCAGTGCAAGACACAGCTATACGAAAGCTCTTCGTCTAAGCAAGGTCGACACGGTTTTATGGATATGAACTGCCCTGAAACCCTGTGCTGGTGAAAGTTTTTTCTTTTTGCTTTTACTCTCTGTCCTTGTTTTGTTTTTGTTTTTGTTTTTGTTTCGTATATTGGGAAGTTTTTGAAATAAAAATAATTTCAAACTTTTTATCAACTATTATGCACTTTGGGTGGATGTTTCTAATAGTGAAAAATACATAATTATTTTTCATTGTCAGGATTGTCTTCATTCACTATTGAATATGTATGTAGGGTAGGTACATAAATTTATTTGAAAGTTTTATTTTTAGAATTATAGTTGCAATTCTCCTCATGAATCTTTCTGTTAAGAGGATTTTGTTGAATCTAACAATTCATTAACGTTCAATTCAAAACAAGAAATGCCATTATGTAAATATGTATGTTTGTAGATACATATTATGTACTCGTAATGCTTACTGAACGTTTCCAATGTAAAAAAGGTTTGAACAATCAATATCAGTGTATATCAGTGAGCAACACAATCGAGCCCAAACAAACCTTGATTGAAGGACCTTGCCATCTGAGTTATCAAATACCGGTATCTTAAATTATTAATAAATATCTTGTCATCGAATCAAAAGAAACCTATTCCACTAAATTAATGCAAAATAAAACAAATTCATCAATTCAATGAGATCACCCAGTATCGGCAAAATAAAATAATTACTTAAGCAAATGGCAAAATGTCCTACCCAAAATATTTAGCTATAACCTACCCTAAATGAGTATACAGTCTTAATCAGAAAGTCTTGGTCTTTTACGAGTGTTCTATTTTTACCCCTTCCAACTAAATTTGAGTGTTTTTTTCTTCTTCTTTTTTGAATTTTTTTTCGTCGTACGTGTTGGCTCTGAATTCTGACAGTAGTCTCTTGGTCTGACAGTTAGCAGCCGGGCTCGCTCAATTGCCATGGTATTGGTCTAGAAATAAAAATAGAACACCATGAAACTTAAAAAAGACCTATACCATATGCACGTTCGAGTACATGTACATATGAATGTACATTGTACATTCGTGAGGCGGAAGGAGAGCCAGTAGGATCACAATGAATTGATGCGTGCAAAGTGAACAGCGGCAGTAAGAGTATTAAATATAGCACCAGTATACGCGTTCTCCTTATTGTGCTTAGATGTATGTACTCGTATTACTATATATGAATGTGTATCTAGTTTTATATCTCTTGATGCATATGTAAGGTACTTGATTCGAATACAAAATAGATATAAAAATAGCCCAAGTTCTTCCTTCATCCCGAGGGAAGTACATAGTTGATGAGGCACTCAACATATTGAATCAAAAGTATATCCGATTCAATTGTTGTTTTAGCGAAAGTATCTCAGCTGCTTTTGTGGACTTTTGTTGTTGTTGTTGTTGTCGTTTGCGCTAAGTGCAAGTCATGGGAACAAAACATGGGTGTAGTTTTGACTTTTACATGTGGGGAAGAACCAGTTGAGCTCACCCTGAAAGCTAAAGAGGATAATTCGAAATTCATGTGTTTTGACATTTCAATAATTGCCAATTTTCAGGAGAGTCGATTTTGTGATTTTTGTTTTTAACATCAGTCTTATGTGTGTATGTCGAAGATTTGTACTGATACTAGGGATAAATCACATTTATCATTCATTTTATGTTTTTAATTGTTTCTAGCAAAAGGTGCATCCACAATAGTATTGTTTTTCATAATTTTTTATAATTTTAGATTAATCATCAATACAACTACATTTATTAATTATTATTAATACATCTATTATTATATTAGACAAAGGGGCCAATTTCATTTATTAATATGCATCTGCCTACGCCACTGAACACTGAATGCAATTGTTCACACACAAAATCACATGCAACTTTCTTGTGCACTCTAACTGTTCGTCATCATCATCATCATAGTGGAAGTGGAAGTGGTAATGCTATTATGTATCTGATTCTTGTCTTTTTTATACTTTGGCGTCCCAGTTTTCTATAAGAAAATGCAATTGGTTACTTTGTATACTAATGGCATAAAAAAGAACACTGTGAGATTTGTAATTACAATTTTAGAGAAATGAAATAAATTTAAATGTAAAGTGAAAGATTTTATGTACAGTACATATCGACTTCAGATTTAAAATCTAAGCTATAGATTAAGAATTAATTTATAATTGTGAAAAAGTGCAATGGATTAAATTTTGATAATTATAATCATATATTTATTTCTTTTATAAAAGAATGGACAATCAGAAATAAGAAATTGAAAACAGCATCGTAGGGTCGTAATGTATTACGTAAATATCTTGTTTAACATTTTAAAATGAAATGCAAATTGTGCAACTTATCTTCAGATGATCTCATTTCATCATCGCAGAACACTATCTTAATCTATTCACAAACTGTTTTCTTGTTTTTTTTTTGTATCTTACGTAAGAATAATAAAAAAGAACTTAAGTTATGGGAGAATGGAAATCGTCTCAGACTGCCTGGTATCGAGATTTGAATAATTTTATATGAATCCACACAGGTCCAATCCGATAATATATAATTATTGCTATCTTATTCAAATACGAAAAAAAAAAAAATATATATATAATAAAGAAAAGTTCATCTCAGCTGAATCGATGCTTATTTTATTATTCCATTCACTCGTTCGCCGAGCCGCCGTATCTTGTCGAATGGCAGCAAAAATCAATTTTTAGTTTACATCTTTTATCTTATACATACATATGTATTAAATATATCAACTAAATATAAGACGAATATTCAGGTACAAAACCATGAAATAAAATTTTCATCTATATTTACATACATATATGTATACCATTTGTTAATAGCTCATATCACTTACTTGTATTGCTATCAACTAACTTAATTAGCTTTTTTATAGTTCCATTTATGTAGTTAAGATTATTTTTTCAGTTATTTCACTACAAAGTAAATACACAAAACAAAAGGCGGCAACTTAAGAGAATTAAAAAACAACCAGTGTTTGAGAAAAACTAATAATACAACAAAATACTGATTAGATAGAATAATAATAATTGAAAAAAAGTACATACTCGCACATATTCCTATACAAAGTTAATAACGGATGTGTCTCTATTTTTATTTTTGGGTTTGAATTCTCTCTGCCAAAATTATACAAAGAAAAATTAAAATTATTCACTAATAATATTAGCCTTGTCCTTGAAAAAATGGTTGCAAGAGTTAAATGAAAATAATAATAATTAAAATGCTCATTTGGACACACTGTGGCGTATACGTAACTTTTTGTTGTTTTATTTTCCAAAATTATTTCGATGGCAAAAAGTTTAATGATGTGAATTGTGGTCGGCGATATTAATTTATACATGTTTCCCACAAATACAAATGCTGAATAATTGTTTTTGTTTTGTTTGTAGGTTTTGCTTTTCTGCCCTTTCTGCCTTTTCAAGCTACAATACGAGGAGCTAAAATTAATTTTTACACTTTGTATTTTTTTTTTTTTAATTATTTCTATTCGAAGCTAAGGTGTAAAGGTTGACATTAATTATATTGTAACCATGTCGGTGCGGCGCCACTTAGGGGTTGCTGATTTAAGTGAAACAAGGGTTTGAGGTTGTGATTTTAACCTTGTTTTATTGGCGAAAATATCTAGAGTTAAATTAAATTGTGTGTTTTGTGAATAGGTATGCCTATTGCCTATGTAGTAGTTGTTAGCTATAAATGTCTTTGAAAGAAGGTGTTACCTGTTTTAAGAATGTCTCGAGAGTGAAATTTATTTGAATTGCTATTTGTTGGTTTGGATTCTTAAATTGTATTAGTGTATTAGTAAAAGTAATTACAAAACATGCACACGTACACATCTGAATCCACAGTACTCATTAAGTAGTTTTGGGGATAATATTTGCTAAGTAACGATTACTCTTGAAATGTCAGTTGATTTACATATAACATAATATATTCATTGTAATGTTATTTAA
Organism: Scaeva pyrastri; assembly: GCA_905146935.1. NCBI lineage: Eukaryota > Metazoa > Arthropoda > Insecta > Diptera > Syrphidae > Scaeva > Scaeva pyrastri. The sequence continues at coordinate 1,198,987 of LR989927.1, read as the reverse complement.
GAACGGGGGTGGCAGGGGGCTGGCTGGGTGGGAATATGGGCGAATATTACATTTGCAAAATTTGCAAGTCAGATACATCTGACTTTGGAAAGTAAGTTATAATTAAAATTATGACTTTTTGTTGAATATGAACTCAGAAGAGGAATACAAATTTAAAAAATATGAAGCAATATTCTCATTTAAATTCTTCATAAATAAAATTATATGGTTATGAAGACGGATATTTTAAAAACATCGCCGATCGGCCTAGTGGGATTTTCAAAATGTATGTTTAACAATCTAATAATAATAGCTTTATAAAACCCTCTACTTGTAAACATACGTTGATATATACTTATCTACTAATTGTTATCTTATTTAAAAGAGACTTTAATTCGTTGCGAATATTTTTTTTGACACATCTATTTGAAAATTTCTCATTGAAAAATATTCTCAACAGGTGACGTTTCATGGAAAGCCTTTTCCTCCTCATTTTCATGGGAGAGTGCATGTTATTAGTTGCAACCAACTTGTAGATTGTTAGTCTGTTTGGAGCCATGCACGTTGGCTGTGCGAACTTGAACTCTCTTATAAAAAAATAAACAAACATTGTCAGCAAAATTCGATTGGATATACAAAACAAATATGTACGGCAATCTAAAAAATAAACAATTACTTCAAGCAACTGGGGTCTAGACATCAATTAAATGTATGACTTCATAACCTAGACCAGAGACTGATCTTAAGATTAAATTCTATCTTGGCATTCTTCTATCTTTCCTGTCTGTATATAGACCATGTAGGCCAAGCATGTATTTAAAACGCTTATCTATGAACAACGCAAGACAGAGACAACAGAGGAAGTTCACGTATACAGATTAATTCAAGAGCAACAAATAATCACATTTAGCCACTTGAAATTAAAAAAATATTCATCACTTCTCAAAAGTCACAACCCACGCCCAAAAAACAAAGTCGACAGATATTTTTGTACGCGCTTTGGCGACGGTGGCGGCGCGGTGCGGCGCGCAGCGTTTTTTCGTTTTTATTTTAAAATGACTTCATCAATTTTGTATACTTGTTGCGATTGCGAGTTGCGAGTTGCGACTTTCGAGTTCTCGAATTGTTCTCTCGACAAACACTCAGAACTCACAAATCATTATCTTATCGCATTTGACATCGCTGTTGTATGCAGCACGTTATAATTTTTATTTGACAAAACAAGGCCATCTTTTTTTTTTATTGTTATTATTTATTTAATCCACATTGCTGTTGGTTATATAAAATTATTTTATTTTCAAGGTAATTCACACTGAGAAAACGATAGATCCGCATATTGGTGTTTGTGTTTATTTATAACAAAAAAAAAAATATATATATTCATAATATTGTTAGACTTTTCATATAGATACTGACAAACGGCGGCGGCGGCGGTTATTTGCATAACTGCTGCGGTTAATTGTAGATAGCATGCATGAACACACATAATCACAACAAAAACATAAACTAAAATACGAATATTTAATAATATCTAATAATAAAAAAAAAAAAAAAAAAAAAAAACAATTGATCAACAAGTCAAACAACGAACGATTCAAATAAAGTGCATGGTTGAGTCGCACGTGGTTGTGATTAAAAATAATCTCGTTTATCATTTTGTTTTAATGATTATTTATTTTTTATTGATAAAAAAATGGAAAGCACATTATTGCTGTAAGATTTTATTTCTATGAATTAATTGAATTGGATTAATTAATACGAACTATAGTAGCCATACGTATTTTGATAGTTTTGTCATGAAGAAGATTTCACGGATTTGAATTAAATAATTGAAGAAGATGCTTCGTTTAATTGTGTGTATTAGTTGCTGATTAGTTATGTCAAATAATTAACAAGAAAGCAAAGCAAAAAAACAAAAAGGTCAACTAATAGATACGACTAAACGATAAAATACAACACGTAACAGATTAAAAAAACTATGAATAAAAAGATCGTTTTGAAATAAAACAACTTTCAAATTTGATTGAATTCATAACATAACAGTGATTATTTTCAATTGCAAACATTTTATATGCAGCATTTGTATATTCTTTCGCAATTATTCGATGAGATGTTGCACTGTTTCTCTATTCTAAAACTACCAACTTTTGTTAGGAGTCTAAAAACTTAACTGGAGGCACACTTCTCTCCAAAAATTCACATTACATGAAAACTCAGTTCGACGACGGACGCAACAAAGAACTGTTACCAAAAGTTCATCTAAGTTCGAGAATCTAGAAAATTTTTTTCAGTATTTATAATTTGAATTTAAGAAATGGATTTCGAAATTACTTCGTTTAAGATAAGTACTTGGAATTCAGCTATGCCAATCCGACGATAAATCCTTTTTTTAAATTAAGAATCCCATACTTGGCACTGTCTTAAATTTAAACTACCTACACTCCATTCACCAGGTATTTTTTTTTATAATTAAGAATGCGAAACGTGTAACTTGACTCTTGATCAATTGTCTTGATTGTTTTATGTATGTATGTAGTTCTGATATAGAAATGCATTCCAATAAAATAACGTCTATAAGGAAGGTAATCACTTTGGTATGACATTATAGTTACTGATGTGAGTTATTAAAAAAAAAAACACTGACGTGGTTGATGGTGTGTGTTTTTGTTAACCTAGATGACTCTGAATATATTATATAAAACAATTAATTAATCAGGGGTTTGAATGTTTACTCACAAAACCTACTCAAACCAGTTCCTCACTTGTAAATGATTTTACAATATAATGTTTTGCTGGCAAATTTGCTATCGACAATATTTCTTAGTTTATAATTATTTGTGTTGTGATATCGTTTCTGAAAATATCACTTTTTTAAACAGATGCTTTCTTCAGCTATGATCGGTAGTCAATCAAATCAAAAACAAGGTGACTTGTTATGTGAAGTTATCAAAATGTAAGCATTTATGTTAACTCTCCGTATCAAAAAAAAAATCAAAGTCAAACTTCTAATCCATTTTCAAACATACATAATACATACATAAATTAATTCGGATGTGATATAGTGTTTTTATTTGTCCGGAAAGTAAATATCAGAAATATTCATACTTCCTGCTTAAGGAACCAAACAAACAATAATAAACTTTTACCGGCCATTCTAAAGGACACACACAAGAAACGAAATCAAAATAAATGACTCGGGGAAATGTTATTGTTTACGACCAATACAATACAAATCTGCAAACACTTAGCAAACACAACAACACAACAACACAACAACACAACAACAACAATCAAAAGAGGCAAATGAATAAAATAAATGCTGATGTTGTAAACTGTAACACTCACATATCTTTTTATTATAATTCAAATCTAAATGAAATTCAATACGAACTTGTTTTATTAGGAGAAAATGAAACAAAAGACGCAGCATCGAATTATGCAATTTTATTAAAAAATACAAAAATAAAATGGCTTCAGTTGTTTCCAATATACAGTATACACGTGATGTGTGCTTCGCTATGGAACTCTAGATGGAGCTTGCAGCATAATATTTATGTTTGCTGTCAATAAGCCGCTGAACTCCATACTAAGCCCGGTGTGTCATTGATTAGTTATGCGATTGCAAGTAAAAAGCTATCAAATTAAAGTCAACAAGTAGGTCGCATGAAGTGGTATATAGAGAACCTCCATCTTATAAAGCCGTTAAAGATCTAATTGCTTTCAAATCGGCTGTCAACAGCTTTCTGTCACTTTCACATGATTTTTCGCTTTAACAAAAACTGAAAACTATATCTTCACACTGTTGTCAAATTATCTGCCACTGAAAACTTTTCCAAAGAAGAACTTTTACTTAGCCAAATTAAATTTTTCCAGATGTATAAATTGGTCTTTACAATGGTTACTTTAAATATTGCGAATCGGGAAAAAAATATTGAAATGCATTTGCGTAAACCTGTACAATGGCGATTACTCAATGCGAACGCGCATATACATAGATAAAAAAAGATACACAATGCACCCCAATATATACACACGATTATGTTTCAAGTGCTGCTATCTGCCACGCTTGGGAGGTAGCACTTTTTAATTGACGAACTTTATTGACAGATGAAAATAAGTGTTTCAAATGTTGTTTTTTTTTTGTGGATTTAAACATTGAATTTTGTATATACAGTCATTCATAACCTTAAGTAGGTTTCAAATCGACAGGTTATAACATAAGCATTTGACACATTACATTGATGTTTTGCAATTAAGTACTTGTCTATTATCCTCATACTTGACATGTTAATTTGAAAAATCAAAAACACACCAACTATATTCATAATCATCAGAGCCGATCTGGCGTATATTGTGCATTACTCTGTTGAAAGCAGACCAAAGAACAAAAAACTTCTTCTTTGCGTGCAATGTGCAATAAAATAAAACTGCACAATATATAAAGTGTAGTTTGTGACATTTTAAATGTTTTAATGGTTTTTTTCATTCTGAATGTTTTCTTTAGTTTGAGTGTTAAAAGGTCATGTGTAAATTGCAGAGGTTTTGTGACATTTGCAGAGCTTGATGTTTCATTTCTATAAAAATAAATAAATGAATAGAAACTACATTTTTATATATTCATACATTATTCTTAGGCCTAGAAATGAAAATGCAATTAAAAGAAGCACAACATGGCCTTCATAAAGTGATAAATACATAAGATTAAAAAAATAAATAATAATTTAATGTACTTTTAACTTTCAAATTTCTTTTATTTCTATTTTATTTCAATTTTTGAGTTAAATTTTCTTCTCGAGTGCTTTTTACAGGTTTATTGACTTTTTTTTTTTTAGCAAAATTGTAGATACAGCTGTCAAATGTATTGTCACAAGAAAATTGATGTCCATTTGTAAGAAAAAGGCACTCAAAAGCTTTTTCTTTTATAAAGCCTATGACATACTATAGTGTTACCAAGTTTTATAATAGTTAGTCCCACGTCTTTTAGCAGCAGGTAAAAAATAAGCATTAGAACTGTCAACCAATGTTACCTCAAAGAGCGACAGGTGAGAATATTTTGCTTTTAATCCGTTATATGTACAATTGTACATCTAAAATCAGCATGTGCCACTAACGATTCATTAATCCGTTCAAATTCTTGTTTGCTTTTGAATATTATATCCCCTCGTTTTCTGCCATACAATATTATATTTTATAAGATGAAGCCTTATGAATGACATTCTTGTCATATTTTCTTTATTCCCTGCATGAATAAACTGGTGTGGACAGGGGCGGGGGGTGTAGTAAATAGAAAGTGCATTACACATTATGAGCACATACACATTCAATTCATATGTGTTTTTTTTTTCTTCTTTTTTTCATAAATTAAGGGCACCACCAATCATAGACATAGATATAGATTATAGATATAACCCGAGCATAGAAATATATAGCGGGAGGCTAAGTCAGTCGGTCGAACATGTTTCTCGCTCATCAAGCGAGCAGGAAAAAAAACTTGGCTCTCGTAACTGGCAATAAATTCAGAGAATCAGCGACAATGAGTTGCGATAGTTCAGGCTTTTCGTGTGGCATATAGAACAAGTGGGGGCTGGTGGTGTGTTTCGTTTGGCAAAGAGAAGGGAAAACTCAAGTGGAATTGAAAAGTGATGAACTCAAGTGAACTCATCGGTAGCGGCTCGATGCGATGGCGATTTACGTGACAAAAGTATAGGAAAAAAGGAACTTTGAAAAATTGAAATTACAGACTTAACCGATGATGGATGGAAGCTTTAAGACGAGAGGGAGTGGATTCTTAGCTTGAAATTCTCTTTATGTTTTTGCGAATGCTTTCCTATTTTTTTTTTTTTTTTGGTTAGGGGGTAGGTTTGTTAGTGTCATATCTGACAGTTCGTTTATATGAAATTCCTTTAAAGTTTGCAACTTCCATTAATACATTTCTTGTCTAAGTTTTTAATTTATTAAAAGAAGAAGACTTTAAATTCTTTAACTTAACATTTGGAAAATTAAAATTAAAAAAAAAAATATTACACATTATGTATGTACACACGTTAAAACTTATAAGAAAATTGAACTTTACTTGATTTTTAGAAATTTCATTTTAGCCTACCCCACTTAAGTACCCACATATACATGTACTTAAATCATTCTTCATATAAACGCTGTGTTTTTTCCGATAGGCACATAATAACAATTTGGTACATATGTATATGCATTCCAAAACATTTGTTCTTGTCTTTATTTTTTTTTTCAAAATTTAGAATAAGGATTTGAAAGCAATGGATTAGAAAGCTTTAGTAGTGTTTTATTATGGGCACAATTTTATTTCGCTGTTAATAGAGCTAATTAAATATTTGCTCTGTAATATCCAGAAAAAATGGTGTCAGTTCCAAGGGCATAAATGCTTGGTACTTCTAATGTTGTAATATCATCATGTATCCACATATTTTGACAAAAAAGACGTCCGAATATAACTATTTCTTAAGGACACGATTATGTCAATAAATGGCATCATTAGTGCCATTCATAGACAAAATGAAACACCGTTTTCCAGACAATTTGCTAGTCTCTTTAAATACCTTTTGTCGCGATGGTCTAGATTCATTGGAAACCTATTGGAAACTAAATCTCAGCCAATTGTATGCTCATCACTTTTTTGTTTTCTCAAATGGCATATTCTATTCGAATAGGTATATTGATATAGAAGATGGAACCAACCTAAATTCCTAAACAGCTTCTTGAAAAAAAAAAAAAATAAAAAAAAAAAAAACTATAGGGAACACATCTCAAGTTTATCTCTTTACCTACTTCCAATCCATTTAAACCCTCAAAGAACGAAAAATAAGGAATGAAAATGAAGTAACCGCAATCCATCCACGTAGCTGAATGAAAAGTTTTTTTTTCTTGTTTCCAGTTCAAGAGTCACAGAGTAGGTGCATTGACATTTCTCTAGTCCTTCTCTTCTCTGCTCCCCTCAGTCAAGGGAAAAATCAAAGTGCACATTCTGCAGTTACAAGACGCATTGTTTGTCTGCTTCCGACAGAATTTCAATTTCAAAATGTCGTCGTCTTCGTCTTCTTCGTCGTCGGTCGTCGTCATCGTCGTCGTCAACGTCAGCGTCGCTTGTCGCCGTAGTCTGGTGTCTCAATGTGATCGAGGCTTTCGAGCTTTCTTTGCATGTCGCCTCTATATAATTTTATTCCGTTATTTATTCGCTAGCAAACAAATTGAGTTTAACTCGAACCACTACGATTGCGGATGCAAATAAATAAATTGAATAAAATTTAAATAAAAATAAAAGGAAACTAAATAAGAAAGCAAAATAAATCAAAGAAAGACTGAATGTTGCGTGTAGGATGATAATTGTTTAACGGCATCTAAAATCGGGTTTAAACAAAAAGAATTTGTAACAATCAGTTGCTTGAAATATTTAGAATCGAATCTTAATCACTCTTGAAATCAAATAAGTTTACTTTCATGTTTCAGCTACTCCTTGTATAAATTGACAGCATTTTGATAAAACCAACTTTTGATTTTATGTGAGAAAAAGAACAAAGTTAAATCAAAAGTGGGACCTTTCATAAAATAAATTTAAAGGTCTTTGAAAAGGTTTTTGAGTTATTATTTTTTTTTTGATGTAAGCTTTCTTAAATTATTAAAATTTAAAGAAAAGTGAATGGCTTATTCTACAACGGAAATCATGGATAAAAATATACAACACTAAATATAGTGAAAATATTTACTGGCTTCTCAAATAAATTATAAATTAGTTTAATATAAAATTTTACTAAGTTTCAAAATTAGAATTTGGGCATTCTTCTTATTTAATTCACAAAAGGTTAATCGGCAATTGGTGTGATAATTTATAGGAGAAAAATATTTGTTTTATTTGTTAATCCGTAAAAGTTTTCTTTATATGCAATTTTAAAAATTGCAAAAAAAAAAATAGTTAATTTCAAGATAAAATAACTTTTATGTTAAATTTGCCATTTTATCTGTCGGCAATGCATTCTCTTTGGACACGAACACTGATGTCCCTTAACGAGACTCTACCAATGTACCCCAGACAGTGTCATATGTGATCTCCTGGAAGATTAATAATATGAATTCATAATTTTTAAGCCGCAAATCTGCGAACCAACCAATGCTACACACGTTTTGCGAATAAATAATTTAAACACAAATTTAAAATCCAACAAGAAATAAACATATGTAAGTATAATGGCTTAAGAATTTTGACCACTTTCGTTTTCCTGATGTTAAAAATTAAAATACTTGTCTTATTATCAACAACCAAACTTACAAATAAGTCCATGCAAATACATATACATTACATGTGTATGTAAGTATGTACAAAAGGTACCCTACTGCATATAAATTTTAATTTATTCCCTGCAGATTCTTGTAAACAAACATTTAAGTTACTTATTGCTAAGGTCAGCAGCAGTAAGAATTATTTATATATGTATATTGTATATAAACGAAGCAATTTAAAAAATTATTCCCTTACAGCAATCGTGTTTTGCATTCTTAATTCTAGCTTCAAGACCTTATCGCATGTGCATGCCCCATAGCTTTAATACATATATGTATGTGTAATACAATTACCATTAAAAAAAAAAACATATACATATACATATCTAAGTATGTGTTGGTAGTTTTAAATGGCGAAAATTGCCAGTAGTCAAATATGTACACGACTTAAATGTTTAACCTTTCAACAAGTTGGGGAATTAAACTCGATATTTGTTATCACGGAGTTCGAGCTGGGAAGTTCTTAAACCACTTTGTCTAGTTTGTTGTGTCATTTGCTTGTGCAAACAAAACACAAACAAAACCTCATTTCACATTAATCGTGTTTGACAAAATGTCGAGAACTAACGAATAACATTACATCAATTAGACAAACTATTGGAGTGGGTGACGATGACGGAAAAGGAGACTTATGAAAAGTTCGTCCCTTTTGTTTCTTAAATGACACTATCGTTGGTTTACATACTCGTATTTCCCTTCGATTCCTTCTGTTTTAATTTTTTTGTTTCTGCAAAGGACAATCAACCCAGAATATCTGATTACAGTAAAAAAGCGAGCAGGAATAAAAGAGGACTCTATAGTTTATAGGGAAACTTTGTTCCATGGGTTGACAGATATGAAGTTTTTTGTTTCCTTTGTGTTTAGTTTATATGCATATCCTGTACTTGCATAGGAAAATGCTTGTGGGACTTCCATCCAACATTCCACCATACCAGACGTCAGACGTTGCCCAGACGACATTATTATACTGTGTGGGCAGTTTGGCTACAATTGTATGATTTTATGGTCTGTATACACTGGAAATACAAAGTATATTCAAAAAAAGAATATCGCACCAACCAACATATTAGAAAAGTTGAAGATGATTTCTGTGCTGCATGTTCATTGAGTCACCATCCAACATTATGATGTGGTATCTTGCACAATGGGTTTTTGCGGGAACAGATTTTTTGAATGTCATTTTGCAACCAGCTGATGGTTGTGGTTTCTAATTCGAACTTATAACCGAATCTAAGTGAGACAAGTATACATATGTATGTGTTTTGAAAAAGTTTAGTTGAGGCTGTTTTTGGATAACAAAATTCGATTGCTTTGACTGTGTTCACATTGGAAGATACTCATTTTGACGTTTCATTACTTTCATACTTACAACATTTATTTGTCACTTGACAGTAAGTGTTTAAAATAATTTTCAGACAGTTATCGCCATTGAATTCAAAAATGTTGACTTATTTTTAAAATCCGTCGAAGAAGGTTGTCAAAATGAACGCAGTGAAAGTACATATTAAAGAAAAAATCTATTTTAATCCTTTTTTTTGCTTTATGCAGCTTCTTTTTTCTACTTTAATGTTTTTTGATATGTAGCTTCTCTCCTGTTGCTTGTAGTCTGGAATTTCAAATTTAGGTAACACACCCTTCTATGTTACAAAAATTTACCTGCACTAATAAAATACTATTTCAAGGTGATAAAATGAATTTTTTTTACAAAGAAGGATATTTTCTGAAAAAGAAATTGTAATCGGTTTTGTTTCAGATAGCGCAGAGAAAGCTCAGTGTCAAAGCATCAACGGAGCTCATTAATAAATTTAAACTTGTCAAAAATATCAAAAGCAAAAATGTATTTCAATTGAATCTAGTTAAAGGGTTTTACACATGATTCGGTAACTTAACGAAGGTCAGATTTAACTTATCGATGTGGAAGCGATTTGTCAGGTTAGATTTCATTCTAAGCTTATCAACTATGGGAAAAATGGCTTGAAGTTATAAAATTAAGTGAAAATTTAAAGTCGCATTAAAATACCTCATTCACATATACGCAAGAAATAAATTGTTATTTTCTATAAATTAGTATCTTCTCAAAACATATTCAGGACTCGTTATTATTTTTTAATTTAAATTTATAACTTGTATGTAGTTGGTTTTAATTTTGTTTTGCAAAACTGCAGGATTTAAAACGAATCATATGTATGAATATATGTATGTAGTATGTTTTGTATATTAAATAATTTTTTCAATTAATCAAACATTGCAAATTGATGTTACTAGTGTGGCAATCAACTACTGCTTTGTAAATCAATTGCACATGAAATCAGTTTGTTTTTGACACCTATTGCTATTGCTTTCAATTGAGGGTCATATTTTGTACTAAATATTTATTTTATTCTTACGACATTCATCACATAAAGTTGAAATAGTATCCGCAATTAACCTCACGCCACTAAATTCTGGATAGAACCACTTCTACAACTTTCATGTCTCAATCTATAATCAGACATTCGTTTGACATTTATATCAAACAAAATGAACCCCTGCGTGAAAAAGCGATGTCACGAAATCAAGGTCAGCTAAATATGCGACTCCATAAAGCTATTGCGTATCAAACATACTATGAAACAAGCTAATTCATAAATGATAAATTGGTTGAGTTTTTTTTTTCGTGTGAATATCTCGACGTCTGACCTACCTACCGTAATTATGTATATTTAGCTTTCTCTCTGCCTTGCTGATGGAGTTGGTATATTGCTTAGATATCAGCTCAGCGGAAACTACTTCATTTAGCTTAGTCCCGATGGAATCGTGTTAAATTTCTTATGAAGCAAGTTATGGCCATCGGCATTCACACGCACTTATAATAATTTATCAACCATTTCCATTTCTCCATTTCTCTATTTCTCGACTTCCCCATTCATTGCTCATCCTTCCTTCCGTCCCTACTCATCCACCATCAGTCAGTTATTAAGAGTGTCAATTTGTGAAGAGGGACAATGCCATTAGTTGCGGATAATTTAATTTCCTCCTTTTAGCATTTTATAACAATATAATGCAGCACTCTAATTCTTTGAAGCATACACAATGCAATGTAATACAAAATCTATAAAACACAAAGGATGTGTCCTTTGTCGTCCTATCGATTTGTTCTCACTTTTACCATCACCACTTCATACATGGGCAAGCCTTCCATATCAACCACCCATTAACACAGTATGAGTATAGTCATAACCAGCCCAAGTGACCGATGTCAGTTGCTACCATAAAAAAATGACATACAACCAGGATGGTGATCTATTTTTATAGGTAAATTCAATTCCTGGCAAAATGTAATGAATTATAATATTTTTATAATTCTTTCATCACATACAAGTATTTATTATATATACATACATACATACATACATATGTGTGGGTTGGGTGAGTTCCACATGCGCTTTTTTTAAACTGAGAACAAAAAGGCTCTTGAGGTTAAATATAGAACCGTTTAAGGTCGTTTATCCCCCGCATTTTTACTGCACTCATTGACAAAAAGGACCGAACGATTTTTCCATCTCAGGCTCTCGGTTGACAAAAGGATAAAAATAATTTATCGACTTGTTTTTTAATGGCTGAACAAATTATGTAGGGAATATGGAAATAGGTTGCAACACCTCTCACTTCACATATACAGACACACACGAGTATGGGTATACAAACAATCGATTACGATCAAGGTTAAAATCTTGATATCAAACGAAAGCAACCACGGGACGAGAATAGCCTCGGGAAGTTTCATTTCCAGCTCTCAGAAAATCTTCCCAACTCAATTTGACTCGCAGTCGCTCCGGTTATAGGCTTGAATATACTATAAAGTCTTCTAGTCTACCCAACCCATCAAGAGGATTAGCGAAAACCGCCAAGCTAGAGCTACTGCTGTTCTCCGCAGTCCGTGCTGCTGGAAGATTAGATAACCGAAGGTGGCAAAGGCAAATACGAGTAGTGTTAATTGTTAATTGACGGATTTGCAGGCATTGAGAATTTCGAATCTCGGCCGGCGGCGGGAGGGAGCACACTTAATTCAATTCACTGTTTTTGTTGCTTTCTTTTTTTCCTTTACCTACATACATTATGAGCATATACATATGTATTGTATATATATAATGTGTATGTAGGTGGGTTGTTCGTTGTTTAAAGTCTAAAAATACAACGAATGTATGTGCAAAAGAGCGAGAGAGCTTACAGGCGGGTTATAATGAAATGATGGTAGTGATGTTTATATTTAGATGATGGCAATACCGTCATGCCTGTTTAACTTCGAAGATGGATGTTTTGCCTGTGATTGCATTTGTCAATTAAATGACGCGAAAGCTAATATGAATACGAGTATGTTTTTAAATTTTTAGTTTTTTTCCCGGAAGATAAAATCGAAAATATTGTGAGGGTCATTAGTGGCAAGTTACAAAACGGTATTATGCACTACCGAATGAATAAGGTTTCATCTTTGATAAGTATCTGCCAGCTTAAGGGTATTATTAATCTCGACAAATCGATAACATGATAAGTGTCAATTTGCGGAAGGTTATACAATATTGAATCACTTGCATACTATGCTATTACGAAGGTTGTTCAGAATCGTTTTAAACTGTTCAACAAAAAAATGTTTATATTATTACATTTGGTACTTAAGGTTTGATATTAATCAATTTGCTTTTAAACATAAGTGGCTGACACATCACTGAGTAGGAAAACTATAGCTTCCAAGTACATTTTTTGTCCATCCAAGGGAACATTTTAACCTGGCGTAATCTATTATAATATTAATAAATATAAAAGAATATAGAAACTGTTCTACGGAGTGGTTCGTCATTAAATTCTTCCTTCCGTTCGCTACTTATAAGGCTACAAATGTACAAATTAAAATGGTATTTATAAGATTTATTCCAATTCCATTGACACTATACATTATATATAAGGTGTTACTTAACTTCAATTTGACATTTTCATAAATATCCTTGACAGCAAAATCTTTTGTTTCAATGAATACAAGCTAAAATACAATTATTATTTATTGAAAAAAAGGACACAAAACATAGATACAAACATCATTACTTAACAGATGGACGTCCAGGACGTATAGGTAAACTAATCAGAAAAACTATTTCTTCTCCAAGAAACAAAACAATATGTTCCTTTTGTTTCATATAGATAACAACACCAACAGAACACAGCATATGTGTTTGTATTAATGGAAACACCGCTTACAAATGTTTTCTACATAAAATAAAATAAAATAAAATAAAATAAAATAAAATGGAGAAAAAACTAACAATATCTGGGTCATTTCGAAGGCATGCTTCAGCCGTTCCTACAGAAAAACAAACCTACTACTCGTATGTTAGGTATAAAAATAATTCCCATCAAAAAATGTACTATTGTTGTTTCCAATAGAACAATTCAATTAATTGAGATTACCAAGATTCCAATGAACTAAGGAAGCTTTTCTCTGGAAAAAATCACCTACTCACTTGTTCGTATTCTTCTACCTTTTAAGACCGCTATCGCCATGCCAAGTCTTTCCAAGATGAGTGAAGAAGCATAAGCTATTATTATATTGTTCTTTGCCAGGGCTCAATGACTTGTGCATCATTAGTGTCGTATAACTTCGATTTCTTTAATTAGATTAAATTCCATGTAACTTCTTGTATACTTAATGCAAGTCCAGTTTTGCAAAGACGTTAGAGATTGGTCATTAATATTAGAAGACAATGTTACTGGCTTAGGAGGTTTTTAAGAGAACATTTTTTTTGACAGCAAGTTGCTTTGGGTTAAACATTAATTTTTTACTGGATAATCTTTCAATACTTCAGTGATATTGAGAGACCTAATAAATTTGCCTGAAATGGAGTCACTGACGAATACATTTTCAGAATCAGCTTCAATTCTGCAGATTTATCAGAACTACATATGACATAATGATGTGTCATCAAATAGTAATGTTGTCAATTGCAAACTATCTTATATTTAGTTTTTGACAAGAAAAAGTGATTACCCTCCCTAATGTGACACTTAGGGAGAAAGCTCACTCTTCCATTGTTATAGAATGATGAACTCTCTGTTCCCCAGTGTACAGTACGCACACAAACAATGAATCTGTTAAATTAAATTACTGTTAAATCCATTATGGGTCTAATAAAACGAAAAAGTAACAATTGAATCAAATTTATGTTCGTTGGCCTATAAGCACCATATGAATCCAAAAAGTGAGAAATCTGTATGTAAGTATAAAATACGAATAATAATTGTTCGTAAACACTTGGAATGTAGTACGTCGAAATTCGAATCCGGAATCTTGTTGAATACATTTGTTTTCGACGAAGGTGACCTTTGATTCGATCGGGATAAATGGAGAGACCATGACCGAATCCCGGTTGTCGAGCCGATGATGATGATGACCTTTGATACACTAAAATTATAAATTGAAATCTGAAATTTTAAACAAAGGAAGATGATAAAAATACAGGGACAAGAAAGGTACTGTCAACTGTTAAAATAAACACAGGAATATGATTTAGAGCTTTCTCTAGGCCTGGGTTATTCGTCAAGTTATGGGGATTCGGGTTTCGTGGCAGACTTCAACTAACTGGACAATGTTAGCACGAAATTTTTGGAGAAAGAAATATTTGATTCTTTTTTAAACTCACTCTAATTTTATCCAATTAATTGTTTTACTTATCTCTGACAAGAGCAGTAGGTAGAAAGAGAACGAAGACGTGGAAGATGTCGATTAGCGAAAATCTTAATAATTCAAATCCATTCGGATAGGCATAAAAACGGGGAAATTAAGAAACAGACTGTACCCATATTTTGATTTTCTTTTCCAACTTCACTTCCACTTCCGATTCTAGATTTGATATAAAATACAAATTAAAAACATTCTTCTTCCAAATCACTCAAACATTCTGAAGAACACCTCTTCAAATCGAAAAACAAAATTGAATAAAAAAAAGAAAGGTGGTGTTTTTGTTGTCGTTGTTGTTGTTGTTGTTGTTGTTGTTGTTGTTGTTGTTGTTGTTAATGTCCAACTCGTTGTTCTCTTACAACGTAAAACCTTCACTATTACAGGCAGGCTACAATGTTTTATTGAATGCAAATTTCGACCTTATAAAAGCTCTCCATTCACGAACACGATTACGAAAACCTTATAACATTACTTGCACATACATACATACATTTATCCGTACATACATACTTGAAGGGTGGTAAATGAATTTACATTCCAATTCCTTCCGCCCGACCTTTTTACTCCGATCGTCGTCGTTTTTCGAGGACAAAATATGCTTGATGACGTCATTAATATTTAAAGGAATCGATTTTCCTCCCTCCCTTTATTCATTCGTCGTCGTCGTCCGCGATGACCAGTGCAATATATGACGGAGCATAAAGAGAGGGCTAATAGGTGGCGGTAGGTACTCAAAAGGTCAGGAAATTATATGATATCCGTTAAAAGGATAAAGTATAATATTAAATAAATGTGTGTGTAAGACTGTAAGCCCATGAGTATACATACATATGTAAATGTATGTACATACGAGTATAATATGTTCATGCAGATGTAGATTGTAGGTGCATAAAATATACATATGTATGTGGGCAAATGACCACTTAAACTAGGACATCCTTTAAATACATAATGGCTGTTTAAAATGGCGAGAAGGCAACAATTCAACAACTCCTACATTATAAAATGCAAAGGGGGAGTGGAAATGTTATTAAAGAAGAAGAAAATTTGTTCAAGGATACAACAACGACAACTCTTGAAAATTCGACCCACATTTCGAAAATTGAAAAATCATGTTTCAAATGACTTAGACTTAGAAGTTCAAATGCATGCATACAGTAGTAGGTATATACATATGTATGTATGTATGTATGGTATACAATATAGTTAATAGATATAGCTTGAAAAGGGCTTTTGGTTTGCTTTTGACCTTCCCTGTGCGCGCGCGTCCTCTTTGTTGATGTTTTTTTGTTGCCATTGTCATCATAACTGGGAATCATTTCACTTTATATTTAATTGCAAGAGCATTAAGAGAAGCTAAGTTGTATCCGACAATAAATTGATGACAGTGAGTGCAATTCTTGAGTGTGCAGTTATCCAATGCAAATGAACTGTAGACGAAGTCAAAGTCGTCATTTTTATTAGTATCGTCGTCTTTCTGCACGTCCTACTTTTTTATTTTACAAACCGGCGAAATGATTCAGGCTTTCACTATAATGGCACCGTTATAATAAATGTAAGATATATACAAATGTATGTACCTACATTTATTTAAAAAGAGTTCGGAGATTGTATCAATGGGAGTTTTGAAGAGTCGAGTCAGTCATGATCGTGACGATTTGTCGCCATTCGTTGAATGAATGACACTTTTCTTGAACATACATATGTATATACATTACATATGTATATATGTATATACATTGCATTTCCTCTATTGATTTTTGTTATTAATTATAAATATCATAAATAAGCACTGCCTGTGCCAGTTAATACGATAAGAGCCACTTATCCGATATAGATATTGGTGCCTTAAGTAATTTTTTTTTTTTATATGAAGGCTGGCAGAAAGTCTTTATGAACTGAATGCCAAAAGCTTAAACCCAGTATGGCCATTAGAAGCTTGATTTTTAAAAAATTGAACATAGGGTTGTCAAGGTCAAAAAACTTCACGCAAAATATGCAGTTCCTACGACCACAAAATAATCTGCAAAAGCTCAAAGCTTGAGCTTTGAAAACTGATTTAAGCTTTTGTTATTAAGTGTATTTTTTTTACCTCATTTCATTATCATCTCCAATATACATATGTACATACCTATGTATGTATGTGAGTGAAGGTTGCGATGATTGTAGTTGTTTGCTAATGTTGATCGTAGTTTACGATAAATATTAAGTATTTTAAATTTTAACGATTAACATTTATATGGTACTTACATACATATGTACAATGTACTGTACATTCATACTATGTGTATTTTTTCAAGCAACTAAAGTCCCAACTCTTAATTATGTCAATAATTTTTTATATCAAAATTTCATTGCGTTCCTGTTCGAAAATAAAATTTGAAATAGCCACCAGGTATATGATGTACAATGCATACGAGTTTTTTTTTTTAAATCATCATCGTTCCTCAACCTAACGGCTACTAGCTAAGCTATACGCGAATTCCATATAAGTTTTTCTTCATACCTCGTCATCCTCTTTCCTTTTGGCCGTTATTCCAAAAACACTTCAAAATGTCAAACTTTGACTTCTTACAGCATGAGACCTTAACATTCTTCTACATCTCTCTTTTACTCTGTATATTCGTGGAATGACAAAATTAGGTGTTGTTTGATTTGTAAGGCAAGCTAAATTAAAAGATGAACATAAACAGAACATGAAAAAAAAAATGCGAACACAACATGGTCATGGAAACACGTAAGCACGTCACGTTTTTGATCGACGACAATTTTAATGTGGCTAAAATTACGCGGTTATACACGTGAATGTGTAAATTGATGACTGATTCTTTTTGGTCTTCGGTGATGTC
Source organism: Scaeva pyrastri (assembly GCA_905146935.1). Classification (NCBI taxonomy): domain Eukaryota; kingdom Metazoa; phylum Arthropoda; class Insecta; order Diptera; family Syrphidae; genus Scaeva; species Scaeva pyrastri. The sequence goes on along the minus strand of LR989927.1, from coordinate 1,181,143 downwards.
ATGGATTGACGATTTTCATTTCATTCGATTGGTTGGGAAGTAGCATTGCAAACAATGTTTAAAGTGTTTCGCACCAATTGGAGCCGTTGGACCTTTATTTGGGTCTTGTAAAGTACAATGATTTTTAAGTTGTCCTACTGTCAAATACTGTCTATACTGGCAGACTATTTCCATAAAATAAATTCCCACAAAAAGTCATTCGAGCTTATATCAAAATCGTTTACAAAAGTTCATTAAATAGAATATGACCGTAAAAATACATGGAATAATTTTTGTCGGAGTTGGTGGGGATTCTTTTTTTTTTTTTTGGTACGCTTGTCATTTGAGATATGTAGGTAAGCTGGTCGTGATGAGAATTCCTGCTTTAGGCAAACTATTTTTAAAAAGTTAAAGACAATAAGACTGTTAAACACAAATCATACATTATAATCTACCCCAAAAACAAATCCTCATTATTCGTTAACAATTTGATTTTAAGTAGGCACGAAAGTACAGAAAAATTTGCCAAAAAAAAGCGAAGCTACAAAAATTGGCTCTGATCCAAAAAGGCATGTATATTGTATATTATGTATGTGCATATGTTTATACATATGCATATCTATCTAACCATGATGATGGTCTTATGAATTTTTTTTTTTGTGAGTTTGCATTTGCCACAAACTGTATACGTTAATAATGCTTCCAATTTTATCTTGCCTCCTCTTTTCATTTTTTTATTATTTTACTTTAGTGAAACATCTCTATTTTTTGCTTTTTGATTTTAATTTCCCAGACCAAAATCATTTTTTTCTTGCGAATATTTAGGCAGTCTTATTTTACTGCTCTAACAAATATTCAAAAGAAAAAAGTCGAACAAAAAATAGATGAATGTTTTTTCGTGATATTTTTAGCCTGCGAAAATATGTGTCGGATGGTATCCGTTTTTTTTTTTTTTTTTTTTTTTCTCTCAAATTTTGTATGATAGGGCCTTGCAAAATGGCTCAAAGCATACATTTGTTTTGCAGAAAAAAAAAACATTGTTATAAATAAATTTTAAATACTGTTTTCTGTTCTGTTGTTTTTATGCAGGGGCCGTCGAATATTAAACTGTTAACACTTTAATTTTAGTAGTTTTTAGATAATGTCGAATTCAGCCTGAAAAATGCTTAAAACAAATAAGAAATTTCAAATTTGTAATTAAAAAAAAATGTAATAGAATGAGTTGTTCCAAAAATCTACAATACATCTTCATTCTACAAATTATTGTTTTTATGAACATAGATACATATGTATGTAAGTTTTTAATTTATAAAAAAGTAATATTTGTCGATCCATATCAACATCATCATCATCATACTTTTTTTCTAGAGCATAACATGTGGACTTTTGATGGCTGGTTTTGCCATTGGCCTTTCCTATATATATAACTCGTGTTTTTTGGTCTTGAAAGTGTTGTTCGTACATTAGGAAGGAGCATATTTTTGAAACAAAGTTTTCTTGGAATATTCATTCGAAAATAGTTCTCTTAGTGAACTTGAACCTTCACCCATCACCCAACTACCCCGTGGCTTTAGCAAGAGCAGAAGGAAAAGTTTCTTTGGTCTTTTCGGTGGAGGCCACCACATGAACTTTCACCCCGGCTCTTGATACCTACAATTCTCGCTTGGATTGGATTTATTTCTTTTCCTTCGTTTCGTTTTTCTTTTCAAAACCCATCTTGTGTTCAACAATAAAAGGTAATGTTCATCGTACAGATCCCCAGCCCACTTCCCACTTCCCCCTTCCCCATTATCACTCTCTGCATGCACTTGAAGCTACACATCTTTGGAACTTAGTTTTGTGGCTGCAACACAACAAATATATATTTAAGCCTCAAACCAGAATCGGCATGCGGGCGGGCGGGGTGAAAACCAAACCAAACCAAACCGAAAGGAAACACACGGCACAAGCACAATGCACAAGGACTCTAGCTCAACAAGTGTCGATGGATTATATATCCCACAGCAGCTGCTTTGCTGTGCAAAGTTAGGGTGCGCCTGCCTTGATGGCTGTGGAGAGGCTTGTGCCTCTAGTAGCACACCATACACACCCACCCACCCGGTTACATCCTTGGCGGGTAAAGGTATAGAATTTCCCTAGTCAGGATTTCCCTCGCATTCTCTTACTGTCGAATTCACTCGTTTCGCTAGAGGGCATCCTTTGTTTATTTCCCTATGAATTATTCGTTTGGTTCTTGCTTCTTTTATTTGGATAGTACGAGTATAGTAGTGTTGCAAGCACAACAGTGAACACAGTTTTTTGGTGCCACAGACACGCTATATATTCCTGCAGACTTGGGTGCTTCTGCCTTTTTTGTACATCAAGAAATTTTCTAAGCAGAATGCGGATAAAAAAGTATGATACATACAGGAAAAAAAAAAAACGCAATAAAACCCGAGGAAACGGAGGAAAACTTAACAATTTGAGTCAGAGCTGTCGATTTGGAATTTGAAGGATGATACAAAAAATTGGTACAAAAATTTAAATCCATGTAACCATTCAAAAATAAGCTTTAGGATTTTATTGGTATTTCAAATACATTCGAAAGAGTTCGGTAACAAGCTCGCTTATCTAAAATTCATGCCTTTGGTATCGACAAATTATGTTTCCGTTGGGTTAGAAATTACTTATGGAACCTTTTTTGATAGATGCACCATTAACCCACTTGAGTCTCTTGAACAGAATTCAAATACAGTTTTAAAGACGTAAAACTTGAGCTTATACTTATCTTACTCTTGGGCTAAATTTTCGGAGGTACTGTTAAGTAAAAAAGATTGTTTCTTTGTCTGCACAACACAACGCGAATGTTAAATATTTTTACCCAGCTCAATATTTCCGCACTAATAGTGATATTCAGATGTTCAAAACCAATGTGCATCTATAAACCCTAGCCCCTTAAAATCACTCCCTTAGTATAACATCTGACAGCCCTGCTTTTAATGCTTCGAAATAATGGGAACAAACAAATAAATTTGAATTCTTGTTCCGTTGATATTACAGACAACAAAGTAAAAACAAAATTTCAATTAAGATGATATTATTGAAGCTTTTAGTTAAACTTGAATTGATTCATTATTTTTTCTATGGATTGTGGTTGTATTTGCATTGAAATTGTTACTACGTTTGGAATACATTTGCTTGGACATTGTATAGGGATGGCGATTTGTCTCAATATTAAATGGCACGGACACGTAAATAAGTTGTGCTATGACGTGTTGCAATGCCTGGGCTATATTTATGTGACAAGCGCTAGGAAAAGAAACTGCCAGGAGGCGCCCCGCCGGACATTATTCTTTTACTAACGCATTTGCCTCGTTTTTCATTTGTGATATTAGGAAAATTTGTAAATAGAATTCACCGTGACATTGAGGTCCAAAGTAAAACAAAAAGTGAACATTCTTAAGTGTCGGCGGGCGGCGGCGCGGCGTAAGAAATATTCACTTCATTCAAATACCTTTTGGCAAAATGGAATGTTTGCCACAAGGTCTACATACTCTTATGTGTGCTAAATTTATTTTATAATTTTTGTACTTTTTGTCACATAAATATGTATAACAGTTTGGAGTTTCTAGTTTGATTTTTTTAAGCTATTTGAGATTGAAGATTTTCAAATGTCGATGTAAAACTAATCGCTACTAGACTACACCAATTTTTAGCTTAGAAAATCGTCTGGAGAAAGATTTGAAGCTGTAGGTTATGACGTAAAATGTTTTTAAATAAATCGTCATATTTTTTCGTAAATTTGTTCAAAATGACATTCAAGCTTTTCCTGAGCAAAGTTTCGATAGTGATAATGATGCGTGTTTTGGAAACTTTTTATTTAAATCCGACAAAAAAAAATCGACGTACAAATTAAAAAGAAAGATAGGCTTCGGAGTCATTTGTCCGATTTTTACGGATTTAATAATGTACGTCTGACATTGGCTCTGAATGCTTAAACATTTTTTATTCTTTCATCTTAATTCGGTCAGTCAAACTTTCTAATGAACTATATGAAAGGATAGTTTAAGAATGCTGTTTAAAGATCTGAAAGAAGTACGTCTTGCTCACTGTTTCAAAAGTCTCAATAAAGAATTGAATTGAATTGAATTGAATTGAATTGAATTGAATTGAATTGAATTGAATTGAATTGAATTGAATTGAATTGAATTGAATTGAATTGAATTGAATTGAATTGAATTGAATTGAATTGAATTGAATTGAATTGAATTGAATTGAATTGAATTGAATTGAATTGAATTGAATTGAATTGAATTGAATTGAATTGAATTGAATTGAATTGAATTGAATTGAATTGAATTGAATTGAATTGAATTGAATTGAATTGAATTGAATTGAATTGAATTGAATTGAATTGAATTGAATTGAATTGAATTGAATTGAATTGAATTGAATTGAATTGAATTGAATTGAATTGAATTGAATTGAATTGAATTGAATTGAATTGAATTGAATTGAATTGAATTGAATTGAATTGAATTGAAAAAAGGTCACCAATTCAAGAAAAATAAATTTTCATAATTGCACCATTCTGGAGAATTTGAACAAATAAATAAAAATAAATAAGCTTCTCCACTTCACCTTGTCAAACTAGCGCCCTCTTACATTGTTCTGTATAAAAAAGCCGTCAACATGTTTTCCATATCGCTACTCGCTGGCGGCGTTGCAACTATGTACATACATACTTATGTAATGTATGTATAATAATATTTGTCTTATTCCCAAAAAACAAAACCGACACGACACGACATGATGACTATTATTTGACTTTATTAATTGGTTTTTCAGCACCCACATTCCATGGCAATCGCGCCAATTCGACGCGACGCGATGCGACGACTGACAAAGACCGGCCCGGCACAAAACTTTTGGAGTAATTGCAATATCGCATCACACATTGGGCATTGTGTGCACATTATGTGGAGAAGTATTTGCATTTTTCTGTACGACTATATGCGGTGACCGCCCACTCTCTTACAATGTCGGACAGACCCGATTGGCACCAAGCCCCTTAGTAAATATTGTCATTCCATAGTTTGTTTTTTTTTTTTTTCTAATGAAATTAGCAAGTCGATGCATTTTTGAACGAGTGATTCAAGATGATGTAGCGTCTGCGAGGAATTGTGTAGCGAAACAGCAACGAGTCATATTTTATTTTATTTCATTCCGACTGTGAGGCAACATTCGACACATTGTGGAGGCTATGAAGTGGCAAGTTTGTATTGCAACCAAATTAATGAAGCAATTGATGCTATAAATTTGATGATGTCAGATCCAATAAAACAACTCGAAAATGAGTCCAATAAAATTCTGGGCTAAAAATTTAACTCAAATCAATAATTGAATTCGAGTCACGTTCGAGTATGTCTGAAGTTTTCGAAGAGAGAATACGAGTGCGTAGGATTGAGATGGAGCGTACATTTTGCATAAAAGTAGTGTCAGAACTTTTCAAGTTGGGATGAATTTATAAACGTAAATATTTCCAATTCCACTGTGACAACACGTACCTTGTGTCAATTGTGTGTCAAAAAACGCAATATTAAATGTGTTCTGTTGAAAAATTAAATAAACTTGAATTTTTTTTTTCATCAGCCTTTAGTGGTTGCCTACGAGAAAGGCCTGAGTTCTCACTGTTTTCAGCTCGGATGTGTTTCACTGACATGTTCATATAATATTTATTTACATACATAGGTACAAAGGTGTTCTCTTGTTAGAATCGCGTGTAGGGTTTGATTGTATTAGGTACTCAATTGACACAGAAAAAACGTCACATGCTGGTTTCGTGAATTTACTCGTTCTTTATTCAGTTTACAGTTGATTGGCCGCGCTATGCTGGAACGGATTAAAAAAGTCAAAAAAGACTTGGAAAACTCACATTTTATCAACCAGTTTCATTTTAGTCGGCCATAAAACAACGGCTTAGGAATTAAATATTATCATAAACTTAAACAACGAGCTGAAAGAAAAACGGTTATAAAACCTTTAGATGTGCGAAAAGCCTCCCACCCCACACCGGTACGAAACACCGCACCTATAATTTTCTATCTAAATTTTGAAAACCCTTGTTTTGTCTTATGATTTATGAAAACTCATCGTGATGTCTTTGATATTTTTTTTAAAATACGCTCCTTGCGTGGATATATTAAATACCCTTAAAAAGATGGAATATGAATATTGTGCACATATGTATGTATATGTAAATGTCGTGTACATATTATGAATGCATGTATGTATATGTATTGTAAATACAAACAAAATAAACAAAATTAAAAAGAGGCACGTACTAAATTTACAGGCTTCAAATGTAAACAAGAATTCAAAATTCAAAAAATAAAGCACCCCTTCTACTCTACTCGTGTAAGGTGGTATGGGTGACCTATCCTACACTTTTTAGCACCTCGCCGCCGCGCCCGTCACTGCCGCCGCCGCCTGACTGTGACGAACAGAACGAAATAAATGTTTACAACATGCAAATTCGATTCGCTCGAGTGAACAGTTTGTTTTTGAATTGAAAAAAAGCTAAACTGAATTTACGTACAAGCAACAGGCAGAAAGCAGAATGTAGATGCTTCGTCAAGTTCCTGACCCCGCGCTGTGTGGCGGTGCGCAGATGCCGCGCACAATTTTCTGTCATAATAATATTGCATCCGCGAAATTTGGCCGTATTATAAAGGCAAGATGCAAGAAGGGGAGGTGTCGCGGCGAGTTTGTGAAAATTTATTAAAAAAAAAAAAATATTAACAAATCCAGGGCATGAGGTACCTACTGCTGTGCGAGAAACACTTAATTATAGCATGACCCACTCTCGATTTGACTCGAGTTGCCCTCTCTCCCTGCTTCAGAAAACCAGACTATTGATAGTGTAAGTTGATTGTTTATATTGTTGCATACAAATAAGAATGTACACTAACTCGTACATGTACGCAACGTACACTTGAGGTATGATATATGCGTTTTCATTGGGGGCAAAGTTACTTAATCGTCTTTGAATGAAATTTAATACAAAAATTAGAGGCATCCAAAATTGTACATGCTATCATTGAATCAAACTAGTATTTTACATACATATATGAATACAGTTCAAAAATTTGATCAAAAACTGCCCAGTGCTTTTAAAATACAAAGATATGCTTATGCAAACGAGTTGTAGGAAATATTTTTGTAAGATCAATTGAAAAATCGTCCTGATATGGGAAGAGAAACACTGAATTTGCTGCCTCTAATCAAAATAAAACCGTTATTCTAAATAAGGTTACACATATGTTACATAATGTATAATATTCTCATAAATACGCGAACAAAATATAAAAGTACTTAACGTACTCAAATCTTTGCTTTTCCATCCTATTGCTTTCGGATTGACAATTCTTGTTCGGAAATGAAGGGCAGAAATCTGGGTTTGATTTCGGTTCGATAGAAGGTTGCACATTAGAATTAAGAGTTCCTTTAACTAGACATAAAAATATTGTGTAACGTTAAATTTTATTCTACAAAAATTTTTGTTAAAGTTTTTATTCTTTAGAAAAATGATAACATCGTTTTAATTAGCCACCTCCAAATCTAAGTTATTTCCGAAACTGAAGAAATCTTAAATTTTTTTTCCCTCTAATTTTAGATGACGTTGACCGATTAAAACCTCCAAAACGTGGATTCTTCCAATCAATACTGTGCTGTTGGCGACGCAATCGAACGAAAACCAACCAAAATGGCACACCGATCGATGGATCAACAACACCGCCACCTTTACCGGACCAACAAAGGTACCTCCTACCTCAAGTTAGGCATTCGGATATGCATAAAAAATGCATGGTCATCGATTTGGACGAAACCCTAGTTCATAGTAGTTTTAAGGTAACTAAAAATCTTATAAAACACAACTTAAAGATGTTATAAATTATGAATCGATTTAGCTAACATCAAAATGAAAAAAATATAGGTATATGTATGTATGTATTATATGTATAATCTTTTATAGCTTCTATTAAATATCAATCGATAGTCAGTTTCATTTCACTAACATATTCGCATTGGCTTTGCAGACAAGCTCATTCCAGGCGGGCGGTGCGGTGGCCTTCTGATTTGGCTTCTTTCTGAGCGTGTTTTGTTTAAATTATTAAAAAATTCAATTATGTACCTCTATATGGTGCACTTTTTTTGTATTATTATTAAATTAAATACTCTCATGCACGTGTACTCATTAAGCCGAGTTCACTTGCCATTTAGAGATCACAAAGCTACAAATGGAAATCGAAATAGCGGCGGCGCGGCTTGGCAATGTGCAGAAAGAGTGATTTGAAAATTAATATCTAATAACTTTTATCCTTACGAACGATTTCCAAAGAACACCACAACGACGAAGCACCATTTGTTGGCATAATCTCCCATGGAGTTGGGTGTCATGATTTTAAGTCTCCATTTTTATTTTCCGTTGGTTAAATTGATTTTTTTTTTGATCCCCCTTTAGACTCCAAGCCAATTGTATACATCGGAGCAATACCTTATATTATAACGCTTTGGTGGTTTTTACATATTGCCGATGGTGATACTGTTTATTTTTGTATTTATATTTTCTTTTTTAAGTATCCCTCCGCCGCGCCGCGCCGCTGCCGTGCCAGCTCTTAAGACTTTAATCAATACGAAAACACTTAAAAGTTTCGTAGAAAGTCATTAAATGATGATAAAACATACGCACATTTTTGGAAACTCAGAACTAAGTAACCAAGATGGAGATCTTGGAGTAAGATGGATCATACTATAGTCATTCATTTGGAAAGGCTAGTGAACTCAGAGGAAGTGCCTTTACTCCTCTTGAGAAGTTGCGTTTCAACAACAGTCATCAATGTTTCTTACAATCCCCTTCATACGAAAGATTTATTTATTAAAAAACCTTTGATTCGAACACTTAAGATATACATAATTTAAGGTAAAAAGCCTTACGTGCAATACTCCCAAACTTAATTTTCTTCGTTCGTTCTTTATTCAATTTGGAATTATTCAGTCCTCATTCTTTCTAAACTTTTTTTACTGCTTTAAAATTTAAAACCACTGTTTAGACAGAATTCAAAATTTCTAAATTTATTATCCTATTTCGGCGTGACTGTTAAATTCAAAAGTAAGATTTTGGAAAAGATATTTTTTTAATTATAAAAAGTATAGAAATCCGTTTGCTGTTATATCCGTATAAATTTCTTTCAATTCATTTAATTGCAAATAATTGATAGAAAGAAAACAAACAAAATTCAATATAGGTATGTACATAAATACATATATACTATACATACACATGTATGTAGGTAGTTTTTATTTATTCAGTGGAAAATAAATAATTCATGACCCATAAAAGCTCTAATTATCCCCGTATCGTTTTATTCAATCGTCAAAAAAAAAAACAGCAGGTAATTTAAAATTAATTCACCATTAACCCTTACGATATGAAGTGTCCAGAGGAAATGAAAATATTTGCCTTCCCTTCTTTCATCCAAAAAAGTTCCACCATAAAATATTATCATTTTGAACAAAGTTATTTAGAATAAATTTATGAAGGTGCTGATATCTATTATGTTCTGTTTGAATGTGCGTGTATGTATGTTGGGCCAACGTTGTTGACCTTCTCCTTCCAACCCCCGAAAGTTTCCTTTTTATGAGCTTAGAAGGCATCTGCTGGACCTTTTGAACCTCTCCCTCATGAATGATTTTCCATTATGATTTCCATCTAAAATTAGTAATAATTTCCTGCCGCAGGAACCATCAAGAGGAGATGGTACAGTATGGACAATCCAGGTTGTTGCTTAGTTTTAGTCCTCTTCAGAGTTATATGCTAAATATAAGAACGTTCATACAATATGTACATACATACTCGTACATATATCTTTTGTTATAGTAATAGAATCCTTTAAAAGTCATCGTCACTTTAACACCTTTGTTTTATGTATATTTTTAAATTTCTCTTACAGCCAATTCCCAATGCAGACTTTATAGTGCCGGTAGAAATAGATGGAACTATCCACCAGGTGTACGTTTTAAAACGTCCCCATGTCGATGAGTTCCTTCGGAAAATGGGTGAGCTTTACGAGTGTGTATTGTTCACAGCATCACTAGCCAAATATGCAGATCCTGTTGCAGATCTGTTAGATAAGTAAGTCTAAATGTTTTTATCTTATTAATATCTAATTAAATTTTTATTCAATATTAAAATTTTCTTCTTCAACAGATGGAATGTGTTTCGTGCAAGACTGTTTAGGGAATCATGTGTTTATTATCGAGGCAATTATATTAAGGATCTTAATCGACTAGGACGTGATTTGCAAAAGATTGTTATAGTTGATAACTCACCAGCTAGTTATATATTTCATCCGGATAATGCGGTAAGCAATTAGACATAGATTGTATTTGATTTTGTTGCTGTTTATTTGTGAGACATGTGTAAGTAGATAAAATTTACAAAAGGCCAAAACTTCAACACATATACTCGGAGTCCCTATCAATTTGTATTTTATCCAAAAAGTAACTTTAGGTATAATGTTTGTATCTTACGGTGGTCTCTATTAAAAAAAAAAATTATATTACGAGGTTCATTGGAGTAAAATTAATTTAAAAAAGTATTTTTTTAAGTTTCTGAAGTTTCTGTCCATAAATTAATTAATATTTATCCCTGCTATATTGCAACGGGAATTTCTTTTATATAAAAGAAATCATTTAGACATAAACTGTCTTGGAAAAATGTTGACATATGTAAACACATATGTACATAATAGGTATGTGTCTAAGAGTTAATATGAACAAAAACAGATTTAGCTAACTAAATAAATCAATGCGTATATAATTCAATTGCAAAGTCAATAAATATTCAAAGTATGTGTTTTTGAAATTAATAAGTAGTGTTTATTACCGAATGTCCGACAAAAACAATACATTTCAAATCAACATTTTGTGAATATGTATAAAATAATTATTTTTTTCAAGGTTCCTGTAAAGTCGTGGTTCGACGATGTCACTGACTGTGAACTCCTGGAGCTGATTCCTCTGTTTGAGAAACTTAGCAAAGTTGATTCTGTATATAGTGTATTGTGCAATTCAAATAATCCCCTCAACAACCATCTTCAGCAACAACAACAACAACAGCAGCAGCAGCAACAAATTCTTCAGCAAACTCATTTAACACAATCACATCAAATGCAGATGGTGCAACCAGCATCATCAACGACATCTATTATCACTCAACAACAACAACCCCAACAACCACAGCAACCGATACAAGGAGTTCAGTCGCAGCAGCAGCAACAACAACAACAACAACAGCAGCAGCAACAACAACAGCAAATCGGTAGTCCGCCCAGTTTAAACGATTTAAGTAATAAAACGTAACAGTGGGAATATATGTTTATTAATATCTAAGTTTTAAAGCTTAATTGTTTGTTTTTGTTTTAAATGTATGTTTTAGAAATATAAGACAATAGAAGAAGAAAACAAAAAGAAACTGAAAAAAATGTTTTAAATAAAATGGAAAATATAAGTCCATTTAAGCTGACTAAACTAACTGCATTCAAAAAATGATAAACGACAAGACGTACTCTTAATTACATTTTTTAAATTCTTTGTTTTAATTTTTTAAACACATACATATAAAATTATTTAATATCAAATTTATAGTGTGTGATTTTTTCTTTAAGAAAAATTCTCACAAAATATGACTAAAAATAAATAACTATATCTACATACATATATCAAAACAAAATGCAATTGCTGTTCAAAACAAACAATTCAAATAACATATATACATATATAAAAAAAAAATAATTTAATGAGCGAAACGATAAAACATTTTTTTTTTAACTTAATCGACGTTGTAACATGTTTTCAACTTTTTTTCTATAAAAGAAAACCTCTATAAATTAAAATATTAAAAAAAATTTCATGTATTTTTTTTTTTACTAAAATGTGAACATTATGTATGTATGTATAATGAATATGTATTACATTCATACAGATAAACTTAATTTATTGTAAATATTTATGTAGTAATCTATATATATTATGTCTGTTTGGTTTTCCTTTTGTTATGAATGTAAATAATAACATAATCCATAAGTAAAAAACATTAAAATTTATATAAATATATCGAAATAGTCTTGTATTGAAAATTTATATAAATAACTTTTTTTTACTGACCACAAATAAAGGGAAATTGTAATTAAAAAAAGGAATACATATATATATATATATATATATAAATTAAGGACACAATGGGAATAAAATATTTATATTTATACTTATACTAAAAAAATATACAAGTATATTATACACAAAAAACAAGTACCAATTATAGCTTATCAACATAACTAAAAAAGAATTTTACATCAGTGTTTTTAAAATTTTTGTTTTCCATGTCTCCATTTAAAATTCCATTCACAATTTAAAAACACAATATTGGTACATCAAATGTTTCTGTGTAAAATATAACACTCCTGATATTTCGCCTTTTCTCAATCTCTCTTCAAAAAAAAAAAAAAAAAAATAATAATAATAAAATAATAATAAAAAAAAGAAAAGAAATTAGATATTTTTACACGAGATTTTTTTTAGAATGAAAAGAAGCTGTTTTAGAATAGATAGCAGAGGGAACTTATGAAAGAAAGTAAAAAACGTTTACAAGGTATATATTTTCGTTTATTTACAAAACGAGAATCTGATGATTAAAATTTTTGTTAGAACACACAGATCAAACACTCTGCCATAAGAAAACAAATTATGCATTTTTTAAAATTTGTTGAAATATAAGTTAGTTAATTTTACTCAAAAAATTATTGTTATTTAAAGAAAAACAATGAAGAAACTACGAGAGATGCAAAATAAAAAAATAATGAATAAAAACGTTATATACATATTATTATAAACACACATATTATATTTAATCATACAAAAAAAAAATATAAAATAAAAACAGAAGAATGCAGATCCTTAATAAATTATTGATTTAATTTATAAACAACAGGAAATAATAAAACAAAACAAAATATCCGCGAATAGCTACGTGCTTATGTATATCATTTTTATCAATTTTAACAAATTATAACGCTTTTATAAGAATACAAAAAATAATAAATTAAATCTATGTATGTAATATTAAATTCAAACAAGAAAAAATACAGACAAATGTAAAGGGAAAAACAATTTATCATAAAATAATAAAAAATCTAATTATATATTTTTAAAACATATATATTTGTAAGAAACAATTAAAACAAAAAATCTATATAAAATGAAATACTTAAATAAATTATTTTCTAAGGCATGAACCATTTGGAAAAAAAATACATATGTTTCTTTTGTTAAGCTTTTTTCCCTCAGAACTTACTTAAGGAAAAATTAGGAAAAAGTTTACTGGAAATATGATTCACGATAGCAAAGATCCCATAATGGGAAACAAATTTAGGAATTTTTTGTTCAATCGTCATAAGGCTGTATACATGTTTTTTTTATTATCTAACATACATACCTTGAAACTGGAAATATGTACATACGTACATGCATTCATGCTGAATATGAGTTATGTTTTCCTTGTAATAATTATAAATTGTGAAAGTTTGGATGTATGGATGTTTGTTGCTCAATAACACCAGAATGGATTTGGATAAAATTTGGCACAGAGAAACATTATAGCACATGTATTGGTTCCGTGTGATAGATTTCTTTTAATTTTTGCAATCACGCCAGAATGGCTGAACGGATCTCAAAAATTACTATTAATATGATGTGTTTTTCTATTATTATCTATCTATTATTTGCAATGCTGGGAAGAGCCGCTTAGTTCTTTTCAGTTCTTTCGATTTAATTTCTGGATTTCCAGTTTTTTGTTTTAAATTAAGAGGATATTACAACTTTATTTGTCATTCTTTAACATAGTCGTTCGGATTGGCCTCAAAATGACCTTTATTATGCAGAGTTTTAACATGCACGACGCTACGTTTACAATAAAATCTTCTTATGAGACTGGTTAGAAATTCTTTTATTTTTTTGTTGACAGATAAAATATTGTTTCAGACTAAAACTTTTTTGGTGTGATGGTTAAAGTCGATGTCATAGTTAACTGACTTTAAATCAAGTAATGAAGAAAAGTCTGGCCCTTACAATATTGATAATTCGTTTTAAAATCCGTTTCTTCAACTAAAAAAAAAAAACAATGAAAACAACGACACAATTATTTCAACTAAGACTTTACGATTTATCGTAAATACTTTAATACAACTATTTTTTATTATTGCCACTAAACTCTTTGCGTTTTGTAGCCCAGAGTTAAAATAAAATAAAATGAAATTTGAAAGTATACATATTATTAACATAATTTTTCACTTATCACGAATACCAACAATAATTATTTTATTTACATACATAAAAATCTTTCTGTCTTTTCAAAATATATTAATATATAGATTTCTCTCTCTTAGAAAATAAGCAACAGGAATGTTGAAGATCGTTTACCACTATGAATGTACGCAAAATATTTATTTGGTTAGGCAATTTGTTCATTTGTTACTATGACTTTGACAACAGGTTCGATGTGATGTGTTCATAGGCCGCCTTCAAAAAATAAATGCATTAGGGACTTTCTATTAATTAAAAAATAAAGTAAAACCTACTTTAATTGTGGTGTAGCAGTATCCTGCTAAGCCAGACATCTCTGATTCAAAGTTTGAACCCCCGGTAAGATCATCCAATAGTGCCAATTCTGCCCCTAAATGAGGCACTCCCGCTCGAAGGACCAAAAACAATGCCAACGGTATCATACTATCTGCCGCTAATATCACAGAGTTTTCTATCGCAGCGTACTTGTGAGCTTCTGTTAAAAGCTCAAAAGCTCGTTCTATAACATTTAACATGGCTTTGGGACTGTACTTTTCTTGTACTTGTTTGAGCATAGCTATAGCATCGTGGAAGTATGAATTTGAAACGACAATAAGATTGGACCTAGATGTAGTGGGCAAAAGAAAATTAAGGTTATATCCAATATATCCAATGCTTGGTTGAGCGATTAAACTTACTCATCCAACGACAAAACCCTTGCAAGTTCCTTATCGGATAGCTTATCAGCATAAATCAAATTCTGCCGATATTGTTCGTCCTTACGACTGTACTTGTTTGCATAGAGAACGAACAAAGTCGAGTGGATTCCTTCGGACAAGACAATTGGGTAAATCAAGCTTATGTGAGAAATAACCTCCCTTGATCCTTCAATAGAACAATAATCCTCCGGCAGAGCTGGGAACAGTCTCCTCACGATACTGTACACCCTCTTTGAAATGGTCTCCCATTCTTGCATGGCTTGCTTAGCTAAAATTGGTGTGGGTTTCACTTTCCAGCAGCCATACGAAGTATAAAAACAATTTGCTATTTTTTGGTTTAAAAAATGCAGTGGATGATGTGGATCTTTGAACGCCTGTCCCAGGTAATCCTTCATTGACGCTACGTCCTCTTGTGTCAGTGAATTGACACCAAAACTTGGAACGAATTCCAATCCATTCGATGCATTTAAACCAGAATTAAGAGTGCTATCAATGGAACTGCGGGTACTTGTTGAGTTGAGCGAATCAGTTGCCCAGCACTCAAGTGGTGCATTCAACAAACTGCTGCTAAGAATGTTTTCCTCGTTGAATGAGACCTCATACGGAAGACCATCCCAGCTATCGTTCAGAGTTTCCTGGCTGTAGTACTTCTTTGGTTGTGATTCGTCTGTGAGATCATGGTAACTAGTTTTGCGCGACGGCACCAACAAACTGTTCATGGACTTGAGACTTATTTTATCTAGACTTGAAGAATAACCCATTGATATGTTTTTTGCAAAGTAATGCGCTGAAGAAGGGATATTATCCAAATCTTTGTTTTTTTCACGGTTTTTCTCATTTGTCATGAATACCGCTATACGATTCCAAAGATATTTTGGAGAGGCTGAAGCATCATTCGGTCCAAAGACGTGCTCCTCAAAATTATCAAAGAGACTGCGCCATTTTCGGGAATTATCTACTACTAGCTCCCCTATCGAACTATTTTTGAAACAACGACAGCCATTAAAAACTGAAATTCAACGCACAAAATGAAGACTTACTTTGGGAATTTGGGAAACTTTCGGTCGATAGCCACTGATCCAGATATAACACGAACATCGTTCCAAGTACCACTTAGATGACCACTTATTACATTTCCGATCATGGTGCACTTGATGTCTTCTTTGTAGTCCTTAAACAAATTTAATCAGTAAAATTTTTAAAATAACACTAAACTATGTCGTACAATCAAAGTACGAAAGTTTGATTTACTTAAAAGAAATAGTTTAACTCACTTCATCGATTGTTCCGTGCGGCATATAATATGTGCCCTTCCCAGTTGGACCACGCATCGTAAGCTCCCCTTCGAAATAATAGTCGTTTTCGAAGACCGCAATTCCTTGCCCCATCAGTTCGTCATTCACAAATATGCCTTCAAAATAATCGCCAGTCATAGTAATGCAGGTTCCTGCCCCCACACGCTTATCGTCGGCAAACATTCCCATATACTTATCGCCACTGACCATGTCATCAAGAATACCGTATCCACATTTGACGTTGAACTGATAGTCTCCCACATACGTGTAAGTATTCGTTCGAAGCAAGCCGTGTCCATGGAAAAGGCCATCACGGAAATTGCCATCATACACTTCGTTGTTGTTCATTTCGAAGCAACCATGGCCATGGAATTTCCCAGCTTTGAAATTTCCCTCGTACACACCAACGGACGGAATGGCCATCTTACCATAGCCTGGAAGAAAACTAAAATGAATACCACTGAATTAAGGACATTCAATGCTTACCTTCAATTTCGCCATTACGAACGTCGCCAAAGTAAAATTTTCCATCAGGGTACTCCAGATAACACTTGCCGTGCATTATTCCATTTTTCCATCGGCCATACGCTTGCACTTTGGCATACTTCAAATGTTTGCTACTGAAGACGTATGCCGTTGTTCTGACATTCGATAACTTACCACCGGGACGTCCCAGGGCTGCCATAATACTTGACTCTAGTTGATCGTACCAAAGGACTTTATCCTGGTGGTTTTTGGCTTCCAAAGTAAATGTCTTCTCGGGCGTTATGATTTTTAATTTGGTCTCAGATTCTTTTTTTACCCACACAGTTACCAGAGGATATGTATGCAAGCTGGTTCCCCCATACTGACAGAGACAATCCGAGAAAAGGATAAAGCAATTTGTGCCCAATGTCACACCGCTATACCACTTCGGTGAAGTTGTGTTCGGAGCAAGGATCACTCGCCGATGCTTTTTCATAAATGGGCGAATTTTCAAATTCTTCTCATTTCGAAGCCAAAATTCATAGGTGTGCTCAGCAAGTTCGATGTCTATACGACTCTGCCGGGAAAACTCCTGCCACAAAAGTAGTTTTTCATTCAACTCGTTCGAAGCGGGCTCCTCTGATTGAGTTTGGGCTAACGTCTCAAGAATTTTGACGAAATTCGAAATCTGGCCAAAAGGATGCGAAAATATCTGCTCCAACATCTCTTTGTGTGGCAGATCGGTACTTACAGTAGAATGGCTGCACTGACCAATGCCATTCACGGACTTAAGGTCACAGAAAGCCTTTGTGTAGTCCTCAAAAAGTTTTATAACCTCTTTGGCATTTCGCAGCCAAAGAATGTCTTTAAAAGAGGGGCTATCCCCACGATAGAAGCTCTCCAGAGACTTGCAGCAAGCATAAAGTGTGTAGAGAAGTTGCAAGTAGCAATGGCAAATTTGTACATACTGAGGTTGTGTTCGTTGGAATAATAGCATCGAATTAATGAATTTCTTACCATGCTGGCAGAGGTGCAGACACTGCTGGAGGGACAAAAGGAATGGATAGTATGCTTGCTGAAATTTGAAGTTGTTATAAAGAGTAAACTCTTTGGCTGTAAGGATTAGTGGAATGTTCTGAGGCACGTTCGAGACGTGCATTGCCAGCAACTGACGTTTCAGGGTATCTCCATTGTCTCTTTCCAAACGTTCACCGTCCAGTTTTAACAGGACGGTTCGATAGTCTCCACAACATGCTTCCAATACGTGGGATTCCATAGAATCAACGGACACAGTATCCAGGCGTAGCTCAGCCGGTGAACTCAGTTCTGTCTTGCCATTTTGAAGCTGATTTCTAGAGTTCAGTCCCCAATGGAACACGCGTCCATCAATGGTTCGAGCAATAGAGTGCTCTCTGCCAGCGGAAATCGCACAAACTCCTTTTTCACATAGATTCAGGACTTTATTGATGCCAGTACGCTTGATGTGATCCCCTGTTCCAAGAACCCCGTTGTTAGAGGCACCGAAAGACCAGACTGTCGTATGGAGCAAGACATAGCCGCAGTGAAGTATATCCTGAATGTTATCTTCGAGGCACATGGCTCCGTCACTGTCCCTGCTGCTAAGAGAGTTCTCAGAGCAACGTTCCATCCGTGAAGAATTTCCCGGACGATTCGAAGCGGCCCTCTGGGAGTTCCGGCCAAAATGTTCGCCCTCATTGCCATCATACTCGTTCTCCACAATAACTATAAAGAAATCATCTCCAGAACTCACATCTAGCACCGGTTTGTCAAAGTGTTTTAGGCGAATTGGCAACTGGCAGTTAAAAAGCTCTCCACATGCTCCCATGGCGTATATCTCACGTTTATCGGTGACAAAAACTGCCCCCAAAGAGTTGCACTTCACTCGGGAGATTCTAATTCGTTCCTCGGCGATTTCGAGTGGGTCGAAGGAGATTTCTGTCCAGCTGCAATCTGTATTCCTCGACCGTACCATCCCGGCTACGTCGACAATGTAGAATCTATCCTCCCACATATCCATGTCGACTATGCTCCGAAACATCAAAACAAGGCGGAGTTCATCATCATCCGTTGCAGTTGGAATCAGTCCCTGGTATATAATTCCAAGGCTCAGCAGGAAAATCTCATCTTTCGTCGCACAAATGCGACTTACAGCACCCAATTCCTGATCGGCGGGGCATTTGATTCGCAAATGTCTGCCATTGTAGCAGAGTATGAACGGATGCATCGTTCAACCTTGAAATTGTTTTGTTTTTTAGTTTTGTTATATATATACGTCTTATGCAAGGTTTGTTGTTTAGCTTGAGTTCCAGGCTCTTTTGTTTTCATTTTTACTGTCCATTTCTTAATGCGTAGGTTTGGAGTGGAGAAACTAACGTATGCAAGGTTTCCCACTTTTGAGAAAACACAGTTTGCGTTAAGGACTCATTTCAAGAGATTTCAAAAACACTTTATTTAAATTTATGTAGATAACGCGAACAAATCTACGAAGAAAAATTGAAAAAATTCCACTAAAATCAATTATTTTCCAAATATCAGTACGAAGCAGGAAAAATTGTATGAGTTTTTTTTTCTTATTATGACAGCTGAGCTGGTCAGGGCTGTGACACATATGTCAAATATGCCAAAATTTATCATGTTGTGAATGGAATGTGGCTGAGTCACAATGGTGTTTTGTTTTTACAGTGGGGTACAAATTTTCTTGTTTATTCGGGCAGGGTTTTGTGTTTATGAAATGAATTTGTTTTTATCAATTTACTTTAATGCTACAGAAGTGAGAGTGGTTTGACTTTAATATACTATCTACATGTAGTAAATTAATTTCTTGTACTTTGTATACGGAATTATAAATCTTATATACATACATAATTTAAAAGTCATTAATGTCTGTAATGTGACGTAATAAAATTGAATTTTAAACATCTTTGATTGAAAATTGAAGTTACATTTTTTTTAGATAAACAGTACTTACTAACGTATACTTTTCTTTTGCACAACGTTTTTACTTTTGATTGTTATTATTATTATTTTCTGGTGAAATAACGTTTTAAATATTTAATATTTTGATTTGTGTTGTAAAAATAAATTTCGACTTAAATAACACACATCGGTAATATATATAGTATTGAGTCATTTTATTATTAAAAGTAGATAAAACTACAGAGCGCTGCAACTCATATTTTTTAAGATATGATGAAAGAGATATTATTGAGCAATTTATTGGACAAACAAAGTACATATTTGTACTTTTCTGAATTCATAGGGTCATTCATTTCAAGTAGTAATCGCCACACTATATTAATATTTCATTGCATTTTGAAATAGTTATTGCCATGCAATATTACTTTGGTTAGCACTAAACATTACAAATTTTGTAAGAAGAAGTTGAAAAGTCGGCTGTATTCGTTAAATACTAACGTGAACAAAGCTTAATAATAATGATAAATGCTTAAAACTACTTAACATTTACATAATTTTAATCCAAACTAATGTTGTAAAACATTGTTTTAAAATTGAAATTTTTAAAATTGTCATCTTATTAGAGAAAACAATTTATTGATTATTTCTATCAATTGATTAAGTGGACTATGAATACCATAGTTCGACCCAATAAAAATTATATTAAGTTTGCGGTCTTATTTCTCGCAAATATAAAAAAAAAAAACACTTAAAATTAAACTTATTGCAATATAACCCTGCATCCGAGATATCCGAATGGGTTCTTAAAATAAAATAGCAAAGAAAAAATAAAATATCTACAGTTTTGTTTTCTAACAACTTTTATTTCGATATACAAAAATTAACAAATCCATAATTCGTTGAATGCATCTAATATTCTCATGAGGACACAAAAATATCTCTACCAATAACTCTAAACGGGAATAGAGTAAACGAGAGTGCCATCTTGCAAGAGAATTGGTTGTGCTATTAAATTCTGCCTTTGTACTTGAAGTCTAGCCGGCTGCCTTAACTTGGCAGACTTTGGTAACGTGGCTGGTCGTCTGAGTTGTGCTGCCTGTGGCCTGCTCCTTTGGCCTTTTCGTAATACTAAACGAGCTGATTGACTTGGCCCTCTTGATACGAAGACAAGCCGTTCAGCCTCGGGTTCATCAGCTGCTTGTTCATCATAATCTTCTGGTTCCGGTAAGGGATCTTCTGGTTGTGGGGGCCCATATGTTTGATCAGGTGGTCCATAAGTCTGATCCGGAGGTCCGTATGTTGGGTCGGGAAATGGAGCTGCCTCTTGATTGGGAAGATCGAATGGAATGTCGGGTTTCTCTCCCGCTGCCGGATACGGTGTAACTTCAGGAGTCGCATTGGGTGCAACTTCCTGGCGGGCGAAGAAACGATTGCGATTTTGGAAGCGTTGGTTAAACCGACCGCGACGAGGCGGTTCAGCTGCTCCTGCCGAAATAAGGCCAACAACCAAAATGATTTTAATGAATTTTGCCATTACAATTATTTACTCGTGAAGTTATGTTAGACAACTGTTGTCTTTGGCTTGATGTCAAAGGCTTTTATATGTTCGAAGCAACTAAAATCAAAAAAATTTAATCACAATACGAATAGGTACTTGAAATTTGGCCCACTAAAATGAACTTGTCGAAGCTTGCGTGGAAAATCCCAATACCTTCAACCTCAATCCTATCCGAATTGACTGTGGTATTCAAATTGATTTTAAATTATATTATCTATGACTATTAACTTTGTCCAATTAATTACTGAATGAATGGTAAAGAAAACCTTCACACATCCAGCACCGCAACATAAGCACGTCCGACTTCGCATATGGGATCTTCCGACCGTTTTTGGTATGCGTCAAAGACAAGTCAATTCGTATAAATTGTGTTGTCCAACAAGTTGTCACTATCAGTTGATTAACATCAGCCCCTGACAGTAAACTGCGTATATCATAATGGCAAGTCTTTTCCAAATTGTATTGGTCGTTTTAGCTGCCACATCTGCGATTGCAGAACCAGTGAGATTCCGAGAAACTTCTCGTGGCAGTCGATTCTTTGCTCGTCAAGAAGTAGCGCCTAACTCTTCTGCAGCCCCTGCTCCGGCGGCGGCGGATGCGCCCTACCCAGCAGCTGGTGTAACACCTTCGGTTCCATTCGAACTTCCAAATGAACAAACAACCGTTCAACCTGATAACACCTACCTTCCTCCAGCTGCGCCGGAAGAAACCTACGGACCACCTGCGCCACCACAGCCAGACAATCAATATGGACCACCAGAGGCTCCAGCACAGCCCGACAGCCAATACGGGCCTCCGCCAGCTGTCGAAGAACAAACCCTGGACGTTGATCCCCGGAGTCAGAGAATCATTGTCCGTCCACGAGAACAGAAAGCATCGTTTACGCAGCAAAGACGCCAAAGAGTTAGATCTCAGCCATTGAGAGCAGCCAGAATTCAATTAGAACCTGTGGAGATTATCAGATCCCGACCAGTCATTCATTACTCTGTGCAATATAAGAGTTTTTAGAGATCGACATAACTGTTGGAGTGACTATCCCATTTGTTTTATAGTTAATATTGTTGTTTGTGAGATTTTATATAAATACGAGTAGGTACATGCAATTATATATTATGTACACGAATAAATAAAAATATGTTATGAGATTTCAAAAAAGTGTTCCTTTTCTTTAGCCAAAAACTACATAAGAAATATATTGTGCTTTGACAGTATTATAAATTAAAGAAATTAAAATATTAATGGAACATGCGGCATAAGACCATCTAGGTCCTAAAAGACCAAGCCTTAATCAAAGTTCATTTTCAACAATTCAAAAATGGGAAAAAATATTTACAAATTTATTAACTACATTTTCCAACAAGTTTATATTTTTTGTACTCGTGTTTTAATATTTAGTAAATTTTTGAACATTAAGATGGAAATTGGCGAAGCCGTTTAAAAGAAATAAAAACACGTTTTGTTGAAATTGCATTTTACCAAAATGTAGACTTGGTAAAACAGCGTTTTTTTTTAAATAAAAAATGAACAAATTTTAATTTTCTCAAGTTCTTAGAAGTATTTAGAATCGAAATATTCACTAGTTGTGAACAAGAAAAAGGATTATAATGTTGATTAAATTATAAAATTTATCACAAATGTTTTTTTTTTGTAATGGAGTTGGTGCTAAGAAGAACCACTCCAATAATATTGCCAAAACTAAAATATCAATAACTGTGTTTGTCTAAAAATTAAGTTCAATAAAGCCTATTCATGTTTTCAATTTTTGAAATACTTTTAGGTAAAAGCCTTTTGAAAAAATCTTACAAATTTATCAATGGTGTTGTAGTTAGACGTTAGACCTTTAAGGGCAGTGTATCGCAAACAGTTCTGGTAGTCCCATATTCTTAGTTCAAGTTTTTAAGCGCACTTTCATTTTAGAAAAAAATGTAAAATTAAATTAAATCAAAATACTAGTAGAATATTAAAAAATTTTCTATGAAAATATGTTAGGTTCCAGTTCTTTTTTTATTAGCCTTAAAGCAAAGAACATGTAAGATTTTTGCATAAGAAAACTTAGTAACTATCAAACAAAAAGAAGTGGCCCTATATGACTGCCTTCAACAAAGCCATTGACCTAATTGAATATAAGAATTATTTTAAGTAATAAGTATGAGGATGTTGTATAAAAAAAAGGTTTTTCAAAAAAACACATCTTGAAAAATAAGAGAATTTCAAACTGATGCTAACTGCTGATAGAAAGAGTTCAGAATGGCGAATCGGATTTCTAGAATCTGTTTGGAAATACCCACATCCCACAATTTGCATTGAACTTAAAATATTTGCGTTATTTGAAAGTTTACGAAAGTCTGTATGGCATTAACTCTGTTATTCTATTCTTCTTCTTGGTGCAACATTTAATAAAACACCGCGACATCTACGTACCAAAATATTTAACAATTTTCCAAATGCAGATTTTCACTTAAATATCAGTTTCTCTGCACCACATAAGCGCCAAGAATCATCATCTTAGAGACACAAGAACGTAATATTTTCTAAGGGTCGATTTTGTGATGTTGTGATTTTTTAATACAATGATTTTATGGAAAACATAGTGATACAACGAGTTGTAACCACTTAGCTATATCACGTAAAGCTAAAATTGTTGGCCATACAAAAAGTGTAAGGGAAGATCGAAACTCAGGTAAACTTTTATTAAATCCAAGTTGCAAGAGGTCAGTTGTAAAAAAATTAAAGCAATAAATTTGTATGATCCTTCGTAAACCAAAATAAAGTCTGCAAGTGTTATCCATTTAAAACATAAAATCAAATACAAAATTTCGTTCAGAAGAAGATATTTATTGTGTCACTTTTCATTCACTTATCACAGTTGATTTATGGGATACATTCATCATCCAAAAATGGGGTACACAATCCGTCCATCGGCTAGAAGAATTGGCTGAGCAAGGAGCTGTTGTTGGAGTTGAAGCGGCTGAACTTGTTGGAGTGGTTGTAATAAGGCAGCAGATTTCAAAGGCTCCGCCGCCGCCGTCCGCTTCGATGAGGACAATTTGGCACTACGTCGTTGTTGCAACAATCTGCCACTTCCTTTCACAGCGGTCAACCGAGTGAGAGCAGGGTCAATGCCGAAATCATCCTGAGGCTGAACCGGCTCCGATTGGAAATCTGTCAAACCCTGATCTTCGCTGTCATCCACGGATGGGTCAAATTCAACAACTGGCTTATCGCCTGCAGCTGGGTATGGTGTGGGCGTTGGGATATCCTCAGCAATTTCTTGTCTTGCCACAAATCGACTCCCACTCCTCAAAAGTCGACTGGACGCAGACACATTCGCTGAATTTATAACAACACAACAAGCAAGCAATACTCCAATGCTTAGGAACTGCGACATCATCTTTTATTGAGTTCTGTGTAAAATTATAAATTACTATTGGTGTTTTGGGTGAAAACACAAGTGTTGGACAACTGATAGCAATTTAACATCACCCGGGGTATATAAACGTTTTGTTTGGGTATATTTGGTAAGAAATTTGTGAACACGCACTCCGCACTCGGGAAGGTAACGTAATCCATGTAGGGAGGATATAAATACAACATGTTTACATCGCTGTACGTGACCTGTAAGCGCAGTGATTTAATTATGAGTGACTATACACTATAATGCCACCTCTCTTACTTGATAGAATTTTCAAGTACTTTGTATGCAGAAGAAAAACCATTTGTTTTAAACTTAAGCACTCATAAGCTGTGTTTTCAAGGCAAATTGTCTGGTTCGGGGGTGCATGAAACACAAAAATAAGACCATGAAGGACTTGTATGGATGAAAATACAAGGTTCTTTTCAAAAACGGGAAGTTTCGAATTTTGTTTATCGTGTCGTCGCGTCCCGTCGCGTCAGTGCGGAAGGAAATTGTAGATTTTCGGAATACCTCGGATCGGAACTTTAAGTAAGAACATAAGTGAGTCAAACAAAAAAAAAAAAATTAGATATAACTACTGGCTAATAAATAATGAAAACACAATAACTTAGTTTTGAAGTTCTTGAACGTAATTTCCTCACTTAAGCTCATGTCTGATTGTACACAACATGATATATTTAAAAATCATAATTTTCGAAATTTCACTGACAAAAATTGCAACCCATCCACTTTAATCATTTTCTTAACTCTTTAAACATTTCAATTTACCAAAAATTGTTTACGAAAACAAACATTTATTTTGCTCTTGTAGTGGACTGTTAATAGTTTTTTTTAAGGGCGATACAGGAACAGCATTTAATTGATCAGTCCAACTGTCGTACCTGGGCGAAACGTCTTTCAACTTACCTAATCACAAATATGCGTAGCGTATCGTTTGCTCTTTAACTGATTAACCTGAAATGCAACTATTGTTCCCTCAAGCTGGATAAAGTTTAAACATACTAATATATGTGTATGTACATTTATGTGCTTATTTTAAATCGAACCAGCAAATTTTTGTATACAAGAGATCTAAGGTTAAAAGTTATTATTAGTAAAGCCAAATACAAATCAAGTTGAATGGAAAGCTCAATTCAGTTCAAAAATTACGAAATTACGTATACGCCACAGTGAACTCCTTAAAACGCAGCTAAGATAATGTGTTTCGCTACTGTTAAGAAAGGGAGGAATAAAAAGTGCAGATTTGCTAGGTATAATATTAATTATTATCTTTCTCCCGTCCCATAACGGGCCTTGTGTACATATAGGCAAGTTTTTCTGAGGATAACTGTATTGTTTTGTCAGTGATTCCATTAGATTCACAAATTTAATTTCCCCAACTCTGATAAGATAAAGTCAATTAAAATCTTGACCTCAGTCAGACTTCAATCCTGATTTTTTGAATAACAGTCGGCAAAGAGTAATTAACGAATTAAATATTTTTCGCCTACAAACTACGATCAAGTCCAACAAATAGCTACTGGCGTCACGTTCACTCAACTCGAATGTCATTCTGAAGTTATGGATTGGATTGCCATAAATTTGGATAGAAAATTCAAAGTGTCTCCGAATGTTTTTCATGCTATAAAAGCAATTGCCCAATCTTACATCGATATCAGTCAATTAAATTCAACAGTTTAATCACTACACCTGTACAAAAATGGAAGGATATATCAAAATTATTTTCTTAGCAGCGTTGCTTGCAGCTTGTTCTGCTGAGCCCCAACGATTCAGGAATTCAAGATTCAATAGATTTTCTGCGAGACAGGAGGAAGCTCCCAAAGACAATGCCGCTCCTTCGAAAGCACCATATCCTGCAGCTGGTTTCAAGCCTAGTGTACGATTTGACTTGCCCACGGAGACAACAACTGCAACAATTCCGACCGAAACTAGTACCGCTCAACTTGATAGCACCTATGGACCTCCAACAACATATGCTCCAACAACCTATGAGCCACCTACAACTCAGACTATCGACGCAGATACTGAAGCTCCATCACTTGAAGTTCTAGAAGACGATGATGATGATACAGAATCAGTCATTTCAGTTGCCGTCTCATACGATAACCCTGATGGCCCCCAGGAATCACAGCGTCTCGTCTTCGGCCAGAGGATTAGGCCATTGAGAACACCACAGAAGTTGCGGGTAGCTTTGGCAGAGCCAATTTATCTTGAAGACGGATCATTTGTTTATTCTGCACCTTTGTAGAATTCACAGAATATGATCGAAATGTTTTATAATATTTTTTGATTTCAATTTATTTAAGTTTAAATTAATTGTTAAGATAATATTGTAGTTATTGTGTTGTTTAAATAAACGAAATGAGTTTGACTTATTAAAAAAAATATTATATTAATTCTATGGAAGAATACAAACGTTATCATTAAATATCAACTGGTAGAGGGATTATGAAATTCACTTAAGCTTTAAAAATTAAACTATTCACATTTGAGACTGAAACCGCGTTTGTAAGCCTTTTAAATTACAGCTTTTGAAACATCTCTGAAACAAGTTTTGAATTATTAAATTAAAGGAAAAATTACAAAAAAATATAGGATTTTTTCAATAAACGATATTCTTGTTATTTACAAAAGAAACATTTAAAAACATTTTTTAAACATTGAGAAAATTGACATTAATTCGAAGCACATAATATTTATTTTAAAAAATATATGCAATAATATTCACATTCGTTTAGGTTGGGGATACAATTTCAACTTAAATTCTTAGGTCTTTTTCCTTGTTTCAATTTATGGAATTGCTTCGGCAGCAGCAATTACTGTTAACTCTAAAGTAAAAATTTTAAGAAAATTAGTAAAGCTGCGATATGCCTAAAGGTCTGGGTTGGGTCTAGATTCATACCATCATAATCTTAACTTTAGTTACTAACTTTTAATTAAATTGGGTGCACTTTGAAAAACACTTTCAAACACGTTGGAAAATTAGTAAAAACATTTATAATTTATTAGTATACATATTCACTAATGCATTCGTAAAAAAATCAAAGTACGAATTTTTACGAATGTATTCGTATCTACGAATATCATTCCTATCCATTTTACTAATGAATTTTTTGAGTGCACTTAACACCAACGCTACTGTCCTGAGAATGAAAGTAAGCTTTTCTTCAAACCCGATAGAACTATTGTTTTCCCGAGATGTTTATAATGCAAATTTTGTAAACAAGCCCGATTTTCAACCTTAGGCTCGGAATCAAGAAAGTCCCGAAAACGCCTGTTTTTTTCTTTCAATTAATCAATTTTGTTTCATATTACATACTTTGGTTTTGAAGCATCACTACATATGTAGTATAAAACAAAGTCGCTTTCTCTGTCGCTTTGTCCCGTTTTGGCTGATTTTGGTTTTGAAATGTTTTTTCGTAGTACAGGTATTGTTTAAAAAGTGAGAAAATATGGAAAAATTACGAAAAAAAAATATGAAAAAAACAACCTTATTTTCCCACACAATTTGTCAGTTGGTTGTCAAATTTTTATATTTCAATCAGATGTGGATAAACCAAAAAAAGGATTTGGAAATACTAACGATGGAAATACATCGAGAAGATTTTTCGCAGAACCAGATGTAACAGCTCGTATAACTGGAGTCAATACGGAGGTGATAAGAAGGCTTCAAGTAATACTTAACGTTCTAAACTGCAGAGAAAATGTTGACGGCTCCAAGTTTGAGGTTTATGCAATGGAAACAACAAATTTATTAAGAGAAAAGTATCCCGAAAAGCAACTTACACCTACTCTTCATAAAAAATTATAAATTTTGGCTCATGGCTAAAGTATAATCGAGTATCAGTCGTTACCAATCGGAGAACTATCAGAAGATGCTCAGGAATCTAAAAATAAAGACTACAAAAAATATAGGTACCAAAATACGTGCAAGGTTTCAAGGATGGGACAGAATGAACACCTATTTAACATGCTTTCAGCCTCATCGAACCCTCTTATTTATTCGTTAAGGCATGTTAGAACTGAAAAAGACCTCAAAGCACGATACTCTCCAGAAATGAGTAAGTTTATTACAAATTACATCGGACTTTGACTTTTATTTATTATAACTTATTAATTTATTTATTCTCCACTATTAAACTTGAAATATATTATTTGTTATGTTGATGTGCCACAAAATAAAAAAAAAAACTTTTTGTAACACAAAATTTAAATTGTTCATTTTTTTTTCATCTACACTTTTAATTGAACTAGTTTTTTAATACTTTGCAAATATTGCAAACATTAACATTTGAGTTTTATTCTAAAGTAAAATACTACTTTTACCTTTTTGAAAAAAAAATATTGTTTTTAACATGAAATTATGGAACACCCTGTAAAGCATTTTCCTTAAATTGTATTATTTTATAGCACCTTGCACATTATCTCTATACCTTGACTAAAAATATAGTATATATAGTCCAAGAGCCCGTGAACGCCAGACCTTCGTTATTTTATAAAAGCTGAAATTTTGTCAGTGCATTCTCCCAGCAAAGTTATAAACGAATATACCGTTATGAAGTTTGGGTAGTGGTGGCTTTGGCAGGATAACGGTACTAAAGATGGTAAAAATGAAAATCTACTTTCGTCAAATTATAAAGGCTGATTTTTTAGAATTACATTCAGAATATTATATAAAAGCATGACAAAAATTGCCAGACACTTATAATGGTGGCAAACCCTTGCCAGACACCCTTGAAGTTCATAAAATTGTAATTCTACTTTCGTCATAGTATAAAGGCTGATTTTTATATATGTTATTAAGGTATTCATTAAATGATGTTTCCTCGTTTCCCAGACATTTTTGATAGTTCTAACCCATTGCCAGACAAGCATGTAGGGTAGCTGTAGAAGCAAGCGCCAGGTAGTGTATATAGAAACAGTATAAACGGAAAAACCATTATAAAATAACAACGGTAAGACTTACAATGCCATGTGATACCGTTTTGGAAAGCAAGAAATATCTTCTTTAATTTCCATTTTAATTTAAATTTATTTTGTTAATAGTTTTCGAAAAGTTAATTTTTAAACACGAAATAAAAAAATAAAAATTAATTATTTTTTTCTTTTTAATTTTATCCGATAAAGTATAATTTTTTTTTTCAAAATGTAGGTAATGCTCTTATCAATATTAAATACAGAAGAACACCTAATGCTGAAATGTTTTTGAAAATTAAAAAAAATAGTACTTTTTCAAAAAAAACAGTTTCCAGTTGGAAAGGAAGAGATTGTATGTTGAAATGTTTCCATATGGGAAATGTACACAAATGTACTAAATTCTGTGATGACCGAGTTACATGGCTGGGTGTCAGGCTGTGAGTTGAACTCCTTTGGATACTTATTCATAAAAAGAGGCTGGGAGTGACCCAGACTGATAACTTCCCATTTTACTTTAAAAAATTGACTTTTATTGAAATTTTTGTGTCACAGAAGTTTTCCCTTGTTGTCTTCAAGCATAAAATAATTTTTTCAATTCTTGTAAACTTGTTAATTTTTGCAAAAACTGTGTAATCGCTTTATTCTTGATATTTATTGATTTACTCGTACTTTTGATATTAATTGATAACAATTTTTCTAACGAAAAAATTATCAGACTTTGGTAAGACTCTTTGTAGTTCTTTAATTTAAAAAAAAAAAATGTCAGTTTGATATTCGTCAAAATTCTATTATTTAGGTATTGTTGACAAATTCATTATAATGAAAGAAAAAGAAATTTATTTGAATTCAACATAATTGCTTGTTGTGAAGATATTTGAGCCGAAAAAACAACTTTTGACACTTTTCGGTAGATTTCAGGTTTAGTTTTTTTGTTATTTTTCGTAAAAAAATGTCAAATCGATATTTTTTTTTTAATTTTAGCATATATTAATAATTGTATTTTAAATAAACTTAAATAAATTTGAAGTAAATATCGATGTCCATTCTCGAGATATTCAAGTCAAAAAACATTTTTTACCAATTTGGTAGTATTTTTTTCATCTTTTTTTTTTGCAAAAAACTATGATGTAATTGAATTTTTTCTAAGGAGAAGATACAATATATGCCTTCTGAAGAGTGGTTATGATATCGAAAACATCTTATAGTATATGATTAATTTTTACTAGAATAGGATTCTACGGTTATTAAAAATAACATTATTATTTTATAAATTTGCTTTATTTATTTTTTGCTAATAAAAATAAATGGAAATAATATACATATACATATTATGTATGCAATCAAACAACAAAAGTGTTTTCCTTTAAGTACATATGTACATACCATAAATGATTAAAGGTTTTAACTAAACTGAAAATCCTGCTAAATTTTGTTTAAATTCATTTGAATTCAACAAAAATTACGTACAATATTTTGATTTAACTAATCTAAAAGTCCTAAAAACTTGTTTTAGCTTAAGTAAAAGTTCTTAATTAAAGAAAAAGTTATTCATTCTGTAAAACCAATTACAATTTGTTACTTATCGTCATTTAAAATGATAAATAAAAAAAAAAAAAAAAATTATGTTTTAATATGTTTAATTCCTCAATTACAATATATAAACAAGAATGCCGTTCAGGCAGACGAGAGTTCATGTCATGTCTTTAACATTTATTAAAAAATTATAAAAATGTTTTTTTCAAAATGGTAATCACAGAATAAAAAATATCTATCTATCTGTCTACATATGTACACACATAAAAATCTTATAAAATTAAAAAGAATTTTTTCTTTAATTTTTTTCATAAATTTTTTTATTTCGTGTTTAAAAATTAACTTTTCGAAAACTATTAACAAAATAAATTTAAATTAAAATGGAAATTAAAGAAGATATTTCTTGCTTTCCAAAACGGTATCACATGGCATTGTAAGTCTTACCGTTGTTATTTTATAATGGTTTTTCCGTTTATACTGTTTCTATATACACTACCTGGCGCTTGCTTCTACAGCTACCCTACATGCTTGTCTGGCAATGGGTTAGAACTATCAAAAATGTCTGGGAAACGAGGAAACATCATTTAATGAATACCTTAATAACATATATAAAAATCAGCCTTTATACTATGACGAAAGTAGAATTACAATTTTATGAACTTCAAGGGTGTCTGGCAAGGGTTTGCCACCATTATAAGTGTCTGGCAATTTTTGTCATGCTTTTATATAATATTCTGAATGTAATTCTAAAAAATCAGCCTTTATAATTTGACGAAAGTAGATTTTCATTTTTACCATCTTTAGTACCGTTATCCTGCCAAAGCCACCACTACCCAAACTTCATAACGGTATATTCGTTTATAACTTTGCTGGGAGAATGCACTGACAAAATTTCAGCTTTTATAAAATAACGAAGGTCTGGCGTTCACGGGCTCTTGCTCTAGTCCAAGAGCCCGTGAACGCCAGACCTTCGTTATTTTATAAAAGCTGAAATTTTGTCAGTGCATTCTCCCAGCAAAGTTATAAACGAATATACCGTTATGAAGTTTGGGTAGTGGTGGCTTTGGCAGGATAACGGTACTAAAGATGGTAAAAATGAAAATCTACTTTCGTCAAATTATAAAGGCTGATTTTTTAGAATTACATTCAGAATATTATATAAAAGCATGACAAAAATTGCCAGACACTTATAATGGTGGCAAACCCTTGCCAGACACCCTTGAAGTTCATAAAATTGTAATTCTACTTTCGTCATAGTATAAAGGCTGATTTTTATATATGTTATTAAGGTATTCATTAAATGATGTTTCCTCGTTTCCCAGACATTTTTGATAGTTCTAACCCATTGCCAGACAAGCATGTAGGGTAGCTGTAGAAGCAAGCGCCAGGTAGTGTATATAGAAACAGTATAAACGGAAAAACCATTATAAAATAACAACGGTAAGACTTACAATGCCATGTGATACCGTTTTGGAAAGCAAGAAATATCTTCTTTAATTTCCATTTTAATTTAAATTTATTTTGTTAATAGTTTTCGAAAAGTTAATTTTTAAACACGAAATAAAAAAATAAAAATTAATTATTTTTTTCTTTTTAATTTTATCCGATAAAGTATAATTTTTTTTTTCAAAATGTAGGTAATGCTCTTATCAATATTAAATACAGAAGAACACCTAATGCTGAAATGTTTTTGAAAATTAAAAAAAATAGTACTTTTTCAAAAAAAACAGTTTCCAGTTGGAAAGGAAGAGATTGTATGTTGAAATGTTTCCATATGGGAAATGTACCCAAATGTACTAAATTCTGTGATGACCGAGTTACATGGCTGGGTGTCAGGCTGTGAGTTGAACTCCTTTGGATACTTATTCATAAAAAGAGGCTGGGAGTGACCCAGACTGATAACTTCCCATTTTACTTTAAAAAATTGACTTTTATTGAAATTTTTGTGTCACAGAAGTTTTCCCTTGTTGTCTTCAAGCATAAAATAATTTTTTCAATTCTTGTAAACTTGTTAATTTTTGCAAAAACTGTGTAATCGCTTTATTCTTGATATTTATTGATTTACTCGTACTTTTGATATTAATTGATAACAATTTTTCTAACGAAAAAATTATCAGACTTTGGTAAGACTCTTTGTAGTTCTTTAATTTAAAAAAAAAAATGTCAGTTTGATATTCGTCAAAATTCTATTATTTAGGTATTGTTGACAAATTCATTATAATGAAAGAAAAAGAAATTTATTTGAATTCAACATAATTGCTTGTTGTGAAGATATTTGAGCCGAAAAAACAACTTTTGACACTTTTCGGTAGATTTCAGGTTTAGTTTTTTTGTTATTTTTCGTAAAAAAATGTCAAATCGATATTTTTTTTTTAATTTTAGCATATATTAATAATTGTATTTTAAATAAACTTAAATAAATTTGAAGTAAATATCGATGTCCATTCTCGAGATATTCAAGTCAAAAAACATTTTTTACCAATTTGGTAGTATTTTTTTCATCTTTTTTTTTTGCAAAAAACTATGATGTAATTGAATTTTTTCTAAGGAGAAGATACAATATATGCCTTCTGAAGAGTGGTTATGATATCGAAAACATCTTATAGTATATGATTAATTTTTACTAGAATAGGATTCTACGGTTATTAAAAATAACATTATTATTTTATAAATTTGCTTTATTTATTTTTTGCTAATAAAAATAAATGGAAATAATATACATATACATATTATGTATGCAATCAAACAACAAAAGTGTTTTCCTTTAAGTACATATGTACATACCATAAATGATTAAAGGTTTTAACTAAACTGAAAATCCTGCTAAATTTTGTTTAAATTCATTTGAATTCAACAAAAATTACGTACAATATTTTGATTTAACTAATCTAAAAGTCCTAAAAACTTGTTTTAGCTTAAGTAAAAGTTCTTAATTAAAGAAAAAGTTATTCATTCTGTAAAACCAATTACAATTTGTTACTTATCGTCATTTAAAATGATAAATAAAAAAAAAAAAAAAAATTATGTTTTAATATGTTTAATTCCTCAATTACAATATATAAACAAGAATGCCGTTCAGGCAGACGAGAGTTCATGTCATGTCTTTAACATTTATTAAAAAATTATAAAAATGTTTTTTTCAAAATGGTAATCACAGAATAAAAAATATCTATCTATCTGTCTACATATGTACACACATAAAAATCTTATAAAATTAAAAAGAATTTTTTCTTTAATTTTTTTCATAAATTTTTTTATTTCGTGTTTAAAAATTAACTTTTCGAAAACTATTAACAAAATAAATTTAAATTAAAATGGAAATTAAAGAAGATATTTCTTGCTTTCCAAAACGGTATCACATGGCATTGTAAGTCTTACCGTTGTTATTTTATAATGGTTTTTCCGTTTATACTGTTTCTATATACACTACCTGGCGCTTGCTTCTACAGCTACCCTACATGCTTGTCTGGCAATGGGTTAGAACTATCAAAAATGTCTGGGAAACGAGGAAACATCATTTAATGAATACCTTAATAACATATATAAAAATCAGCCTTTATACTATGACGAAAGTAGAATTACAATTTTATGAACTTCAAGGGTGTCTGGCAAGGGTTTGCCACCATTATAAGTGTCTGGCAATTTTTGTCATGCTTTTATATAATATTCTGAATGTAATTCTAAAAAATCAGCCTTTATAATTTGACGAAAGTAGATTTTCATTTTTACCATCTTTAGTACCGTTATCCTGCCAAAGCCACCACTACCCAAACTTCATAACGGTATATTCGTTTATAACTTTGCTGGGAGAATGCACTGACAAAATTTCAGCTTTTATAAAATAACGAAGGTCTGGCGTTCACGGGCTCTTGCTCTAATACATATATAGAAGTAGTATATTCCCAGTCTTATGTTGAGTAAAATAATAAAAAAAGGGTTTTGGTATACATACAGAAATACTTAAATTTTTTTTGTTTGTTTACTTTTATACACCCTGTTCTTACTTCAGACATTTACTATTGACATTTTTTGAGGTAAAATATTAAGTGCATTTTCTATTGGGAGAAAGTCGTATTTCAGCAGAAAATTCTGAAACACCCTGTAAATATTTTTTCTTAAAATTCACAAAATTTATAGCTTTGGAATTT
Source organism: Scaeva pyrastri (assembly GCA_905146935.1). NCBI lineage: Eukaryota > Metazoa > Arthropoda > Insecta > Diptera > Syrphidae > Scaeva > Scaeva pyrastri. Next base: position 1,145,798 of record LR989927.1, on the reverse strand, counting down.
TCCTTGAAGCAAAAAAAAAAAAAAAAATGATCTCGATATCTTTATTTTTTTACGAGCTATGATTTGTGCAACCAAAAAAGTCAATATGAGTCACTGTGCGTCTGTCTGTTATAAAGTTGCCCGTCATTATACATATAATACAGTAATAAAAATCATCAATTGTCAGTGCCTGAAATTTACTGCCCTTAAAATTCAAAGGAAAGGACGATCTTCAACTCAATACAATTCAAATTATGTAATTTTACTAGGAATAGATAAACTTTTTTTGGAAGTTCGGAGAGTAATGAAAAACTCCGATTTAATTAATCGAATATGAATAAAACGTTAAAAAGAAACACAACTGCCTGCAGACCTGCAGACATTTCCAATAAAAGATTTCTTCATTTTAAACATTACTATATAGTTTCAAAATAGACTGGGAATTTCTTTAAGTGAAAACATTTATTTCTGGAAGTTGAATTTACTCGTATTTTAATATCTAGTACGATTTTAAAATTTACTTGCATTAAGTGAAATACATAGTTTCCAGTGAGTTTTATAAAATTGATATATTTTTTTTTAATTTCCTGCTACAATTTTTCAGTATTTAATTCTTCTAAAGAACCATTTCATATTTCATGTAGAAGGTACTGTGTATTCGTAGTATTTGGTTTATTTAGAAATTAAAATTCTTGTTTACATAAACTAAATTAGTAATTACTGCCTCATTTATTCAAATAAAAACATCCTCATAAACCAATTTGATCATAAAACTGAAAAAGAGGCTGGGTGCGACCCACACTGATAACTTCCCATTTTGTATTTATTGTCCAAATTGTCAATTTAATATTCGTCAATATTTTACCTTTTTTAAGGTATTAACAAATGCATTATGTTGAAAATAAAATACATTTGAGTCAATTGCTTGTTGCGATGATAGTCGAAAAACAATTTTTGTCACTTTTCTGTAAATTTTGGTTTTAGTTTTTATTTTTCGTAAAAAAACTGTCAATTTGATGTTTGTCAAAATTGGTGCATATATAAATAATTGTACTTTGTATAAACACAAATAAGTTTGAAGTCAATATCGGTGCTCATTCTGGAGATATTCAAGTCAAAACACAATTTTTACCAACTTTTGGCACAATTTTTTGTACTTTTTTATTTTTTGTAAAAAAACTGTCAATTCAATTTTTTCAAAAATTTTACCAGATGTCAAAGAGCACATTTCACATAGCATAAATTGTTTTTAAGATGATATCATTTTTCCTTCATTGTATATTTCCGCTCCAAACATTTTTTTTTTAGTTTTTCCTTTTTTAAAAAATAACGGTATGTTAAATTATTTTCAAATTTATACCACACCTGTGTCACATTGCAATTGACACAATAAAATTTATTTGAAGTCAATAGCATTACTTGTTCCTGAGATATTTGCGACGATCTAAAATTTTCACTTTTTTTTAAAACTGCTATTGTGAAAAAACCGTTCGACAAATTTTCTTAAAAGTCCTTTCTGCATTGCATGAAGTTATAACCTACTGAATAAAATTTAATTCGTGTTGATATCTTTATTCATTCTCGAGATACCGTTAACAAAAAAAGGGGTCTCGAACGTACGAACGTACATACGTACATACGTACATACGTACATACGTACATACGTACGAACGTACGTACACACACACACACAGACATCTCTCTACAAATGACGGATTTAGATTCTAGGAACCATTAAACGTCCAGATTTGTCAAAAATTTCAATTTGACAAATCGGACCGATTACAATAACTCCCTATGGGAAGTTAATTAAATGTAGCCATTAGCATAACAAAGGAAAATGAACATTTTATTTATTTTTAATCATTTCAAAAAAAAAAAACAATATCAAATAAATAATTTCCACTAGTAATAAGTGGACTTTTTCTGGCTATTACAGGAAAGCAGGTACAATATGGTAGCAAACATACATAAAGCTCACCACGTTGCCGATGAGGATAGGACTTGACGAGTCCCTTGACTTTCACATGCATCAGAAGGTATTGAACGGAACTCAACAATAACTACTTCCGATCGGATCCAATCTGCAATATGTGTCGCAAACTATTTTTGTGCAGTTCAAGCTTCAAATTTGACAAGCTGCAGCTAGCTACACCCTTTTTGTTAGCAGTGTAAGTGTGTTGTGTTGGCGTGAAATTATCGGAAAATAATTTTTCAAATTATAAATTGTCAGCTAGGAAAATATTCTTAAAAATAAATATATTACATACATATGTATATTTTTCACGGTCACTTTGAGTGAGGGTGTATGACTTTTCTGCTGCACCCCATCACCTTTTCACGATGTGGAAGCAACAACATGAACTCATTTCATTTCGAAAAATATCAAAATCCCATCATACACGAAAGTAAAAATAAGTAATTTTCGAAATCATTCTCCCAAAATCACTCGACACTCTCGAAAGTCCAATCCATCCATTAAGTTTTTCCCTTGTCGAGGAGAGAGTGCGCAAGTGTTTTTTGAATCGAATTCAAAAAAGCAAAAAACACTTAATCTCTCGCAAGATTTAAAACCTCTCATGAAGTTATAAATATTTTTTAAATTTTTGTTTGAAGACTCAAACTGACTGACTGATTATGTCTAACAGTTTCGAAGTGCGCGTAAACACGGCATATTGTCACTCAGAAACGTTGATACACGGGACTGTCAATTTTTAACCATTGATTTACCGCCCACAGTATTCGAGTGCGTTCAGAACTTCCGCCACTATTACATCGATCAAAAACTGTGTTGGAATCCGGTTGACGAATTCTGTGTATCGTTATTTTGACAACGACGTTTTCGAGTGCGGATAGTGTTGTTTTGAGTTTTTTGAGTGAACATATTATGTACGTATACATACTCGTACGTTATAAGGCGAAATTTTGTAAGCTCTTTGTGTTTATATTTATGTTCGCAGTTCTCTAAATAAACTAAAATTAAAAAAAAAAAAAACATTTTTGTTAGAGTACACGCCACACGGCTTAGCGGCGGCCGGAGCGGCGTGGGGCAGCGAGCGACGGAGTGTTGTGTTAGCAATTTCTATGTGGTAAGCAAACAATTATGATAGACTAATAAAAACTGCATTAGTGTAACTAAAAATAAATTAATAGGTTTTTGGATTTCGTTTTTTTTTTTCATATTTATGTATGTATGGTACTCGTACTTGTTGTAGAGTTCTTTATTTTTGAAAATAATTTACAATCGACTTAAAATTAAGTAACAAACAAATTATTCTAGGCTCTGACGTATTGTGGGGTATAGGCGAAGAACCTGCCATCAGCAAAGTAGAGTTGCTGGCCAATCAAGCGTTGCGACCTGTAGGGTATTGGTTGGGCGACCACACGTTGTGATCTCAGTGGAGATATTGGGCGGGCTTGTAGCCTTGCTGTTTTGGCTCTTGGCGTCAGGGGAACAACTAACAAGAGTTCTTCGTCATCGACGGTGTCTGTTTCAACTTCGTTGTCTTCGGCTTCATCATTGATTGGGTCCTGGTCTTCGGGTTGTTCCAGATCCCCGGGTTGCTCTGTTTCGGCTTCTTCGGGTTGTTCGGTAGTTGAATCGTTGTCGGAGGCTGCTTTTGGCTCGACAGCCTCTGGAGGACCATAGGTTTTAGCTGGTGTTCCACAGGGAGTGCCATCAGGTGGAAGGTATGTGTTGTCAGGCTCAACGGCTACATCCTCGGTTGGGAGGTCGAAACGGACTTGAGGAACGATTCCAGCCGGAGGATAAGGCGTCTGGGCTGGGACATCCTCTGCTACCTCCTGCCGAGCCAAAAATCTCGATTGACGATTTCTCAACCGAGCCGGCTCTGCCCCACAGAGGGCAGCAGCGCAAGCGACAAGAAGAGCGATTTGAATGAATTTTGCCATTTTCGAGAGAAGTAACTGTTGCTCTGTTCTGCTGCAGCGGTTGACTGATATAATCTCCCAATAACTGCCGCTTATTTAAATATAATTTCAAATATTCTAAAACACCTCATAACGATTGAGTCCGAAAGATGTTGCACACATACATACCTACGTTCATTAGAAACCTTCTCCTCGATGCGTTGGCATTAATAATATTGATATTAAAAAAGAAAAAAAACTTCCGGTGGAATTAATATGTTTCGCTTATCCACATTCATGGAAGACAGGCCTAGTTGTGATGGGTAAACAAATACAGTGGCAATGTCACCAGTCGCAGTCGGATTAGTTCATCGCAAACACCTTTTGCACGGAATATTGATCAGCCTTATGCGTCGCACGTAGTTTTATTAATCGTGATATAGTTGTGTGCATACTTAATTGAGGCGGTGCTAGTTTTCATTGAGCGGCATGTCAAAGTTGTATGTAAGTTATAGAGACTTTGGAAGGATCACCACCGTGCTTACTTTATAGGCTGTTAAGTGCCTATAATGATTTAATTTTTTAATATCAACGACATTGAAAATGTGTGATAGTTTAAGTGTCACATACATACATAAGTCATCCGGGAAAATGCTTTGCATTTAGTATTCTTGAGCTTGAAGGTGGGTTTAAGGAACTCCATGAGATGGAATATGTATGTTTCTTACCAAATTATAACTCTTGCTAAAATTTGAAATATTATGTTTTTGTAAACCGATCAGAGGATTTTAGTGGATACACTTTTAATAAGTTTAATACAATTACACTTTCCAAATCTATTAAGTTAAGAAAAAAATGACAATAGAAATATTATGTATCATATTTATGGAATTTATTTTTGATACAAAGGGAAACTTAGAACATTCTCTATTTGCAAAATTAGTGGTTGTTTTTAAACTAGAATAAGTCAACTTTTTCCATTCTTAAGTTATTTTCATAGAATGATGGGTTTAATAATTTTGGCTGAAATTACACTTTTGGTATTCACAAAAGATTTAAATAGTCAAAAAGTCTTGCAATTTTCATAAGTGAATTTTAAAAATGTATATCTACTGATTAAAGTAGTGGTTTTATTATTTAAGTCAATTAGGTACTGATAAGGTAAGCTTTCAGAGCACATTAAAAATCTGCACCTAAACATAATAAAACAACGTACTTTTATTTGGATTGCAATTCCAATTAATTAAAATTTTTAATGAGAGATAAGATGATGTCTCAATGACTTTACGGTAGAAAAAGTGTTATTTTAAAATTCGGACTTATTTCATTTTCTAAAAAAAAGAATGTAAATGTTTTTTTTTTTATAAAAAACCGAATCCGATAATACATACGTGGTAAATATCAAGAGTGTACTTATAACAGTAGTTGCTGCTCTCTAATGATTGTTAGCCTTTCTCCTGTTTAGTGCGTTTTTACTTAGAACTTCTCAGTATAAAAAAAGGAAACATGAGCTTACCCAACATGAACAAATCTATGTCCAGATCCAGAGACCAAAGAAAGAAGTCCTGCTAGATCACTCTTTATTCTTTTATGCACAAAATTATATTTATAAAATTAAGATTGTTATTTTTTTATCTTCTGAAATTGAATAAAACTATAGATAGCTAATATCTATTCTCTTTTATATGCTTATATTATAAAGAGGAAACGTTGTATTTTTGTATGTTTGTGACGAATAAACTCAAAAACTACTGGACGGATTTCGATAATTCTTTCACCATTAGAATGCTAAATTATCCCTGAGTAACATAGACTTTATTTTTTACTAGAAAATGTTTAAAACAATTGTCCACCATTTCAAAGCCGGGACGGGCCGGTAGTAAGAAATAATTTTGTTATTAAAAAAATTCACAAAATAGAAATGATTATGATATTTTGATTTAAATTTCCTCGATTAATATCCTGAAGTCTGTTTCTTTTAGTACTTGTAAAGTCTATAAACTAATAGGTGTGTATGTACTCGTACAATACATTGTTCTTTATAAATAAAATTTTCTCTTTCGTGTATAAGTTTTCTAAGAATTCGTTGGATGCACCACAATGCCCAAAGTTACCCTACCAGATATTTTCAGTTGCTCTTGGCAAAAATTGGCACTCTCCAACACTCTTCACCCTTCTAGAAGAGAATTACAGTCTATGTATTCGCTTACAATAAATATAAAAACAAAACATATATGTAAATATAAGTAATCCTTATTTTTAATAACGTCGGTCGATTCTGAGTGTATTAAGAATAAGTTCCAATGCTAATTTATGACTTAATATTGTGCTTTATTTCACTATTAGCGGTCGAATATTTTATTAATACAATTTTCAAGTTGATATCATTCAAAAACTGGGAAGCCAGCCAAACTTATTTGTTTTGTTAAATTAAATACCTCCTATATATTTAATTATTGTTGATTCCAAAGCTCATGGTTGCCGGTTGGGTTGGGGCGTTAATAGAATGTTTTTTTTTTCAGAAATTAAATTGAATGATTTTTTGTTCTGAATAAGTGTTTATATTTCATTAATAAATAAGAGAAATAAATAAATAAACTTAATTTAATATTCTGTAGAGTTGACCGTTGTATGTGAAGTAATAAAATGGTTGCACAATTTGTGGGGTGGCAATTTGCAGTTTTGCTGATTTTTGTCTATTATTTCTGGCTTGGACCAGTCGAGCTGGAAGACCGCTTTTGACTTGCTCTTCATTTTTGACAGCTTCAGCTTCAATTTCTTCTGCTTCGATGCCTGCTGGCTCGGCGGCGGCGGAAGAATCTTGGTTTTCTGCTTCTTCTTCGTCAGATTCTTCAGGCTGCTCGGATGATTCTTCCTCGGCATCGGGTTTCTCCAATTTGGGTTCTACGGATTTCGTCTCGTCTGTTTGAGGCTCCTCACTGGCAAATTGTTCAACTTCGTCCTTGACACTGGCTTCAGGAGGACCATAGGTCTTAGCTGGTTCTCCAGTCGGAGGCAAGTATGTCTTCTCTGGCTCATCATTCAGTTCCTCTTCGGTTGGCAGAGCGAATTTGACCTCTGGTTGAATACCAGCTGGAGGATAAGGAGTTTGGGCTGCAGGACTATCTTCGGCGACCTCTTGCCTGGCCAAGAACTTTGACTTGCTTGATCTCAGTCTATCCAATCGTGCAGGTGATGCGCTACAAATAGCAACACAAACGATAAGTGTAATCGAAATTTTTGGAACAAATGAAGCCATTTTCTGTATTGATGATTGGCGATGACTGATGTTATTACAGTTCTGATACTTTCGGATCCGGTGAAGCTCCTATTTAAACAACTCTGTTTCGCATCGAAATCTCAAGTTCATGTACTCGCAATGAAGGCGCTGCGCTGTGCTGTGCTGAGTCCATGTAGTATTGTAGTGGCTGGTAAGCCAATCTGCATAAAATCCAAATTTAAATGCAAAATATCGCTTTAGATAGTGCAAATAATGTATACTTCCGAAACTTGTTAAATTTATTTTTATAAATTTATCGCACGGAATCAAATTAATTGGCAATGAAAAATCAACTCTCCGATCGTGAGGGACACAAGTAGCAAGCAGTGGTTCAAGTTGTGGGTCAAATGATAAATTAAATCAAAAACTAATAAAATTAATAGATACATACATCAGAATCAAAAATGGAAGTATGTACTTTTATCTTTATAAAAAGGAAACAATTATTAATATTCATCTCATATTTAGATATTCCTGAAAAAAAAAAGAAAAATACTTCAATTGTTGTAAAATGTTTTTAATGAAACCCTTAAGGAGTAATTCGAAATTGACAAATTAGTCATATACTTTGTAAGTGTTTGTGTGTGTGTATGTATACGTTTTACTTATTCATTGTAGCTTACACAAATTTATACTTGATAATAAGTAAAACATTCTTTTGCAAGAAACAAAAACACAGAAAAAGGAGTTCGCCAAACGACAACCAAGTTGAAGAGATTCCAGAAAACGAACAACATTTTATAAGGATCATTAAATGAAATTGCCAAACAAGTATTATGCCAATTACGAGTTCATTTTTGCTGCCACGAGTTCGCTTAATTGGTTCAAATTGAGTAAGATTACTCTGAGGGTGGGTGAATTTAATTTTTTTAATGATAAAGTTAAGGATGTATTAAATACAAACAAATTGATTCCTGTACAAATTTCATCCTCCCCATAACATGCAAGCTTGAAAATTTCACATGACTTGACTGTGACTTCAGTGTCATTACATTAGATAGATACTCGTATAAGGATTCCCTATAGGTCTCTGACGGCAACAGCAACAAACATCTCAAACAGAGCCACTTAAATTATTATATTTTTGTAAGCTGTTTTGTGATTTGACACTTGACGTTCTTCCTCCAGGACTAGGGTGAAATTTGCTTTTAGTGGTGGCCTTAAGAAATTACTTTACCTCATGTCTTCCATAAATCTTTCCCTACCTCCCATACCCTACCCACACCTGTGTCACCCATGACGAATGTCATAATTTTCATTTCCTTGCTCGATGTTTAAATATAATTTATATTAATGAGACCTAACAAATAATTACGTATGTGCATTGTGCATAGATATGTCAAAACTTTGAAAAGGGAGCAAAGAAACAACTGAAATTTAGTTACATCCCCTCTTGATTCAGGTTATAATCAAAAGCCATGAAATAAAAGTTAAAAAAGGTTTAAAATAAAAGCCAAAAAGGGTTTAATGTAATATACGCAACTTAAAAAAGAAAAAACATGATTTTATTTTCAATTTTTTCATTCAACGGGTGCGCAAAAATACATACATAGATATATGTATGTATGTATGTATATTCAAAAAGCAATTACCCTTTATATGCATAAGGATGAACTTTGCAGTCACGCTGCAGTATTGGTATTTCAGATCTGAATTCACTCACTAATCGTAGATAAGCCGAAGCCATTAGCATATGAATTACTTGCAAATTGTCTAGCAAAGTGTGCTCCTTTGTCCAAGGACTCTAAGGCTAAAGGAATTAAATATTTTCCCGCCTCGTTTTACTTAGCATTGCTTCTCCTAATTCCTTTGCAACATCATTTACTTAACATAATTGAACCCTAAATGATAAAACTAAATCGCTTTAAAAATGTTCCAGAACATTAATTATGCATAAGTGTGTGTATTATTATTATTATTTTTTTTTTTTTGTCATGAACTGTCACTGCTCGGTCTCCATCTCATCTGTCAGCAGCAGCCTCAAGCAAAGATGGAATTTTCAAGCGCGTGTTGGAAAGGAAAGAGTGTAAGAAAATATAATAATACATTATCATAATTCCCTAAAATTGTTTTATTTTGTTGTTGTGTTTTTAAACGGCGCCATCCCCCAGTTTGTCTAGCACACATAATTTTCAAACTTAAGTACATTATATTAGATTTACATTTAAAAAAGGATGACAAAAGGACAATTTCCATAGATTTGCCCTTTTTGTTCGGGAACACTGCTTTCATTTGATTTTAGCCAGATTTAATTTTTTTTCAACAACAAGCTTTCAATAACTTATTTTTATTCATTTAAATAAAAAAATATGTGTATTAGATGGAAAAGTATTTATGTCCAATGGTGTTTTTGAAGATGTGGTGCATATTTGACATTTTTATAAGAAGACAAAAATAAATAAATACAAATTCTTAGCAGAATTTTGTTAATTTCTTACATAAATATAAAAAAGCAAACAGTTCGATTTTTGTTAAAAATTATACTAATTATACATACATAGTTATTTGTTTATAATTGTTGAAATACTCATTGCTCATTGAAACTTGAAACACTCATTTAAAAGTTTTTGATGTTTTTTTCTGTAAATCAAAATTTATTCCAAAATCATATCTATGTATGTACATAGATATGAACGAAAAAAAAGTGCTACAAATGCATGTAAGCACACTCATTAGATATGTATCTCTTTAAAAACGATGTTCTTAGATTCAGAATCCTTGAAACGTTGAGTTTTGTTAAGTTTTTCAATTTTATAAAAATTGAACTGATTACAATAACTTTTTATGAAAAGTTAAAAATCACAAACGTCTATCCCACTTTACCAATTCTTTTTCAGATTCGTTAAAACGATTTTTAAAAATTAGAATCAACTTAAAAAAGATTTCTAGAAAAGGCATAAAGTAAGTTTTCTGTAAGATGAGACGTCGACGAATGAATTTTCGTTAAAATATGAAATATAATTCAAATATTTTTCAATGTAAAAATAAAAAAGAGGCTGGATGCGACCCACAAAAATGTCAATTTGGTATTCGACAATATTTTATCATTTTTTAGTTATTGAAAAATGCATTATGTTAAAAATAAAATAAATTTGAAGTCAACATCATTGCTTGTTATACTGATATCTAAATCGAAAAACAATTTTTTTAACTTATCTGTAAATTTCAGTTTTAGTTTTTTATTTTATCGTAAAAAAACTATCAATTCTATATTTGTCAAAATTGTAGCATATATTAATATTAATATTTGTATTTTGTATAAACTTAAATAAGATTGAAGTTAATATCGGTGTTCATTCTTGAGATATTCAAGTCAAAACACACTTTTTACCAACTTTTCTTCGATTTTTTTTTTTATTTTTTATTTTTTTGTAAAAAAAACTGTCAATTGAATTTTTTCGAAATTTTTACCACATGTTAAGGACAGTATTTTCTATAGTAAACAATTATTTTGAAGATGATATCATTTTTTCTTCGTTGTATATTTGCGCACCAAACAAATTTTTTTTAGTTTTTAGTTTTTTTAAAAATAACGGTATGTTGAACTTTTTCCAAATTTATATCTAATCTGTATTACATTAGAATCTACACAATAAAATTTATTTGAAGTCATAGCATGACCCGTTCCTGAGATATTTGCAACCAACTAAAATTTTCACTTTTTTTAAACTGCTATAGTGAAAAAACCGCTCTACAAATTTTTATAAAAGTTCTTTCTGCATCTTTCGAAGTTATAACCTGTCGAACAAAATTTAGTTGAAGTCGATATCTCTACTCGTTCTTGAGATACCGTGGACGAAAAAGGGTATCTCGAACGTACAAACGTACGTACACATACACACACAGACATCTCTCTACAAATGATGGATCTAGATTCTATAGGAACCTTGAAACGTCCAGATTTGTCAAAAATTTCAATTTGGCAAATCGGACCGATTACAATAACTCCCTATGGGAAGTTAATAAAAATTGATTTGTTCGATTTATGAATAAACTTGAATAGTGAAAAGTCAGAGGAGTGTGTTGTAACAAGTTCTGTCCCAAATCGAGTAACACGGAGTGTACTCATTCTGCTGTTATGTATGTGCTTCGCACATTAGCCAGAATAAGATGCGCTTTGGACCCAAGCTGACTTTGATGTTTAGAAAATGTTTATGATGAGTTGTGTTCTGGGAGAAGGACAGAATCAGAGCGGCAAGAACTCGTACATAATTTGTTTTTAAAAGGACGCACCCACCCACCACAACAAAGGAACGTGATTTTTGTTTCAACTTCGGGATGAGATGAGAGTGAGAGTGCGAGTGCGAGGGAGTGTTGCAAAATATAGAAATAATATCAATCTACAGCATTAGTTTCTCAAGTCATTTCAAAGCCAAGCATTTGCATATAAAACGCTAATCAAGCTTTAATTCCAAGTTAAATTATGTGAAATATGGCAGGAGGTTGATAAATACGCAACATCCCGGTCCCACACGGTTGCTTCGTCGGTCGGGGGTGCTGTGAAATTAAAACTCAAGTTTTGCTCCAAAAGGAACTCTGCCTTTGAATATGGTTTAGATTGGGTTTAAATTTAAACAGGTAATGGCTAAGTTAATCTGATGGCTCTTTTTTTTCTCTTCGGGTTCGGGTATTTTGTTTTGCATAATCACCTTGCTAATTATATGCTCAAAGGTGTTTATGTTTATTTGGCAGAAAGTTGGTACCTATGTATGTATATTTTTGGCGACAGGAAGGAACATCAACATGTCTACAGGTGGTGGCACGGATATAATAAGAATAATGTAAGCCTACGACTACAAGTCTCATGGGGCAGAAGGTGAAGGTTTAAATTTCAAATTAAATTAATTGCGTGGTAATTGTTCATTTATTTTCCGCCGCGCCGGTATAGCTCGAGTAATAAATTAGAGAAGAGTACGAGGAGGTTCCACTTGCTTCACTGCTTATATCCATGTTCTAAAAATGTGTGGAATGGATTTCTTGGATTAAAGTTTGTAAACTTTACAAAATATTATGCATTTCAAGTGGAAATTTGGGACGAAAACTTGAATTATTTTGTCTTTTGAGCAGTTTCGTTTTGCTTTGCTGCAACAGAAAACAAAAGCCAGCCTTGGGGATGTTTCAAATAAATGAATGTGGTTGAATTCCGCAGGAAATGTTAAATAATAAGAACTCTGAAACTAACATTTGCTTCCCAGTTAAAGTTTCAAAAGTTCAGATTCTTTTTGGGATTCCGTTCTTAGCTGCAGCTAAAAGCTGGCATCCGGAGGATTGAAAGGTGCACGACTTTATATAAAAATCAGACATTTTTTTGGGTAACAAAAGGATAAAAAAAAATGCAGAGTTGCTTCTTTTCATACGGATGTGATTTAGTCTCTAATATAATAGAGTTGACATTGAAATTCTATCAAAGTAAAAATAGGAACATAAAATTGATAAACTGTTTTTTACGTCGCCAGTTCGAGCTAAGTCAAAAAGACAGATTAAAGCACAATGCTTTAAAATTGGCCAAAAACCAATGTTTTTTAATACATATATTTTTCGCCCTTATTCCAGTCGCGAAGGAATTAGGAAAGGAGGAAAAGGGAACTAAGTTGGTTTTTTAGTTTCGGGAATCTTTAAGTTCTTATTTTCATATAATTTATAATTAAAAAATAAAAAGCATACGTAAACTATAATCCCTTGAAAATTTCTTAAGAAATTTAGTTTAACGTTTAAGCAATATATGTGTTGTGGCATTGTGTTTGTATAGTCATAAAATACTTATACTCGTTTTGTGTCGTAAAATATAACTCATGGTCATGACAAAAACCACAGCAATCTCGTTTCGTTATCCTTTTGAAGGTCTGTCATATTTAATTTAATTTTAAACCATAAAACATCTCTCTAGACACCACTATCTCTTGAATACTTCCACAGAAATGTTGTAACGTTTCGGTTGGTAACTTCTATGAATTAAATCCAAAAGGATATTATGTACAGTAAAAGCTCTAATAAGTGGGCACTGTCTAATTTTACTCTGATTAAGAGAAAATAGTTGTAAAAGTTATTTTGTAAATAATTTTATTATTTCAAGCAAAATAACATGTCCAACAATTTTATAAAAATTTGCGAATAAAGGAATCGATTATTTAATAAAACGAAATAAACCAATTTTTTTTTTTTCATATCATCTCATCATATAAATAATCTCAGTTAAATTTTTCATATTTTTCGTCATTTACGTTTTTTATCTAAACTCGAAAATAAAGAATCGTTCCTCGATATTAAAAAAGTGCGTACCTTCGGGTTTCACAGCTTTGCGTCTGTTTAAAAATGTACTAACTGAATCTTCTTAAAATGTGTAAATCTAACAGCCTTATTACGGTTGTCAGAGATCAATTAATTGACAATTGAAATATTTTGTCAATCAATTGATGCATCGGTATTATGAACCCGAGTTGATCATTTTTTGATCCATTGTGAACAAAGATCAAAAATCTATTGTGAATAGTGCCTATTTACTTAAGACAGCTGCAAATTTTAGTATGTTTGGGATGGATTGTTGCCTTTTCGTTGGCTTTAACTTGTCGTTGATATCTACATAAAAATACATTAAGGAAGGCTCCTTTCAACAAACATTTTGACAACCATAATACCAAGACTGTCAATTTAAATCATTGACAATAGATCTAATTTCTGAAGAGCGTTCACAGTTTATCAAAAATTTTGATTTTTGACTATGATAATACCGATTCATTAATTTTATTGATGAATATCAAATATCGCATTGATCTTTGACAACCGTAATAAGGGTGTAAATTAAAATATTATGTTTATATTAAAAAATTTTAAGGTAACATTTGTAAGAGAATGATCGTTTTTTTTTTTGGATCGCAATTGGTATATGATCAATTTAAATACAAAGAATGTCTTCACAAGGGAGCTACTCGCAAGGAGAGCTTTCACTGTACCCATATGCAAATGTTTTTAATGCTTTTTTTACCACATACATTATGTACCTTACATAAATCTATTACATACATACATATGTACATAACCATATATAAATACATAAGTGTATAGTATTTATAGATAAGAAAGTAGATATAGATGTTGGGTCGTAAGATGGGTAAGAATCATTGGTTTTCTGGTTCAGTTGGTTTTATGAGAAGAAGTCCTGTTGTCTCCAACTGATGGGGAATTATTTTGGAAACCAATTTTTTTTCTGTTGCATTTGATTTTTTTTTTTTTGGAAAACGATATCTTGTTTAAAAGCAAGTAGGTAGGTATGAATATATATTTTTTTGTCAATGAAGAATTGATTCAAAATTGAAACAAACAAAAGGAGTCCCCTTTTTCCTTAATTTACTTTTTTTTCATTTTGTTGTCTAAACTTCAATGTGTGTTTACCAATTTGTCATTATGAAGATGAAGGTGTTTCATTTCATCACCAACACCATTGAATACAGACCTTCCCTAAGGGTAAGGACGTGATCTCGAAATTTATGAAACAGGTTCAGGAAAACCACATTTATTTGTCTTATATGTAAATGTAGATATGTATGTATGTATATTGTATAGGTATATGTATGTAGAACACACATAAATAATGGACATGCAAATCCTGGCCCCAACGGAATTTCCCCCTTTTTTGTAGCCTTTTTGTGGTCGGTTTCCTTCGTCAGTTGGTTTTTATTTCGTGAATGTTTAGATTAAAGTGATTCCCCCAAAAGATTATACATGGTTAAGGAGTTAAAAGAAAACAATATAATTTTATTTGACTGAGAAGGGTTTTGGTTTTGATAGATGGACTCTGTTGCTTATCTAGAACGGCAAAGAGGTGTTATTCTGCAGCGAGGATTTAAGATTTTGTATTTTTTCCCCCTTATTTTGGATATAAAGTCATAATTTCACTTGACAGCTCAATTATTATTTTTTAAATCTGGTTGCGAAGTATGTACACAATATTTTCGGACTGCAATATTTCCATTTTTAATATAGTACAGCAAACAAAAATTTAAATCAACGATTGAAATTATAAAGTCAGGCTTTAATTTGGGTAATGAAGATTTTAAATAAATTTATTAATACCATTAACCAACAACAAAACATGAAAAAAAAAAACAAATAAACATAAAAATCTTAAGCTCTTATCATTCTATAAGCAATCAAAGCTCCATTGGTTGAATAAATCGGTTGAGCAATCAATTTCTGAGACCTTGGGCGAACTACTGTTGGAAGTGCCTGCAGCTTGGCAGCCCTCAATTTTGCTGGCCTAAAGTTTTGTCTACGAACACCATTGGCTTTGGCTACAACAAAACGTCCGAACTGAGGATTAACAACTTCTTCAGCTTCAGGATCTGCCAAGTCTTCTTCAGCAGGTTCATCAGCTTGTTCCTCCTCTGCGGGCAGTTGGGATGCATCATCGTCAGACAAATTTGCCTCATTTCCACTGCCTTCACCTTCGCCTTCACCTTCGGCGTCATCTTGAACCTCTGGTGGGCCATAAGTCTGAGCTGGGGGTCCATAGGTCTCTGCTGGAGGCAAGAGGTTGTCTGGAGGCAGATAGGTCTTCTCTGGATCTTCTGGCAGCTCAGGTTCATTGGGCAAATTGAATCGCACCTCAGGAACTATTCCAGCTGGAGGATATGGGGTTACAGCCGGGATGTCTAGTGCGGGATCGACTTCCTGACGAGCAGATAATCTCGACTTGCTGAAGTTCCTCAAACGGGCTGCTTCTGTTGCACAAACTGCAACTCCCACAACAACCAACACAATACAAATAAGCTTTGCCATAATACGATTGATTTGATTTGATTTGATTTAGGTTTAATTGTTAGACTCCAATGAAGCTACTGATGCCTTCTATGTCTCGGGCTTGTCTATT
Organism: Scaeva pyrastri; assembly: GCA_905146935.1. Lineage (NCBI taxonomy): Eukaryota > Metazoa > Arthropoda > Insecta > Diptera > Syrphidae > Scaeva > Scaeva pyrastri. The sequence goes on along the minus strand of LR989927.1, from coordinate 1,129,803 downwards.
TAAACAAATTTTCGAACACTCAAAGCAGCCTTCAGCCAACAATACAATGAAAAATCTTTCTTTTATTAGAAACCTTCTATTTTTCAATAAAATCATTTTATACGAATGACTCGAATAAACTCTACTCTGATGAGCATGAGGCTAGACTCATTTTTATGCATCGACTGTCCATAAATGGATTACATGCCGACGACTATGACCATCGATGAAGTTCATCGGACTATGTCACGTCATGTACAGTCGTCATCATCATCATATCACCGATAAAGTCTTCCAAAGTTGTTTGAAATTTTGGCCAAACTTATGCATTGCGTGCACGTAGCAGCCTAAATGCGTGAGGTTTATTTTATTATCGTTTTGGTTTTAAAAAAAACTTCAATTTTCGTTGATCGGAAAGGTCAGGTTTTCAATTTACTTCATAATATTTTGTGTGAAGGTATGTATGTTTGTATTTTGTTTTATTATTATTTTTAGTTTTACTTAATAGGCAACTAGGACTTGAGTTTATTTTTAAACGCCCACACTGATTCACCTTCAATATTCATACACCCATGTGCATAATTGCCAATTGGTACTGCATTTGCCATCAACCATCAACACCGAGAGCGTGCTGCAGAATTTCTAATGAACATTGACACAGCACGCCAGCTCGGTTCTATCTCTCGTCCTGATGGGTGTTGAAAACAGTATAGAACACTTAATTCCTGCTGCTATACTGGTACCGCTTGTGTTGTTGCATGGTTGTCGAGACTCCAGGTCATTAAGAGCATCCTCGACCGCAAAGGCACACACAGGTGAAAGCATAATTTCATCGCAATCCCATACTTCATCGCGAAAAGAGACGCACTAAAAAACTGCACAAGCACATCCTGTTTTTTAAATGCATCTGTACTTTATTTTTCTAGGTACAAGTAAAAGCTATAAGTAACAAAAAAACATCCAGTCCAGCAGGATTGGAAAAACTGAAAATTCGTTCTTTTATGCCGGGTCTTAAAAGTCCTTTTCAAATTTCGCATAAACACTTGAGTGAAGGGCTTACTGCTGAACCAAAGTCGAAAAAAGAATTCAAATAAAAAAAAAACTAGAATCAATAATCTACTCGCAATAAGGACAATTCAAAAGCTTATTCTGTATATTTAAATAAAAAACAGCTGTTGAAACATGTTTTCAAAATTTACATAACGTAAGACTTGGTTTTTTTAATTAAGATGTATAGGGGGTTAACGTTCTCCAATCTATTCGACAAAAATAATATACAAATGCATGTTTGGCGGATTAAACTTTTTCCAAATATCCTTTTCTAGATTTTAAATTTTGACTAATTCGGTTACACTCGAAAGATCTATGTATATCAACGATATTCTGTTTCATTTGTGATCCACATGAAACTTATGTACATATATTCAATTTTGAAATAAAAATTTGGTTGCAGCGACGTAATTTTTTACAATGCTATTGATTTTTAAATTTGTGTCAATCAAATATATTTGAAAATTCATATTTAAGTCGCCTTTTGAATCTTCTTTTTTAGTATAATCCATTTCTCCGGCTCTATTGTTAGCATTTTTCATAGATTCATTTATCGAAAGGATGTTCCTGAATCTTGAAACAGGTTAATTAACCTTAAAGCTCCTAAGTTAGCTCAATGAAACGACGATGATACACCCTGGCTCTTCAATTACATCATCATCATCATCATCATGTTCATCGTTGCACGATATCACATAATTAATTTTCCATCGCACTGAGAACGATATACCAGAAGCAGGACCACCAGAAGAAGGCTCTACCAACGTTGCGTTGTTAGTCTCAGCACAGCAACATCACAACAATAATAATTACGAGTATTTGTTTTGTATCCTTCCATGCGATTTGCGATGACTGCCTTGAATTTGATCCCAATGGCGACAAAGAAACCCACTTTAATATCCAATGTCTCTCCAAAAGCAAAACGCTCATTTACGGAGTACATACATCTCATCACAGTATGAGAGTTAACATCCCTTTAATTCGCCCCCATGATGATTACCACACATTACACATACATGCATATGCAAACTGACAGGGGGATGGAATGGAATTTAATATACTTTTAATGTTGGTTAAATACTATTGTCGTCGTCGTCGTACTTCCACTCATCGCTGCCACAAACAGGACTCATCTTCTATCCCTATGCGTTATATGATCCAGGATGATGTATGATAGAAATTTTTCAAAAAAAAGAAAAAGAAAAAAAACTCATAAAGGATGTTTCTTCCTTATTCTATGCCTCACGCAAAAGTTTCTTCTTTAATAGAAAACTCCCCGAAGTGCCATCGATCTGTAGAGGGATTCTGAATTCTGGATTCTCAGACAAAATACGAGTAATAAAAAATTAAAGAAGACGCTTTCTCTTCCACTCGTCATCATGTTTTCCATTCCAGCATACGGTGCGGTGCGGCACGTCTCGAAAACTTTTTATGCCTCGGCCCCATTTGTTTATTTTATTTTTTAAATTACCATATCCCCAGGTGGTGGCGCGCTTGTTGACAGCAGAGAGATTTCTGTTTTTGGGCTTGGAGGACGAGGAATTCCATCCTAAACTGTCGTCCTTAATTAGCCGGCTAACGAGTGTGATTGACAAATTTGAAAAGATCTCACTATGGCGTTGGCGTTGTCCTTATGGCGCTGATAGATAGAACGTTTGAGACATTTTATATTCATCCGATGAAGAAGAAAGTAATCTGTGAAATGCGACTGAAATGTGAATTAAGTTAATTCAAACGAACGGTCTCCGCTCCGCATCGTATCGTCATCGGCACACACAGTATTCTACATACGTACTCTATAGTAGACAGGAAGCTGTGCGATGCTGGTCTGGTAGTGGGTTACGACGAGTAAAGCTCTCTTCTGTAGAGAATAATGGAAGATAGTTTAGTTTCATTAGGAACATCGGATTTAAGGATCTTACATCTACAATCTACATATGTATGTACATATATACATATACTCGTTCTGTCGTTTGGACTAATAGAGCGTGTATAAGTATAACAAGTTTTATAAAAAAAAAACATTAACGACAAGGAAGAACTTATCAAAAACTTATACAAATTCTATAAGGAAGAGATTCTTTCTGATTAATTAATACTTTTTCAATTAGTTGAAGAAGAGTTTGTGTTCAAACCAGAAGAAATTTTATTTGGGAATAAAGTTTAACTGTTAAGGTAGAGTTTCTCATGGTTTGAATTATTGACAGAGGTTTATCTTAAAAATAAATTAAAAAAAACATTTGTGTTCGTTCTATGTGTAGATGGCAGTTAGTTAGTTTCCCCGCAAATCCAGGAGATGACCTCATGATTAATTTTGCTTGCCTTTTTTCTAATTGACAGTTAAATTGAATAGTTTTTTGTTGTTTGTTGTTCCATAAAGTGCTTAGTTCCCTGACATATACATACATAAAATAGCAAAATTGTTTCGAACATTTAGTTTTTCCTTAGGTTTGGATTTTAATTTGGAATTGTCAACAGTTGACGTAAGGTAACGCTGAGCAAAAAAGTTTTATCGTCGATCGGCCAATTCCAAGAATTACAAACCATCTTGTGGCGTGCTCTAGAAAAAAATCAGTTCGTAAGAATGACTAAGAAAACAGATTAATTTTTTAATGATTACGAACGACTCTTTCATCAACACCAAAATTCGTACATAATGTACATACATATTTGCCTGACTCAACATTATGTACGTATGTATGTACAAGCAGAAATTCCAAAAAAATAATTAGTATCAGAAGATATGTATTATTTTTGTTGCTGCGATAGGCAGCACCACTCAATTCATTAAAAAAAGTGATTATGATGAAAGATGAACACTACTCGTAACATGTGGCAGTGGCCGTCCCCCGACTTAAGTTAGTTAGCTCCAAAATAAACATCAATAAAATCTTTTGTGATTTTAAGAAAATAGATTCATGTCTGAGAAATTTTTCGTCACGTTCGTTGTTCGTTGGATTTTATGTGAAAGTTTGTATAAAAACCAATGTTTATGTTAAATGATTTCTTTCAAATTATTATTGTTACAACATATTTTAAAATAAAGACAAATTTGTATTTTCCCAAAATAAGTTATTTTACTCTGAAGCAAACATTTAATTAATTTAAAAATCAAGTTGTATTCAAGATTTTATGGAAATAATACGAAAAACAAAAACATGCTGAAATTAAATTTTCCCGTGCCTTCCCAATCCACATCTAAATCCTTCCAGCAAAGCACTTCGTACAAAAATCAATAACCTTATGAATCATTAACCACTGTCGCTTAGCACAATCACAACCCTATAGGCAAACCCTCTCGATGAATGACCACAATAAAGTCTAGGGCTTATGCAAGAAAACTGTCCTTCTGAAAGTTTCGAAACTTTTAAAAAAGTTACGAGAAATATTAATAAGCTGAAAAAGTTTCCCATCAGCTGCCGAACAAAAGAAAAAAACGTCTGCTCAATCAATGCAACCAAAGTCTGAAGGAAAAAGGATTTCTCATTTCTGTACGAGTATAATCCTATACAATAACAATACCAGCTAAGAAGATTTGGAATTCCATAAATCCTTCGTGATCTTAATAATTTTCGCAAAATGTATAAATCCATTGATGTGCGATAGCTGTCGGAAGGGCAAGGGGAATACCTACTTGAGTTTTATGTACGAGTACGTCGTCGGTCGCTACTTAAAAGAATAAAACAAACCAACTGTTGACATATTTCAGCTTCGTACTCGTAGTCGAAAACAAGCCCTAAAACAAAATCCATTGATCATAAATTCATTGAATGTCTGGACATAAAATCAAAAACAATAAACATTCAGGTAATGTGCAATAAATTCACTTCCAGCTTAACAGTGATAAAAAAAAAAAAACATACAGCAAACAGTGCGAGTTTTATAGGAGTTTGTTGGTTGTAGATTTTCCTATGTTTTTTCTACTATGACAAGACCTTTGACACATTACACGTCAAAGAATAAATCAATTCATAATTCAGATTAACAATAATAAATATACTTCCTTTTTTGTTTAAAGTTCTGGGTTGAACGTTGGTATTTGTTTAAATTTGGACAAAACAACGGATTCAAAATGGTTGTTGGCATATAAAAACTAAAAAGACTTTCAACGCCATCTGCCAAATCACCATTAAAATGACACAACAGTTTTCTTTCATTTAAAACTTTTCTGTGTTTATACCAACGGATAATCATATTTTGCTAATAATTAAAAAAAATCTTTGTTAATTTTTGCTAATGAATTATAAATACTTTGGATTTTAATAAATGTATAACAATCAACAATTTGTATGACATTGTAAATTTTAAAATTTTAATTGGATTTTTTGCACAAATGCTTCCAATTGTCAAAGTGTCAAGTTCTGAAGAAGGAATATCAAATCATTAGACTCAAGATCACCGATTTTTGTTAATTTTCAAATAAAAATGTCTGACATGCACTGACAAATTAATGTTTGAATACAAGCGCACAAATAACAAAAAATTAGAATATTATTAGAATAATATTTCCATTCCGTATATTCAAAACACAGTGAGAACGACATCTGTGGGCCTATCCCAATATTTAGATTTGAAATAGAAGTGGTGCTTCAAAGATTGAAAGATGGCGCTACAATCGACATCTGTATGTCAAACTTATTCTTCATGATGTTCCATTAGAAGCATTTCGATGCCAAAGGCCGCGTTTTATTATACAAATAATGTGATTTGAAACAGATCTTCAAAATTAAAATATCAAAATCATTAGGTGTTGTTGTAATACTTGAAAAGTGCTGATTCAGATCTTCATGATCTTCATGCATAATAAAACGCGACTAAAAATAAAAATACAAGAAAATTATAAAATATTCAAACATTCATAAAAAAATCGTTTTATTGACATCAAAAACTATTTCTTAAAATTAATCCTTAAAAGTTTTGTTTAAAAAAAATATATACTTGACACCTTTTTTAAGAAACAAATGAAACGAAATAAACGATTTCAAAAATTCAATCAAAAAATAAAGTAAGTTTACGTTACCAAAATAGACCCAAATTAAATTATTTTCATTCCCAAATCAAATGATGTCTAATATAATATTCGATTTTGATTCTATTTCGTACAATACCCTATGCTACTTGTGTATAGCCAATGTCATATTAAGGATGTAACAAAGAAAACATTAATTCGATTTGGCAAAGGATCTTGAGCTATGTATGTGAAACGTAAATTGCAAGTGTATACACCAATACTACATCCAAATCCAAGCCCACACACAACTACATAAGTACGTAAGAGAAGTGGAGGTACATCCATGCGAATATACGGCCATAAATCGTGAAGAAATCCCGTACTTCTACTTCTTTGGTTATCCTCGTATTTTTATTCGTTTCCTTGGAGTGTTTCCGTTGGCGGCTTAAGGACTCCCAACAAACCTCAACCCACACAGGCGAAGTATGCGAGTACCTACCTAATATTGGTTCTGCATTGGTTGTCGGGTAATTTATTACAAAATAAACGAAATACCATCACAGGATATTACAGAAATGATATGGCATTGTTATGAGGTAACATATTTTCTTCCTTTAAGTTGAAATGCCTTTCCGTGCACCGTTGCTCACATCATGTGGATGGATAAGATTAAATGGAATATGAGAATAGAATGGTAACTGTGTAGTTCAAGGATTTGTTACGCTAACAACTTGGGTATTCTATTTAAGGATTAAAGATGGAGTTTATGGCTTAGGTCGATGAGCTGACGAAATCATATTTTTCAATTTCACGACATTTGGATGAGTCTACTTTTCCCTGATGTATAAGTACAAAATTAATTTAAGATTTAGAAGGCCAATAAGTCAATAAAATAGATTAAGCTCTTAAGGTCTTAAACGATGTGAAGTTTAATGCAAGTCGAAGGTCGGAGCAAAAAAAAAAACTACTACGAATTGGTGGACATTTATAATTATTTAAAGCACTAAATTGTTGAGAAATAAATTGACAGCAAGGATCTTGATTTAAAATATGTAATTATGTACATACATATGTTATGTATGTATGTATGTATGTTTTGTTTGACATTAAATAAGAAATGTTTTTGCGATAATCTGTTTATTGTTCCGATTTTTTCGTAGCTTTAGTAGCTACTCAAAATGAAAGATTTTCTAAAAATGACGTATTGAACAGTTTGGGTATTCAAGTTTAAAACATCCATTTAAAAAAAAATGTCTACAATTTCAGCCAATAATTCTTGAATCTAGCCTCTGTGCTCGACCGTTTAATAGTCGGACACTTGGGCGTATACGCACCAATTATGTATATTTTTAATTCATAAGACAAAAAAAGGTTCTTCGAAAATAATAAACTTTCTCACTGGTCTTAGAAACCATCCAGCAGTTAACAAAGAAGCGTATTTTACAAAATTTCCAGTCTATAAAACTGCAGCAATGTTTAACAAGCATTCAACAGAAACATTTCTCGTGCATGCATCTGTCTAGACAAATAAATTCCGACCACAAAGAAACGTTTTTTTCAATTACAATAAAACAAAAAAAAATAATTACAAAAACCTCTTCCAATTAATTTTTCCGAAAAGACAAGTCTCCCATCAAGTATTTCCTAAATACTCCTTAGTTCCGAAATACAGATAAAGTGTGTCCTTTTTGTTCGTCACCTTCATATCATGCACATGAACAATGCCAAACCAATTGTCTTCGACTTAGTCTACGATTCGACCAAGCTCCAGTTTCAGTCTATTTGGGAAAACAATTTGCGCCATAAAGTGGAAGTGATGCACCGTTGTCTTACCACTACACAAATGGTTACGCCACCCCTCCTCTGATCACAATGGTCATCTGTAGAATTTTGGCAAGTGCATGCATACAAAGATAATATGCTTATGAGATCTATCTATGGACAGGACATATACACAATTATTATATGTACGTTTGTATATTTGTACCAGAGAAGAGACCAAAGAGATGTCGGAAATTTCAAAGCTTTCAAATATGATGAATGAAATACGAGTATCTGGTGTGGGCGGGTAACTATACAGCATTTTAAATAAAGGACTTTGCATCGTAAATCAAATGGCTATCCTCAATTTGCCTTTGGAAGTCTATAAAATACATATACGAAAGTAAGGAATAGAGAATATGAAAGTATACGGTACATGAATCATCCAAGAGTTGGCGACACCGAATAATAGTCGGGTGACAGACAGACTGGGTCTCTTGACCAGCAAATGGCATTGGATTGGTCAATTTGATGCTTCCATGTCGATTGTTTCTGAATAAAGGAGCCCTCACTTGTAACCCTTCCGTCCCTCTTAACACACCACACGTACACCATCAGGACTTAGTTAAATGGCGTGGATTCAATGTGAATTTAGTTTGATTTTGATTATAAATGTCCATCCTGGAAACGAGTCGGTCTACTATAGCTACATTCGTTTTGATTATTTGTACATGGAAAAGACATATTTTGATGATAATTTATTGTTTACTTTTTGAATATGAGTCCGATGCATTTGTGAATCCCGAGGAAGAAAGCAATATTTTGAAAACCGACATAAAATACAATTCGACATATATACTCGTATCGATGTCGGACGTTTGTTTGTGTTTTCATAGCAAATTTATTCACTCAACCAACACAGGAGATGCATTAGGAAAGTCAATATTTTCTCAAAGTTTGGAGCATGGATAGGTTGGCATCGGTGCTGAAAGTCTGCGTACTTATTTTGAAATCTAAATGTATTTCAATCTGTGCATGTAAATAAGTATATGTATATTATTTTAAGAGACATTTTGACACGTTATGCCAATATAATGAACAAGCCAGAAGGAAAATAAGAAAATTGACGGAGAAACTCCTTGAATTCAAATTTTAACACCTTTCTGATTGCAAGCAACTTCTCTCCAAGGACCTCGACAATTTCGTTTTCGTCAGAACATGACCTGTGCTGCATTGCCTTAGTATTCACACGTTTCAGAACTTGAACCTTGTGCACATATCGTGAAGAAGTTGATACTCCACAATAAACAAACATAAACATAGCAGGACTGACACTTGAACTCAATCAACCCCCGAGTCCCATCAGAGCTTTCACTCCAACAGAACTCCTGCGCATTAAGATTGCACTCAGATTGCCAAAGCTTTTTCCAAACCCTGATGTGTTATCAGTTGGTGGTGGTGGTGCCACGACCTGTTGTTCGAAAAACGTGTGTCTTTAACAAATCAGTTATCTGAAGATCATCAAAGGACGCGGTACACCTTTCCGGATGAATATCTTACCTTGGTGAATTCGAAAACAGGGCGGGATTTTTGAGTATTTTTTTAAACTCAACACTCCTCGGATTCGGATATATCGTACATATATCAGGGAAAAAAGAAACCTGGCAATGGGATTTGAATTAAAATGTGACCGTTCAGGATTTATCGTCATTCGTGGTGGGCCGCCATCTTAGTTTCATTTTTTACAGTTAAGTGTGTCGCACACATGGGAAATAATTAAAATTTAAACTCATTCAGTTCTGTTTTTGAGACGATTTTAAATCCTGTTTATTTTTAAGTCCTCCTTTGTGTATGTTTGTGTTTTTCTGCCCGTACCGTATAAGGATAGTCATATAGTATTACGCAAAGAACGAAGCAGGGGAGTAAGAAATTACGTGTCAAGTGAATTGAATGGGGCTGTCATTCCGAGAGTGATAATCTGTCAAAGTGAAAATGCATTGTTGTACCTGATGCTGCAGAAATAATCTAAAATTTTAAAAGAGTTTTATGCATGCTCCATGGAACTTAAGGTTCTGGCTTAAAGTGTGTGTGAGTGTATAGTGAGCAAACAAAAAAAGAAAAACAAAAACAAAATCACGAAGTTTAAAAAAAGAGAGTTCAACTATACATACATAGGTATGAATGGAGGCGGAAAAGTGTACCATCAGGATCATCTTTAGCTTCATTAATCTTTTTCAAGAATCGTTTGGGGTTTCCTGAAAACACAACACAAACAACATCAGCACAGGTATGTAGGTGAGATGGTGCAAAAGTGCTGTTTAAAATACATACATACATATATACGTATATACTACATATATGTAATGTATATTTGCAAACTGTAAAATAGGATGACATTTGTTATTCTGAGCTTTCAAATGTCTACCTATCTGTCAGTTGTTGAAAAAGATCAATGTTGTTTTTCCACGGGAGCAGGCAAATTTACAGAAATCGATTTGCATGCAAATTTGTTAATGTACGAGTATTAAACATATATGTATGTAATGTACATAGCAGCAATTTCAATCTTTTGATTGCTAATTTATTTTAACGTTTACGTAGTTGTTGACATGGAGATGAATTAATTTAAAATACTAAGTTGCCGTTTTTTTTAACAGTCTGTTAGTCTTGACATCGTATACTTAATGGCTTAGTTATTAATTAAGTCACCTTTTTTATGTGAAAGAACTTTTCATATATGTACATACTTATGATGGGACATGTTTCTCTAGGGGATAAGACGGATTGAGGTTACCCAGTACCGTGTCCATTCTCCTATTACCTGGGTGAATACCTTTTCTGGATCATCGGAGTTTGACCCTTTTCCAACAGTTAAACAGAGATGAGAACATAAATCTAGGACATTCCTCTTACAACTTTTGAATTTAAATTAAGACACAAACGTCAAACTTTACCTGTGTAGTGTTTTGTACATACTCATATACATATGTATGTATACGAGTAGTTGATGAATGTTTCCTAAGGTGGAACTTATGTATATGTATATTTTCAACAAAAAGAACCCATGTTCGAAATAATATACGAGTATGTGAAGTTTAAAGACTGAAACTGAATACATTTTGAGGTTTGCCTTTGAGGAGAGCCAGTCATTCATTCTGCTCACACACGACCCTTTTTTAAATACATTTTATATACTAAAACAAATGGCCCTTTAAATATTCTGTGGCTAGCCATAGATCTATCTATAAATGAATATAAATAAGACCCAAGTACAGGTACAACGCAACGTGTGGTTATTGAAAATACAATGTTTGGGTGTTTTTCACGTTGAAGGAAATTACAATTTTAAGCTTTCTGCACGCATGCAATACTTTAGTACATGTTTTCTAGTTTCATTGAAAATTATAGTTTTAATGAATATTTTAAATTTGCGGGAATTCTATTAAGTACTTTGTCCTACATGAATAAGGATACTTCGTACACCCTAAGCTTCCTGTAACAGATACTATTGTAAAAAACTACAATATATCTCCAACAATGGATACATATATCACTGAATCAAATATTAACTGTTTCTCTATGTGTATGTCTAGTTCAGTGTTAGTTCCATCCCATAACACACATTTTCATTAGTATCTATGCATTTTTGAAATTCTACGAACAATCCCACTGTTTTTTTTGGAGCAACAGCTTACAACAGTTGGATAGCAAACTGCAGATTTTCAGGTAAAATTTTAGAAGAATAGGGCTCTATTTCAAGAATAAAATAAAAAAAGAGGCTGGGTGCGACCCACACTGATAACTTCCCATTATGGATAATTTGAAAACTTGGTATTGCTGATCTTAATCGATTTACTTTTGATGCTGATTGATAACAATTTTACTAACAAAAAAATTGTCAGAGATGTTGAAGCGGAAAAACAATATTTTCTCTTAACTTTAATGTCAATTTGATATTCGTCAATATTTTATCATTTTTTAGTTATTGACAAATACATTATGTTAAAAAAAAAATCCATTTGAAGTCAAAGGCATTGCTTGTTGTGATGATATTTAAGCCGAAAACCAATTTTTAACAATTTTCGGGTTTTGGTTTTTATTTTTCGTAAAAAAAACTGTCAATTCGATATTTGTCAAAAAAGTACCATACATAGTTAAAAATTTTATTATGCAAAAAATAAAATAAATTCGAAGTTCGAAATGAATAAAGTCGTTAACGATAATTCTTTAATGAGTGCAGGCCACGGTTCTTCTTTTATTTATTTTTAAAATCAATGTTTACCAATAATTTTGTTCTAAAGATCGCATAAGAATCTAAACTTTTTTTAAAAACCTAAAAACAAATATTATTTTAGTAGAAGTTACACTACGAGCACAGTTTGTATGATTTTATATTTTTGTGGATATTTAATTTCAATTTTTCCGGCAATAGACTAAATACAGCAATTAAATATTAGTTTTATATAATTTGTAACTTTACTCCGAGTCTATTAAAAGCTTTTGTTGTACTTCTTGAAGTTTTCCTAAGAGCTGCAACCTTTTCTAGAAATGCTGAAGACATCTTTATCAGAAAGCGTCACGCTAAACTCTGCCCACATTTATCTCATAATTAAGTTTGTTCATTGTTGAAGAGTAATGATGCGTCTAACGGTAGACAAAAAGATGGATTTCATTCCATGTTGTTCCAGTGTCGTTGTGATAGTTTTGTTTGAAGTCCTTAAATAAAAGAAAAAGGTTTAAGTAGTACGTTCTAACCAAAAGAACTTTAACAATATTTATTTTTTTATTCATCCTGCGAGAATAAATACCTAATTTTTAATTTTATTTAGATTCAAAATTTTGTTGTTTTACAAATTTTTGTGGGATAAAAAGATATTGGGTTTCCGTTATTTGCAAAATATTTTAATGAAAACCAATTTTTTTTTGTTGAGCGAATAATCAGCATCGTCATTGTTTTTGTTGTTTTGTTGATGGGTTTTTTTGGTGGCTCAAATAATTGGAAGAATTCAAAAATGGGTTAAACTATTCATTTTTATTTTATTTAATTTGTAATTTCTAAACACAATAATTCCACAAGAGTAGTCACAAAATATTTAGGGTAGAAAAACGGTTCAAATGATTTTTCAGGATTTTGGTTGGTTGGAAAACAACTTTTTCCTTCTGCTACAGAAAACAACGTTGAACATATTTCAATTTTGTTTGAGGATTTAAATAACATATCATTGCACCCGTATGCTACATGAATTAAAAAAAAAAAAAAGTGCCTCAGACCGTACCCAGATGCTAATTTATTTATTAAATAGCAACACCATCGCATCGGGAGCTGGCGGGCGCTGACTGGTAACGGGGTCAACTCGAAGGAAAATAAAATTTTAACAGCTGCCTTAAATTAATGCGCATATTGATAGGTCCCCCTGTTGCTGATAAAACACAACCTGCTTCCATCGTATAAGTGAATCACTTTAGTATGTAAATACCAGGCAAAAGTTTTTTGTTGCTAACTACTTTAGGGGCCATTTATTTTACGAGGTGTTCCAAAGTAGATCTCTTTGTATACTTGTTCAGCTTTCGCATATTCGATGCAATCAATTTTGATCCTGGGACTTTTACAAAGCTTAACCCAACAAAGCATCCAATTTAATTTGTTGATGATGTTCACACATGCAAAAAGAACACACAACACCAACACCAATACCAACACTAACAATCACTCAAAACAGGAGCCATATAGATTCAGGGGAATCCTTTTATTTATGAGGCAGAAGTATGAAACATCCACCACGAACCATACCTCGTAAATGCCAGATAAACTGTAACCCAAAAACCATGGACAAGAACAAACACATAAACCTATCAACGCATTCGACAAGGGCTTCATGGCATTAATGAAAGTTTTCATCGAAGGACCCTTTTGTTATCGAAAACCATCAACACACGTAAGATTGCGGAGGACTGAGGGGGGGTGGGACTCATCGTGCGTCGTCGGAACGGTTAAGCTGCATTAAATTTGAGAAATTCATTTTCCTAATTGACTTTCAAATTTTCAACCTTTCTTCTTTCTTTTTTGGTTAGAAACATAAAAAGGTTAAGTTTCAAAGAACAGTTTGTTTTTTTTTGACCATGCGAAGCCTTAAGAGGAGTTCAACAGGAGCTGAATAATTGCCTGAACTGAAAATTTAAGTCTTCTTGAAAATAATCTGGGATCAATATATTTCTATAGAAATTAAAACAATTAATTTAAAGCAAAAGAATATAGATACCTCTTTGGAGAAGTTAATGATGCTCGGGAATCCGCACTGATAAGCTCTTTGGATTTTTTATTATAGTCCTTCATTTTGTAATTGTAATCTTGTAATTTATTGTGTTTTTTTTTTTTGGAAGTTGATGTAGGTGCATTTTAATTATGATATTTCATTTAATTAAATATTGAATGGAATGAAAAATAAAAGCAAATATTGAAGACCGAATTTTCAATGAGAAATTTATATGTATACATTTATACATATCACATATGTATGTATGTTAAGAGGTTTCAATATTTGTTGCTGTAAGAAACTCAATTAGTTTATAGAAATCTCTGGTAAAGGACACGAAATTTGCCAGATTGATGAATTGACACGTTAAGACTTAAATTGGTGATATTTTGATTGTCAAGCAATGTCAAAATCAAAATATCACCAACTTAAGTCTTAACGCTTTTTTGTAATTGTTATTAAATTGTTGGAATACTTATTGGTATTCAGTGTGTCAAAAAATATAACGCATTTTCGTAAGCATATTTGGCGACCTCTTTACCTTTTGAAAACCCATTAGAAAAAGTAGTTTTTGTTGATTGAACTTCACGAAATTGTTGTCGTTCGTATAAATAACTTTTATATTTTAAAGGGAAAAGTTAAGTTTAAAATGTCAACATCAGCTCTTTAAACTCCTTTTCAACAACTCACAAATAAAACAAAATGTATCTATAAGTTTTATTTTATAATTCATTAACAATAGCCAGAGATCTAAGTTTGTAGCGACATCATATCGATGTCATAGTGTAAACACTACACAAGAAAAACACTTAGTTGAAATATAGTCGGCGCTCGAGTCACAAAAGAGAAAAAAGCAAGTAAACTAAATTTCATTTTAGTTCAAGTCTGAAAGAATCAGACAGCTCATGTAAATGGTATTATAATAAAAGTCATCGAATAAAATTAAATTAAGACAAATCTATGGTGAGTTTTATTATGAACTAGAGGACCCGGCGAACTTTGTCTTGCCTGCCTGTTAGATTGACCGATATTTCACCAACCGATCAAAATTTTCATTATTCTCGGAACTTAAAAGAAAAGTTTATCATATGATAACATTTATTTGAATTTTATCGAGTTGAAGTTCGTCTTTTCCTTGAAGTATACTATACGTATACATATTTAAAAATCAATTTATATAATAGACAATAATTGCGCCCCCTTAAAGTATACTATATAACTAGAAATTGCAAACCTGAAGTATTATATAATGTTGCAGCTTTTAGGAGTAAATGAAGTATGGAATGAAATGCAGTCTAGAATAAAATTTTAAAAATGTATTTTTTGATTGAAAAACACATTATATAGATATACTATACATATAAACCTTCCTCTTCAATCACTCTATCTATTGAAAAAAAAACACATCAAAATCCGCTGCGTAGTTTTAAAGATTGAAGCATACATTCTAGGGTCAGAGAAAGCGACTTTGTTTTATACTATGTTGTGGTTGTGATATCGCGAAATTGACATTGCCGTAGGTACATCTACATCTAGCAACAACCGGTACTTGCACACCATCTCATCACACCACAAAACGGGGATATATGTATTTGTTACACGAAATTAACCTCATCATTTGCTAAATCACTGTCACGATCAGACCACAAGACAACGGCCGCCAAATCTAGTGAAATGTATAGTGCTTTGTCAAACATTGCCACTGGGGGCAACATTAGAGTAGGAACCGAGCAAACCCAATCGATTCCAACTCCAACTTAATTTTTGTAGAAACTTTCTTAAGCGATGCAAACAAGGCCTTAAGCTTTCAATTGTCAAGTCACGCAAGTTTAATTATTTTTTTTTCCAAATTGTTTAATACATGTTACACACACTCATAAAAACATTGAAAGACGTCCTCCGCATAGGTATACCGTATCTGAGGAGTCCTTCGCAAACGAAGTCTACCAAATTTACAATCGATATAAAAAATATAAAATTTACACAGTTGTTGCAGTTAAACCTTACACGGTTGAGATAAAGCGAATCCAAGGATTATTTTCTTTTTGCGTGGTGCGGGATCACAATGTTATTTTCACACGTTGTCGTTCGATGTTGTCACGTCGTCGCGTCGTGCGTCGGCGGCGTCGATGTGTGGCCCTAGGACCAAAGGACTTTCTACTTCCAAACAAAAACCATCACACTCATATCTACACCCGTTCATTTCCATTCCCTTTGTTATGTTTCCATTTCGGCTTATTACGAAAAAAAGCAAACAATTGTTATCCTCACTGAAAAGTCCCCATGCCCCAGAAATATCGCTTCCCTTAGGACTTTTCACAAAGACACAAACAAAAATTGTCAAGCCCAACGAGCCATAAACTCGCAACAGTCTATACCTATTTATTTAAATTAGTACTTGGGCAATCCTTTTATTATTATATTTTGCTCTATGGAAAATCTCTCTCGGAATAAGAGCTTTATGGTGCTTGAAAGGATAACATTCGCCTGTGTTCGGACTTCGGAGCGTGCAGCAAAAAATTCAATTATTTATTTATCTCCCGAAACCACAACAAACTTGATGGCGTGTAAGTTTTAAAATGCTTTTTTCTGACCCCCGACTACAATTAATCACGTGGGAACAACGACAACTTGATTAATACATACATATATCGATTTTCGGAGTTGGGTTTTTGCTGACGTTCGTCGTTGTCGTCGATTTATGATGTCTTTGCTAAAAAATATTGAAAATATATGTACTTATCATTGTGTAAGAAAAATTAAAAAAAAAATCAATCAATTTGTGACATAATGGAGTGTGTAAGAACTTAACTTAATTTTTATCAGAAATTTTAAGTCGAAAGACCAATAATTTTCAATCATTGGCAGTTCAATGAAGGATTGTATCTTGTCTACTTCAAAACTTTATAAGCTCTTAAGTTGTTAGTTTGTTTACTTAAGCGGATTATGTTAATTAGGATTTGAAGTTAGCAATTTGCAGCAGATAAGTTTGCGAAAGTGTAAGCGATTACAGTTTATTGAATTTGAATGACATTGAGTTGATAAAATATTTCCTAGTTTTTTTAAACATAAAGTTGATAATAAAAAACTCATAATCGTTTTGATTCGTATTGTTTATTAGCTGAAAATATGCATAGACGAAATACGAAACTTTGGATACACCCTTTCGAAACTTTACAATGAAATGTTTCACATACGCCACCGTGCACCTTAATAATTTGTTTGCACAATGATTGTTTTTGTCTTTGAGAGGAAGGGTGTGAGATGCAATGGAATTGAATTAATTTTGCAATATAAAGAAATATGTTAACATATACATTGTAAACACACCTTTACCATTAGTAATTGTACCTTGAAATAAAATTAGTTTATTTCAAAAGTTTAGGTATTCTTGGGTATTACATCTGTGAGGAATTATAGCAAACCCTCCAGGAATGTCTCACGCTATTAAAGACAGCTCGTCAGCCATAAGAATTCGAGATAAAATTGTAAATTTAATTCCTTAAATAATAATAGTTGAAAGTTTTAAGTGTCTATAAAGTATTAGTGACCAAAAAGAGTCAAATACCCACGCGACGAGACCGAGAAAAGGCTGACAATTTTAAGATTTGAAATGGAGTATTTTACGTAAAAAATCAACACGAATCTGTGTACATTTTTGTTGTTTAATTTAATCCAGAATTAGAGTAATTTATAAATTGGATATATTTATTGTTCGAATAGAGAAACCGTCTCTCGCTATGTAACTAAATTCTGTAGAACATATTTTAATTAAAAAAGTTGCAGTGTGAAAAACAAAGAAAATTTAGAACATGTGATTTTAATTAAGTGACGAAGAGTGTATGCAAACATTTTTTTTTTATTTTGTGTATTGCATTCACAGTCGAGTGAGCAGTTGTTGCAACATTTTGAAAAACAGTTTTATTAGTTAGAATAAAATATATAAATCCAATTATTTTATATCAAATCAAAAATCAATAAATACAAACACACAGATGTGGATGTGAGAGCATCAAATAATTAAACTTGGATTTCTTCACAAGTGTTAAAACAATTTTAGTGTTTTGAGTGTTTAGAGATACTCCAATAATTTCTTCTGCAAACCAATTTAATATTTATCCCATCCAATGAACTGAAAGAACCTCAATTTATCCTTCTCGAGTGTTTGATCATAAGTAAACAGCAGTAACATGTGGTAAAACACATCGACACAATTACGAGCTCCTCTCCTTTATCAGCAGTGCACCCTCGATTGCAATAAACTAATTGAAATGCAAACTCATGTGTTTATCGAAGGTCCGTATAAAGAATGTATGTTGTATTTTTGCAACCAAAGATTAATCTGCTTAAAAGCCAGACTTTCCTCGTATAGACTCTGGCAAACCTCAAACCGTTTAAAAGGGAATCAATTTGTCTATGACAAAGAACCAGCATGGTGGAGTTGGAGATGGAGGTGGATGTGGAAAGTGGAGGAGTTTTAAACAGACATTAACATTCTAGCACCGTATTGCATTCAGTTTCAATGACCTACGAGGTCTTTCAGACCAAGAGGCCAACTAAAGCCCCACCTCCCGCCCTCACCCTTCCTCTACTTCTCCATACCTTCAACGAGTTCGAACAGCCATAAAGAATGATGTCAATTGGTAGCAATCGATAAGCTGATAAATTACTCGAGATAAGACTTCGTAGATTGCTGAAACATGTACATATGTACAATGTACATACGAGTATAAGTGTAAATAATAATCCCATTTGCTTAGAAAATACGTGTTACATTTCATTATGATAATACTTTACTCGCTGGGTGCTGGGTGCTGGGTATTCCCTGTTAGCTGTTCCCTGATGGAGTGAGGGTAAATCAAAAAAATTCATTTACTATCAGCATACTTAATGCAGAAAGGATTTCTTCCCCTTATGTCATGGACAACAGAGCCAATAGTGATTTATTGCTTTTAGTGTTGAAACATAAGTATGTACGTGAATATACAATATACATATATGTAGGTATGTATATTGACGAAATAAGCTAATGTAAAAAACGTGCAGCGCACGAATTGGTTTTTGCTTCCGTTTTCCTTCTTAAATAATATTCAATCCTTAAAGGCGAGGCGAACGAGATCCCAAAAAGGGAGAAGCATCACGAGCTCTGACTTTTGACAGATGTTTTTTAGAAAGAAAAAAACGAACTGTCATTTATCTTCAATCACATTAAGTTTGCTAACAAGAGGAAGTTCCAGTCCAAATTTCCTTTTTTTTTTTCAACAACCTTAAGAATGTGAGGTATAATTTGACCTTCTGTTAAAGAAAAAAAGAACAAAGAGGGTGGTTAGAGGGGAGGAGGGGAGGTTGTGCATTTTAGGGATGGTGAGCAATTGGAATCAATTTGCTTTTTATTGCTAAATTTATATTGAGGGTTCTTTCTGAAATGTTGGCAATTTTGTTTGGCTGTAAGTTTGATGTTTCAAAATAGTAGTAAAATTACTTTTTTGAATGACGATTTCTCAAATGTTGTGATAAGTCTCTACTTGAAATTTTGGCATGAGAGATATTCTTGGATTGCTGCCAAATAACACATGAAAATAGAAAAGTTTAACCTGTTGCCAGGAATTGAAAAATGCCTGAATATAAAAAGTTTTAGTCGGTTTGATACATTTTCTTTTGTATCGTGCATTTGAACATCAAAGAAACAGAAACGATACACTGGATGTCATAATTGTTGCATTTCTACAAGTATTTATCTCCAAATTTGTCGGGTTCCGTTGGATTTATGACATAACAAATACTTTCTTCTCAATCCACAGTGCCAACGGAAAATTTGTTTCCATCTTTCTCTAATTAGTGTTGTTTAAGTGTACATATATGCACAATGTATGTAATGTATGTACATCAAATTATGTAGTCACTGAGTAAAAAATCAAGTTGCATTTACTCTTCTGATAGACTCTGTTTCCTTAAGATTGTCGCCATTTTTTTTTTTTTTTTGACAAATCATCGGATTCATAAACAGACCTTGTGAATGAAATGAAATGAAAATGAAAATGAAATGAAATGAAATGTTTCTATTGCTTTTTAAATACCGTTAATACTAAACAATGACGGAACAGTAAATTAGGTTCTGATAGAGAATTCATATTTCAGTAAAAACTTCAAGACCTGCTTAAAAAATAGACAAGGAATATTATTATTAAAGATTGATGAAACGACCAACAAATTTAACAAGTGTTGCATATTTTTTTTTTTTTTTTTCAACAATGCATTTGCCACAGTTCGCAAATTTTAAAATTTTGGGATTATATTTGAATCCATTCAAGGAAGGAACAAAAATTCTTCAGAATTGGATAAATATACGAAGAAAAAAAATAGTAGGTAAGCAAAACAAATATCAAATCCATCTTTAATTGTGTTTATTCAGTTCTGTTCAGTTGTCAAGTCAAAAACTTTTGAAGTTCGAGTATAGCAGCTTAGGTTCAAACCAACCATGAAATAAGTAACTTTTTGTTATTGTGATAAAATAAAATAGCCCTTCAAGTGATGCGTGTTTGACATTGACAAAACAATGCGAACACCGAACACCGAACAGGTCTACATAATATAAACACCAAGCAAATGCTTCCATTATAATGGAAGAAATGTCTAATAATTTCCTGTCGTGCTCGTGTCCTCCAGAATTTCCCATAAAGTTCTATTCTTATTTGTTTGCCAGCACACTTCGACTTCGACTTCGCAAATGACAACAAAAATCTCTTTACTTAACGCCCATATGACCGGGTCATGGCTACATTACAAGTGTAAGTGTATATGTATGTATATAACTTTTGTGTTGTGAAAATGAAAACGTCCTACAGGATTGGGGACGTTATTTATCCATCCCATGGCTCTCCTGTCCCCACCAAGCCACCAATCCACCAACAAAGAAAAATATAACGACTCAGTTCAACTAAAGCACTTAATAATCTCACCGTCAGGTGTTTCTTGACGACAGAATCAACTTCAGTTGAATTTGTTAGGATAGTATAAAGTATACGAGTGTGCATCCTCCTTCGTGCTCGGTACCCTCCTTAATCCAAAGGCAGAGGCAGTCCATCTTCGGCTCCAACCTGTGATCCTTGAAGAGTTTCTCAATTTCGAGAACGTGGGGCAGTCGTGTCTCCACATCAAGTCACATTTTGAACATTGACACACTATGCAATAATAATGTTTGTTGGGCAAAGAATGTATTATACTTATACATATATACATTATACATACATACATATAAACGAGTATATGGCTATAAAGGACACACATTTTTTATTGAGTAGTTTATTTTGTTTCTGTTATTCTTGAAAAGCACTGATGAGGCGACGAGGAGCAGGGTTGTGCAAGAAAGAGTCCTTTGGATTGAGAATAGGAACTACATATTTATCGAAGTAATTAGATCTTTGAACAAGAATTAGCTTCGAAATAATAATATGCGAAGGGAAGGAGGATAATCAAATATCAAATGATATAGGCCTATCATTTTATCGTTTTATATTTAATTTATCCCCCTTTACGTATATTTGGAAAAATCTAAACTGGTGTTGAACAGTACTTTGATTCTATTGTTCGAAGAAGAAGTTTGAAAAAGTTTTCCCTTTGAAATAATAATTCGCGCATTTAAGGGGTTTCCTATTCCTCTGAGATATTTGAATATCCACGGAAAACCTGGAGGAAAATAAAATAGGATTCAATGGGATGATATTAAATCTAGGAAATGTATGTACGAATACGTGTATGCAAATGCATTGGTTTCGATTTTAAAATATTTCAATGTCAGAGAGGAAGCGCGAAGACACTGAAGAATTTAAATTCGAGCAGCACGGAATCCCTATGCTTGGCATTGACAATGTATTGAAGGTCGAGTTTGAGTTCTGAGGGAAACTGGGGTTGGGATACATTCGTAGAAAATCGTCGGCTTCTATTGGATTTCCGGAAGGAGGGAATGAAATTCCGGTGCTGGAATCACCCTTATTAACTCATGCCGCGGAACTGCAAACGAATATAGTGAATAATAGTATCTTTACATATGTGAAATGAGAGGCTTTAACCCTGACAAGTTGTCAGATCACCTGTTACAACTTGCATTATTTGTTCCCATATTGTCTATTCGTTTCTTCGAGATTTAAGTGTTTTGTTTTTTTTTTTTTTAATTTTAGTCTCAAGTTTTGTCAATTTAGTTTTTTATAACAATGAATGAGGTTATTTTGTTTCTCTTTATCATAAGAATTTGTGTGTAAGATTTTAAGTTTTGATGAAACCGAGTCAAAATGAAACTTCCAAAAAAGAAATATCTAGGTTGAGACCGAGATGAGATTGTATGCTTTTGAACCGAAATTTGGCTATTCGTCGAACTTTTTTATGTTATATAAGATGTGTTTTATTCACTGCTGTATATAGCTAGTGCAGCATTCAAGTAAATAAAATGATCAAATTCGTTTTATTTATATTTCGCCAGCACAGCTGCCATTTTTTTTACTGGCTTCACCAATCAAATTGTTGTTGTTTGTCGAGTGAAATTTTTCTGTGCTAGCTACGCAGCAGTGAATAAAACACAACAATAGTTTTAGCACACAAAATACTTATTAAAGTGAATGTATTTCTTAACTTAATTTAGTAAATGTCGAAAAATAATTTTTAAAAAAATGTTTCTGTAAGAATCCAAATTAAGCTGCACAGATTTCTCAGGTGGGCTTCGCCCACCCAAGCTCGGTGAGTGGGTCATGTAACTTGTAATTAATCCACATATTGATGGTACTCTTAAAGCCATATGTAAGGCCGGATCATAGATGATATCAATAATACTCAATCAGAATATTTAATTATGTCGATTTCGAATAATTATTATGCGTTTGGTAATAAAAACCGCTCAGTCCTGTGCGACACACAATCCATGGAGGTTCCTATAGCATTCACATTACATACGAGTACCTACATATGTACGAGTATGTATGTAGATAGAGTAGGTGGCAAAAATCGTCGCGTATATAGATACGAAACGGACCAAAAACCAATAAACCACCTCAAAGACTGCGTCACCCAAAGCGTGGTATTTATTGCTGTAATAAAATTGCAATTATCGTTCTCTATAGATACATTATGTATATTTTTATTATTGAGTTAATTAAGTTTTACAATTTTACCTCTCTCGCCAGACCGCAGCGTGGAACCGCAGCGCCCATAAACGGGATGAATCTGTTCATCAGATCAGACATTTTATTGGCAGTTTTTGTATGCCATGCGGTAAAGTGGATGTGAATCCTCGTTTGTACTTTTCTGTGGCCAACAACTTCTAATTAGTTTATTGTATTTTAATAAAAATTAATTTAGTCTCTTCAAATGTAATTAATTGTTAAAGGACTCTGATTTCATAATTCTGTTGTTCTATACAACGCCTACAATCTATACATATCCATGAATAAATGTATGTATAGGTAGTATAGTTAATTATGTATGCGTTCCCAAACGTGAGGTTTCCTGTAAATGCACGTATACTGTTTTGAATTACATATTTTCTTGGAAGAGAGACTTCCCCCACAACCATGAATTGCAACTAAAACGAACTCAAAAACGCATCTGAATAAAATTGATGAGAGATTACAAGTTACAAGTCGATGCTACTTCTTTTAAGAATAATATTTGATGAATGTAGAAAGTGAAAAGGTTAAATATGAAAAGACTTTTTTGTATTAATTTATTATATGGTTATCCACAACGGAGAGGAATAATGTGAATGTATAGAATAATTTATTTTTATTAATATTTATCATTTTTAATTTTGATGAATGAATCGTTAATAATAAATAAGTAAAACGAAAACTTTCAATTGATGGATATTCGAAACTTGCCTTTTTTAATTGCGTATACACATAAATAAATAATTAAAATACAATTGTTTGACAACTCTGGTACATAACGGGTGCGCCATTTAACGTTTCTTTTTTTTTCAACTAGTGCTTATTTCGTGAATATGGTAACCTTAGCTCATGTCTGATTTGACAGATAATTAGTTTTATCCTTCCGCTGAACGAATATGGTTGTGTAATATGCGTTTTCGCTTCGCTATAAGTGGGCCTGCGACCGACTTAGAGAAGATGCCGATTTTGCAAAAAAAAAATCATCTTTTCAGATGAAGCTCATTTTGATCTTGGCGGGAATGTAAACAAGCAAAATTGTCGCATTTGGGGCACAGAAAACCCGCACGCATGCATTGAAAAGCCGATACATCCAAAACGAGTCACTGTTTGGTGCGGATTTTGCTCCAGAGGCATAATTGGGCCATTTTTCTTCGGAAATGAGCAAGGAGTGGCCGTTACAGTTCACAAAAATTGAACAGGAGGATATTGGTAACATTTGGTTTCAACAGGACGGCGCTAAGTGCCACACAGCCGAAGCTACACACGATGTTTTGCGCCCTGTTTTTGAAGACCGCATTATCAGCCACCTCGGAGCTGCGATTTGACACCGTTGGACTATTTATTTGTGGGGTGCCGTCAATGATAAGTGTTACGCCGACAAGCCAGAGATAATTGACGCTGTAAAGGAAAATATTCGTGAAGCCATTGGTGAAATACAATCTATAATGTGCTTAAAAATTGGACCGATCCTGTAGGCTACAGCATGGCCAACCGAGGCAGCCATTTGAATGAAATTATTTTCCAATACTAACCGGAAGGATTGTATTTTCAAATAAAAAAAGAAATTTGAGAAAATATTCAGTAGTTTTTTTTTACAGCATTTTCAAAAAAAAAGGTATTTGGCGGACCCTTTATATTGCATTTTTTGAGCCCAATGTAAATGCATAACATTGGAAATTATCACATACATATATAGCATGTAAATACATACATATACATACATACGTGCACAACAATCTTTGAAAATAACAGTTTTCTCTATGTTTTATTTCGCCCTCCTTCTTGTTCCAAAATTTGCGTCCCGCACAATTCAAATACAAAAGTTGAACAACAACCATTTTTATGGATTTCCATGAAAGTTATTAAGTGTTTTAATATTTTCCTTACAGAAACCAACAGTATTCATAGAATTTGTACCTTATTTGGTTTTTAAAAAAATTATTAAAATATAAAACTAAACTTTAAACTTAAATGCAGTCGAATTGTTTTATGGAATTATTTTTAACAATGAAAAAACAAAATTTGACGGTAAAAATGTTAAACTTTAGAATGAAAGTACCATTTTTAAATATGTATATATATAAATAAACACATGTTTATTTATTCGACAATAGACTAGAAAAAAATATTAGGACCGAACTTAAACAACCTAACATTGTGCCTGTAGCTTTTTGACCATTTTTCAAGAGATCATAATTATTGAATTCTCGCTTTTCATTCTACTGAAATTCGGCTGCTCAACTAGAAGACCAATTGTGGTTTAATAGCTTCTATGCAATCTACAAAAACTTATACTCTTTAATGGAAACAAAAAACATTTACGCAAATTTCCACGAACACCATCGTGTTTCGAGTTTGTATTAGATCCTTGTTTAGGATGAGAATAAAAAACATAAATTTACAACAATATGCCGAGTTCTCCATGGGCATCCCCTATTTCCCACTTCCCCTACACATTCTATCCGAAAGTAAAGCCCATTTCCCCTATAGCATAAGGGTTTGTCCTAATTAACTCTAAAAAAGTATCTCAGCTAGCAGAAATGGGAATTCTCGTGCTCACTTCATTCAGATTCCTGAATTCTAATTTTAACAAACATCACAAAGGAACGACAAGTGATATAGTATCTTAGCTTGTCATCTTTAATTCAACCCTCCCCTGGATTACAACGGGAAGAGGCGCGGCGGCGGCGTGGCAGTCCTTGACACGTTATCCTCAAACCTATAATTACCGTATTCATCTTCGCATAGAAAGCGTTATGAAAATAATGTCGACGTTTATCTCTTCGAATGTTTAGTATTTAAATCATACAAAATGAAACACGATAGCTTCCCAAAACTATATACACAACCATATCCACCACCATCATCGCATCGGCGGCGCCCGGGCGGAGGCGGCGGGCGCGGCCGGCGTCATCATCACTTTGGTGTAATAAATAATTCAGAGGACCAAAAGGACTCTGTGTAATTTGAGTTGTTTAACAATGCGTGGAAATTCAGGCAAAGTAAACACTTCGCTCCCCATCCTCGACTATTCCTCAAAATTGTCTTCCGAAACAGGCACTTTCAATGTCGCCCTCGCCCACCGCCGCCGCCGCGCCGCGTAAACCACAATCTTTGAAGCCCTGTCTTCAAGTAGGTGTAATGTAGGATAAGCGCAACGCAACGAGTACATTTTTAATGATTGAGCGTCTGAACCTCTGCTCCTTTAACCAAATTGTTTAGGTTCGGGAAATTAGTAAAATAGTTTTCCTGGCACATGGTGGCTTTCCGTAGATCGGATGATGGCATGCCTTTCAATGTATTACGCTGCTGAGTGCAGATGCCGAGCAGCGAAATCTAAATTAACGATTTAAATTATTTGCAATTGGTTGTAGTCGAGTCGAGTGTAGGTAAAGTTTAGCTTCGTATAGTTGATGGTTTGGTTTTAATGCGGGGAAGCCACCGGAAACGGCAACATTTGGCGGATGAGGGCCAAGTTGTAGGCACATTATACAATATCCTCACTTCCGCACCATGCCAGAGGCGTGATTAATTTGGGCATTATTTGCTTTGTGGCTTTGGCTTGTAATGCTTGTGGTTGTGCGTTGACGACAATTGGAGCAGGAATTCGCAGAGAATTGCCAAAGTTTTGGCATTCAATTTATTATGGAGCTGAATGGCAATTTAAATGAACAGAGGGGTGTTCCACATATCTTACCTATGGATGGCTCAAGAGAGTTGACAAAGATAAAATGGCTTTGATCTGGATTTTATTTAAACGAGATTCTCTTTATCGATATTTTATAACGGTCTTCGGAAATGATGTTCCCTATATAGTTCGAACAGAAAGCATTAGACAATGGGAACTAAGAGTTTCAAGAAGAAGTTAAGTTATGAAGTCAAACCGCAAAAGAAAAGAATACATCAACACAAGGAACATTTAATTAAAATTGAATGAGGTTGAAATTATAAAAAGACAATTTTCGGGTGCCATAAGGCAGGATCAAATCTAGGAACTTGGGAAACAACACTTTTTCGCTGACTGCTTTTTAACTAAAGGGTGCTGAAAAAATTCGACTTTAACGAAATTGAGATCTTTAAAAAGTAGTTGTGATCTTGTTTTCTAAGTTTCTAAAATTTGATTCGGATTCTTAGACAAAACCCATAAAATTTCATATATCGGGTTTTTCAACAGGGACGTTACAAAAGTAGAGCGACAGGGATGGCAAACGACGCCATATTTCTTGCCACTCTTTTGACATTTCGCATCAGGTTTGCCATTCCATGATGGAAAGATATACGAGCCAAATTAAAATTTACTACCGAAATTCGGAGTCAGTGGCCTCAACATTAAGAGCGCTACGTCCAATGTATGGTCGTCAAAATCGTCCTAGCAGATCAACAATTGAGCGTCTAGTGGAAAAATTTGAATCCACAGGCACAGTACAAAATATTCCCGTGCCAGTGAGACAAAGAAGTGCCCGTAGTGTGGAGAAGCTGAGGCTTCAGTTGCAGAAAGCCCAAATGTGTTTCTCACACGTGCGTCGTTCTCAAGCGTTGGGCATCTCTGTGACGTCGTTGAGGCGAATTTTGCGAAAAGATCTTGGCCTACATCCTTACAAGATTAAATTGACGCCAGAACTGAAGCCGCTTGATTACCAGAAGCGTCGTATGTTCATGAATTGGGCTGAGGAACAACTTGAAAATGGTTCGGATTTTCATCGAAAAATCATCTTCAGCGATGAGGCTCATTTCTGGCTGAATGGCTTCGTCAATAAACAAAATGTGCGGTATTGATGGTCACGCAGCAATCCACACGTACTCCATGAGTCATCTCATCATTGCATCCCGAAAAAATTACGGTTTGGTCTGGTTTATGGGCCGGCGGCGCCGTCATTGGGCCGTACTTCTTCCGTGATGATCAAGACCGGCACGTTACTGTGAATGGGGATCGCTACCGTTCAATGATAACCGAATATTTTTGGCCCCAATTGGATGATATGGACTTGGAGGACATGTCGTTCCAACATTACAGCGCCACAAGCCACACAGCGAATGTCACAATCAATTTATTTGAAACAAAGTTTGAAGAACGTATTATCTCACGAAATGTTCCAGTGCCAGTCCCTTGGCCGCCTCGGTCGTGCCAAATTAACGCCGTTAAACTATTTCCTGTGGGACTACGTCAAGTCTATGGTCCATGCCAACAATCCAGCGACGATTGATGAACTTCGTACGAATATCAAACGTAAAATTGCAGCAGTATCGGCCGATTTATGCTTGAAAACCGTCGAAAATTGGGTTCAGCGTCCTGACTTCTGCAAGAGTGCCCGTGATGGCCATGCAAAAGAAATCGAGTTCATTTGTCCGATGTGTTCTTGTTCTATACATAACCCTATCCTATGTACTTTAAGATTCAATATAAAAAATTATAATCAAAAGACTACACTCGTTTTTTTTTTAATTCAAATCTTGCGCTAATTTTGGGACACCCTTTAATTAAAAAAGCATATAGGCACCAATTGTGTATTGGAAGACTCAATTTATTTTATATTTTAACTTGTCATCACAATATGACTTTTAAAACACAATTATTTCTTACCCTAATAATATCTCTTCAGATTGGTCTTTACACATTCCAATCAAGAATCGTCTTAAACTTTTTAATAAGCACCTTGAAACATGTCTAAATCATTCTCGTCTCAGAACTCACTTCTTCGTAAAAGATACAAAATGTTAATCAAAAATATTTTATACAACAGACACATTTTGTAACCTAATTCAACCCGAGTAAGTTTTGATGAAATTGTATGGGCGGGCACCGTTCCGGTGGAGATGTACATAGGTAAGGAGTAAGTTGCTCCTTTTATTCATTAATGAATTACCTGCTATACCTTCCAGGTACTTGCTAGAATTTCATCATAATTTTGTGAGTCAGTTTTTGAGGAGATAATAAATGCTCAAGTCGAATAAAGTTTCTTTCCTGGTGGCTGGCGGAGTGGTGCTGTGCGGTGAGTTGGTGGCTGGGACCTTTCCTGTGGCTGGATGGATTTTCTTTTCATCCTTTCATCCAACAGACCTAGGCAAGAAAGTCATAACTCTTACTTTGATGATTGTTATATTATGTAGACGTAATTCCTGGATTTCAGGAAGAAAACTTGTCTAATTATTGCATAAGTTTGACGTCCTCAAAGGGATAGTGCCAATCAAGTGGCAGAAGATGTTTTTCTAAAACTTTTTATAGCATTTCGAAAAATATGTCTATCTCCATAATGTATTTGAGGTCCTCCCCGACTTTGAGTCACCTAGTGTTATTGTGAAGACCCACTCCTATACACCCCATCAGTTTAGTTCAATATCAAACACAACGGAACTATGTAGTTAGATTAACTTTGTTTGGTTTTATGATGCCAGTTGTTAGTGATAATGATAAGTGTTTTAAGTTTGAGTGGTTTTGTCGGTTTTATTTCTATGAAATACGACTTCGGTATAGGACAATCAACGATACAAAACAAACAAAAAACACCCACAATGTTGTGCATTTACATACTAACGAGTTCTATCTATAAAACTTGAGGTTTTCCTAAAAGCAAAAGTAATAAATTATCCACCAAGACAAGGCAGCATCAAGGAACTTAAAAGAATCCCTCCCATTGTACGAGTATACCAGACAAGACAAGGCTTTTAGACAATCAGCATGGTCACTAATTAATTACATAAGGACAAATTACATTTCATTTTCTTGGTAAGGATGAGGATCGTCCAACGAAAATGGTCAAGTTAAAGAGAAAAGGGTTTTATTTGGGAGCACAAAAAAGGGACTCTCTCTGGTCCCTGGTTCATCTTGTTAATCATTTTATCATTGTCCGTGGTGATAGCAAATGGGTGCATTGGCCCTAGTGCTGTTTTCCTTGTGATTTATTCCTCTGCCTTTCTGCCAGTGGCGGACTTCGGACTCAGGGAAAACTGATATGCGAATGTCCTGAATTAAGTTTGAAGTGGGACTATGGAAGACAGAAAATTAAAACATATGAATAAGTTGTTACAAAATGAAACGATTTGTTTCCCACTTATCACCACTGGAAAATTTTGTGTTTCTGTAACTTTTTGCGAATTCAATATATATTTTCACTGGACCTTCCATTGAAAGGCGCTTAAGACGAACTCTCATGTTGACATTTTTCTTGGTCTTAGCGCTTCGCCTGGTGATAAATTTTGACATTTGAAGAGAGAGACTATCGACTTTCAAAGATACAGAAACCCATTTTATCGAATTTTTCCACGATTCCAATTCCGTTTGTTCCAGTCGATAGAATTAGCGACTGTCAAAGTTACAGAAAACCGACGATGCAAAAAAATGCATTTCGTCCCAATTCTCATATCGTTTCTGGACGAGAACTCTTTGGACTCGGAATAACAAATCTCAAGTTTTCAACTTTTTTACCAAACTACATCATTTAACAAGAATTGCATGTGCTCATTTAAATATTATCAGTAGAAGTCAGTAGAACACCACGCCCCCTTGATCAAAAACAGAAAATGTTTATTTTTTCAAAGTTTGAACAACAATTAATTTCAAGGTTACGGTTTTTGCAGTTTTTGAAGTTCTGAATCTCAGAAACCACTTTTGTTTTATAATTAAAAATTAGAAAATTTTACGAGTTTAAAGTTACTGAATTAATGAGCACGTATTCGAATTAAAATGGTTCGCAGTGAAGTTGCACGAGTGAAATCAACTGAAAGTTTTCTTTCAAGGCCGACCGAAATGCTAGTCCATTACTGACCCCATCCTCTACAGAAATTTCATAAGGCTTTGATAAAAAAGACAAAGTCGGGCATGGTAACTGTATCTGTAATGTGCAGGCAGACAGCTCTGCCCATTCATTGTCTTCTTTATCGTTTATCCTTTCTGACATTTTATAATAAAGCACTTCTTTTTATTCCCTCTTGAATTCTGCCATTATTTTTGATGTCGTTTTTTTTATAATTTGCATGAAATCTGAATTTGAATTGTTTTCCTAACTATGAAACGATTTGTGCTGCTAGCTGCTGTTGCTGTGTTGGACAAAGGATAGGTACTTTAAAGGTAAAACGAAAAATGCTAAACATTTGTGTAATGGACATCGCCGTGTTGGATTCGTCTCGTCTATGGGGATGGGGAGGTACCTATGTATATCCTTTTGGAAATAACTTTGAACGAAATTAGTTGTGTGGGAACGAACGCTCCGTTGGAATATTGAACATGAAAATGGCCGTTGTCGTCCTAGATATGTATTGGAAATTACGAAAAAAAAGACCATAATCCGTTGCATATAAAAATTTCTCAAAATTTTGAAAATAGATATGATTTTCATAATCTAATTTACAGAAGTCGTTTATTTCAGCATTCCTTTTTCAAAGCTTATGATGATACAGGAAAAACTGGAATTGCGAAACTTCAAATGGAATTGTGTCTCCGATTTCAATTTGAAATGTGTCCATTATATACCAACCTTTGCTTTTCAAAATATAGTTCAACTTTCAATTCAAAATCAAATCAAAATTCCAAGAAAAGATATTTTTGCTAAAGGCGCAAAAGAAATTCGATTCGATTCGATACCAAAGTGTACAATTTATTGCATTCTTGAAGGAGGAACAAAAGGGACACTAGTTTGCGAATTTGATTGAATTATTTTGTGTTACATTTATAAGATTACAAGGTTAAAATATAAAGCAGGATCGAAAGTAATTTCTGACATAAGATTGCTTATGATTGGTTTTCTAAGAAAAAGGTCTATGGCTTCTTTTACACAGAAAGAAACATTATGCTTACTCATACATACATAGTATAACCCCAATCCAGCTCGGTCAAGCATGAAGAACCTTTATTTTGGAATCGGAAAATAATTATAAGGCATTTTGTATCCATTCAATTCAGCATTTAAGAGAATACAAATTTGGAAATTTCAATTGATTTTGTTCTTTAAATTTTCTTTTAACCGCACAAGAGGAAGTCTACACATGTCGATAGTAAGATGAGAAATATAATCCCTTATCACAAAAAGAGGAAAAATGGAGAATGAAGTTGGAAACCTAAACTTTCTAAGACTTAATTATTTCTCAACAACTAGGCTATAGTTTCTTTCGGTTTCAAATAAACATAGTCTTGAGAAAGGCCTCTCTTTCTAAGCCCTTCCAATATTTAAACTAAGTAAATTAAAAACAAAATTACAGGATTCTGATAAAATATAAGATGTTTGTTCCATATGAATTTAGTTTGTGGAACATAATATAAATTACGGCTAACGAATATTTGATAACGAAGATACCAAATATTTGTAATGCTGAAATGGTATAGACAGCCATTACTGCATTTTTATTATTTTATAATATTATTTATTAGTGTGGAGATTGGAGAATAAATTACTTACTTACTTAGGTCCTCAGACCAACGAAGTCCGCTGGTGTTTCCTAGCTTGACATAGGGCCTCAACTACTCCTACGGGCCATCGTGTGCGGTTTCCAGCGATGTATTTCAGATCCCTCCAGCTCTTACTGAATCTCGAAGATTCCTCCTCAACTATTCTCCTCCACGTGCTTCTCGGTCTGACAACTCTTCTTCGTTCTTGTATGAGTAGGTTCCATTACCTTTTCGTATAATGGTATCTATGGGTTACTGACCTGTTCACCTATATAGGTCATCGTTGGAGATACGATTAATCCAGAAAACCCGTCAGATATTTCGAATACACCTATATTAACGAAGGTTTCGTTTCCTGGTTATTGTTGTTGTTATTTTCCAGGTGCTGCAACCATATAGCAGAACTGATTCGACGTTAGAGATAAACAGTCATAGCTTTGTGTTCAAGCTCAGAGATTTGTTCCTCCAAACATTTAGCAACATCCCGAACGCAGCCTTTGCTTTTCCGGTGCCACTTACGATGTCTAGTTCGGTTCCTCCTTCAGTAGAGATGATACTTCCAATAATTGAAATGTCATAAATATAAAAAATTATTGGAATGAGATATTTTTCATTACAATTTTTTTTTAAATATCGGATGAACAAAGTGAACATCCTTGAGAAATTCTTTCTTCTTCCCTAATTTCTTGATTCCATCCCTCTAATCAAATTCAATACGATCGTAAGCAATTCCTGAAAACAAACAGTCACAGATTCTAATTTCCAATTCTGTGTACTTACTTCCGTGTAAAGGGTCTTTCCAGCTTAGAGACACAATTGTGTTTTAGAACTTGAAGACACGACTTATTCACTATTTTCTTGTTTGTAAATAAAATAAAACTTGTTTTGAAAGGACTCTAATTCACTGTATTCTTACTCTTCAAAAATTAAAATCCTTCAAAAAACTATCAAAAAAAAAAGAGTTTCAAACAATCAACAAATTCTTCGAAAGAGAAAAATAAATCTTTTAGGTTCCTCAAACGTGAATTCCCGATCCCGATCCAAATTAATTACAATCCGCCATTTAAACGAAACAAAGTAAACTCATCAATTAATTTGGAACAAGGTTGAATGTAAATTAATCAGTGTGCTCTTTCAGCATTTTGTGCTCTCATACTCCTACCAGCAGCTCAGCGCAGCGAAGCACTAGTGTTTTAAATAGATACCCCTAATAGGAATGGGAAAACTTCCAGCTTTTCTTAAACGAAATCTAATACCTTTTCATCCAACTTGCGACGCACGGCGACGGCGACGACGACGACAACGCCTCGAGATGTTGCCAAGATATCGGAATTTATTTCTGGAAAAAACTTTAATGACTTTTCTGTAAGTTTGCCATGCAAAAGAATTTGCAGCTCCAACTGTGCCACAAAATTCAACAACTAGATCTAATTAAAAACGAAATTGCGCTGTAGTCTGCTGTGTGACCAAACATTGCTTGGAAGAAGCTTTTTAGAGCAAAAACCACATCTATTCCATTGTTAGGTACATTCATATACTATACATTTCCATTTACACAAATGGAAGCTGGTTTCTTGTTGTGGATCCTGCAAATGAAACTACAACAAGTTCGTATATTTTGCATTTGTGCATTTTTAATTAAATGACTTCATTTTTGCAGGTGCAGATGCTGTTGGTGGTGGTTCAACATTCAACATTCAACAA
This sequence comes from Scaeva pyrastri, assembly GCA_905146935.1. NCBI lineage: Eukaryota > Metazoa > Arthropoda > Insecta > Diptera > Syrphidae > Scaeva > Scaeva pyrastri. Next base: position 1,095,570 of record LR989927.1, on the reverse strand, counting down.
CCAACGACCAACAAGACAGCTTCTTGTTATTCTCAAATCAAAGCCACACTTGGGATGAATCCATAATTTCTTGGCAAAAGACTTCAAAGCATTAAGCAAAAGACCTGTGTATTGTCGCCATCATCACGGAGCACAAAGCACAGCCATGGAAACCTAGAATGCAGAATCCAGCTACGAGTACGACGAAACATTTGGTCCAGATTGTACTTTCCAGTATGAATGCAACAGATGCCATCAGGAATAGTTTCAGTTATGAATACAACAACACAATGTCCCCATCGCTCCTCACAACGCCGACGATAACAGCGGCGACAAGAACCATGACAACAGGGACCCAATACTCGTCATCTTCCTTCTTGCCCCTATTTTCCTCCACGACAACGCCAACGCCTTCTTCCCCTTGGTCGACAACAATCGCTGGTGGACAGAACGACACACTTATGGCAGCACGGTCAGCAGACTCTCCGGATGTCATCAAGTACGAGCTGGTGCAGATTTTCTTCTGCATTCTGTACTCGACGGTGTTCGTCCTGGGAGTGTTTGGCAATGTACTTGTGTGCTATGTGGTCCTTCGTAATCGGGCAATGCAAACTGTGACAAATATTTTCATAACCAACCTAGCCCTTTCCGATATCCTCCTGTGCGTGCTGGCTGTTCCTTTTACACCCCTTTACACGTTCATGGGTCGTTGGGCGTTCGGTAAAACTCTTTGTCACCTCGTGTCCTTTGCGCAGGGATGCAGCATATACATATCGACATTGACGCTCACCTCAATTGCTATCGATAGGTATTTCGTGATCATCTATCCATTTCATCCGAGGATGAAACTGTCCACCTGCATCGCGATTATTGTCAGCATCTGGGTGATATCCCTGCTGGCCACGCTGCCCTATGGCATGTACATGAAGGTGGTGGCCGAAGACACCAGCCCTGCGACCACAACGCTCCGACCTATCATCGGACTAGAAAACTCAACAGTTCCGCACAGTTCGAGTCGGTATCCGATATCAGCCTGGACGTTCGCCTTTGAAAACTCAACTTCGTCATCGTCAATGGTGCCAACGTATTGCGAAGAGAACTGGCCATCAGAGCAGTACCGAAAGGTGTTCGGGTCGGTCACGACCATCCTCCAGTTTGTTCTTCCCTTCTTCATCATATCAATATGCTACATCTGGGTGTCAGTGAAACTGAACGCTCGAGCTCGGGCGAAGCCCGGCAGTAAAAGCTCGCGACGAGAAGAAGCCGACCGAGATCGAAAAAAGCGGACAAACCGTATGTTAATTTCAATGGTGGCCGTGTTTGGTCTTTCATGGCTGCCAATCAACGTGGTAAACATCCTGGACGACTTCTACGAGAAGTCCAACGAATGGCGCTTCTACACGCTGTTCTTCTTCGTCGCACACTCCATTGCCATGTCCTCCACCTGTTACAACCCATTTTTATACGCCTGGTTGAACGAGAACTTCCGCAAGGAGTTCAAGCACGTATTGCCGTGTTTCAATCCTTCCAACAACAACATCATCAACATTACGCGCACTTACAATCGCTCAGACCGGAATACTTGCGGTCCCAGGCTGCACCACAACGACGCCGATCTGGACAACGGCGATAACAACCTAATGCTGACGGAAGATAAATGCACCAAGAAAAAGGACATTATCATACCCCGTGAAGCCACCTACGGCAATGGGGCGCCTTCGATGACAGGGAAACGTGATAAGAAAGGTGTTGATATCCTGCTGAACGATGATCCATTGAAGGAGGATAACGATGTGGATTCGGGCGACGAGCAGACGGTCGAGATGAGATTTTGCGAAACGCCTTTCATGAGTTCGGACAATACTACGGGATGCAGTAACTTTGAGACAAGTACCACCGACAACGAAAGGACCAATGTATCTCTGATATCCAACTAAGGTAAGTGTTATTTGGTTCATCCTTTATTTGTTATTATATTCACATACATACATACATATACATAGCAACATATTTTGTAATGAAGTGCAATTTTTATCGAGTGCTTATTGGAGCCCAAACCAATGAGCCACAGCTGCTTCACTTCCGTAACTGTCAATTTTCTTTGTTTTTATTTTTGACATCTGTTCACTGACGAAAGTTGGGTTTTACGCAACCCTTCGACTGACACGAAACAATGGGTGGACTTTATATTAAAATGTTGTTGTTTTTTTTTTTTTGCTGTTGACATGTCATTAAAATAATACATGTTATACCTACACACACATGTACATATGTATGTATATCTATATTATTACGAGTACTTATACAAGTATCTGAATTTGAATCTCCAGAGGCGGCGCGTGCTCGAACAAAGTTACTGGTGTCATTGTATTAACATTTTTTTCTATGAAACCAGTGACGTATCTGAACATTTGGCGCCCCCTTCCCTTATACGAAATATTGTCAAGTTTCAATAGTTTTTTTTTAACTTGCTTTCTTCACGGACAGCGCGATAGAGAATTCTCCATGATCAAAAAACCAAGAGTACATTTGACATTACATTACTTTACATACAGCACATAGTGCGGTATTACACGGCGCATGTTAAGTCTCGCATGAATGAAGTGCGAAAGAGAAAGAAAGAAAGAAAAAATGAAACAGAAATAAATCTTTCTCGACATGCACGGACAGAATATTCCTCGCATGTTTTTGACGTTTCTCTTTCTACTTCTCCGTTGTTTTTCGAATTTGCTTTATTTCGTTTCGTTCGTTTTTAAAGAAACATCCATAATGAGGCTTTGGCTAATGAAAATAAAATAAAATGGAATGAGACCTTAACATACGACTTTATTATTTAATTTATTTAAGTAAATCTAAATTGTTCAAATCATTTCCTGGTCCTATTTTTTGATTTTTATTATTTTTTTTTTAAATTACTAAACCGATCACAGAAACAACGAATGTGAAATGAAAGAAATCTGTCAAAAAATGAGTAAAGCTAATAACTCAGAAAAGTCTTCGTGTAATAACGAGCGCATCACCGAAAGACACTCCAAAACGAAATCACCGAGAATTAAGCATTAAATACATGCGCCGTGTAATACCGCAAATAAATGCACAGAGTAGAGACACTTGCACCTAGAGCTCCTGAGACTATGGAAGGTGATACAACACAAGACATACATAATTACAAGACAGAAGGACAGACTGGAAGGAAGAACAACAGAAAGAAAGAACACATGACAACAGCACGCGGTCGCGGTAGGTTTCGAATGGTAAACCATCTTTCTACTAACCGCGCACACTGATGCTTGATTTCGGTGATCTATGGGAACCAAGCTTTTATCAGTGACGAGGCCGTTGCCAGTAACCAAGAGTATTTCTTTTGTCTCATAAAGAACAATCTGAAGAATATTATATACTAAAAGTTTAGATTAGTAATAAAATCAATTCCAGCTATAATCCGTAGATCAAATGCTAGGATTGTATTTAAGTCCATGCTAAAAATCAAGAACTAGAAAATGTGTTAGACCCTATTCTTGTAAACATCTGGTCATATTCACTGAATCGAAATTCACTTTGAACGAATCCGCCCCTGATGTAGTCGTGACTCTTGAAGCAGACTAATTACTCGTTTATTCATTTTCAATTGCACTCGCACATCAAACTTTCGAAAATTGTCAGATACGAGTAAGTTCTTATATAATCCACTATAAGGATTAAAGCAGGACAAAAATCAATCCACAATCAAAACACAGCACATACACATTAAATTGGTTAAGTGGTTTTCCTTGTTCCATCCACAAAACCTTCAAACCACAGTTATCTCGTTTATTAAAAAAGGACAGGCAAACAGTTTTACCGTTATACCAAAGGCAAATAAAGAGCAATTGGCCAGTTTCCATGCAGCCACAGAGAGTAATATTGGCTTCTGGCCTTCTGGTTCTGAGTCCTGACCTAATCTCTCAAATGCATCGGTTACACTCATTTCTATATCGTTCCAGCAGCTTAGCTCAATATATTCCTAGGTTTTTTTTTCTTTTTTATGTCTTTTACGGTCGATTTAATAAATCGACATTTCGCCATCGTCATGCAGTTCCACAGATCGGGCCTTGCTAGAGTTATTTTGTTATTATTGCGTTACGCCGTTACGGTGATGTATACATTCTTACACTACGTATTATGAAGCTGTTATAGACTGTAGCTTTTTGGCGGAAAATACTTTATTTTATTGATCAATCAAAGCAAAGTGTAGTCTATATAGCCTGTAGGTATACTGTTTAAGTGTGTAGTTTGTAGCCTCATGCTGGAGGCAATACGAGAGATTCCGTCAAAAGGAATGAGGACACGATATGGACACAGGCTTCATGACATGGAAATAGAACGGGAAGTGGGAGATGGAAGTGCTTAGTATCTATTCTCCGTATGTTACAATACATACATTACATAAATGTTTTGTTTGTATAAAGGAATGTTTAATGTTTACTCCTTAAACCGGAAAGAACGAATAAGGAGGCAGAAAAAGAAAAATCACAAGGCGGAACTTTGTTACACTAAAAAGGAAGTAACATAATACTGTGGCTCCTTGTGGTAAGGATAGACCTTCATTAAAACTATTTAGGTTTAACGTTTTATGCTAAGATATACACATAGAGTATTATCACAATGAGCCCTAGACGATAAGGAAAACATATAAAAGGAACGAAACGACCGAAGCGTCGCACAGTGGGGAAAAAGTGGAAAAAACTACTTGGTATGAAGGTTGGATTTTTTTAAATGTTGGAATCGTTTCTTATAGTAAATATGTTGTAGAATCCGAATATGAAACCATTTTTTTCTAAAAAAAATTCTAGGCATAGAAATTTGTATTCAAAGTTGAAAAATAGTGAAAACTGATGTAATTATGAGTAGTTATTAAATGGTGTAAAATCGGTTAAATTTTGACTTAAATTTTTTTTTTTTTTGGAAATATATTAAAAATAAACACGTTAACGATATGAGATGCAAGTTTAACGGGAAAAAAATTTCTTTTATTTTTCATTTTAAGAAAACTTATAAATTCTCGGAATTTTAAATTCACAAATAGTTTTAACTATTTCCTCCGTCTGCCTCCGTGGGCGGATACATATCATAAGAAAGTGCTGAATCTCAGCAACATTTTCCAAAAAAAATCTCATCCGAAGACGTCCGTATTCGATTTTTAGATCAATTTGAAGCTAAAAATGTGTGAAAAACGTATTTTCTAAAAATGCAGAATATAGTAAAAAATAGGAAGGATTTTTTTTAAAAAGCACATCTTTTCATATGTATTTTGATGAGAGGAATTCAAATCTGAAGTCAGTTTATGAAAATATCTACATATTAAAAAAAAATCGGTACAAAAACATTAAAAATTGATGGTTTTCAGGGTTTTGTGCAATTTTGTAGGTTATTTTGAATAATTGATATAAGATTGGGATTCAAAGTATAAAAACACTTAAGCAAAGATGTGATTAATAGTAAAACCTATTAATTGTTTATTTTAATTTTCTTTCTTAAATAATTAAGTTGTCAAGAAACTCTCATTTTCGGAAACTTTGTTTGCAAGAGAGTACGAAGTTTTGCTCTGATGCACAATTGAGGTAGTTGAAGCTGATTCTCATTTTTTCTTTGTCATTATTAATAATGAATTAATTTAATTTATTTTATTTTTTATTTACTTATTTATTTTTTCATCAATGGATTTACAATTTAGTAAAATTGAATTAATATCTTAAATTGAATTAAAATAAAGTCGAAAACTAAGTGAAATTAAAATAAATTGATTAAAATTAAAATTTTAAAGAAATAATTAAAAATATATGTACTTAAATAGTAAACATTATTATAGAATAAAATGATAAAAATATGTCGTTAATAATTGTTAAAATTGAATGAAAAAGAATGGTTTCATTTTTAATGTCGTTTTCCCCCATTTATATTTCTAAAAACAGTAACCTTGGTTAGATAAATGTTTTTTTATAGGTGGATTGAAATATCCACTGAAAAATTTCATAAAAATCGTACAGGTAGTTCAAATTTTATCGAACTAAGAGCACATCGATGCAAAAAATAATATTAAAAAAGGTTTATATTAAAAGGAGAACAAACTGGGCGTGGCAGTGGGCGGAAGGTAATAGTATAATTTTGTTTTCATTGACTATCAACCCTGAAAATTTCATTGAAATCGGTTTAAAGATTTAGTTTTTATTGAAACGAACAATAAGTAGGCGTGTCAGTGGGCGGAAATTACTAAGGAAAATTTCTCTTGAAACTGAGTATCATTCCTGAAAATTTCAACAAAATCGGTTCAGTGGTTTAGATTTTATGGAGTTTTTTCCACTCTCCCATACAAGTCGCCCCACTGTGCGTCGGTCGGGGGGGTTTTCTTCCATCCCATATTATTTTTGTACGGGTATCAGTTTGAGTAGTATAAAAATAACAGTTTTCTTTTTATAATCTGCAATTATCCCACTTCAAAAGGAGGAGTTTTTGGTTACTATAGAAGGTCTTGTTTGGATAAACTTTATGAGGAGCCACAATTTCTTAATACCGATTTAACATATTGAGTAAAATGTTTTTGTTCTATAAAATTGATTTAGAAGCGCCCTTAATTAAATTTGTTTTGTAAAAGTAATTTCTAATTTAGAAAGAGGTAATAAGGTGTTATTTTGTGGACTGTTCATAACCTATATAGGAATGTAGGAAAACACTAACACCACACAGGCCACAGCAAGAAGGGAATATCGGGGGTATTGTTGGACGTTGGACCAAGCGAATCACTACAAAAATAAGCGTACGACATTCTGGCATAAAAAAATAATTCTGCTTGTCAAAGACCGCGCTATTTTCCATTTTCTTCTATTACTAAATGAATTTTGTAAACCAGATTTTGTAAACAAGAGAACATTTCAAAAGCTGGATTTTGATTTAGTTGTCTTAGTATTTGAAACTGTTTTTTAAGGATTGTTAAATTGAACAGTTTTGAATTTTTAAATTCATGTAACGTGCAAATTCCATTCTTTCTTTTGATACTATAGCTTTCACTTAAATTTTAACTTACTATAACAAAAGAAAATGCCTTAAAATTTATCTGTTCCTTTTACGGAGATCGTACTGTAATTCTCTATTACGTGAACACAATTTGCAGATTGTTGCCCACGTATACCAATGTAGATGTCAAAAACATGCGAAAAAATATTTAGTAAATAACTGAAATCGCCAAGGAAAATAAAAGCAACTGCACAGTTTTCAGGGAATTGTCCCTACAAAATAATAACTAAATTTTAATGGAATTACCGTTTCTGATGCATTGCACAGGGTAAGGATACATTCCTTCCACCGGATGCACTGAACATTTTCAAAAGATTTCTTTCATCGTTTTTTTTTTTTAAATACACAAAGCTTATCAAGCTATGTACCTACATACATATGTATGTAAGTAAAGTCACGTTCCAATTTAAGTTTCAATAGAAACTCCATTTTATTTTATATTTTTTGAATAATACCTTCTTCCATGGAGTGGAAATTTCCTCGAGCGTGTGCAAGAAATTATACACAAATATCATGCATTCGGGGCAGGACATGGCACTGGCACTGGTTCAGCACAGAACAGCACACACAACAAATTCGAAGAAAAGAAAACAACAACAACAAAAAAACGCAATTTATCTGTCAAATATTGATCTATTTGTGTTGTACCTACCTACCAACCTACATCCCTTCACAAAATAACCAATAACTCACACACAAAAAGAAATCCTTTAAAAAGAGGTTTCGCCCTGAAAACTTCGGGATACTACGAGTATGTATGTATAACCCTATGGTATACTATGTGCCAGGCAAAAAGTGTGTATCACCGGATTTTCTTGCTTCCGGTATATTCTTCGATTTGTTCATTCTAAAATTCAATTTTTGCCATTCGCCGGATGTGTGTTTCCAAAAGCTCCAAACTTCGATGCTGGCCTACGGCACATAAACGACATTCCCAATTCCCACACTCCTTTTCAAAATATCTTGTTATCATCAACTTCGGCGCGGAAAATCTATCTGTCTTCTTCGAAAAGCAGAACATACTTGCATATGCACGAAAATGTACATACATATTATATTGTATAGAATGCTTATCCCATAACAAACCAAAGTGTTCCATAAATTCCCCTCACATGAATCCATATCCTTTCTTTTCCAACCCCAGCCCGACACATCATTTTATAACACACTTTATCGTTACATTATTCATTGCCACAAGCGGAAGCCTAATTTCCTCAGCCTTCAGCAGCAGCAGAATTTATCTTCCACAGCTTATCCAAAATTTCTTTTTCACATAACACACAAAACATAAGTGACGTAAATGAGTTCGCAGTTACTCATCCTCCCCAAACTCTGACACAGTTCCTCAATGTCCTGTCCACATCTATACGAGTAGTATAGGTAGTTGGTCCTTAATAGATCGTAAAACCTCTGCCGAAGCCGAGCATTCCCGGTGTCAGACTGGCCATTAGTTTGATTGCCCCGCGCCCGCACCACCTTGATGTTGACCATGATGTGAAATATTAGGCATGTGAGACAGCGGAAGTTCTGTTTCTAACTGTAATCGTACTCGTAGATATATTGCCATGGAATGCTGAAGAAATAAAACAGGAATTCTGTGTTATCATCAGGTGTCCTGGCTGACAATGATGATGCTCTATTAAAGTGTGCACTTCGTTTTACCTGCACCCGTGAAGAATATTTTTGTCATCTAAAAGAAATAGCTCCTTTTCAACGCCAACGCCAACGTCAACGTTGGCAAGGATGACATTTGTCAAACAGCTATGATGTGGCTTTTAACGAAATTATTTGTTTTTGCTGAGCTGTACCGCACTTATTGGCTCCAAGGATCTGGGATCTGGGAAGGAGAGAATTCCTTCTCAAGGTTTTAATATCTCCCAAGGAGTGGGGAACTGATGCTGCATTGAAGTATGAATACAACGGAAAGACAATGTTGATGCCTGATGTTCTGTTATCACTTCCGCTTATCCCTTGGGGATTTGCTAGAGTGTCTACACACAATTTGTAGATGTGTAGGTGGCTTATAAATTTGCGCACTCTAATGGACAATTCTGTTCTTTTGTCCTGGTAAAATATCCTCCCGAGTTAAACGTGTGGATTAAAAATTGGCATAATTTTATTGAAAAATGCAAGTACGAATTTTATAGTCAAAGTGAGTGTGTATGTGTACTTTAAATGTTGAAAAGTTATAATAAATTGTGCTACTTTTGTTTAACAGATAATAATGAGTTCAAATGCCTTGGGAACAACGATTGTCATTAATAATTTCAACTTGAGTGATTAATTTTATTTATTTATTTATGTATGTCTTATTTTTGAATTTCGAATAACATTTGCTTCAACAGTAGGTACAGTACTTTTGTACCTACCTACATCTTTATATAATAGAAAGTCGTGTTAGTTACACTATTTATAACTCAAGAACGGCTAAACAGATTTGGATGAAATTTGGCACAGAGATAATTATAGTCTTTATCCACGTTAAATGCATTTTATTTATATTAAGCATGGACCACGTTTTACACAAAAACTAAAGCGGTTACTGTTTTAGATTCAGCACAACGAAACAGATGGTTACAACATCTAGGATTCTAGGACATGAACTTTGGTTGTCCTGCTGTTCGATCCACTTTTTATTAAACTTACGAAGTACACCGGGCCATCTCGAAAATCAAATAAGCAACAACAATATTTTTAAATAGCTTGAGTTTCTGAATTAAATTGGGGCGAGACGACGTTAATCGGGCCCTCTAGTTTATGTTTATAGATGTAATAAGTTTTCGATAGAAGTTCAAAGACTTGCAATTGCTCACTGGTAATTTGTTTTGTCATAGGTCAACCGAGTAGAAGACTTGGCAGTTGAATATTAGTGGAGCAATTGTAACTCGTCGGTTTCATCGGGTTCAATGGGATTCAACCGCGGTCCAAGTTGGGTACGAGTTGTAAAATTCAATTTAAAAACAACTCGTAATACCTCTCACTAAACAAATGTTAGCTCACCGAAATCGGTTTTGTTGAATCAATGTTTCTGAACCACGAGTTAAATATTGAACCCCGATTGAGCAAACAGCTCCAAAGTGCAACTCACTTCGAATTTTCTTGCAAGGCAAGTACCAACACAACTTTATTCAAATAATTTTATCGATATGTCAAACTTGAGAACCTGAAACACCTTAGATCATTGGTGTGGAATTAAGTTAACTACTTTAAGTCTATTTTTTGTCGAATTCAAAATGTTCCTTTAAATAGAACTTCAATTGAATATCGCTACCCACCTATAGAAGTGCTTTAGTCACAATATTTGATTATATGTATTTGGGACAGTAGAAAACTACGTTCCCAAGTAACATCAATGGAAAATATATTTAGTTTTCTAAATGTGTGAGTTTATTTCCAATTTTGTTCAGCAAATGTAGATATCAATCGAAATGTGTCTCCAATTGATTTCGGTTCTCAAAAATGGGCAGCCACATTGAGTGATGAAATGTGATAGATATGTATATATTAACAAAAAAATCCTAAGACACCGGAAATTGTCCGTTAGGTTCGTAATCAATATCAGTCAATACGTTTCTACATAAGTATTTATTTAGTTTTGAGTCCTCCCTCTTACGAGCCACTCACATACAGTAGACGCGCTGAGTAAACGAACCACATGAAATCCCCCCCACTTGGGTACTCAAATATTCATCTACGAGTTATAAAGAAGCGTCTGAAAAGTTTCGAGCACTGCAATGTGGCCAAGTGTACCTACTTACCCAAGCCTACATCCTAAATGGTTTTGAGGTTATTAAAACGTCGAAAATTCCAGCCAACAGGAGTAGCAGCAGCAAAAAAAACATCGCATGGTTCGCTGACTAGAGTATAACAACAATAAAGTAAAATTCTGAAGGATTTTTCCAAGCAAAGCTTAAAACGTGTATATACGAGTATATATTTATAATATTTTACTCATTCTTCCTGTGGAAGCAGGTTCCGGTTGAGAGTTTTTTGTTTTTCTTTTCTCAAAGCACACAAACACTCGAGCAAAGTTCAAAGTTAAATAAATCCTTCGAAAAGCTAAAGGACTTTGAACAAAAAATTTAAGAATTATTTACTACAAAACGAAAAGTAACAATGAGTTAAATAAATACAAAAAAAAATCTATGCAAACTTTTTTGAAAAGTGCTAAGAGCCCAAAAAAACACATATAGAGTACAATAAAACCTTAAGGAGTGTTTTATTTTTAAAGGACTCTTAACAACTGCAAACGCTTATATTTTCTTTTGTTGGTCTTTTGTTTCGTGTGGCGGTCTGGGTATTTATTTTGCATTTAATTTGTATATATAAAAGGACGCAGACGCCCCTCCCTCTTCAACATTTGTCGGTTAAAAAAGGTTTTCCTATTACAATTTGTTTTTAATACACGTAATTGGCTCGTATCCACAAGTGCCATTTTGAATGACAGGTTTCGAGGAAAACAACCTCACAATATTCTCGTTGCAAATGATTTGTCTGGAACAAACGCTTCGTCGTCGTCATCGCATCGTCGCCGTCGGTCGTCCTTCGATGTTCCTTAATTTATAATAAAAGCTACAAGGCACGAACCAGTCCTTAACATCAACATGTGTGTCATCAAAGTAGGTATACACTTTTTATGTAATACCAAATACCTTACCCTGTCCCTGCTTTGCTAAAATTGCATTCATGTTTGTGACATTTTGGGTATAGAGATCCTCAATCAAGGGTATTTCCATTTCGTCCTTTTTAGGGTTTTTTCGACACACGAACAGCATGAATTATTAGTTTCCATCAAATTTATACATCAGATATAGATATAGATTGGAATGGAATGGAATGGGCAGAATAATTTATCGAACCTAAATAATAAATAAGTTATCTTATAATAAAACAAGATTCAAGTTTTTGTGAATGTTGAATTTGGAATTGGTAAATGTCTTGAATGTCCTGCTCCTGGAACTTATAACAACAAAATGTGTCTGTCGATATCCTTGATTACTTTATGGAGTTTTTTTTTTTTAGTTTCTATTAAGAATCGTCTGTGAAAATGACTACACGGATGACTGGTTTGGCCTTTTTTATTGGCTTCCGATGTGGATGTGAGTACGAGTATAATGTATATTTTCATCCTCGGAAGAAACTGTCCAGAGGTTTGATTAATGAGCTAGGTTTTGGGTAGGTACATAAATTGTTTGGATCGGGTGCGGGTCGGAAATAAAACATTAACTTTAGGTAGAATGTAGACGTAATTTTTCTAGATTAACGTTTATAGCTTTTTGATGGGTTTTAAATGTGAAGAGCTCTTATTAAGTTAAGGTTCAGACCGTTCGTCATTGTTTTTTGCTTTTGTTTGATACTATTTTTTGAATCAGATTCATTATGGGGTTCACACTATGTCATGTCATAATTTTATGTTTCTTTCGCTTTTTTTGGAAAGAATATTAAATTTAAACAACCAGTTGCTTTTATTTTTAATGTACAAAAAAAAATGTTTGTACCTTTTTATATCTGAAAATTTTGTTTCTTTTTTCTTAATATTTTAAATAATACCTACCTATATATATTTTTGTCGTTTTTTTATGAAAAAATTAATTGTAATACTCTCTTAAACCAAAAACAAACAATTATTTTGTCCATGGTTTTATTCCAAGAATACGTAAGGGGGGTCTCCAATAGTCAACAGCATTATAGGGGCCAGTTATAGCTATCATTGGTTTTCATAATTGAAAACAATCATTGGAATTTTCTTGACAAGTTGGTTATAGCTGTCATTGAAAAATATCTGTCATTGAAAATATCTATCATAAAAATAAAAAATTCTGTTTCTTATACAACCTCTACTACTTGGAAAAAAAGAACAAATTAAAATTCTAACAACTGTGTAAATAATAATATATTTTTACATATCTATAATTTTCTTTTAAAAACGACGATGTACAACTGCACAATTCAAAAGAAAGCAATCATTTGAGGTTAGAGTTGATCATTGAAAGAAAGAATGTTCATTGAATTGAAAGAAAACCTGACAGGTGGGAATACAAAGAAAATGGAATGCTTTCAATGGAACGATTTTGTTCCAAATTATAAAATCAGGCATCAGCTGATCCTTGAAAACGATTTCATCATTGAAAAAGTAAAATTGAATTTAAAGAAAAATGTTGAGTTAAAATAAGTATTTTCTTTTGTAAGAAAATTCTCCAACTCGTTACCTTCATTTTGATACCAAATATAACAGATTTGACTTTTTCTATCGCTTTTAAATAGCGAAATAAAATTTAAAATGATGAAAATAACTGGCCCCTTATTTAGCCATTATTTCTCGTAAATTGTATCACTTTTAATTTTGATATGTGGATTTTTTATGGTCGTATTCAAGACTGATTTTTTACGTTTTTACTTCTATTTTGAATTTATATAATTTGGTGATAATAGAAACCAATTTAAAGTTTAACGTTGAACAATAAAACAAGGGCCCCTCCATTTCTGTCATTTCACGTCCATTAGAATAAGGAAATATTTTCTTAGGGTATTTATACATTTATATGTTTTTCTTCTACTTGCGGCAAAATCAAAAACCTTTATGAAAATCCCAAACGTCTATAGATATCAATCTCAGCTCAACCCCTAAATTAGGGTTCTTTACTCGTAGAGTCGTAGATATTTTCGTTTATATTGATTAGATCCATAATTTTCCACATGATTAAAGAAATCATTAATTCTAATTAAATTCTATTAGAAAGTACCCCATTTCCGTCTTTGTTCAAAATTCTCATTTTAATATCCCAATTATTGATTTCAGACGAAAACATACGTATGTACATATATTGGAAACGAGTTGATATCATAAAAAGCCGAATGTGTCACACCCCCTAATAACTAGGTAATAATTCACTTAAATTATTCATCAGCTTCGCTTTTTAATGGCTGTCAGGAGTCGGTCTCCAGAGGAGTTCTTGGCCTTATCGTCTTTATCTACCACAAGGTTCGTTAAATAAATAACAAAACAAAACAGCAAATACTCGTTTCTACAAATTAATACCTTACCCTACTATATGTTCAAGTTTAATGAAACGCAAATTTTGTATTTTGTTTGAAGTACCGTTATGATAGATTGCTGACAACACAACACTAAGGGTTTGAGGGCGACAGCCTTGTATGTAGGAACAATACCTTGCCTGCACAAAAAGTTGATTTATGATGTGGGTAAGGCAGAAACACAAAAATACCAAAATACAATACTTGATATATTGCTCCAGCTCCATTGTTTGGACGGAAGGGGCCAAGGATTAAGCAACGATTTTGACGACATCATATTTTATTCCGAATTGTATATGACCTGGAACTAGCTTCCATATCGGCTACATAGTAAATACATACATAAACCCGTAAATGAGGGATCCACAATGATTATTAAAATTAATTGCTTAAATATGTTAAATAAATTGGCAATATCTGCTGCACCTGTCGAGGATATTTGTTTTCCGTTTCCGTTTCATTTGTTTTTTGTTTGTTTTTTTTTTATTCCCAAAATAAATATACCCACATTGAAATTTGAAATGGGTCCTTTATAATTCTTTATGGCCATTTTTGTTCTGCCATTTATTCACTCCACAGTAACAGTACACAGTAACAATACTCGTTCACACGTATGCAACACCAGCACAACTGATATATCTCACTTTAAAATCCCTACACCACAAGCTTGGCTGAACGGCTGTGTTGATTAAGCGATTAGGGATACCATCAATCTTCTTCCTCATCTAAGTTAACGGCCGTTAAAACCGAGATGCCAGAGTATTTAATTTCCATAGAGATTGTGTGACGACCGACGGAATCGATCTGTATTCATTGGCCTGCCAGGCTCGGACTCGGACTCGGAGTTCCACTATTACCCCGACCGACCGACCGTTTGAATTATTGAGAGTCCTGTATCTGAACGAGTATGAAGAGTATATGAATGGTGATGGTGACAGTAACGGGGATTGGATTAAAATCAATAAAACACGCCTCACGTTCCCAACCAGCAGGACTTCCTGCCTTAAAGTATTATAAGCAGAGTCTAGTCTAAGTTGAACTTGAAAAAAACTCCATTGATTTTGATTAATAGCTTGAGTGAGTCAAACATTCCAAGCATTTTCACTTGCTTTAGGCTAATTACTTGGAATAGGTATCTATTCTGATTCTCATTAAATCGGGACATTTCGTGGAAGTGGCAAAAATTATTTTGAAATAACGTTGGATGCTTCACTCTGGATTGGAAGCTGGATATTGGATATCAACATTTTCTTAGGAAATGTTCAAATAATAATAATTTCTATAACCATGCTAGCGATGACAGCTCCATGCAATTCAAATTCAATTACTAAAAAATATTTTATATTTCCTCAAATCGAATACCCAGAACTACAATTGGACAGTAATTTTAAAGCTGGTTCCTTCTTCCTTGCAGAAGGTTGTTCCATTTTTGTTTTTGGAAACAAAATTTAATTAAAGTCACACACAAAGGATTGAGGATTGAGCATTGACCAAAGGACGGCACACACCACACACGGAAAAATCCGAATTCCCATTGTTTGTGAAATCTACGTGGATGGCCCTACCCCTTCTGCCGATCTACCGTTCTGCCAGCCACACCAGAATAGAGATGCTGGAATGTCCCAGATATATTGAACTCCTTCGTCTTCTTCTCATAGATGCACTATTGGTACG
Organism: Scaeva pyrastri; assembly: GCA_905146935.1. NCBI lineage: Eukaryota > Metazoa > Arthropoda > Insecta > Diptera > Syrphidae > Scaeva > Scaeva pyrastri. The sequence continues at coordinate 1,079,832 of LR989927.1, read as the reverse complement.
TACACATCACGGTGTTTTGGTGAGGTTTCTGAGGAACCTTACTGTTGTTTGGGCATGGCCAACAAAGTTGCATTTTAATTTCCTGCAGCTTCACCGGAATGCTGTTTCATTGCCTTACCACTCTGGCACTGCACTGGCATTGGTATTGGTATTGGTCTCCTGGCTATATACTCGTACCTTCCCAATTTCAGATTTGTATCCCTTTTGTTCCGATGGCTTCCATATACATATGTATGTATGTATGTATTTTTTTCGTATTTGACTTTGGCTAGGAGAAATGGGATTCTGTGTTTTGTGCAGCACGAACGTGGAAAGGGTGACTGCTGACTGTCATGAGACAGGCGTCAAGAGAAGGGACGTAGAGCTTTTGGGTGATTGCTCATATTGTATACCTTCTGTCAAGTGGACAGTGGAGTGATGGCTTTGCCAAACATCATGCTATTTTGTGGTTATATAAGTCAACAAGGTAAACAAAATTAAGCTTGATTGAGCAGGCGAGCGAGCGTAAGTAAAGGATAACATTTCCTGTCCAGGAGAATCATATCTCCGTGTACATTACATATCTACAAATATAGATGTCACGTGCTATTGTATTACATGAGGCTTACGATTGTGAGAGAATGGACAAAATTATTGCTTAATTCAAGTCTTTTATGCATCAAAAGTAAATGTATGTGGTTTCGTTCATTGAAAGATTCTTAATTAAAATTAAATAAACTTCCTGTTGTCTGTCTATGCCTATAGTCTGTAGATCTTTTGTCCGACGTTTGACTCATGACTATGATATCAGTAAACTCATTTTGGGGCATCTAAGTATTTTTGAATTAATTAACAAAAGTGGATAAGTACATAGTAGTTTTGCTATAGTAGGAAAGAATGTTTAGTGCTGGTGAAGAGCTTGCAGCGCGTGGTTGCCGGGGGGGATTGTTGGATCAGTTGGTCAATATAGGTCAATCTATTGGGCTGGGTTCAATCCTAGTCTGATGCGAATACTGCAACACACAATTTTTTTATCTTCACAATCCTGCGTGATATGCAATAAACGGTAAGTCGTAGGCTTGCATTTCAATCTGGAGCTGTAATCGTGCCTTCGAGTCTATAAAATTAATTAAAATATCAATACTTCAAAGAATTTTATGTTCATTTATTCTACATACTCACAATACAAATGTGAATAAAATGATGTTCCCTTGAATTCTTAATGTTAAGTTGACAGAACACTTGGATCCTTAACTAAGTTTATGGTAGCACTACATTAAGTAAAGATAAGACTATTTATTTATTAGACAACAGCTTTGTCAAGAACAAACAAAAAAGACACACGCACTTTACTTTGCATGCCAAATCATACCTTCTTGTTTTTGGTAACGCCTCATTTACTTAAAAGCTTATACATAATACGAGTATATCCTTTCTCTCGACCATTTGTATATGTCTGGGTCTCTTTTGAAGGAAGGTCAAATAACGAGATTTGAGAAATGGAACTCAAAACATACTTTGAAAGATAAACAATCCTAAAAAATCCTATAAACATTCATAAGACAGTTGATTATTTACTCGTATAAATAAACTATTTGCAAACAATATTTTTGTTAACTAATTTAGTAACTTCCGTTGACAGCTTTTCAATCGATGACTTTTCTGTTTTCTGTTACAACTGCATTTAAATAAAAGGAGTAGGTTTATGTTAAAAAAGGAACTGGAAAATGATACAATAATTTAAAGAGTTCTGGATGACATTTTCTGAAATTGAAAAATAAAAAATCACGGGTTTAACATCTTTTCCCAAGATAATTTCAAAGAACTAATCAACTTTGAAATATTGCAGAGTGTAGGAGAAGGAGTTACCTGAGTAACAAGATTTTGGTTGCCAAGGGAATCTCCGGTCAAAAAACACGTTTCTTAACTGCTTTCACCTCCTTTAATATAAATTATTTATGTATACAATATTGCGTCATTTTTTGAATATTAAAATAAAATCAGTATGGAAGTTTTAAACAACAAAACAAGTCGCAAAATCCTCGGAAATTCAAAGTAAGTTTCCAAAGAATTATTTGTACCTGTAAACAAAAACTTGAATGAAATTCTTTGTGTTCTCTTGTGATGTTAAAGTTTTACGGTCCTTATTTTTTGTATAAAATAAATTTTAAGGACTCGAAAAATGAAGAGGAATTTTGCTGGATAAAAATTGAAAGGGATATTGAACACCAGATACATACTGTTTTTTTTTTTTTAATTATAAAAGTCAGATAACAATGAGAATGATACCTTCAGTCGATCGATGTAAAAGTTCCATTCTTGCTTTAACAGAACTCCTGGTCAATTTTTGTTCCTTTTTGTTTCCCCGAAATATTTTCTTTTGAAATAACTCTTATTTATCTTATAAATCGTGATAAATCATCCTCCAACTTGCGATTTCTTAACCTTGATCGAAATTCACGAACAAATCCATATTCCATTGAAACGAATTCAAGTGTTCGGAATTTGAAGCAATTAAATTGGGGAAAAGCTTTTAAAGGTCTGATGGGTATAGGTATAACTTGCATACAAACAAATCTCGGGGAGGAACCCTTATCTTACATTTATGTACAATGTACATCAACCGTAGGTTTGCTTTTCATAAACCATCACCCCAACAAAAGGATATTCGTTAAAATATTAAATCTACTTCAGGTCAAGTGGGGTGTGTGTAAAGTGTATAACTCGCATGAAAAGAATATAGGTATCCTTTCTACGTATGCTACCTATACATACTCGTACATAAATAAATGTTGGAAGCACATGTCTTGACTCACGTTTCATATTCACACACAGGCCTCCCAGCCTCAGCTTCAGCAACAGCAACAGCCAACCTCAATCCACCCACCAGCTTCATGGACATCATAAGTTATGAATGTGTATCACGCCCCCTGAAGAAAATTGTGTAAGCGCAATCCGCCGCACGTTTTTCCTCAAAGCGAGTTTTGCTAGCTTTTAATTTACGACACATCACCGCCTCGTTAGCGTTTAGGAAATATTACAATTTAACGCTCGAATGATATTCATTTGTCTTCATATAACACAACAAAAACAAAATGTAAAACCCATTACTGAAATTACATTCTCACTGCATTCCTCCCGGTTATTGTGTTTGAGGAATAAATTTAAGTGTCTTAAACAACATTTCGCATACATTACTGAAAATCTTTTCGCTTGCTCTCTGCCAAGAAATCGTACAAAAAAAATTACAAAAAAAAAAAAACGGCGAACTCTCAATGTCATTGCTTTGCTGTGCTTGAAGTTCGGTGCGGGGGCTCTGGCTACCCCTCAAAACTTAAAACACTAAAACACTGGTCCTTGGCGGCAAGGGTTTTAGAAATTTCTTTCGAAGTATGTACAAGGTGGTGCAAAATCGATTGTCTAATTTTGTGACCGCCCTCAGTGTTGATTAACTTTTGGGACATTTTTATCTAATTTTTCGCAATTTCCGAAAATTTTCTTTCAATAACTTCTTGCAATCTTGTCGAAAATTCTCCTTAGGGGCTGCAATTTTTGTTAAAACAGTATGTTCACCACACTGAAAATAAAATCGTACATAATATCAATGTAGGCCTTACATTGAGCTGTTATACATTGGCATGATGTAAAAACCATTGGGACAATAAACCATACATTCTAACAATGTACCAAAATTATTCGTTTTCAATGTACCCTACATTGTTTGAATGTAGGGGAGTACATTGAGCGATTCCCATACTAAAATTTGCGGAAATCGACGCAATTGGAATTTCAATGTACTTTTTCGTTAGTTGATGTACGGAATACATAACAATTTTAATTGATAGTACATCGAATCAATGTATTTTTACATTGTTCCAATTAACCTTTTTTTTACACTGTCTCAATGCAGAAATACATTGCGATGATGTACCAAGTACATGTACTTTACATTAATTCATTGAAAAATCAATGGAGCTTTCAAAGGAAGCTTTTTTAAGGTTTAATGTACTTGTTACATTATTCTAATGTATCATACATTGACTTAATGTATAAGATGCATTGGGATCCAAAAATCTGCTCAATGTACTTCTTACATTGCCCCAATGTATTTTACATCATTGTACATTACTCTTTGAAAGCTTTAATCGATTAATGTACTGAAATACATTGTCCCAATGTACTTCAACATCGGCTGAAAAATAATGTAAAAAACATTGGGACATTGTACTTTTACATCAATATTACGTACCTTTTATTTTCAGTGCAAGCTCACTAAATGTTCGCATTTAAGAAATTCCGGACCTATACAGCTTTCACCAATTACAATACCCGTTTTGCGACCACAAATCAAGAGACTTTCAGTACATGGATGTAATACCTCTTCGTCATCATACAACACACACGCATTTACAGTCCCCCAGAAACAAAATTGTACTTACTGACGTAACTTAACCACTTTTAAGTGGAAATGGATCTCGTCACGCTAGATGAACTTTGACACAAAATCGCCCTTTTAGTTGTTGAGATTAAGGATGGCTCGGCTGTAATTGACACGTGCTGGACAAATATCAAATATGTTAAATACCATTTGAAAAAAATTATGACATCTTCCGATAGGGTAATAAATTTTGCTCCACCTTTTACTCCTATGTATAATGCCCATCTTTTGTGAGGGAGGAAAGAATATCCTTTGTCTGTGTTCGTTCAGCTTCCATGTTGCAGGGTCGTTCGTTATGCAATATGAAAAACTCTGTCCTTATATTTTCTTCCCACCCTGAAAATTTGTAATTCCTGACAGAGGTGATTTTCCGTACAGACTTTAAGGTTCAATAATTTTATGTTTCCTGTCATCGACAAAAAGTGCAACAAATTCAAAAAAAAAAAAATAATAAAAGCTTATGAAACTTACCCGAAATGCAATGCAAACAAGTGAAGAGAAAACAAGGGAGTTAAAGTACGAATCAGCAATACGAGTATAAAAATCCCCAGCTCTGAAAAAGGAGAACAATACCATAACAGGGCCCGCAAGTGTTCCTTACCTCCTGTATGGGCGTATTTTTGATGATTCATTGCTTTACTGTCTTTTTGTGTTCTGCGAACGCTCCTTTCATTACAGAATTACAGAAAGCAGAATTAAGTATACCAGTCAACAAGGACGAAGGAAGACTACAACATTATGAGGAATTTTTGACAAATGGCTGTCGTTTCGTTAGTTGTATTAAAAAATAAATGCCTCTCTGGCGGGATTCTTGCGAGTAAAATAAAATATAATTTTATATGAAAAATAAAATGCTCTAATGGAGCACATACATACATACATACAAAACAAATACGTATGTACTTGCCCCCTTCAAGTCTTTAAGCTAAAAAGTAACTGAATTTTAATTTTACCATTCATTTAAGTTAAGGAATATTTTGCATAAGGTCAAAGAAGATGTCAAACGTTTCCGATTTTTATTACAGAAGAGGTGGGCTTTTGCCTTTGTTTGTTCTGTCGTATCTGAATTCAAAAATTTTTAGCCTTTATCTTCATATTGCCGTCTGAGGCACAGGTATCCAAGTTTACCCTACACAATGCTAAGAAATGAATAAGAGGAACGAAAATAAAATATAAATTATCTATTGCAAAATAAATTAATTTCCTCCCAAGACGAAACGATGAAAAGATACGGATGGTCTGATGTTTTGTGCCATCTGGCTTTTCGCGGTTTTGTCAATAAAATTTCCGTCAGCAAAGGGAAAGGGAAATAAAAGAATAGATATAGAATATTCAAACCTGCTGCCTACAACTTTAAAGAAGAAAAAAATAATGATTCTATACTTTGGGACTGTCTACTTAAAAAGTATGCACTCAATTATTGGGTTATGAGTTTGACATTTGATTTTCTTGACAAAACCAAATTTTTATCTTACAACCCTATTACAGCTATCAACTATCAACTCGATACTTGATACGTAACAACAAAATGAATGAGTTGAAATCATGACTATCGAGTATCGAATATCAACTTATGTATGTAGTTGATCGACTGTGAATTTGATTAGATTTTATCGTTATTGTGAATGATTTTTTTGGTATTACGGATATCAACAAAGTAGATAGGGTAAAGGTGTCAACAGTGAATCAGGGTACACAGTGAATCATTTGCTCTCACGGTGTAATTTTTTATTTTATAATAAATCTGAAAAAGAGAAAAGATCGTCCTTGTACATTTCATCCCTTCAAACCATAAGTCTGCGTAATCCCTTGATCGGAGTCGGACATTTTCGTGTGTTTGTGTTTTCTGCATTGATAAGTAATTTTTTGTTTTCTATTTGTTTTTCTTCTCATTTAATAACTATGCATCGTAACTCCATTTGAGTGATATATTCGTGTTTTTGGTTACATTGACTTAATAATTTGTGTCAACTTGTTTAGTTATGTGAAATATTTAATATAATTTTAATGTGTTTTTGTTAAAATGGCAACATGGTACACAGTGAATCACTGATTTTTCATTTAATTTCAATTATTCAAACATGGATGTTCGCTAGAAAGCTTACATTTTAATCAAATTGATTACTTTTCTTTCCTTATTTTTTTTTTTGTATTATTTTTCTTTATTTTAAGCTTTGTGATTTTTTTCAAGTTTTGTGATTTTTTTATACATGAAGGGTTTTATTTTAATTTTTTTTTTTGTTATAAATAAAGAGTATATATTTTTGTTCAGTTTTTTATCATTATATAAGATATGACTGTTAAATATAAAAATAAGTATAAAACAAAAAACATAGTTTTTTTTTCTTAAAATACTGTTTTTACATCCCTGATTCACTGTGTACCAGTCACTGATTCACTGTGTACACCCAAAGTACACAGTGAATCATGTGGTAAGGTAAATTAAAAACATTTTTTTTTATTTTTTCCAAAGTATAAAGTTTTGAAATTTTGTGCTTAAATTGAAGAAAATATATTGAAAATTCTGTGACAAAAAAATTTCATGGCTACTATTATAAATGCGAGCTTAACAGCCCAAGATGTAAAAATTGATCCACTGTTGACACCTTTACCCTACACATCAATTACATATTTACTTATCAACCACAAATTTGTGAGTGAAACGTAACCAAACAAGTTTATTCGGTGTTTTTAAAAGTGAAAAAGTTAAAAATTATCAGAAATGATTTCTAGATAAAAATTTTCTTGTTTGGTTTTCGAGCAGTGCAAGTCTTTTTTCCTCGTTTTTTTTTTTCCTTAGGTGTAAGTTTGTGTTGACTAGCTTTCGGTGACTGCACTAGGTTTCAGTTTATTTCTGCGTCGACCAGTTCTGAATTGTTTTCTTCAGTTATTTCATTTAATAAATTGTAAACCAAACTCAAACCCCGGAGGATCAACACTTGCTGAAAAATTCATGAGTCGTCTTACAGCTTACAGCTTCTTCAATGTCAGTCAATCGGATCAGGTTATTGGATCCTCCTGCAGTTGCAGTCACTTCCATTTTGTTGCTTTCTATTCCTCACTATCACTATTCTGTTCCTTAACAAAAAAATTTATTTTTAAGAAACAAACGACAACAAACAAACAAGTATTTGTAAATTTGAAACGTCAAACAAATTAAATAAGACTCATTCACAATGATGTATTCACAATCGATCTGAAATAACCAGTTGATAACCATAATACCAGACTATCAATTAATTGATAGAAACCATAAGCTATCAAATTGATACTCATAATAGGGCTGTTAGATTTAGATTACTTTCCTTCTTCAAGAAACTAATCTTGACGTTTCGTAATTTTTTTTTTGCTCCCACTTATTTCTTAAACATATTTTGTCTCTCTTTAATTATCAAGTGACAGCGAGGTGGTATAATGTGTCGTCCGTGTTCCGTCAAAAAAGAACCGCCCACTTTTTTAATTAAGATGCCTTTTTGACAATTATGTACCTACTATTACCCTCACAAAAATCTGCAGCTGAAATGTCATTTAAATACCAGTGCTGCCAAACTGTACCTATGTATTGGTAGTAATGATGGTTGATTGTCCATTTTTATATTTACATTTATACTATGCAAATATACCTACTTCCGCAAAAAACAACTCCCATCAACTTGAGAAAGATGGTCAGTTCAATTTACACTTAAGTGCTTTCGATATTGTATACACTACACCTACCTGCTGGTCTTTTATTCATTTTGTGTCTGTGTGTGAATGTGAACTGTGAAATCTCGAGTGGAAGCCGTGACATTTTTGATAAAATTTAAAAACCACGAAGACCATTAAAATTCCATTAGTCGTCTTTTTTATTTTTGGCTGTCAATTGGAATACAAAAGGCTAAATGCTGATTAAATGGACAAATATTTGATATTCCGGAGCTCATTTTGTGTAGAAGACTTGCAGAAGGTTCGAATTGATTTGATTGTTTAGAAACAAAATATTCTGTTGTTATTATTTTTGTTTTATATTTTAATAGAAATATTTATATTTCATTTATGTAGGAAGTTAATTAATGATTAACCTTTATCTAAAAACAATATTGAAGTAAACCCGCAAAAACAGGTGTTATATAATTAGACGGAATGCGGTGTCTTGTTTCGTTATTTCGGAAGGAATTATGTACATATTTTTTTTTTAGATTATGAACATACATACATAAAGTAGAATGAGGATATTTATTTTATTTTTTCATGAAGAGTTTTTAATATTCATCACATTCAAATTTATTCGCTTTACTCCCTCAAATATACATATGATTTATTTCATGACCAAAAACGAAAAAAGTATTGAAAAAATGAGGTTAACAACAAATGAAGTTTATATGTTGCTTAAAGGACAGTTTATACATATGTATGCAATTATGCATATGTATAGTAGGTGTATTCTAATTGAGTTTAAATTGGTATTTTTCTCACCAAAGAAATTTTACGAATCGGTATGCGCTCTAAAATCTATGAAAAATCACTTCCATTGACAAAAAGCAAGAAATAACTTTTTTCAGAAGATTTCCTCGACTATATTTTGAGTGACGTGTTTCGTTTGCAGTATTTTCATATATCTTGTCCAGATCATGCAACTCCTTTGTTCGGTTTGATGGACGTTCAATCAAGGTGCTGATGCTGGCGGTATATTGTTTGCACATCACACAAACTCTCGATTCTGTATTTTTTAGTAACTTTCTAACTGATTGTTTTTATATTGACATGTCTGATTCGTTTAAACTTCAAATCAGATAGGTTGAGTTATTATTTTACCTAAACAAAAATTCCCAAATAAAATAGGGCGTGGTTCAAAGCGTATTGCAAAAAAAAAATCAATTTATTTCGCAAATCCAGCAAATTGCCCAATTCCGATTCCCCTTTTCAATACCTTCGAAAATTGGGAGTTCCGAACGGGAGGATTTTAATTAGTATTCGTGACAGGTTCAAAGAAAAAGAGGCAGCGCGAGATAATAAAAAAGCGAACATAAAAGAATCACCCAAAAGGCAATCTCACGCCCTACTCTTAATTTTTTTTTTTTTTTTTTGTCATTGCATATCCCTCGAGCCCAAATGAATCAAACTTCAATTACTTTAAAATCAAATCCGTCTTGAATGTCAAAATACCTGATACCGACACGACGACGGACGACCGACGACCGAAGACGACTACGCGACGTTATACCTTCATCCACCTGATGTATTGGAAAAAAGAATATAATACATAATTATGGGACTTCCTTCATATTATTTCGGATCTGCTGAACAAACACAAACCATTTTTTCTTCTGAGCTAAATTCACGAATCGCACGAACCTGCCGTTGTCATTCAATATTCACGATACGATTAACAAAATACAGTACCTACAACATTGTTAGCGGCAGAGGTTTGATTTGATTAAAACATCAAAAATTGTTGTACTTTTTACACCAAACCAATACTTGCCCTATGGGGCCCGAAAAAAAGGCCATAATTCAAATTTGAGGGTTATTGTTGATTTTTTGACATCATCGTGACATTTATCTTAATAACAACGCGATTTAAGGAACATTCAGTGGTTCAGAAGATGAAGGATGCGCACACCTTTGTTGACATTCGAGCATCTAATCGCTTGGAATTCGAAAAAATTCATCCATTGACAGAAAACCAATAAACATAAAAATAAAAATAAAAATACAAAACAAAAAGAAAAAGAAAAAGAGAAAAAAAAATACAATGACAATCCGTGCTTCCGGTGGAATTTAACAGTCCCCAAATGGAAAACCTAGAAGCTAGCAATTCTTCCTGAAATTCACTGAAATTTATGCAAACTCAAGTTTGGTTGAAATTTGACATTTGGGCGTTTGTACATTGTACAACATGGCGAACGTAGCGTACTATTTGAGATATTCCTATCGAAGAATGTCACATTATCTATGCTCCTTGACGTGCTCCATTGATTTATTATTGTTATTCGAATGGCAGAACTGAATTGTAGACATGCCACGTACGAGTACATAAATCAATTTTCCTTCACGCACTAAAAGGGTTTCGCCATTATCGTCAAGGATATTGAGGTTCTCCTCAGCAAAAAAAAAAAAAAAGGAGGAAACGTATCTTTTTTGATTTTTAGTAATTGGGTTTCATTCCATGTTGATTTTTTATATTTTTGTTCCTATGTATATGTTTTCTGGAATGGAAATAATTTTTCTAGCTGGATTCTGATTCTGAGGTGTTTGATTGTCGACGGCCTTTGATAATGGAATAAATTAAATTTCATTCATCGTCCTTTTTTTAATAAAAATTTAGCCGCAAAGTGAATATCTTCTTTAATTTACATAAATAAATTCGGTTTGAAAATCTGTTTGGTAAGGAGATGTGGTTTTGAATTGAATTTTTGTTGGGAAATTGTGCGTTGAAGAAAGGGGTAAAAGTAATCGACATTTTGAACAGTACTTGTTGTACATGCATACAGATTTATTATTTATATGTAGACATATCATTTCTGTATACATTTAGTTACCTGAAAAAAACCTTTTCTTCGCACTTTATTTTTTCACCGCATAAAATTGAAACAAAAAATAGACGAGTTAATTATGATTTATGAGGTACAATTTTGTTTTGTAGTCCGAATTAACTTAAAATTTTAAATTAAAAGCTTTCAATTTACGTCTCCCAACCAAATTTACAAACCGGCCTTATTATAACGACATTTTCCACTCACGACAATTCCCTTTTCCAATCCAACTTAAAAAGAAACTTTGGTTAGGAAATAAATATTAACAAAATCGATTTAATAATTTTGAACATTCTTAACAATAAAGCAAGAGTCCGGACAAGTTCAAAGAATTGTTGTTCTAAAAAAACTACCATTTCATACAAACACTTTTTCCAGTGATATATAATTTGATTGCAAAAATTGCATTCAATTGATATAAATATATGCATATAATATAATATGGACGTACATAAAATGGACATTTATTTTGAAATTCAAATTGTGAGAGAAAATTAAACAAAATAAAAAATAACCTGATTGCGATTGTCAAACATCAATTATTGATATAGTTTAGTTTAGTTTAGTTTAGTTTATTTCATCGATTTCTATACACATTAAGATACAATATCTTATTTATTGTGATAGCTTTAAAAGTTAATTTAAGGTATAAAAGCTAACATAATTTTAATAATAAATAGCATAGCAAGAAAAAAATAATATTTTACATAAATGAGGCAAACAAGAAAAAAAATAATATAAACAAAATGGAAAACTGAGTAATTAACAATTTATCGATATTTTTAATTGTTTCTTAATTTATTTATTTATTTTATTAATTCTCTTTAAATATCTTGTATTAGAGGTAAAACTTGTAATTAAAGGGATGAGAAGTAAAGTTTAAGTTTTTTTTGAAAAATGTGGACATCAACAAGTGTTCTCATGTCATTTGGTAGAGAATTCCATAGGCGTACGGCGTTGACAAAGAACTGTCGTTCTGATGTTATATATATATATATATATATATATATATATAAATAAACTTTATATACTAAGGAGAAATCAACTTATCAATTTTTCTTATTATTCACAAGGACTTTAATCATTCACAATTGTTGAAATTTCATTCAATTAACTTGACATTTGACATTTATCAATCGGATATATAAATAAATAAATCATAAACCATTTTTGACTCTCAGGTTTTAATCAAATAAAATTTAATATATTTAAAAATTTATTTCATTTGCATAAAAGCTCAGTTAAACAATAGAATAACGAATGTATTTTTATAACTTCTTTTTTTCAATTTCAGATGAACCAATGGAAGTTTCATGCATCATCCGAAATCAGAAAAATTGCTACAACAATATACGAGTACTTCCCATACTCCACACCAATGATTTCCACGAACGGAATCAATATACTTTTATCTTTATTTTCTTTTTTGTTGTTGTTGTTGTCCTGGACTGATTTGCTCCATACGGAGAAATTCCCAATTATGGAGGCTGATTAACAAACTCCAAACGTTCGCACTATCCACCGACCATGGGCATTCCTTCTTTTGTTGTCCTTATTGCAACACAAGCGTTTGATGGCTTGTCAGCAAAAAGACTCGGTGTTCCAGTGAGGATAATAATGACGCAGACATCAGATCAAAAAGGACGTGTACGTGAATCCGGAATCGGCATGGGATGGAGTTGCATAGTGCTTTTCAATTTATTTTCTGTTTGGTGAACCAAACTTGGTAAAGGTACACACGATTGTTGTTTGGGCTAAATAGAAGGATAAAAATGTAAGCAAGTCAAAGTCTAGAACGGTAATGTTTTGTTTTTTTTTCGAACAATGGCAATTTGTACAATTTTCAATGCTTCAGAACTAGAGTTTTGATAATACATACTCGTATTTATCTTCATACGTATGTGTATCGAAATATAAAACATAATTTAGAACTCTGAAACCCTTAGACTAGTACAGAGACAACACATCTATGAATTTTCGAAGGATAACCTATAGTCACGTAGATATCATGTCAAATAGTCATGTTCTGGAAGCTGGAACTCATAAGGCCACACAAGGGAATGAAAGCGGTATTGACATGGGAATACTTTTAATTTAAGTATTTTTCCTCTGTTCTGTTTTATTTTTTATTTTTACGAATCTCCAGTGCACTTTTCAAAGACAAAGGCTCAAACCCCAGCATTGAATAGCACAAAAAAGGGAAAAACAATACAAAGAAAAATTAAGTAAGCCCAACCCCAAAGCCCGAAGGATAGCCCCCAAGAAGCCACCCCTTTTCAATTTGAATTAAAAATGAGATGCAAATGTGTTCCGAATGAATAGGATATCGTCGGCACGGAGGAGTGGTGTGGGTAAAAGCTTATGGAACAATTGAATAATAATATAACCCAGATATAAGAATCTGAACTATTTAAACAAAAGGTTCTGGAACTCACTGCCTGCTCTGGCTTCAGCTTCAGCTCCAGCTCAAATAATAATGGCAGCAATGGATGAGGGTCAGGAGTCAGGACTTTATTGCTCCATTAATATTGATCCTTCCATTTATGTATGCTAAGGTAATGAACGTGGTATGGAAATTAAAGGTGTTTCCAATTAGGATCAGGTATAATAAGCTCAAAGGCTAAAAATGAGGGAAGGATAGGATGTTTTAAAAATTCTGATTTGATTGGATTGTTAGCGATGCATTCAGCAAAAAAAAATCCAAATGTAAACAGTTGACCTATTTTCACTAGAATTTTAATATTTTTCAAAAGTTTTTCTTGATTTTACTACTCACATAAACTCGAAATAGGTTCTTCATTAATAGATAATAATATGTAGTTAGACATTTTTAATTATGTTAATTATTATTATATTGAAAAATGTTGTTTCGGAACCTCTATATGATTTATGACTGCAGAAAATTTAACTTACTCCTCACTTTTTTATAAGCAATTATTTATACTTCAAAAACTAGTGGCTTTTGTAATACGTAGTATCATCATTGAACAATGTTTCCTTAGAGCATTCAATTTTCTCAAATTTAGAAACTCAAAGTATTCAATATTTTGTTTTGTGTTATTCCAATTATATTATTTTAGAGACATAGTCAATATGAATATCATTATAGACTCTAAGTTGATTCACACGAATACGAAGTTAGACCAAATTTATTTGTAATGCCCGTGGCTTTATGATTATCGTCTGGAACTGCCACATAGTTATAAACTGTTGCAATAAATTTTCGAAGGACTTTGAATTTGTCCAAATTAAAATACCAATTTCTGCAAACTTGGCAAATTAAATATTACGTAGGTACTTACTCGAAAAAACTAAAATAGCTCAATGCTAACGGTGCTGAGCTTAACCTTCGGAAAAAAGTATGTAATTTCAATGTAACAATGATTGCTTTCATTTGTACTTAAGTTCCATTTATATTACCTGAAGCACTTTGGTAAAACTCCTTGCTTCTTGAGATATATGTATGTAGATATTAAATCTTCGTAATCCAAGTGCAACAGAATACAGAATTATTCCATAGGTACTTTTTTGTTCCATCGCATCGATGCATGACAAAAAAGTTAGTTCTATAACTTTGAGGTTGCGGGCAACAACTACACACACTATACAAGTACACAACCTACCAATCCCGGTTACATACCGGTTTCCATAGCACTGAAATAGTTCTACCTACATAATACAATGGAACGTTGAGTTTTTGTTTTGAGTAAAGGGTGTTTCTTTTATAGATAAACATCATTTTTTGGTGGCCACCTGGATGTGAGTATTCGATTCAAAATGTCTTCTTTGCTCTGCAATCCGTATGTGGCCGAACATGGGACAGCATACCTTAAACCATTTTTAAGCTTTTGGATGACGAAATATTTTTACAACTAAGTTACTGTTTGTTTTTAGCATATTTAATTTTACATATGTATCTACATAAAAAACATCCTATGTGTGAAAATATTAGAATGATAAATATAATTCTAAATGTCTCAACTTTTCAGAGATGCGTTTTGGCATATAGAAGGGATTTATTGTTTTAGAAAAATGTTATTTGTTTTATTTTTTTGTTCTGCTAGGTGAAAATAGTTTTGCAACCGTATTTTCATGGCTTATGATATATTGCAGAAGCTTTTGGGAGTTCTCGAAATAGTTTTGTGGATGTGCAAAGGATGCATTCCTGCGAACAGAAAAACTACGTTACATGAAAACTCTCAAAAAGTTCCAGCAATATAAAAACTCGTATATTTATGAGATTTAATATCATGCAACTGCAATTTTCAAGGATCTTAAGGTCTCTGTTTTACTGGCGGAAAAAGGTCAATGTTATCTAAATATATCCTTTTAAAACGAGGATTTACATATTTCACTCGGCTTCTGTTATCACTTGAAAGAAAGTACTGACTTTAGAAACTGTGTTATTATCCTTTTTGTATTTGTGTGTATGTAAGGAATGTGTTTAATTTGATCTCTGGCTAAATGTTTGAGGTACATAAATATGAAAGATTAAAGAAAAACGAAAGCTGTCATATACTGAGTAAGGATTTAAATTTAACATCAGTGTTTGTAATTTTGTGTTTATGAAACCATGAACAAGAGAGGTTTTCAAAATAGATACTTCTCAAAATAACCATTGAAAATAACTTCATTCGAAAATACAACTGAAAACGACATTTGAACATGGGCGTAGTGAATGGGGACGATGGTGATGGTGGGCAAAACATACCCTATTAATCCATTCTCTCATCTCTAGAAGGATGTTAGAAGAGAAAAATTATTAAAAAATTGAACTTGGTTAACACAAACAAAAAGTATACAATTTTGAAGACCCTTGTTAGTGGGTAGTATGTTTGATTTTGATTTTTCTTTTAAAGCTCAAACCTGCTCTTCTGAAAAATAATTCTCCAACTACGCCAATGCATTCAACTTAGAGAGAGTACGAAAACCAAGAACATTTTCCCGACACTTTAATTTTCATGTTCTTTATTTTTTGGAAACAATGCATTTTGAAAATATTCCAAGAACTAGGATTTTCTTTATTTTTCTATTTTCCAACAAAAAGCGAGCATTTTGATTGACAAGCAAGACTAAAAATAGCAGTTCATTACCGAAGCTGGAATTGTTGGTTTGGTGTTAGTACTGGTACTGGTACTGGTATTGGTATGCTGTTTTCTGGCCACAATATCTTAGTCTTTCTTTGTACGAGCGCTTTTGTTATTTTTGAGCTTAATCCCCAAACAATCAAAATAATATCCATCTCTGTCAACTGTTTAAAAAACTGGAAACAGTGCTCTGCTCCATAAGGGAATATCCCCCCGAGGTAAAAGTAAATTACTTTCAAGTAGAGAAAGTCTCTGTTTCAATAACAAAATAATAACAGCCCAGACCGAACTGGTAACTGGAGTCCAGAATAATCTGTCTCTGGTTGTGCCATATGCCACTTGCTGTGATTACTTCGCCACCACCACCGACCGGACCGTCAGGGTTTCGTTTATGGCAACTTTTCTAAATAAAACGGATGCCAAAACATCAAGGGGAAAACGTCAGAGGTACAACTTTTTTCGAAACCTTTCCATTTCCATGCCCCAAGTACTCGTATATATACGACTAGATTGTTTATGCCTTCACAGAATGTTTCCTGGGCTTTGACTTGGTTTTGATGTATTCCTGTTAGCAACTGCATAATATTCTTCCAGTAAAAGTTTATTAGCATAAGAGTGTTGTACATTGCGAGTTTATAAATTAAATTACGATCCAACTTGTTTCCAGAAAATACGAGTATACCCAAACCGAACCATATTTTCCGACACAAATGTTTACCTACTCATATTGGTAGCAAAATAAGATTATTAAGTTTGAATAAATGTGTTTGTGTATGTCCTTAACACTCCTCGCACACACATTCACATACCTTATAGAAAATATTGTCATTGTTAGCTGTGAAACTGGAAATTTGCTGTACGGTTAGGTACTTATCTATACCTACGTATACTTGAAATTTCATTATTTTGTAAATAGTATGAGTGTACTTTGTAAAAATTGATTTTACGGAATATTAAATTGAAATTTAAATTTAAATTCAAATTCAAATTCAAAGTGTACTCGTAAATCAACACGAATAAATTATATAACCTAAGTATAAGATTTCCGCATAAGTTTATAGTTCTAGATTATAATCTAATTGAAAAGTTGTAAATTGATATCTAGTCATAGTCATAGGATGTAGTATAGTATAAATATAAATAAATTAGAAATTTTAAATTTTAATATTAAAGCCTAAGGGTGTACAAAATTATGCATCAAATGAGCCCCATTTGGAAGAATTTTGTTATTTTTTTCTACACAATTAAAGAACAATTAAACTTCCAAAAAGTATCGTAGTTTTGTATGCATTTTAGGTCTGCTTTTGTATTTGTGTTTTGGTAAATGAGTGTTAAAAACTGCTTGTATCCAATATTAGGGTATAGATTAAATAGAATAAAAAAGAAAATATTTTATACATACCTACCACCATGTAGATTTTAGATTTAAATTAAGATTACACTTAGTATAGGTAAAATATTAAAAAAAAAAAAATGAAAAATGTTGCTAAGTTTAACTGAACATGACGTACTTGAATAAATATGGTATATACAATATACATACTTAATTAAATAAGAAAAAATAAATTTTAAAAATATACATAGGATGTTTAATTATTCAGGGAATGCATACGAAAATATTTAATGCAATTAAATTCAATGTGTTTTGTGTAAATAGCTATGTACCATATTAATAAAACATTAAAATGATAAACGAGAATAAAGTGAAATTAATTGTTAAATAAAACTATATACTTGTTGTTGTTGTTGTTTTTATTGCATGTGTTTGTGTATGAGTAAGAACTTTGAATTGCACGGGAGACGAGAAATCTTCGTGAGTCAAATATACAGGGTGGCGCACCAATTGTGCTACAATAAGAAATTAAAATAACTTTTTTTTTTAATCGATGTATTTCATTATTTTTTTTTATTGGTTAGAAAATTAAATTTTATTTTAAATAGTTAGTTGTTTTTAAAGATTATAGACCGCAAATGACCTCCACGCTCTCCCACGCATATTCATTGCGGCCTGAAGAGTTGAAGTTGGGATCGCCTCAATTATTGTCGTTATGGACTGCTTTAATTCAGTTAAATTCCTGGGCTTCGTTTTATACACCTCTTGCTTGACATAACCCCATAATAAGAAGTCTGGTGCAGTCAGGTGAGGGGGGCCAGCGAAGAGTGGAGTTCCTAGAAATTAATTTGTTTGCGAATTTTTTGTTTAGCTCCGCCATAACTGGTCTGGCTATATGTGCAGTTGCTCCATCTTGCTGAAACCAAACGCTGTTGAATGGTATACGTCTTCGGCGCAGTTCTGGGTAAAAAAACTCCTTCAACATCTTTAAATAACGGTCCCCATTGACAGTAACGGTTACACCGTTTTCTTCAAAGAAGTACGGCCCGACAATACACCTTGATGAAACTGCGCACCACACAGTGACTCGTTCTGGGTGCATTTCCGTCTCATGGAGCATTTCTGGATTAGACTCATTCCATATACGGCAATTTTGCTTGTTTACATTGCCGTTAAGATCAAAATGGGCCTCATCGGACATGAACAAACAATTGATCAATGTGTTGTCTTCTTCGGCCATTGATATCATTTTTTGGCAAAATTCCAGGCGAATAGGCAAATCCTGAAATCGTCATGAAGTATCCGTTGTAATGACTGTCTACTAACTCCAATTTGCCCCGATAAGTTTCGGGTCGAAACGCTCGGATTGGCCCGTATTGCAGATGCTACTGCTGCAATTCCGCCTAAATTCCCTTTGGACGGAAATGACGGACTGCAAAGCATGGTACCGTTGCACTATCCAAATTCTTTTCTCCGTATCCCAAGCATCCATTTTTATAAATCTAAATAGTAACCTACAAAATAAAAAAAAAAGTAAGCCGATTACTCACACAGAAAAAAAGTTATTACGTTTTATTTTTGTAGCACGATTCGTTCCCCACCCTGTATTTAGAGGAGCCCTTAAAGTTCTCCTTTAAGGCAATTAAAGGCAATAAAATCACCGTAGCGTAGCCAATAAACGCAAGTTAATTCACACTAAAGAGTGATTGAAATGTTAAATGGAAAAGTGCGAATTGACAGTAAATTAACAGGTTATATGAGAATAAATTTGGCAAACACAGAAATCTCCTAAGGAGTGATGAGTTCTTAGTTCTCGGCATATTGCAGAGTTGTTAGAAATAGAAAATAAAATCCTTTTTTACTATTCAAATGCTGCACAAGGATAAGAAATTTATATTAAAAATTCCAAAGTCCAAAAGTTCCGAGTCTTTTATTTTATAGAGTGCCCCAGAGCGAAACAATTTAAATTAAGTGCTTAACTGATTTCATGTTTATATTACATTAGGTGCGTTTTATTGCTAAACTTAGGTTAGCTTAGTAATAGGAATCGTAATAAAACGCTATCCTTAGTTTTAAACTGACTTTCGTTTTATATTTAAAAGTTGGTTCCCCTTGAGCCAAACGTCAATACTTTTCATTTACGTATTTATTCCTTTAATTAGTTAAAAATTAAAGGTAAGGTTGAATCATTTGACAGTGAGTTATTGCTTTCTTCAATTTTAGGTTATTATTTTAAAGGTAGATATGTGCAATGTGCATATATCAAACCCATACCGCCAAATTATAGTAATGTACTAGAAAGTTAAAATTTGAAAATATGAACGAGTATGGGTCTGTTATGGCTCAAATTAGTAGTTTCAATAAAAAACGCATTTTCGAGAAAAGTGTCGCTTACGATAATTTGGCGGTAAGGGCACCATTTTTGTTCGAATAATTTATTTTGGTACTAAAAGATAATGCGGGCAAGGTTGAACATGAAGCCTACTTTACTCGTACTAAAAGGATGTATCTTTGGGATTTATTTTTCCACAGAAGCGATGCAGTTTTTCTTGCCAAAAAATTCGTAATTTGATCAATTTGAATTTTGTTTTCTTTTATAACTCCAAACTCCTATTTCTTACAAGTGGAGAGAGTGCAATAAAACTTCAAATGCAACCATTCCACACACTTAAGTCCAGACTCGTGGTTGCCAAAGGCTCTTTCTGGGTTTAATGGCTTCCACGGCTTAACGAGGCGTTCATTATTTATTGTGAAATGACGTATTCGCGGTGCACTTAGTACACTTTGCAATGCACGATGCACCACATGTAATTGCTTTTGAATGTTGAAACTTTGCAACCTACATACATATATCGAAAAAAACACATCGTAATTTGCTATAAAAGATGAAATGGCACCCTAGAACGATATCCTTGTGGGAATGCAGCATAAATGCCATATCCTGTTTTTTATGCTTCCGTCAGGAGAGGACGAAAGTTGATTATGCATACATTTGATAGAGAGCAAAGGCGATTAAAGTGTCTCGCTTTAGTCACAACAAAAATAACTTCGTTCCTAGACTTTGTGCAGCACCTTTTGTCCGCACAGTAAACCGTTTCGAATGCAAATGCTATATCGAGGATATAAAAGGCTATAAAAATGACTCAACTACAAGTGCTCTGCCATCGTGTCGCTCGACAGTAGATTTGGCATCACCATCACCACCTTCTGTCCTTGAGTAGCAGTATAGGGGGTCCTGTTAGGGAGAGGGGGCTTTTTACTGTAAATAACAGAGAGAGTTTACTTATTCATTCGCCGACCCTTGCTCCCGTGATAGAGTGATTCTTCGTGTGTCTTAAGTTCTCATCAAAAATATATCCTCGTTTGGAATTAGCGGTATCCCGAAACATCCACTTCAGATGCAGACATTTTTACTCGTCAACAGTAAGTTTACGATGACGACGATGATCACTGGCGTTAAATTTACATAACTCACAAGGATGGATTTATAGTTTTTTAGTCTTATTTCTGAATTCTGAGTGGAAAAGTAATTCACTAGAATTTTCAGGATAAAGGGTTTCTGCTTTGTTTTTTATTTAATTCATAGATTTGTAAATAGAATAAAGGTATTTGGAATTTGAGCTCAATCTTCTTGATTTCTAAACAACATCTTGTTGTTTGTATGTATGTTTTTAACATTACATCAACTACAATGAAGCTTATTGCGGGAAGTGTTTAAAATGAAATAAAATAAATAAATAAAAGTAAAGGTAAGTAAGTCCATAATTTTTTTTTTTTTTTTTTTTGTTAAAAAATTACCATTGGGTTTTTCTGTAGTTCAAAAGTTGAATAAATAAAAATTTAATAGATTAGTCCATAATATTTTTAACTTGCCATAGGTTGTTATTGTAATCGGTCCGATCTGTCAAATTGAAATTTTTGACAACTCTGGGCGTTTCAAGGTGCCTAGAATCTAGATGCGTCATTTTTAGACAGATGTCTGTGTGTGTGTTTGTACGTACGTTCGTTTCGTACGTAGGGGGAAAGCGGGAGACTTGATCATACGGGAGACTTGAGCCACTCTCAATAATTTACTAAATATGCACTTAAAAATTTCATGAGTAAACTCAAACGTTGCATACATTTACCCTTTACCAGCACACAAAAATAATTCAGCATCTTTAGTTGACTTTGGCTGATAAAGGTGAAAGGGGGTTTTTGGACCAAAAAAGTTAGTTCAAAAAAAAATTCCTTTTTGCGATAAAGTTTTTTGTTAACCTGGTAAGTAAAAGTAGTTAACATAATCTAATAAAACGGTTGTTCGACTATGTTAATATTAAAACAAAAAGAAGCTAGCTAGTTTTTCACAAAAGTTATTAATTTTTAATTGTGAAAAAACGTGAACGGGAGACATGAGCCAGTTCCTTAGGGGAGACTTGATCAGTGGTTCAAGTTTCCCTTTTGTTGTAATTTATTGTCAAATGTGTGAAAAAAACTTCCTTTTTCAGCATTTTACATTTGTTATGTTTTTGAAGTTTATTTATTTATTTTTTACATTTTTTATCTTAAAGTTGAATAACTTTAAAATTGTTATATTCATTTTCATACATACCTACTTAATTACTATGAAAGATAGTTGTGTTTTTAAATTTCTATTCGTTTTTTTTTGTATAAACACGTAAAACAGAATTTTTCTTCTTCATTCATAATACTGCATTAATTTTAATAAGATATGAACTGATTGAATTATTTGTTATGTTGTTTTTTTCAAAGAATTTAAGTATGATCAAGTCTCCACAAGGCGGTCTCCCTGCTAAGTGGGAGACTTGAGCCAAAAATCTGTTCCCAATCATTTAGCATATGGAAAAAATCACTTGTGTGTATGTATAGTTTATGAAATTAATATTAATGTAGATAAATGTATCTTTAAAAATATGTATCCACCATGTGGCTTAAATGAACAGAAAAGATTTTATGAACGATTTAGCAAAAAGTGGCTCAAGTCTCCCGCTTTCCCCCTATGTATGTACGTTCGAGATATCCTTTTTGCTACAGATATCTCAAGAACGGGTAAAGATATCGACTCCAATTAAATTTTGTTCGATAGTTTATAACTTCGAAGCAGTTTGAAAAAAACAAGTAAAAATTTTGGTTGGTCGCAAATATTTCAGGAACGAATAAAGCTATTGACTTCAAATAAATTTTATTTTGTAAATTGCAATGTGATACAGGTTTGGTAAAAATTTCAAAAAACCGTTATTTTTATAAAAAACGAAAAAAAAATATTCTTAATAAATAACAATTTGACTGATACGAGTATAGGTACTTTTAAAATAATTTTAAAAAATTATGAAATGTTATTGCTAGAAGTTACGAACCTTTTGCAATTTTGTATTCACTGGGCTGGGTACGGCTAGTTCAAAATAAAAGATAAAATTTTTAGAAAAAAATCAACATCTTTGAACATTTATATCGTTATGTACATAAACATACCTACCTATATTTTGAACCATATCTCCTTGACCTAAAAGGTAAAGGTTTCATTCTTGTTTGAGGTGATGACATTTTTTAAGTATATGTTATGAAGGTTAGGTATACCTAATTAGTAGAAAATTCAATTACTCAAAAACCATAAGAGTTACAAATTTGTACCTAATTAAGTACATATTTTCAAGATACAAATTTTCGATTAGTTATAGAGACGTAAATCAATTTGCACTTGGTCAACGAAAGTCTGTCTGTCAATGTACAAACCTACTGCCCTCTCCCACTTTTATATTTTATTGAAACCCTAAATCACCATACGCCTACTTTATTCAGCCAAACGACTCTTGACATTCAATTCAGCATATAAAACCAAACCTTAATCAAGAGACAGGCCCTTTTTGACTAATTCTATGCTCTCACACACTTTTTTGCCAATTTATGATCGAAATAAATATGAAAACCATCATGAGCCACAAAATAACTGCCCGCACCTTGTGAAATATCCCAGAATTAATTCCCATTTCGTCAAATTATTATTAGGTTTTTGTTATTGTTTTTGTTTTTGTTTTTGTTTGAAAAATGTTGGCCAAACCTATTTTTGTTTGCATAAATTCCTCTTCAAATTTATTGGTCAACAGAAACAGAAACTTATCCTTCAATACAAAACTTCAGTAGGTACTCCTCCTTAATTTGTTCCTGCATGCAACAAAGAAAAATCTTTTCAAATTAATTTTGTTTTCAAATCTGAATTAATCAATTAAATTACATTGTTTTTTATCATTGTTATATGATTTATTTATTGCCGTCAGTGTACTTGTATAGTTTCCATTTCCAAGGATAATGAGCGTTCAAGTCAATTAAATTAATAATAAATTCTCGCATTCAAT
Organism: Scaeva pyrastri; assembly: GCA_905146935.1. Taxonomy (NCBI): domain Eukaryota; kingdom Metazoa; phylum Arthropoda; class Insecta; order Diptera; family Syrphidae; genus Scaeva; species Scaeva pyrastri. Next base: position 1,056,127 of record LR989927.1, on the reverse strand, counting down.
TGCCGGACGTAATTACAATTATGATTCTCCAATCGATATGTTTTGTTTATACTCGTACTTCGTACAACTTTGAATAAAAATAAAAAATAAACGAAAAAACCATAAAGCAAAATAATTACATTCCGTTTGGCCCGTCCCCCGTACTCGTATCTATCAAATTATACTCGGGAATAATACACATGACTGGAGATGCGAGGCAACTTAACGATTGAACTGAGTATCTTTCAAAAGTCATTGTGTCGTCTTTCGATGAATTTTCAGAAGGTATGTTCCCTCCAATTATACTTACATACATTTGTACATAATGTATATCTGGGTGGTTTCAATTCAAGCACTCGGCCCCGACGAATTGAATTTGAAAATCACTCAATTTGCACGGTTCAAAAATCCAAACCATCAACCATGAGGGGGGTTATTTGTTGTTGTTGTTGTTCCCGTCGTCGTCGCGTCCTTTGTTTTTGTTTTTGTTTTAGATTATTTTAATTTTCATATATGTAGGTATGTATGTATTTTCCAAGCAAAGGGGTCGCTTGTGCGGAAAGTTTTGAAAATGAATTTTCTAATATCTGCTGTCTGAAGGTCTCACTAATTATTGCAACGTTGTTCGGCGCAAAGGCGCATGGTATTTTTTGTGCTTTAAGATCAACATTATGCTGCAAACGCATCAAGGGCTTTTGCTCATCAGCACTTTTTTTTGCTGTTGCTGTCGCATCCACACGTGTCATGGTCGGTTGGCATATGAGGCAGGCAGTGCAGCGGCAAGGGATAAACGGGGGATGTCCTTAAAAAGTTTACTACTGCAAAACTTGATATTAAATTACTTTTTATTTTGGCTTGATTATACAAAGAGTGCAATGTGATAGCACTTCCCTTCCCTGCAACCTTCCTTTCATACCATCATCGCCTTCATTCCGCGTTTTGTTCATTTTATTAATAGCGTCGTTATTGAGGTCGCATATATTAAATGTTTGCAATAAAAAATTCCCACGACTGACGTCAACAAAAATTATATGGAATTGCCAATAGCCAAGAACGGATTTACCTCGAAGCTATGGATTTAATAGGAACAACAAATTCAATTGTACACAGAAACCTAAGTTTATTTTGAACAACTTCTAACCTTAAGAAAAGACATAGAGGAGCGAAACATAAAAAGGTTTATCAGTGTTTCCAGAATAATTCGAAAATCATTTCTTGCATTCGAAAATGTTAATCATAGCTTTGAAATTTCAAACTGCTACTTCCTTCTTTGAATTGCTGAATCTAGCAATGATAATACCGTTAAAAGGGAACACTGACGTTTATTTTGTACCTATCAAAATTGAAAGAAAACCGTGGATCCCTCTTCATCCTTGCAAAACAAAACACATCAAGCATTATGCTAACACGAATAAGGTCAAGTGGGTCACCTAAATTGTGACATCAAGTCATATATGGACTGAAAAAATAATTTCCATTCGCCACCATAATCCGCGCCTGATCCTCAATTTTCCAACGATCCAGCTACATGTGCTTCTCATGTTGCAGAAGCTACAAAATAATGTACATATACATAAGTATACACATATACATTATAGTATGCAACTCACTTAGTGTAACAAAAATAATTAATTGCGGTTACGTTCCGTAGATAATATCCTTTAATTGGTAAATATTTGTCCTAAATAAACATAAGTAGCTTATTACATAAATTATTTTGGAATTAAAACACAAATATTCAATAAATAGGACAGTGCAATTAAATGAAATATTTCCAACTGTTAAAATCATACCCACCGGAACACAATGCCGCCAACTAATTAGCAAACCAAATTTAAATATTTATTAAGCTACTTGTGTCGTAAGTTCGGCTGAGCATTTTACCAGGTTGGTCGTTCTGGGTGTTCGTGTTGCGCATGGAAGCTGCAAGGCAACATACATACATACATACATATTTGTATAATGGCTGACAAGAGTCAAAGTGATTTTGGAATTTAATAATATTGTTGGAACAAGCGAACCAGCAACAAGAACACATAATATAGGAAGTCATAGTTCGCAATTATCAGCTTATAATTTGCAATTGATGCAGGAATTTAATTTTGGGAAAAATGTAGAAAGTGAGGCTTAAGCCGGAATAGTAGTAAGCACATATTATTAATTGTAAATTTGATTAAGTGTAGCTTCGCAAATTATTTTTATCTCGCTCCAGCTTGGTAACGAAAATTAAATTTAAATAAAAATTATTGGGAGTAATTAAACACAATTATAGAAGGTGTATATAAATAACTATCAAGTGACAATCAAAAAATCACCATCGCACATTTAGAGAAGCTTATCAATATTTATATTGAAATGCAATCAAATGAAAATTAATTTTGTTTCATCAACCAAAACCTGATTTTCGTATAGTACCATAAATGAATCAATCAATGCAATTGTTAATTTAATACATTCGATACAAAAACAATACATTTCAAGGAGTTTTGTTTGGAATGGAACTTTGGCTTATAAAGATCCATTCAAGTGGAATTGCGGTTAATCTAAATTTTAGAATTAAATTCACTTCAACATAATTCCAAAAAGCAGTTTTCCACCTACATACATATGTAAGTATTAGTTTTGTTTTCTATAAATCATTTTCAAACATTAGGTAGGTAGTTAAATATATTTATGAATTCAAAATAATTTCAATAAGTTCATTGAAATAATTAATACAAATAATTCCTGGACTCAAGTATCTTTTCTAATACAGAAAATACCCGACAACAACAAGGGTATCTATGACCGCATCATTATTTGCAAGTGGCACATAGGAGAAAGGTTGAGGCAAACTAATAAAAGAGGCCAAAGGTCCTCAGAGGGTATTTCATTGGAAGGAAGAACCAATCGAAAAAAAGAATACTTTAAAGGGTGATTCTACTTTAAACTTACTTCAGTTCTCCTACAAAACTAAATATACCGATAAGATGTAAGTGCATTTCTCTTTAAAAGAATTTGAAAAAAGCTGAACCTGAACATTTTGATTCGGGCAAATTGATTTGGTTACAAATAATTTTCTTTGTTTTATGAAATCACCACTGAATTTTATGAAAGATGTCAGAGTAACAGGCCGACTCCACTAGATAACTGTATCGTCAACTAAATCTTTGACATATAAATCTGTGAAATGTCTTCTCTCTTTGCTGGTCAGTTAATGTCTTGACATTTTATTCAAGCAAAAGACTCTGACTTGTGAGTATCTCTGGCAAACGTCAAATAGTAGATATTTTTTTTATTTCGTAGGTACTCGAAAAAGATTGTTAGGCTCCAATGAAATGTCAGCTGCACACAAAAAAGAAACAAAAACAAAACATCTGTCAAATTCATGTCAGACATCTATATCAAGTATCAAGACAAAACATTATGTCCTGTGGAGTCGGCCTGTATTCACCACGTATGGAGACATTTCCTAGTCTCTTCTCGGTCTCATCAAATTCGAAATACATACATATGTATGTGAATATTTTTTATTTAATATTTACTTCTAAGTGTCAGTGCATTGTAATTGGCAGCTTATACGTTTTTATTTTGACAATGAGCCATGTTTTGACATCCATAAAGTATTCTTTTCTAAATGGCTTCCGAACCTATAAAATCAGACTTCGCTGGTGTTCTTATTTTTCAGAAAAAAAAACAACTATTTTTCCAGACGATTCCCAGAAGGCCGTGTTTAATTGTTAAGAATATAAAAATACATTTTGACAGTCAGATGACAATTGATTAAAAAATTTGTATTATAAATGTGAAAGTTTAAGTTTTATGGTTTAGATGTACGTGTGTATGGATGTTTGTTGCTCAATAACATAAGAACGGATCTGAATGAGATTTAGAAGTGAGATATTATAAATAAACTGAATTTCTCAAAAACTCAAAAACTAATATTAATTGATGTGCTTTTCTGTAGAAATAAGAATCCCTGCCTATCTATGTATTTATGGAACACCCTTTGGCTTCAGCAAAACTACTTTATGTTTTATGTTCACTTCACACGAAAAGGAATCGTTTATGGACAAAACCCAGTACATGTACGAGCATACATAGAATATGAGGTAGTTGAAGTCGTTTATTTGGTCTGCTAAACTGTATTGACACTTCACAGTTATACAATTACATTTAGAAATAATCTATCCCCAAAATTGTTGAGCCTTATACGAGTACATGTATTCCTGTATTAAATAGAAATGGGAAAACCCAAGCAAGCGGTTGGATTTTCATTATTATCCCTCATAAAAGGTTAAATGTAAAATTTTACTCCAACCTGGTGCCATTTTTTAAGACCTTCCTCAACCCAAAACACAAACGTACGCATTCAACCTTAAATAATTTGAATTTGGCAACTCAACTCTGAGTATTTAGTCTAAATTGAAACTTGAGGACTCATGAGTCATGCATAGGAAATGGAATGAGTCCTGATAATTTTTCAGAGCAATGTCTTCAGATCTTTTTTCATGGGAGAATTCTTTGAAAGTTCGTTGATGGATTACCTACATTTGCGAGTGAAAATTAATCTTGGCTTTTGCAAATACCTACATAAATGAAATGTTAAACAACTTTACTTGGTTGAAGGTGTTTTTTTTCTTAATTGAGATAGTATTTAACAAATTAATTTAAATCTAGGCAACAGTGTATAAGGATCCATTGATGAGATAGAACTGAGTCTTTGTAGTTTTTCGTGTCAAAGGAGCAAATTGTTTCAGTTTGGCGGCTTTGATTGCACTTGTGCTTTTGGCCAAAACCAAACGTTCTGGAATGAAATTGTCTTCTTGGTCTTCAGAAGCCGCTGCATCGGTGTTATTCTTTTCGGAAGTGTCTTCGTCTTGCCTATCCTCTTCAAATTCATCAATCGTTTCAATTCCCTCGGTTGTGCTTATGGCTTCCTCTGTCTGGGACTCCTCTGTTTGTGTTTCTACTTCTGGCACTTCTGGTACACTTTTCACATTCGAATCTTCATCGGTCATATCGGGAGGACCGTAAGTCTCCGCTGGGGGTCCGTAAACTTCAGATGGTGTAGAATAGAACATAGCTGGATCGATTAGTGGTGGAAGATAGTGGTTGGCCGGTGCTGCAAGCTTCTGTTCAGTAGGGAGATCAAATGGAATTTCTGGTCGAATTCCAGCTGGGGGATAAGGAGTTGGAGCAGGTACATCCTCTTCAGCCATTACTTGTCGAGCAAGCTGTAACCGATTCCTTGAAGTCCGGATTTTATCCAATTTAGCCGGTTGTGCATGGCAAAGTGCGACTGCAACCGCACCAAAAAACAACACCGTTTGGAAGAGTTTTGCCATTGTTCTGCTGGTTTTCTGTGAAGCTTGTGAAACAACTGATACCTTCAGCCTAATCCAATCGTCTATTTAAAGAAATCACTTTCCGTGAATCTGAATATCCGCAAATAACTAAACAAACTCGTCCTCGTGTGTATAAGGGTTCTGCATAAAATCCAAATTTGAATAAAAATTGACATTAAACTTCCGAAACCAAATTGCGGTTCAAGTGAACTCATTTCCATTCAAACAGTGAACATCCGAATACGACAAACGAAAACAAAAACGAAAACGACACGCATTTTCACAGTTCATCGAACGTTCCACAAGTCTCACCCTCGCACGTACCATTTTCTGACGTAATTTCATTTTTATTTTGTGTCTTCACTACACTTCTATTTCGGATTCGGACTGTCTAAGAAAATCACCATCAATATTTTATGTATGATCTGGTCGTAAATTTGATTTTGATTGTAATTTAATTGGATATTTGTCCATGACTACGAATACGAAACATCTCGTGTACCTATGTTGGAGTTGGGGTCTTCGTTTACCTTAACCTTATAAGACATGCTTAGCTTAGCCCATCAGGCAGCAGCGGTTGGTGACTGGTGATGGCGGTGTGTGGCGAAACGAAAGACATTTTATGCTATTTTAAAAGGAAAAACTTCTAAGTGCTCTTCTTGTGGAAAGTGGAGTCTATCAGAGCTTAAATGAAAAGATTTCCTCCTGTTATCTGATGCGAATGAGCGTGGCACTTGCCATCGTCTTTGGAAAGACTTGTAGGTACTCGTATATTTTGCCACTGCCTCTAGAAACTTTTGGCATATCTCTGCGACGACGTCAATATTAAATTCACAATTGATGGCTTGTTGACCTTCATATATAGGTACCTACCTAAGAAAACAAGGAACTGTTTCCAAATCTCTAGTGTCCCATTTGAAACTTTTCAGATAATTCCAGAAAAATATAATGCTTATAGATACAAAATAATTTATTTGCCCATCGCATCGTTAGCTCCCACAGGTTTTGGTTTATTCACAAGCGTGCACAGAATTTGACGGATGGGTCATTAGTCACCTTTGGGTTATTTAATGGGTATTACTCATTTTCTCTAGACTTTAATAACTAATTCATTAACTTGAATTTACTGTTGGAATTCTGGATGGGACTTGAATTGAACTTTTCTGACGTTAACTATTTCGAAGAAGGCTTACGCCAATTAGTGCTGTGGTATTTTTTATACGAAAAGCGGTCTTTTTGAGCTTTTGAAAATGTTGTGAATAGAATTTACTTTTGAAGGAATTAATATTTGCCACTCACCAATAAATTGGAACCCTTTTAAAGAACTCCACAAGCAACTAAACGAATTTATGGAACTAAAGGGCGTTGATAATGTTTGTTGGTAAGCACGGCTATTTGCTATCTTGTTGCAATTTATATTTTTAGAAATTATGTATATGGTTAAAATGAAATTGGATATTATTATTCATAAACTCGTATTCTAGTTTTATTTGAAGATTATTTGACCTTAAAAAATTGAACCAAGTCATAATTACTATTCTATTTTCATCAAAGAAACAAAGCTAAAAATTCATAAATTCTAAATTTTGTAAATGTTTTCGACTAACAGAGCTTTAACTCATTGGCTTCAAAGTTATTTATTTAAAATAGGAAATTATTGAATGATTTTCTCAATATTAAATTGTCCTGAAAAGTTTTTAAATTCAACAGCTTTCAGACCATTAAACAGCAACACAGATAGGTACGCTAGGGCGCCTATGCTGGGACATCAACGCACTCATAACAATCGTTATTATTAATTCAATACTATCTGTGTTGTGTATCAGCGATTTCCGATCATTGAAATGTACCCATTATGAAATCATTGCTCAATAAAATCGACACAATTATCATTACACTCGAAGCTCAAACTATTATACACTCGTCCTGGCGGAGAATAGGAACACAAAGCACTTTGTTGTGTGACAAAATAATGTTCCACTCAATCGAACAGGACATATACGAGTAGATGAAGTGTATCTGTATAGGTTTACTGGTATCTCGTTCATATTTGCCATTAACATTTAATACAAATAAAAATAACAAAATTCAGAGAGAAAGAGGAAACACTCATTTAGTAGACTTCCTGTTGGTTTGGTTTTTGTTTTTGTTTTCCGGTTAAAGTCATGCATTTAAAGTGGTTTTCAAAATTCGAAATTAAATGCAGCTTGGGTGCACCCAGATTTGGATTTCCATCGTCGCCGCTACCACCGTCTATCGATATCATCATGGGTGTTCGTAGACGAAAGCAGACGCTTGTGCCTTTATGTAGAAAATCGAATCAATTTCCTTACGTACATATGTATATGTATAAATGTATGTATATATGTACATATGTATAATATGTGTACGATATACGTCAGGCACAGGCTGGCCGAAAACCAACCCAAAATGGAATCCCTCGACCCCTGAGGGATTATAAAGGGATGCGTAGGACGCGCGGTATTTGCTTACGCCATCGCCAGCAACTCCAATCCTCTCGACTCGACTCGACTCGACTCGCGTCAACTCGATCCATTCGTTCACTGTGCGTAATGAAATTAATTTATTTAATTGGTTGTATTTTGCCGAAAGCGTCGCGCATGCAGCAACAGCAACACCGTTCTGTGGTCAAACGCTAATTAAGTTCGAGGACGGTGGTAATGGAGTTACATATGCATTTACAATTGTACATAAATACATTCGAGTACATATGTATGTATGTATGTACACATACAAATGCAACTTTGGTGTTGTGCATCCTTAAATGGGCACAATGGGGATGCTTGGCGAAATTTGCGTCCAACCATTATTGTGTTATCCATACTCAGAACTAATGAACCGATAAATTACACTTCTGCACTCGTCCCAAGCCAGACTGTTGTTGTTTTCTTTTTTTTTTATTATTATTCTGTGACTTACCCAGAGGTTTGGTTAATTAAATAGGTCACCCATGCCTTAATTGGATTTGAATGAATTATTTTGGTGGCAAATGTGATTCTTTCGACGAAACAGGCCTTTGAGTCGACCATGAAATCGGAAGCAGTTGAAGGATATACCCAGACGGTACTTCGCTTGTGTTTCCATCGGTGAGGTGTTCGCAATAAACAGATGGCATAGTTCAAACAACCTAAACCACTTGTTGTACCTGCATATGCATCAGGTCAAATCTCGGTGTCAAGCAAAGGTATCGATGAATGATGAACTGGAAATAAGTAGGTACCTTTCTTATTCTTTTTGATCTGGACTTAATCCCTACACAACCATATTTTAGTAATGTTTTTGTTTTGCGAATTAGATTTATAAATTCTACATTTTGCTATTTTTATTAAATTGTTAAAAATAATTTAAATCAATTTTTTTAACTGCTCATAATTAGTTATTTTTTACCAAATATGTACTTATGTGTATATTACACTATTTTATGGCTTGATTTTGTTTCGATGCATAATCTACTTGTTAGCTTTTATTAAAGGTTCATAAAACTTAATCCCTTTCTGACTTACTAGATTACACTTGCTATTCAAATGCAATAATTTTTAACAATTTCGTTTTGCTATCTAATGTAAGTAAATGGTGATGGTTTGAGAAGTAAATTTTGTCTTGATCAATAATATAGATAATACTTGTTAAAACAATAAATTTAATTAATTTAAACGTTGTTTAAAATTTGAGTTTTTGTTCTATTATTACTGATCAGTTTGATTGGTAAAGAGTATGAGCTTCAATTTACGAGTAATAACTCCCAACATAAAGGTATAACAGTTACTCTATATAATACATACATAGTTTTAATTCGTTTCTTAATTCCAACCACAGACGTATAATACAAACTGTACTATTTTTATAATTAAATGAGGTTTTCATTGAACAATTCACTGATTTAGAAAATACGCAATAAAGAAAATCACTAACTTACATTCCTGTAGAATTGACATTACTTTAATTAAAACTTTTTTATTTCATCCCACTCAGGACAAGACATCGTCCTGCCTCAAGGATCAATACCTTATTCCCTATCACGGAATTTTATACAAACAACAAGCAAAACGTGATAATTTCAATTTAATTTTTGCAATTCGTTTTTCATTTTATTTTTATTTAACTTCTATAAAACTATTGAAACACAAATACTTCGTGCAGTGAGCGCTCGAAGAAGTTATCACATAACAAACGTACAAAAGTTCTTAAGTTGTCTTTCCATTCTCTAAGCATCTGTGAAATTTATCCCCATTCGATCGAATTGAATAAAAAATAAATAAAAATTGATGACAAATCGTGCACTCGTATTCCATCCACACTATAACTTTCTCCATCAACTTCGACATTATTTAATGAGCCTCCAAACTTTTCAAATAATATGAAAATGTTTGTATGCTCTATTTAAGAGGAGAACATCTACATATACATACATACGTACATCATCTATAAAGGTACAAGTTTGTACAGCTGCAGTCTGCAGAGTTAATTCATCAGTGGACCAAACGCGTTGCATTGCAGCGAGAGATGCTATTGTACAAATCGCACCCAGCATCCAGGAGGGAAGGACGCGATGCAGGTGCAGGTGCAGAAATGGCGGAAACTACTTCAGCATGCAATTGCATTGAGCGGAAATTTTTAATTAAAATACCGCATGATTTCCTTGTTTTTTGTTGAATGTAAATCTGTTATGTCAACATCATATCGCTTTTCACCAAGCGTCGCGTCGTCGTCGTCGGTTGTCGCGTTGTCCTCAAAGAGCATTGCAATTGTAAATGGAATTTAGTACGCGCTTAAGGCCCCTAAAATGGGGTTTGCAGCTTTGTTTTATTTTACACCAAAATTACTTTTTGTTTTACAGTAATCGCAGTTATCTATCTACACAAAGGCGTTGCATCTTTTCTCGATGCATGTTGTTGTTGTGTCCACTTGTAATTGAACTGAATATAATTATTCTAGAATCTAAAATCCATTGTATTAACATATGGTTGAAATGTAATTCAACTTCTTTCCAAACGAATTTCTAGGATATTCAAATTATTCGAATTGATGTCCATAATGTAATCTACGTCACCAATTAAAGTATTGAAAACAGCTTTGTCTACTGTGTTAAGAATAATATAACATACAATGCGAAAAATAATTTGAATTTCCCCCTCAAACCCCGATTGTACCTATGAATTCTGAGTTCTGACTAAAACAGGAAAGGAGAGTCTTCAATTAATTATTATTAAGTAGAGGAATCCTTTAAGCATTAAAATAATAATATTACCATTGCGAAAAGCTATATCCAGAATAATAAATATAATATAAACAACTTTGTGTTGTTTACTGCAATCGCAATAATTTTGGATTTTTTTTTTTGAATTTTAATAAAGCTTTAATCTTTAAGGAGCAACAGAGTTATTGGGTGATGTGCAGGTGTTTTCGATTTCCCTATCTTAATTCTTCCAAAAGAACGAACAAGGATAATTTAATTTCGAAACTCTCGTCCTCGTTTGGCAAAAAGTATTAAAAGCTAATATTTGGATTTCAGTTCAATTTATTAGATTTATTATCCATTTTAATGAAACAAAAGGAATGGAATGGCTTATCTAATTTATTTTGACTGTGTGCGCACCCATTAGGAAGTTATGTTATCATAGAAAATATAGAAGTATAGGATAATAAAATGTATATGCACGGAAATGATTCAGACAATGACGCATTTGCTCCTGAAGGAAGGTAAAAAGGGCGAAAGGTGGAAACAGAAATCTCTTTTATGGCGAGTTTATTTAGCATTTATAAGAACTCGTATATGCGGTTCTTTACCTAACTACCTATGTATGTATATGATTTTATCTAAATTGTTTTTTTTTTGTTTTCCTATCTCTTTATAAAATTCGGTTATAGGGTACAGTTTTTGTTTCAGTTATATCTACTATTCGTGGTTTTTGAGGAAGTTAGTTCCATAAGATTACCTAGCTATAATTTCAATTCATCTTGATATATCATACCTGTTCCCTTAAGCCAAAGGTCATGTCAAAATAGACACACATAAATTGAACGCATGTTGATGAAAATTGGATGTTATGGGGATATTATTATGAACAAATGATCCAAAAGCATCAACAACTTTTCCATATTGCGCTTGAATGGTTCATTGAATCTATTTTTCCTTAAATCCTTTTTTAAGTTTAAACTCTTAAATGCGGTTCAAAATTGTTTGGCACCGGATCAACGAATCTGTCAGAAATCAATGTTTGTTTGGTACCTTAAACATTACCTTCACTTTCATCCATCGGTCTTTAATGTACATAAGGTTAAGGTACAACACAAAACTTTAGTAACAAACAAACCTAAAAGCATTCATAACTTATTAATAACAAAACTGCTTCCTTAGTTACAAACTTGGAAAATTTCATCAATGCCCCCTTCTAAAGTATACATATTTTCCGTTATAATTGAAGCCAATAAAACTCTTTTAAATTCACTTTCTCTCAAAAATAAATCAATTACGTTTTTGGTGCTCAATATTCATGTCCAATTTATTCTTATTGTCATGGATTTTTTTAAATGAAAATGGAAAAGAAGAGTTTCCTCTCCTTAAACAAACAGCACTTGCCTATAACAAAGCAATTTTGTATATTGTACAAGTGTACAGTGTATGAGTACACATCCAACATCACCTGCGTGCTTTTTATTCAATGTGCAGATTTAATCAATTCCGATTGAAGAAAAAAAACTTCGAACTATACAAAAATATCCTCAAAGCAAAAATCATAAACGGGAAACTTCTCTTTCGGATGAGGTGGTTTCCGGTATTCGTCGGCTGAACTTCAGTTGAACCAGCATCATCGTACAGACGCAGGATATTTACTTATAGCCATGAACAGAAGACAGGACCATTAAGGTAAACAAACATTCTGCTTTCGCTTCCAGTCTAAATGATGGAAGAATGATTGAATGCAGAATTTAAAAAAAAAAAAGGAAATTGAAACGAAAACGAAAACCTTTGGGAAATTAGACAGGAAGTGAAGTGCACTTTGGTCGCATTTCCTTCCATCCGGCCCAATGGCACTGGCAGTAGCAGACTAGGCGTTTGTTAAAAGTGAAGAGTGAAACTAACCATGCATCGGTTGGATGCACATTTGAGAGCTTTGTTATGCCTTCGATTTTGAAATGGAAATCTGAGTTTTGCTAACTGGCATGGCGTGACGTGACGGTCGGACAGTCGCTAAACTGAGCATAAATGTTTTACTATTCCGATTTTAGTCCTTACCTACATATACCTATGCCTCTAAGCAAGAATATATTTCTATGAATATGTACATATGTATATATGTATGTACTGTTAGTCTACGTATACCGTTATATGCACACATGTCTAGCAAGTGTTGAAATTATACGACGAGATACAATGATAGAGACTCCATTAAGGTAATTACCGGTTTGGCTTAGGGATACATCAATGTGAAAATTAGCGGAAACAATGCCAATTCATCTTCCGTCAATAATATTTTTGCAAACATCAGACAAAACCTTCTTTTCATTTTACTGTTTTGTTTTGATCCGCATGTCCATTGTCCAGGTTCCAATATTTCTCGAGATAAATTGTCCAAACACAAACTTTCATACATAATACCTATCGCCCTAATTAGTGCTTGGAGGAAGCTTTCGGTAAATTTGTGTTTCTGAAGTTTTAATTTAAAACGAAAAATTAGAAAATATTTGTATCCATTTATGTATTTTGTTGGTGATTCAGATTATTCTGAATGAAAACATTGAATTTGCACTCGTCAGAAAATAGAACGTCATCCCAAAAATTGTTTGACTAGCTTCCGTACTCAAGGGCATATTGCAAACGCTTGTTTTGGTTGACTGGAGAAATCATAGTCGGCCTTTGGAGTACTCTTCTTACCGTGTCATAGGGTGAACTGACTTCCCAAGCTCTATATTTACTGCAGCAGCGATTTGTGTAGATGTAATCTTAGGGTTTTTTTTTAACTTTCCGTACGATCTCGCAGCATTCGCGATCATTGAAAGCCCGGGGACGACCAGTATGTTTTCCACTTTTTGTACTGGAGAAATAAGGTGTTATTTTAGTTATTATTTTGTGCCCTAAATCTGGAAAATGTTTTTTAATAAAACTAACTACATAGCATGTTTCCAATTTTAAAAAGTGATTTAGAAGTTTAAAAAGCTTGGTGTGCCAATAATTAAGTGCGGCACTGTAGATAATACTTACCTACATTTTAGCGCAAAATTCAAGATGATATCTTACACAGCTCATTTAGTACATTAAATTTTAAGTATATGTACATACATTTGAACGATTATAAAATTGTGTCTATGGTTTAGTGTGGCTAAGATTTTTTAAAGCGGTTTTACAAACAAAACTATTTTTGGCTAAATTTTCACAAACGTTTTCTTTTTTTTTATTTATCAGTCTGCTTTACCAGCAAATTACTTCAGCAGAAATATTAATTTTAGATATTTAATCATCATTTGATTAGTTTTTTAATTTTGATGTATTTTTGTTTTTAAAGTCAACAGTCAAAGATGTTCGAGATCCAGAAATGTTGAAATGTACTAAAATTAAGAAAAAAGTGTATATTCGCTGTACTTAATATTTTACGAATTATTATAAACAACCTTATTAAACATTGTGCCAGTTGAAAACACATTCAATTGAATCTAGGAATCTTGAAAAGTTCAGGTTTGTCAAAATATTCAATTCGAGGAACTGGACTGATTACAATGATTTGGAGTAAGAAGTTATAAGAACTGTTAAAAAAAAAGCCTAAATTAGAATGCAATAGTGCTGAAATAACACTGTGAAAATGATAATTGCGAACAATAAAAATATCAGCAAATATGAAATATACATATTACAAAATACAAACTGTCATACATTTTATTTTATTTTAATTATGTAATTGTTTTAAAACTTCCGTGAGAATGAGAAGCAAAAACCGATATCTTCATCTTAAAATTTGCCCATTTCCATTCATCAATAGTTAAAGCATTTTTTAAGTGAAAATAGCTTAATTTTTCGCAGTAGGTACTGTTCTATTTTCTTCGACGACCCTGTGCGGTTTTTGAAAGAATCAATAAAAATTTAATTTTGATTCCATAGTCAAGTCACTGATGATGAGGATGAGTTTCCACACCACATGGTGATTAAAAATTATTATTGATTGACACTTTGATGCAGGAAATATGACTGTGTAATGGTTATACGGACACCACACACATACATACATAGATACATACATATGTATGTACATATATATGGATGTATGTATACATATGTGCAACGGTGATAAGTATCACAGAACAAATAATATATTAAAACTGACGGAAAGAGAATGCCCTCGCTGAGCGCTGGACACTCATATGTAATTAATTTTATATTTTTTTGTAATTTATTTTTCCGTAGAGCATACATACACACATACGCATACATGTGAAGATATGTGGAAAAGTTTGTTCCATAAAGATTTAAATTAATCGATTTTATCGCTTCATTTGCGGAAATTATTGTGTTTGTTTGCATAACTTTGTGTCCAAGGGCAGATTAAAAAGTTGCGAGAGAAACATAATTTTGGTATATGTCAAATAAAGTCGCATTACGTCTTCAATTTGAAAGCTTATTTTATTTGGACTCTAACAAAGGTACTGAATTTATAAAATTATGGGCATTTCGATTACAAAATCTCTTAAAAGTTGAACTAAACACCGAGTTTAAAATCGATTTTTTTTACTCCTACTCCAAAAAGTATTTAAAAATCAATTTTCCACTTTGAAAATTTATATCAATATGCTTGGTGATGGAAGATGTAACACTTAAAAGATTATAAATAGTAAAGTTAACTATAGACATCAAACCTTTTCCGACTGACTCAACTTTGTTAGTCGTGCTTAAAGTTTACAGAAATTAAATTACATTGATTTTTTTTTCAACATCAACATTACATCAAGTAATTTATAATTTATTATTTGGTTGTGTTATGCCCTAATCTTTTATTGATGTCACTAAAGAGCGATAGCAGCTTGTCAAATCTTATCGCAGGGCTTCCATCATCAATATAGACGATAGACCTCATTTATCACCATCTCTCGCAATGATAAAAGCTAAAAACTTGATGGATGATCCCAGAATACTTCCGGTTGAAATAATTATTGAAATTTAGCTCACGTACACCCACTTGTTTATTATCCTCGAACTTTAGTTCTCGAATCATTTTTTGCACACAAAACACAAAAATCCCTTCCCATTCGAAGTCTCCAGACACTTCCGTTCTATTAAATGACATCAGAGCCGTTATTAAGCGACTAAATGACTCAGTATTTTACTTTAATGGTGTTTTTAATGAACGAATTTTTATGTTGTAATCAACATAACAATTGCACAGCAAACCCTCAACCCCAGGGTTCGTAATAGCTGCCATAATAGGTTTGATGAAAGCAAAAAGGATAAAAAAAAAACCTTCAAACGGTTAAAATATAAAACAACAGTATACCAACAAAAATGAGTTACCCAATACAATTCAGGGACTACCTATGTATACTTTAAAATGGTGGTGGGATATGAACGGTACGTGGAAGCATTTCATGAATTATTAAAAAGGGGTACTTAGGGATTTATGTATAAGACAAATCTTACTCTGTGCCAAGAGGCTCTTGAAGGAGTGTTTTGTGTGGAAGTTGTTTGCATTTTGGGCAGAACCCATCGCTCCAAGGAGAACCATACCCAAAGCCATGGTTATGTTACAGCATGGTCACATGATTGTGTTCTATGTCTGTAGTCTTGTGAAATATGTGCACGAAGTCACTTTTTTTTTTTTTGAGTTTGTTTCAAAACTTTAGCCGACATTTTTAATTACCTGGTAGAAATTGTCTGCTTAATTTCTTCCCCCGGCATGGTTCTGTCTGTCAGACTTATTAAAAGGTTTTTTTTTGTATTTTTGGCTGTTTTTCTCCTTGGGTTGTTGTTCCCATTTTGCGGCAAGTTAAAAAAGACTTAATATACATACTACCTAAATATTCTAGCCTCAAGCTATTTTACATTTAATTTTCGTTTCCACAATTTTTTTCAATAGTTTTTATCCTTTTGTTAAAAAAAAGTTAATCTTTGACTACATACATACATACATACATTATATTATAAGGTTTTCGTCACATCAATTTGTTGTCAAATATTGAAAAATTATCAGCACTAAACCAGCCCACCTCTTGCAGGGAAGGTGAATGAGAAAAAAATTCGTTTGTAGCTGTTTACGTGGATTGATACTTTTCTAATTATTCCGTGCCTTCAAATTACAGTTAGAAAGGGTTAAATAAAATAAAAGATGTGTGAGTTTTTGAATAATAAGTTACATTTTATCACTATCTATTCTCATTTTTTAAAACATTCAAAAATGTGGAGCAAAACTCTTACTTTTAATCATTCATGTTTTGGCATAAATGGGAATTTCAGTTTCTTTGACTCAAATTTCTGAGATTATTTTCACAATTCGAACGAAATTTGAAAAGCTGTTATCGATTGTTTTTATGTGACATTTTTTACAATGCGATTGATATCGACAATCAGTGCAACAAGTAAGTCTGCAATCAATTCAGTTATTAGCCGCGTTTTATTGGTAATCTATCCCTAACATAGTATTCGAGTACCAATAAAACGCTATATTCACTTTTATATTCACTTTTAATTTTTCTTCTTAAAGTTGGTGTCCCTACATTATTTGTCAAATCATTGATGTCAAAATTTCAAAATCTTCTGTCACACACAAAATATAAAAGGCAAATGTACACCTGAAAATAGAAAAAATTGAATGCATATTGCAAACAAAAGTTGTAAATACACTTGTTACTTGTTAAAGAAATTCCTGGCAAACATCTTTACATTTTAGTTAAAAATCCAATTTGAGTTTTAAATCAAAATAAACAACAGCTGTTCTACATGGGGCGCGTTCGAAGAATGTACAATTGTGTAAATTATTGGGTCGAGTTTGGAAATGCATGAGAATACTTGTTGAGTTGAAGTTTGCATGGAAATGTACACCGAGTTGGTTTCGAATGTGTTTTACTTATATTTGTAGTAAAACTTTGAAAATATATTGATTTTCTTGTTATATATATTACCCACAGATTAAAGTTCACCATTTTATCAATTCCCTGTTCAATTCTATTGGTTTATATGGACGAGCGAAAAATATGGAACTAAGTTTCTGGCAACTTTAAAGACCAGTTGTATAACCGTGGTTCACTATTTTCTTTAAATTATTATAGAATTTATTACACAGACCATTTATTTGGATAGTAAACATTCTTTTATTCTTTTTATTCAATGAATAAGATATTAGAAGACAAAAATCAACATGAAATTATAAAGAAAGAATTAATAAAAACTATGAGAAGTTACTTCAAGTTGCCTGTAAAGTCAAAATTACCGTTTTATTCTACTCAATATCATATACATATAACTTTGGGTGTTTTTTATAAATGCATACTTTGTTTGCATGCGTCAATTGCAATTATATGAAAGTAAAAAAAAATATGTTTGCTTGTCACTTTTTATAGTTTCACATTTGCTCAGCAAATATTTGAGTTTTGCTTTTAAGAAAATCGGACATTTAACATGTGCATTTAAAAAAGGTATGCATTCATCAGACTTTCACAAACATGCTTTTTAATGAGAACAAGCATATTTCAATAATTTTTCCACAATATGTGATGGTAAAATACACTAATCCTAAAAAAAATTATTTTATCTCTTATGTATTGTTCCTAAATGTTTTAAAAATTTTGTAAAGTATTAATTTTAATAAATTTTTTAACGAAATAATTGCATTTTTATAATTTCAACCCAAATAAATGTTTGGTTTGAAATTTGTGGATCGCTTGCACTTTTCAATGCAGGCGAAGTGTAAAAGAAGTGTATTTGTTACCGAACACACCCTCATGTTGCCAACATTTGCATATTTTTTGCACTTCTTGACTGCCCCTACATTTAACTAGATGAAACTCTATCTTCACTAAATTACTATGGATAAACACTAGCTTATTTTTGTTCACTTTTGAGGTGTTGTTGTTTTCCATGTAAAATTTTACTAGCTAGTATTTTCAATTACCAATAAAACACGGCTATTGTTAAAACATATAAAATCCTATTCTACATGATTCTGTATTATCGACCGCTTAGCCATTTTTTCATTGTGTTCGGGATTTTAGTGATTATATTTATATGAAGTTAGTGTGATCGTTTTATTCTCTTTAATGCTGCACTAGCTATACAGCGGTGAATAAAACACAGCTACTGTTATCACAGAAACAGTGAAACCCATAACAATATAAAATACACCAACATTAACACTTATTTTAGAGCTATTAAGCCTTGAGGTGATTAAGTACCTACATAGGTAAAGGTACTTGTCCGTATTCCTCAAAAACTAAGACATTGAAGCGTCCATTGAGGTAGTTCAGTTATATAGCGCTCTCAACGTCCATCGACCGAATTAATACTTCTTATTCCTATACACTGATGGATGCACATAGAAAGACAATAAAAGAAAAATAAAAATCAAGGAAATTAAATAAAACGACACTTTGCGAGATCCACGTCCAAGCACGGAATCAGCTTTTATCACGTTCACACAATTCGCTCCCAGACTCCCAGAAAATTCAAGATTCATAACAAAGATATACTACAGAACAAGACAGACGCATTTATAAAGAGGAAGTAACAAAAAACAAGGCGACTGCTCTTGGGATCGAAGATAAGGAAAAGAGATGACATTCTGTGAAGAGCTTCCATGGAAAGGATACCATTTTATTATTTTATTCGACTGTCATTGTTCAAATTGCTGTTCCTAGTCCGTTGCAAAGAGCTGTCCTATCTGGGTGTTCTAAATCGCGACAGGACAATCTGTCGACGGGAATCCTTCTTTCCCACCCGGTTGAGAATGGCAGCAACGGAACTGTGACAGCAATTCCGTTTCCGACTCAACAACAAGGCTGGAAGTATGATAAGAAAACATCGAGCAAATTAATGAAAAGAAACATTTAAAACATTATTTGTGTATCTTCCTTATCGTTCCTTCAACCTTATGCTGCTTGATCCCTTTTCGCAGATTTGTGCTTCCTCATATTATTATTTGTGTCAAATTAAAATCCTTATCGCGACATCATCCCTAACAAAACGCACATTAATATTGTGAACACCCCGAACCCATAATCACATAACTGACTGATTGTATTAATATGATACGCATCACATTGCCACCAACACCACCACCCACCGTTCGCCGCCGCCGCGACGTCGCTCGTCGTCGACGATGAATTCACATAAGCTTGTCAAGAAATGATGCTTCAGCAGCTAGGACTCCTGCTTCTATCATCGCAGGACTATTAGTCACTCATTTACATAGACGAGAGAGATCCTTACAAATGAGACACCGTATACGGAGGCACATGTTCTATGAACTGTCACACAGTTCGCAAGACGACTTTATGGGAACGGGAAGATTATGCTTAATATTAATCCTAATATACCTATGAGCACGTTCTGCGGCAGCGGAGCGAGCACTCCCATAAGTGGGTTCGCAATTCCAGCCGGGCGAGACTTAAAAATTGTTCCTCTTTGAGTGTGTGCTCGTTTTGTTGGTAATAAAACCATGAATGGTATTTAATTTACACTGATGCGTCATGTCATGGTGCTTCAGAAAGACGAAGAAAAAAAAAACCGTTATGGGGATTTGAGAGGAGATAAGGCAGAGATTTGAGCTTGGTAATTCAGAAGTTCGTTATAAGATGACGAACCGCATCCTTTCCGTTGAGGAATATCTCATAAATACTTTTTGACAGTAAAACAAAAAATAATGACTTTATTTACATACATACATAAGGGCGTATTTTATATAAGATCTGTGAGCACAGTTCTATCTGATCCTTGAACTCAAAATATAACATAAACATAGGGTGTGCCAGAAATAATGGAGACGTAATGTATTTCGGAAAAGCTGACTCCACCTCCGACGACGACGACGGACGCACGACGTATCAACTTGACTAGATAAAGCAAAAGCAGTCTTACTGTAACTACGCCATTTACAATACACGTTTTTAAAGCGGTTTTTCAGATTCTATTAATTTGGTTTGAAAAAAATCAGACGAAAAAGTGGAATCCTGTGACGAAACTTAATTACGAGTGATGGTGACGAACAGTTGTACTTTTTATAAATGTATTAAAAATGTATGTGAGCTCCCAATTGCTTCTTCTTGTTTTTTTTCAAATTGTCACTTATTTGATTAGGAGGCTCTCCATCAGCAGGGTCAAGAACCACAAGGAAGCAAATACAGCCTGAATACTGCCGCACAAGGAATCCATTGGAATCAGCAGACCGTCTCGATCTTTTAAAGTAAATCCGTTCACCAATAATTCTTCTTTTTCCAAGACTTAAACATAAACTAATTTTAAATAAATTATTGAAATCTGCAGGAAATAAATTTTTTTTAAATGATTGTATTGTTCCACGTTTTTCACTTTAATTTTGCCGACCATTTTGTCGACCGACCGTGACACGACATGTTGAAACAAACTAACGGAGTTTTATTTCGAAAATAAATTCAATATTAAAATGTTATACCGAAGGGTTAAAAATCAAAATATCTAATAGGTAATAATGTGTTCAAAATTAATACCTCGATATTCAATTCAAGTATACGAATTAAAAAGTACGTCTTGAGCGTTGAGTCTTGAGTTTTCGGCTAAATATACAAAATTTATTGAATTTAAATACAAGCAAATATAAAATTTCAATACATTATTTTATTATGATCACTTTTAACCAGATATTCTACTAAAATCAAATACCATATTATTGAAATTCAATTATAATAATGGTTATAGATTATAAATATCATATTTTAATTTTTTAACATTAAATTTTAGTGGAAAAGTTTAAAAAAAAAACATTTTAGTGGGATATGTACTGAAATTTAATACCAAATTATTACAAAAAATGTTGTAATATTAAAAACACATAATTCATGTATTGCATACGGCTGTAATACAAGGGCCGTATTAAAAAAACATCCCAGAATTTTAAACCGTGTATTAAGTAAAAATATTAAGGAAACCAATTCAGTATCAGTTAACTTGTGTGAACTAGTACAAAAATCTAAAAGTCTACTTTGCGATGTCCGTGTCCGGATAAATCTGATCCTTAGCTTTGGGTTTTCTCTTACATCATATTTCAAATCAAAAATAAATTTTAAAGACAAACCACCCTAGAGCCGCCACTCACGTAATTTATTCTGGAATTCAGAACTGAATGCGGTTATCGGTTTCGGTTAATGTCGGTTAGTGGTGTCCCACAAGAAGTCTAATTCGTCCTTTCAATGAGCAACCATACATTTCTTATTACCTCAAACGCAGAATAATACATGTATCTCTAATGTTTACGGATAAATCGTCTAAATCGAAATTACATAATCTGATATATGTAAATTTTTTATACCTATACATAAGAATATGTATGTACATTATAAGTATACTTTTCATTATCTTAATTTATTTATTGTTTGTTAGAAGCAAACATCTACTAGTATCTACGTATGTTTGGTTTGTACGTATTAAGTATGTACAGTAGGTGTATATGTATTCTTTGACAGGTAGCCGTTTTATTGGGACTTCAACTTTGAGGTTCTCCGTTCTTCAAATGGTTAAGAGAATAGAGAGTCTTTAAGTCCATTTTCCTTTGAATATTTGCATGCATCGTTTGCTTGCCTATACGTAGGAAATCGATTAAGCTGCATTGTGTGCATAAGGACATACACCACACACTAGATTTAGTTTATACATATGCATAATATGCATTATGCAGTACGTACATAATGTATATATGTATGCATGAACATGAGCATACAGAAGCTTAAATAGCCTGAAATGAAGGTTTATGACCCATTCTTTTCGACATTACTCAAGAAGGACCTTGGGCATTGTATGTGTCACCTTTTGTTTTTACTTTTCCTTGAAAACTTTGCTGTGACACATTCATGATGCATGTATGCAAAAATGTTGTAACATGTGGTTGCCGCCAGGATTGGCTAAGGATACTGCACTGCTTTTCAACATATACGGTTATATTATAACAAAAGTTTGTATTTCAACCCGATCCACCCAAAGCTGACAGAAGCAAACTCTTCCAAGTTTAAGGATATCCCCCGGCTATGAGACAGAAGATAAACTACGGTATACGAGTATAATGTCTTTCTTTTCAGTTGTGAATGACATGTGCTGAATAAACGACAGCATTTGCATACTGGCATGGATAGCGGCATGAATATGGACATACATATTGCAACTACATAAAACTAAATGTCCTGTGAGAGTGAACGGATCCTAGGATGTGTGTCAGATTGAGTGTTAGAAATGTTTACTTAACATTCACCAATGTTCTTTCGGTGTTTTAGTTTTTCTCGCTCCTTCTGTTATATGTTGTTGCTTGCGTAAGGACGCCCGTAGTCCGTCCCGTCATAGTTTCGAGGGATTCTCCTCTCCTTTGAAACATTTTGTGAGAACTGAGAAATGTAAATGTAAATGTGAAGGTGAACATGAACATGAACATGAACAGGTCTCTGTGTGAAATTCTTCAATGGATCACGTTTCGGTCGGTAAAGTGGAGCGTTAAACATTGACTTCATCTTCATGTGCATTGATGGGTGATTTGCGAAGTTTATAGGTGAAACGTGGCGCATACATGTCTACGTGCGGTTGTTTCGAACAGTTTGGGATGACGAAGGAAAGCTAGTTTTTGAAGTTTTATCGATAGTCCTTGAATTATTTTGAACTGTCTGCCTCTGCAGTCGTCATAAGTTCATGTGCAATAAATTTGACACTGACAGCCATTCGAAATGAATAAGAAATCACGCGAGCTTTTTGCATTTAAAGTCATGTTATTAGGATAAATATTTAATATATCGCTACACTATTAGTTAAAATCTTAAGATTAAAAATGAAAATTGAAAATACTTGTATCAAAAAAAAATAACGATTATTACCAACCTTCCAAAATACCTCCCAGTTTTTCCAATATTCCCCGTCCTGTTCTTTTCAAATTCCTTGAAATCACATACATATTTGTGTTCAAGGACATGTTCGTATAGTTCCTTCATATGTTACATATGTATGTACCTACATATATATGCACATATCTATAGACACTGTGTCCAATGAAAATCATGCAAATTCCTGAGAAGACCTTTTTTTCTCATAAAGATATTACCACACATAGCCAATTTTTAAAGGTCTTTTATTTTTTTACTAACGTCTTGTTTAAGTCGTAAAATAAGATTCCTTTTATGATAAAAGAACAAAACCCAGATGTAATTCTCTGAGAGAGATAAAGCCTCTAAACTTATTCCCTGGGATAGACAAGACATCCTTCATTTGGCTTGAACACTGATATTGGCCGTAGGGAAGAGAAAAAAATTAAAAAAAAAAAACATCTATGCAAGTGAAAGTAAAGGGACTGTGAGATCTTCGAGATTATTTGTTTGCGTACCTATAACTGTGGTTAATACACAAGCACAGTTGAGGTTACGGTCAAAAGGACGATAGTTTTTCTTTTCCTTAAAGATTAACGAAGAAGAAAACGTTGATAAGTGGTGTTTTCTTTGTACAAGGCGCTTTAGGCTAGAAGAGGAACTTTGCCTTTATGATTGGACAGAATATTATACCTATATGTAGGACGTAGGTATGGTTAATATGTTTCTTGTCTGCTTTGAATCTTTTGGCAAAAGGAACTTGGCATATTTATGCTATCCTTTTATCGCTATTCCATAGAATAATATAAAAGCGTCTGATTTTGATAGAGAGTCAAGCCATTTAAAGCACAGACTGGCACTGAGGTGATAAAAGTTGTTATACCTATATGTACGTCGTGGTATTTATTTAATTGAAGTTGTGTTATTTTTTTTTTTTTCGAAAAATATTCACAAATTATATTTTCCAGTCTGATTTATTTAAAGTTTAAGTTTTATCAAATTGTTTTTTATACGATATAAACATATGTATGTATACCTTCAAGGCAGGATGTTTTTTAATGGGCACTTATATTTCCAATTAACACGAAAGAATGTTTCTTAATTTATTCAAAAAGGTTTAATTATTTTTAATTTAAATTCTATAGGTAAATGAAAGTTGAAGGGGAAATTAAACTCCAAGCTGTCAAAGACTCGGGTTCAAATTTAAAATTTAAGTTTGAAGTCAACAACCCTTACCTTTATGTACATGTGTATATTATAATAATGTGTAAATACAAATTTAAAAATAAAAGGTATCTGTTTGGTATTTTCGAGAGCGAAATTTACATAACTTTGACAAAGGATAAACAGAGTGTCGGTTTCATGTCACTATATTCGAAATTCCCAAGACCTCAATCAAAAATACGTACATGTATATGTAAGTATCGACTTTATTAACACCATCGGTGATATCCTTTACACATTTTCATACACACAAACTATACGCTGTGGTCAATGAAAAGCATAATATAAGAGAAGACCAAATGAATTTATTTTCTCTTTGGATTTGAGCTAAAATTGAAAACTCATTCGAGACTAAACTCATAAGGTAGAAACACTATAACTTAGTGATTAAGGCTTTTAACCAATACAACACAAGACATAAATATAAGACACAGTAAACAATGATCAACCAAAAATAAAAAAAATTACAACAACCTAAGATGGTCTAAAATTTCTTTACTTATAGCCACACTCACTGATTTTTGGTTTCAATTATCGAAGGGAACCAATACATTATCATCAAGGATCAGAGCGTTGACCGACATTACCTCAAATGTACGGCCCTTTAACCAAATTCGCATATGTCAAACTAACGGCTTATAACTTTGCATATACATTTTTCGTTTCATTTCAACAACTAATAAATATTCAATCAAGCCCGTCATGTCCAGTCCATCAATTATTCCCAATGATTTTTAACCACGAGTTACATCCACTACCGACAACCGTGCCTCGATACGTTCCACCTAATCCAATTCCATTCCAAGCTCTATGGAAATAAATTAACATTTTGCGGAAATCATCGTTAGCAAAGGATGGCCAACAGCGTTACAATCCACTCAATGACTCAATACCATACGCATAGGCCATAGGTATACAGCGGGAGTCTTGTTAGGAGGGATAATAAACTGTCAATTCGATTTGTAACAAAATTAGTATTCACATGCCACACACGCCAAGACTTACATACTCCAAATTGCAGATGCGCCCTATTCTAAGCTTTGGCTGGACTCTGTGTCTGTGTGCCCGTGCCACGCAAGAAGCCGGCCATATATCCATTTATACATACCTATACCCAGAACCTAAACAGGAAGCTGATTGAATCTCTCATTTGTCGTAAATCCCAAATTCATTGTTTCAATATAATCCAAAAGATTTACGTATAACCTTTATTTACACATACATATATATGTATATCCGAGCAATCTACATAACATGATGTCTCTCAGCCTAAGAACATCCACTACAAATTCAAACTTACATACATACATACATATGGAAGGAATACAAAAAGTCCATCTTTGAATTCAATTAGTCCTTGAGTAAAACAATAACATTTTGCCGTAGTAGTGATGTCAATGTGAACTGTGGAGTGACCACCCAATGGGGTGGTGGGAACTGCAAATGAACTACACTACATATACATATAAATAAAGGATTCTATTCACGTTTCGGGCCAAAAATCGTTCAATTGGTACTCCAAAAGAAGAGGCAGAAAAAGCACATCCAAGTGAAATAGCATTGTTTTAGGTATGGGAAAAATAGACTCCATGGAAATAAAATTCAATCGTATCGGATGCCGCTTTCCTCGCAATGACCATCAAACGGAACAACACCCAGTAGACCTTTTTTACAAAGGATCCAAGTCCAAGGGAGCCTTTTGGATTAGAACCTCACATCAGACCATTACAGTTGCTTTTGTTGTGGAGCGATTCACACTCGACAAGAGACTCAATACATACGCCCGCTGCGCCCGCGCCGCGTCGCCGCTACCGTATATTCTGCAGCATAGAAGTTTAATTTTCTCTTATTTCACTTGGCAGGTCACTGCCAAATAATCCGAAGCACAGCAAAAGTTATGAGTGCACAATTTTAAATCTTTTTTTTTTTTCAAAATGAAACAAAAACAAAAAACATATATGTTACAGGAATACTGAACTCATAATATGACCAACTCAAGTGACAAAAAACCTGGAATCCAATACTCTGCGATCACACTGTTTAATCAGTAGAACTTTGAAAATTACTTTAACAATGGCCTTTTACAGCATTTACATATTTAAGGCTATTACTTTTATGCAAAATTAGTCAATTTACTTATTGAGTGAATACTTAAGTCTATAAATGTATGTATGTATATTATGTAATACACAATGTATAATAATAACACTTGTCACTGTTTTTTCAATTCGAGGTTTACTAAAGTACCATTCATAAACTCAATAGAAGTTGATTATAGTTTTTCTACATTGTTTATGTTAACATTTCTAACACTTATCAAATTAAATTAAATACAAAAAATTCTTACATTGAAAAACCTATTCCCTACATACATATGTATACAAAGTTCATTATACGATTAGGTATGTGTGATTTCAAAAAGTTGCAATCAAATTTAATTTATACAACCTCAACTCAGTTTATTAACTACAAATCTCCTGTTGACTTAATTTACGCACACACCAAAGTAAATTCCTCAACATTATTACATAAAATACAAACATCGATGTTAATTAAACGGGCTTATCACAATGAATGAATGTCTACCTACCTACCAAAAATCCAAAACCCCACGTGCTCCAGAATCCATCAGTATTTAAAGCTAAGGACGTCTACAATATTAAGATACAGTAATAATTACTCTCGTATGAAAAGAGTTTCGTTCCAACCTTAAAAGATTGAACGAAGGTGATTAAAATTTCTATAATTCCAAGAAACATCAACATACACGAATGTTTGCTTGAACACAAAAATAAAGAACTGTCGAGTCGTCTCCGTTCGACGACGACGTCAATTAAAAACCCATTATATCTTAAAGCTGTGTGCTCGAGGTGTAAGGCAGAAACAACAATGTGCAGGATCTGTAAATGTCTTCTCATAATAAGAGTAATTACGTTTTCAATTATAAAATAATTCTCTGATGCAAAAAGCTAAAACAAAGCTCAAGAATCCTGTCAACAGTCTAGCAAGTGTTATATACGTTTGTACATATGTACATATGAACATATGTATATGTTATGTGAGTTTATGTTTCGTTTTAAAATTTAATTTCACTTTTCTTCCTTCCAATTGTGAGCTCTTGTATTGTTTGACTAAAATCAGCCTCAAGTATTACACACATTATGTATTATTTAGGTGTGTATATGATTAATAAATGTACATACATATTTTATGTAATAATACTTTCCCATCGTCATTTTTCATTTTTTTTTTTTTTTACTTAACGTGTTTTCATTTCATACAAAGCTTTAAATTTCTTTGCCATAATTTTGATAATGGCTTCCTAACATATAAGAAAGATTTATAATATACATACGAGTATGTACAATTGTACATAATTATGTATGTAGTTACCAGGGTTCTGTAACTGTTTGCAAGGTAAACCTTCTCTCCCAATTTGATTGATTTCCATGTAGTGAGTTTCTGTGTATTCTGGTGGGTTTTACGGCTCCCAGATGA
The DNA here is from genome assembly GCA_905146935.1 of Scaeva pyrastri. Classification (NCBI taxonomy): domain Eukaryota; kingdom Metazoa; phylum Arthropoda; class Insecta; order Diptera; family Syrphidae; genus Scaeva; species Scaeva pyrastri. Next base: position 1,028,072 of record LR989927.1, on the reverse strand, counting down.
AGCTTATTTTTTGAGATTTCGAGATTTTATCCCCCTTTCAAGTTTTTTAGAGACTCAAACATTTTTTATGAAGGACTTATGACTTTCACAGTTGCTCAGATCTAATAGTAATTCCGGTTTAGTAAACATATGCAAAAATATTATTTTCAGATGTTGTACTTTCGCAGTGAAAGAATTGACGGAAATACAAACATATTTCAAAAGGACCTCTAAGCCGAAAGAAGGTTGGATCATTCAGATCTTGTCTCATTTGATTTAAATTCGTCCAAGTCAGGAGTAGGTAATGTGGTATCATTTAAAAAAAAAAATACAATTTTTCAATATTGGAACCCATTTTGCCATTTAACAAAAAAAAATTACTTATCATTACTTTTTCATCATCATCAAATTATTATTAGAAAAATACTTTTCATATCCAGGACGGATAATACATGTCAATAATCAATTAGTTACACAAATTTCGAAAACAAACCGAGACAACTCCACCCACATTTACTTGAATTCCCTTTTATCATCGGTTTTAGATAAACATAAAAACAAATGGCACTTTGCGAAATGGATAATGGTCTGTGCTTTGCATCTCCTCCCGAATCTAATACCATAGGTCGAAAGACACTTTTTTCCAAAAATTGATTAAATGCTTAAAAATGTTGTTTGCATCAGTTAGAACCATTTTCTTGACGAATACTTTCGCATTGTCACGACTATAAAGAGTGTGATGTTTTCGATTCGTCTAAGAAGTGATTGTCATATTGCCGATGTCGATTCAACCTAAAATATATAAACATTGTTGTGATAGTCTGCTAACTCTATTTATATTGCGTCAGAAACGTCATATTCAATTTAAATTAAAGTAACTCAAATTTTTGTTGCGATAGATAAATAGCTATCACTTGTTCACACAGAGTGTTGAACTTGAAGTTTTGTGCTCAGAACATCATCTGAACAAAATTCAACTCAGTCTGCTCAGTTATTTTATTCTGAGGTCTGAGCTCATAGAGCGCGCTCTGAACAAGCTCAGAACATGTTCAGAACGAAAATAAAAACACAATTTTTTGTTTGACAGTTCAGGCTCTGCTCCGAACTACAAAAGAAAAACGCCTAACAGGCCGACTCCACAGGACATAATTTATGTCATGCGGTCCGATCATGACATGAAATCTCCAATGGAGTCGCGATATCTCATCTGATGATATGATGTCAGCGATGTATGTCAGCGGTTTTGTCTTGATATAGATGTCTGACATGAATATGACAGATGTTTTGTTTTTGTTGCTTTTTTGTGTGCAGCTGACATTTCATCTCATTATTTTTTGATTCTCATGCCGGCAGGTTTTGTTTAGAGCCAAAACAATTTTTTATCGAGTACAAAATAAAAAAATAACCCAGAGGAGATAAAGGTAAAAAAACAAAATTTATTCATAAAATGAATTTCTAATTTTTCATAACATAAACAAACAATGCAAAATACGATATTCTCAAAAAAGCTTGACGAAGAAGTTTCTACTATTTGACGTTTGCCAGAGATACTCACAAGTCAGAGTCGTTTGCATGAATGAAATGTCAAGACATAAACTGCCCAGCAAAGAGGGAAAACATTTCACAGATATAGATGTCAGGGATTTAGTTGGCGATACAGATATCTAGTGGAGTCGGCCTGTAGGCCTGTAAGTATACTGATAGATTCTATCATTAACAAACAAATGCTCTCTATACAGTGTGTTGTATAAAATAATTAAAATTAAGTCTTAAATTTGTCATCGCAAAAACAATAAACCTATTAGCATTAGACCCTCAAGCCTATCTGCTGTTGTGGTTTTTTTTTCGGGGAAAAGAAATAATTCCATTCATGAATTTTAATTTCTCAAGATACTCTGGGGGAAGGTATTTGAAATGTAGCCTGCGGCGAATTAATAATTTCACTCAAAGTTAAACTTTTTAAAAAATTCTTTATTCAAAATCACTAAAACTATGAGACTTAAAACAATAAGAATAGTTCGATGGTAAAACTGAGAGTGTACTTCAAACATTGTACCACTCGTATATATAGGCAAATGAAATACAACAAAAGATGATGCGTAGGTCAACATGAATCCATAAGTCGATTCATGTTGTGATGTGTTTGGTTCGTGGCCTCGTTCACAGCATCATCGGATTTCTATTTTTATGACCCGTTCGTGTCATTCGTGTTTATTTGGTTAAGGGTTGAATTATGTATGGTATGTATCGGTCAATTTGTAAGCCATCGAATATGGTGACGTTAACTCCCCCCTTACTTCTGAAGTGATCGTCCCGATCGCTCTGTCGTCTTCATGGTCTCATCTAAACATTTATTTATTGCTATTTCAAATGCATCATTAATTTTCTTCTTTTGGCTTATTTTATAGTTTCTTACAATCTTAAATATTATTATGATACTTAATGCTATTACAAAATTAATAGTTATTCCCCACAATATTGGGTGTTCTTTTACATCTTTTAGATAGGGTCTTATTATGTCTATATTGGAAAATTTTAATGTTTCGTCATTTGACTCTAAATATTTCAAAATTTTTATTTCTATTGGTACATTCTGTTTCATATGCTTAATTAATTTTGTTTTTTTATTTACATAAAGTTTTGAGTTTATTGTCACATTATTTTTAAAGTGGACGAGATATATGCCTTTGTACATTCTATTATTAATTGTGGTTTCTCCACTTACAAATATTATTCCATCTTTTATTACTTTGACACTTGGATTGTTTTCTTTTATTTTGTGGCAGTTTGCTTTTTTATTATTTAATAAATCTGTAAGGCAATTAGTTTCGTTATTGACTTTACAATAGATGTCATTCAATTCGGGTTTACAATGAGCCATTTTATATTTTTGGTTAAAGTATACAATTTGGTTTGGTAATTGTAATTTACCATCACCAACATTTATGCTATGGACAATGAATTTACTATTAATTTCTGTTACTATTGGATATTCTATGTAAATTAAAATTATCTCGTCTTTTTGTATTATTTTAAAGTCTGATGCATCTAATACGTCTTGTATTAAAATTGGAAGTTTTTCTGTTTTAATAATGTTATTTAAATCTTCCATGTTTAAAATTATAGTGTTTAAGATATTATTTTTACTCAAATTAATGGCATTGACTATTTCCCTCAAATCTTCTATCATGAACCTCAGAATAAGGTTATCTTCTCTGTCAATTATGTTTCCCTCGCTTGCGAGTTTTTCTATTGTTTTAAATAGTTGTGAGTTTGTTTGGAATTGTTTGTTATTAGAATCGATAAGTTCTTGTAACTTAGCTTCTATTCTGATTTTATCGTCATGGTCTGGACTTCCTGAGATCCATTTCCATAAAGTACCAATTTCATTAATCCCTCGTCTTAACCTAACCCTTATTAATAATTGATTTATCAACTTATTTGCCGTTGCCAAATTAGTTAAAGCTTCTTTTCCCAGAATTGTTCTTTTATCTATAATTTCCTCTAATATGTTCTTGTAATAGGTTAAATTTATTACGTGATAAATTTCACCTCTATTGTCGTATAGTGCAGCAGGTCCGTCCTCTATAAGGATGTACTCCTCTGTACTATAATCTGTAACCTGTATTTGTCCATGAGTCGTAGCTAGAATTACTACTAATGTTAATGTAACTATCGTGTTCATCTGAAAAAGTTAGATATTTTTTTATCTTTTAATATTGTCTTTATGAATAGTTCTGTTTTTGTTATCAATTATAATCCTGCCTCTATCTTCCTTTACAGTCCTTTCTTTATATAAAGGTTTTACTTTACCTTGCCTACGTGATGATTTCTCATGTACCTTTTATCCCGGCTTAAATTTAACTTCGGTTCTATTTTTGTTAAAGTATGAAAGAGTTTTATCTTGTCTTTCCTTTAAAACATCAGTTAAATGTGCGTGTTTTTCAAAATTATGAAAAACGTCTACTGGTTTTAGATTCGTAGTAGAGTGGATAGACTCATTATATTTTTTAACAACGATTGGCATTATTTCTTTTGTCTCTGCCTGAATCTCTGTTTTTGTAATTCTGATGAGTTCAGTCAAGGTACTTAGCACTCTTTCGACCATTCCATTTGTTTTACTATGATTCGGAGCTACCTTTTCATGTTTTATTCCAAGTCTTCCTAGTTCTAATTCTGCTGTTGGTGTACAGAACGTCCCTTCATTATCAGTAACTAAAACTTCAACTTTTCCAAACACTGGTAATGTCTCAATTAATTTTTCTCTAGCATCAATTTTGTTTTCTATGTGTCTAACAATTAGAAACTTAGAGAAAGAATCAATAATGGCTAAGAATTGATCGTTGTCGACAAAGTAAATATCAGCATGGATACGTTCCCCCCCTTGCTTTGGAATTGGAGCCTCTCCAATCTTATATTTGATAGGGTGCCTGTCATACTTATTTTCTTTACAGGTGGAACAATTTCTCGTATACTCTAGAAGTTGCTTAAAACACTCAGGCCAATAAAATTTGACTGTAATTTGTTTCAGATTTTCTCTTGCATCACGATGTGCTCTATCGTGTTCCTGTTTTAAGATAGTCAACTGTGTGTCCCTATCTGTTATATCTTTTACCATATTAGGAACAAAAACAAATTGAGTGGTCGGGTATTCATTTAGTAGTTTTCTTTTTATTTGATATAATAATTCTTCATGGCAATGTATTGCGTTTATACCTTTTCGTATAACTTCTTTTAACTCGCTAAATATAGATTCGTCCTTGTATCTTATTAAATGTCGCCAGTACCCTTTATGTACTTGTTCACTTTTTATGTCATTGTTATTCCCTGTTTTAATAATTAATTGATTCCTAAATCTATTAATAACTCCTCCTAATCTCCTTATTTCTTCTGTTGGACTGCTCTGAGTACTATGTACTGTAGCTATGTCAGAATTTTCAATCATGTTTAACTCTTGCCGACTTAAAGCATCTGCGACGACATTTTCTTTGCCTGGTTTGTAGGTAATAATGGGAGCATATTCCTCAATGAAAGCCTTCCAGCGTTTTAATTTTGCATTAGGGTTTTTATCTGAAATAGCAAAACTTAATGGTTGATGGTCCGTATATATGCGGATTCCAGTCTGACCATACAAATAGTTTCTTAGATTTTTGAGACTCCATACTATCGCTAACAGCTCCTTCTCATTTGTAGCGTAGTTTTCTTCCGTTTTCGATAATGTCCTGCTTATGAAAGTAATAGGTTTCTTATCCTGGCTAAGTACTGCGCCTATGGCTGAGTTACTAGCATCCGTGGTAAGATCAAATGGCTTATTAAAATCCGGTTGATTAAGTACAACTTCCTCTACAAGCTTATCTTTTAATAGCTGGAATGCTCGTTTACCTTCGTCATCTAAAACAATATTAATTTTTTTGCTATTCATTTTACCATCGTTTCCGCGTAAATACTTTGTTAGCCCTTTGCTAATCATCGCATAGTTACGTATAAATTTCCTATAGTAACCGGAGAGTCCTAGGAAACTTCTAAGCTGACGCAAAGTATTTGGTTGCGGATATTCACTTATGGTCTTTATTTTGTCTGGATGTGTTTTGATATGATTATAGGATACAACGTATCCCAGAAAATCAACTTCTCTCATGAAATATTTGCTTTTTTCACTACTGATTCTCATATTTGCTACAGATAGAGCTTTAATTATTAATTCTATGTGTTGCAAATGATCATCTTGATTGTCTGAAAAAATAATAATATCATCGAGATACACATGACAAAACTTTCCGATATACTCTCGAAGTATATCATCCATTGCCCTTTGAAATACTGCGGGAGCATTTTTAAGACCAAATGGCATTCTATTGAATTCATATTTGCCATTGTTAACTGAGAATGCAGTTTTAGGTCTATCTTCCTCACGCACAAGGATTTGATGAAATCCAGATTGTAAATCTAGGGTTGAGAAGAATTTTGCTTTACCCAAGTTAGAAAGAATGACTGAAGTCTCAGCCATTGGGTATTTATCTACCTTTGTGAATGAATTTAATTTCTTATAATCAATTACCATGCGTAGTTTCTTTGTGCCATCCTCGTTATAGCCTTTTTTATCGACAACCCAAACTGGACTATTATAGGCGCTCCTACTAGGCCTAATAATGTCATTTTCCAACAAGGTTTGGATTTCAGTGTTAATAAAGTTTGAAGCAGATTGAGGGTATGGGTAGGCTCTTTGCCAAACTGGGTCTTCATGGACCGTGCTTATGCAACACCTAACTGTGGTATTGTATGGCAAGTAATTCGGTTTTTCCGTAAAAATTCCTTGATAATGTTTTAGGGTATCTTTTAATCTCGTTTGATATTCCACTTTTACATGAGTGTTAATCTTGAGATTTTCGACCAATTTGTCATCATAAATCAGAGGGACTGTACCTCCGTTATACTCTAATTTATTTTCACTAATGTTAATATTACATTTTGCTCTTTTTAAGGTATTAATTCCTATTATAGCATCATACTCCTTCAACTCTTTTAATTCATAAAAGGTTTCCCAATTTCCAAAGATATTAAGATCTTGGTAGGAATCTATGATGCTACTACCATGTACGCTATGGACTTTACTTAACGTTTTTAATTTCTTTGTTTTATTTTTATCAGGTTTGACATAATTATGTGTCGCTCCTGTGTCTATTAGTATGTTATATTTTTGACCTGTCGTTTTGTTTGTTCGTATTATTGTCGGCAGGTCGTGTCTTATTCTAAAAAAGAATCCCTTTCATTCAAATGATTTAATCTAGGAGTTTTGGCCTGAACTTGTTCACTAAGTGGCCTTTCTCTTTTAAAGGGGTTATTATTATTGCGGACCGCATTATTGAAATGCTGGTCCCTGACGTTATTATTATTGTTGCGATAATTTTGTAAATTTTGCGGCCTTTGGTGGTAATTGCCACTCCTTTGGTCAATTCTTTGCTGTGGTGGGGTGACACGGTAATTAGGACGGAGGGAATTATTTTGCGGATTTGTAAAATAACCGTTTAGTCTTGGCGATGACGATGGCACATTAAATGCTTGTTGTTGTTGCGGAACCCTATTTGAATTAAAGTAATCCAACCTAGGTGCATCCCTAAATCGTTGTGTTTGGTTAACTTCGATCTCCTGGGCTCTTGCTAAAGCGTTTGGAAGATCTCCTGGGCTTAGAGCAAACACAAGGTTACTCATGGGTTGGTTTAACCCAGTTATAAACACCCTTAGAGCATTTTCCCTTGCTACATCTATCAAGACTTTCGTTTCGGCAGTTCTTGGTCCGTAGCTCATTATAGTTTTGTTAGTTATCAATGTCAGTAGTTTACTAACTTGATCATAAAATTCCTGTAATGTCTGTCTTCCCTGCCTTACGTTGGTAAGTTCTGTTTGTAACATATGTATGGGTCTTTTATCATTATAGGTCAAGTCTAACCTCCCTAATATAGCTTCAACGTTAAGTGGCGTTCCATGTGATGTTAAAACATCATTGGCCTTTCCCATTATCTTGTTTCTAAGTATGTTCACTGCCGTGAAGTAACTTGTACTTCCTTTACAATGTTCATAGGCCTTCATGCAGTGTGTTACTGACGTTCGCCAACTAACATAGTTGTCTCCCTCAAAATTTTGTAAACTTTTAACGAGCTCTAAACTTTCCCTAGTCGTATTATTAGGATCTATTGCTACGTCAGTATGGGGAATAATGTTATCTGAAGTCGACAGTCCGTTTAGCGTATTTGTCAACTCGTCGACTCTATTTTGTAATTCGCGAGTACTCGCCGCTATCGATTGTGCAATTAAGGTTTGTATTTGGTCCATTGTCAACGCCATTTTACACGTTATATGTATAATATCTTTTTTTTTAACAAAATATAAAATACCTTTTTAATATAATTTTATTGTATAAATTCTAATATTAAATATTTAAATGTTTTTTTTTTTTTTTTACAATTCACTTATTCTACCAAGCATATATAATTTTTATAGTTATATAAATTCTTACTCTTATAGTAATTTTTTCCGCTGGTCGCTAATCGTCAAAATCGTTTGGGGGTTTGTTCCTCTAATCTTTCACTTCACTTTTATTGTTCGTTTCAATATTTCACCTTTTTTGTTCGTTTCAATATTTATGTATTATTTTCACTTTGTTTTCTTGTTATTTTATTTTTTTCTTTTTACTGTCTTGAACAGCTTTTCTTTTATTTTTCACTTTAGGAAATTTTCCGGTACTTATGACCGTACTTCTTTTTATCACTTGGAAATCACTTTCCTTTTTACCTCCTAGTGTTTTACGTTAGGTAGGGTTATTATTAGTTAAAAAAAAAAAAATAATCTTTTGTATATTTTTTTTTTAAAACGTTAATATGTTTTTATTTTAAAATTGGTTCCTGGTGCTAGCAGTTAATTTATTCTTTTCACCACTTTGAATGCACTTCTTTGTTAAAACAACTTTAATTTTTGAGATCGGTTTTTAATCAACCGAATCTAATTAGAGCACTTTTAGTTAAAACAAATTTTTACAGGTCCCTGCTCGGGCGCCAATTAATAATTTCACTCAAAGTTAAACTTTTTAAAAAATTCTTTATTCAAAATCACTAAAACTATGAGACTTAAAACAATAAGAATAGTTCGATGGTAAAACTGAGAGTGTACTTCAAACATTGTACCACTCGTATATATAGGCAAATGAAATACAACAAAAGATGATGCGTAGGTCAACATGAATCCATAAGTCGATTCATGTTGTGATGTGTTTGGTTCGTGGCCTCGTTCACAGCATCATCGGATTTCTATTTTTATGACCCGTTCGTGTCATTCGTGTTTATTTGGTTAAGGGTTGAATTATGTATGGTATGTATCGGTCAATTTGTAAGCCATCGAATATGGTGACGTTAACTCGGCGCGGCAGCAGGGCAGGGCGTGCCTTTTAAAATATTATGGTGGGTGACCACTACAATCAGACTCTCGTCTCCTTGTGACATAAATTTATCGTCATAAGGCGTAGAGTATTTTGATTTTTTTGTGTTTGTTTTTAAAACTTTTTCAACAATATGATGTAGGTACCTTTTCTGTGTAATTATGCTGACAGATTAGAAACTGCCATCGGAGAAACGAAATTAAACGCAATTGCTTTTTTTGTAACTTTCGGCCATTTAGATGTAATACGAAGTAGCAGGGCGTTGAGCTGGGCACCCTCTGTTATTGTACAAACTTGGTCTAATTGAACATGGAAATTTGAGATGAACTTGTGTATATATTCTATCAATTAGAGTGTGTCCTTTGTATGTCGGCGCTGGCACCAAAGTTGTTGTTTACATTTGTAGTCCTATAGTTCCTTATGCCCTTCTGCCTGTACAAGAACTAAGATTGATGGGTTCCGTTTGGGGTGGGTGAAAATTGCAGTCATCTACATTTGTTTAATTTGGGCATGAAGAAATTTGATGCTTGGAGTGATATAATTTCAGGAAATTTGAAGGTGGCCTACAACTACACAACACTTACATTACGAAACCATGTGTTTTTAGTATAGTTTTTGTATTTAATTATAATCATACATATACATATATTATATTAATAAAGGATAACCTATTTGATTGTGAAAGCATCTAAAATCGAAATCAAAGTGATTTTTTCCTAAGCACTGGTAGGTATACATACATATGTATATCAAAGTGAACACAATCTCTTGCCGCAACTGTTATACAAGTTCCCATTGGAACTTTTTGATGAAAAAAAAGCTCCTCTATAAGGATTTTTAATGCTTCAAATTTATAATTAACGTTCTTCTCTCGAAAACTTACGTTAATTAAAAATATAACATTAAATATGTATGTATGTATGTATGTATTTTCTTTTTTATTTTCTTCATGAGCAAACAAAATAAACTTAAACAATTAGAAAGAGTTTCATTTCTTCACAATAGTGTTTTCTGTTTTACTTTCATGGCGACTTCACCATCTTATTTTCCAGTTTAAAAGTTTTAACTTTTGCTCTTTATTGAATTCATTGACTTGAATGCAAGGACATTTCTGTTTCTGTTTAAAATACGAGTACCTACATTGGAGTGCAGAGATTCGATGAAGCTGACCCACAAGCACAAGTACGTACCTAAAGTTCTTTGCTCGAACCGAAATGATTTTCTCTGCTTTTATTTTGTTCTTATTATTTCCGTATTCTTATGAAATTAAAAACAAAACTACCTTTACATGTAAACTGAATTAAAAAAAGAACTTTTCTCAGGAAAAAAAACGTTAAGTAACTTTAATTGTAACTAGAGATGTAATCGGAGCTATAGTTCATCGAAATTCCGCTTCGCTTTAACAATCAAAACAAAAGAGGTCATATTTAATTTAATAAAACTTGACTTTCTCTTAAGGTTTCACTTAAGATGGATACATCTCACAGAAAACACGTAATCCTATAGTTTATGAAGCATAACTCCGCCAGATCCAGATGCCCTCATTATTTCCTGGCTAAAAATAACCCAGCTTTTCGGCTTAAGGGCAAAGTATATGTTACCATAGCCATTCATTTTCAAAATTCAAGCAAACACACCACCACACCGCCAAAACACCGCACCGCCCAATCCCCTACAATCCTACAACATGCCCGACATTTTTTTGTTTTGCCTCATTATCATTAGCCAACAAACGAATATTAAGAGGATGTACGTTAGCATAAATTGATATAAGGACGAAAGAGTATGTCCGTTGTATGTTTGTACGGATGAATATTTAAGAATATGTATTCATTAGATATGGTATTTGTTGAACGTGTCCTTCAGTTGTGGTTAATGATTTGTGCTATCAGTACATAACTACAGTCAACATAAGCTTATTCGAACTTTTCCTCTAATTAAGCATTATAAATAGAGTTAGAGCGTAGTATTATCTATTATCTTTGTCAATTACAAAGTGATACGAGTTTTATTATGAATGTTTCAGCTAATCGGATTCAACTTCTTAAATCGGATGGGGTTTGTATTGTTAAAAATATTTTTTTGTGGAATATTTATGTATGTATGTATATTAAATTAATATAATATGCGAAATATCAATTAAATGTGCGTATATTTACATTGTTCACTTTTATAATGGAACAAATTAAATAATTTTGTATCATGTCTTCCTCAGAGAACAAATCAAAAATAAAGTATTTGATAAATAGGTACAAAATTTCTGTAATCTATTCTTTTTTAGTTCAGATCAGAGCCTGAAGATAATTGTGTTTCTTTTTAAACTCTGGATCTGGAGGTTCAGAGCTTCCAATTTGTGTTTCTTTTTTCGGTCTGGAACGTGTTCTGAGCTTGTTCAAGCACTCTCGATGAGCTCAGAATAAAATAACTGAGCAGCAGCAGACTGACTTGAATGCTGAACACAAGCATTTCACAAATGGAATTGAAAAAAAAACAAATCTTAAATAATAATTAAAATTAAACGTTTGTTTGATTGCAATTAGTTTCTGCATTTTAATTTTAGTTTTAAATCTTATTTTTTGCTTTTGTAGAAGAAAATAATAAGTAAGTTGACAAAATTGCAAATAGTGACAATGACAACTAATTGTTCAGGTATAATAACTTAATCCTCCAACTACATAGATACATATGTATGTATGTAAACTGGGGACTTACATACATATCTGATAAAGAAGTAACTCTTGGGGGCTTTTAAAAAACAGTGATGAACAAACAAATTTAGGTGGCATAGACAGCGAATAAACCCAATTATTTGGTATGTCATATTTACAAACTTATTCATCTATCTTAAAGCTTGACAAAAATTCATAGAAACTATCCTTCTTATCAGCAACTATACACATAATATGTATGTATACGTATGTATGGTTGACTCTTAAAAACTCAATGTGGATGTGGAACCACCGCGCCACGGGCGCTTTAAGTTAATATTTAATACTGCCTTTGAAGAAATCAATTAAACAGATACATTCATAAGTATGCACATACCTACATATAAATAATATTCTTAAACAGTACCTACATATGTACATATTTTACGAATTGATCAGAAAATACCGCGAACACAGATAAATTAAATAATCTCAAAGGTTTAAAATTGAGTTAAAGGTTAAAGAAACAAACAAATACAACCTCTAAGGGTCAACAGGAGGTTAGAAGTTCATAAATCCATGTTTTGTAACTTTTCCGCCCTCTCCACTTATTATAATGGCTAGAAAAAGTTCTGTCAAATTACACCGAATTCACCTTGAACCACGCATATGCCATTGGCAACCGTTGCCGTTGGAGCAGGTATGTGCGGTGCCACATTGTGTTAGAAATATTTATACTGAGTTGAGAGTCAAGGGCACTCCATCATAAAACTTTTGTAAAAATAAGATCATGGTTCATAGAAACATTAGTGAACAATATTTTGTTGATACGTTTGCTTTATTTTATAATGAAACTGCACAGAAAAACTTGCTCATTTAATTATTACTTTTTGGGCGCAAAAGTCCTTCACATACAAAAGAAGTATTGGTACATACGGAAAGATTAATAAAACCAACCAACTGCAACCCGACAGTCTGAAGCATATACCACATGATTAATTGTGCCAATTAGTCCACTCAGAGGAAATTCTCCGACCTACAGTCCACGCCTTTTTGAGTACGGAGTAGGTACAGAGTATTTTACTAGGTCATTTGCGTTCGCACCCTCACATACAGGAAGAAGAAATGGAAATGAAACAAATAAATATTCGAGCTTCCTTGAATTTATTGAAGATATCTTCAATCTCTCAGTAGATTAATCCCCATCATGAAATGTCACAAATCATTGGTACGTGACCGAAGTGTATCTCAAAGCCTTATAGGGATAAAGTACTGAAACAGAAATACATCATTTCAAGCTCGTGTCAATTCAGACCAACCGAAAATTGTTGTGAAGACATGTGCTTGTGCGTGTGCGGGGGACTGTTTTTGTTTAAGAATATTCCAAAATAGGTTAAAGGGCAATTTGTCTAACGATAACAGCCTTCTCAGTTATATACATACATATATGGCCGTCGTCGCCGCCCGAGAGAGGAAAAATATTGCCTCACAGGCACAGCACACCCTGTCAATCCATAACTTTACTCTGTGAAAAGAATAATGGAAAAGTCTTTAATGGCTCCATGGAGCCATATGAAAATTAATAAAAAACGACCAAAGAAAACAACAGGAAACCAGAATTATCATACTTGGGTTTCTTTTAATTTTTCTTTATCCTAATTATCAAGGATACCCAAAAATATGATATCAATGAGAGCGAAAAAATGAAAATACCTTTTCAATTTTTAATTTTCAAAAACAACGCTGATTATTATGATAATGATGACAGAGGATAGTCCCTAAGGATTACTCAACCAAGTTGGCATTTTTTGTGTTCGTACTTCGAGTGAATAAAAAAATCGAAAATAATAATAAAATCAAATGAAGACGAGTCCATATTAGACCGAAAATGATACCTACTCGCAAAAGGATGTGAATTTTCATAAAGTATTCCATGTCCGTTCGGTCTTCAGTCCAAATAAGGATACTAATTAAAGCCGTGTTGACATGGTTTAATCATTTTGCTCTCTTGTTGACGTCAGCCAGGGATTGGTGGTTATTATTATTACGGTTCCTTGCACACGAGTAAATTATGAGATCAATTTTGGGTTATTTCCTTAATTTGTTTTTGATTGGGTACAAATGTAAAATTAATTCATTTTGTTCATTGTGCCTCACGTGTAGTTTCCACTTAGAAGTGATAACAGCAAAGTTGCCTCTATTCTCGTAAATGTGCGTGTGCGTGTGCGTTTGCGTGTGCGAGTGTAAGGCAAAGTGATGCTAACAATTTTCTCATCTTCAACTAAGCCCCTTGAGATGAACATAAATATACTTTCATCTGGCACTTGGCCAACATGACTGCGATATAAAGACTTTAACGTTGTTTTGTGAGATGTAATTGGTCTCTAAAGATTGTGCTGCCATGTTTTGTAAACCCTCTTCATTGAAATGGTAGATGCGTCCTGAAACACTGAGTCTCAAGTGACCACAAATAAAAAGTTAGTAAAAGTATGCGGAAGTAAGTGTGGATCAATTGTGTAATGGAAAAATAAAACTTCAGTCCTAAGAACACAAACACAACTTTGGTTTTAATAGAAAAGCTATGTATATTAAAATACAAAAAATCTGTTGAATAAAACAATTTATTGCTAAACGACATTAATGCTTAGTAAACTAAATACGTAAGGGAGTCGCACCAATTTTGCTCAAGCAGTTTGAAACCAATCCCTTTGATTCATTATCAACTTTTTTAAAATCGTATGAAAGATCTATAAGTAGTAAGATTTGTTTTTGTATTGCTTTAATTTGTTCATAGATTATGTATATTTACACTACAACCAAATAAATCAAAGTGCCACAATTTTTTAGATGAAAAATGGATTCTTAATTAATTCATTGAGGTTAAAATTTAAAAATACAAGTTTGAAGGAATTCACTTCAAAGGAAAAAAAATGTTTTCTTGTTTTTTGTTTTCAAAAAAAAAAAAAATATTAAAATATTTACCTTTAAATGTTAAAGGTTTTAAATAAATTTGTAGGTACCTATTCTATCAACTATTTTATTGGTTACTTTGTATGTTAGCTTATTACTAAAACAGGTATGTATAATTTAGTTTAATTTACATGTTCAATCGCGATAGTTTTATTGCCAAATCGGGTTTCATATGACAATATGTAATTTAGAACCATTAATTTTTGCATATCTTTGTTTTTAATGATTTATCACTATGTACGAGTAAGTAAACTTTAACATTTTAATCGTATATTAAGTTTTCTTTCACTAGACTTCACCATGTAAATACATGTGTATATTTATGGTGATCTACAAAACTACTCAAACGATTTCGGTTAGACTATTTTTCCAATATGGAGTCCACAAAAGGTCTGGCTACATATACTAGTATACCTATGCGAACGCATTTCCACTGTTATTATATGAACGAAATGGGGAACCCCTGATGTATACAGGGGATTGTAGTATATATGCTTAAATCCAAGAGATGGCATCATAATGTCACTATCTAAAATTTTGGAGTTACAAACTTTGCGCGCGTCACCGACACGTTATTATATATGTACATACAAAAGTACATACTTATGTAGGATGTTTAACTAAAGAAAGGTTTAGGTTGATCAAAGTATTTAAATTTATTTATACTCATTATAAGCTTCATTTACTCAGTTTTTAATCTTGAAATCCGGATTTTTTCTTTTTATGAATAAATAAATAGTGGGTTTAATTCAACCCTCAATTTTATCGTCCTACACTTTTTGTTAAATATAATAAGCGTACATTTCTCTTATATTACGTTTTTACATATGTATGAACATATGTATATATATACATATATAAATATATATATTTGTTATGATAACATTTTAACCTACAATTTTTTACCATCCTCGTTCACTTATTCATTCCAAAAGAGTATACTCGAGACAGATGCGTTTTTTCGCCACTCCATAATCTCTTGTTGGGTTATTGTATGGCTAAATGTTTCTGATACACTGAAAGAATTATTCCTAATATTATGAAGTTCTATTATTTTATTTATTTTATTTTAAACAGTCGTAAAAGAATAATGTCACAAATTAAAAAAATGTCGACTATGAAATAACAACACAATTACCGAAATTCGAATTTAAATCCCTTATTAAATTCAAAAATCATATATACACATTCATACATATATTTACATTTATGTACATATGTTAATATTAATAATACAATTTAAAACAATTAACAGTCACAAAAGTGAAACATAAGCAAAACGTAACCACTTAAAAAAGAAAAAGAAAAAGAACGCACCACTTTCATGTACCCTTCATGTAGGTATTATTGTTTATTTCAAAGAGCACTTCCCTTGATCATTTGTGTTGTCAAATGTCAATTTAGAACAATCTATTTTGACGTTTCGTCGTTTTGTTCGGAATAGGTAGTATAGGTGCATAGTTAATTCTGTTTACTTGATATCCTGTCAGTGTAGAAAAATTAACCAATACTATATATAGAATCGGAAAAGGGCGAGGGGACTAGGACAGCATAACGTCACGATGCTTATAAAATAGAAAAGTCTGCACATTTTGATGTCATGCTCTGAGTCAAATTATGTACGGTTATAGCTGGAATATAAAAATCTTCAGTGAACTTAAAAATAAGTAAAGCATTGTTCGGGAGCTTTAAACATGTAAAAAAAAAATAAAGTAAAATTATGTTATAGTTGAGATTTTGCTCTTTTGTCTGAATTTTCTGTTTGATTACATAACCTTCTTGTTTGGTTATGTGGGAACAAGCTTTGCAAGAGTTAGGAGTTGACAGCTGTCCTCGTATATTTTTCTGTTGAGTTGGAACTTCTCAGGAAGATAAAACGCTTATGGGGAAAATTACCGTAATTTCGTTGCGCAAGCTAGAATATTTAAAACATTATTTCTATAATCTGTATGCTTAAAAATATTGTATGTAAGACTACCCTTATTTAAAGATTCTTCAGACCTTGGTTTGGTTGACAAAATTGGTGAAACCTTTTTTGTTTCATACAAAAATTATGTACCCTTAAAATTTGTTCTAAAAAATATAAGATAACATTTCACTTTCAAGAAATAGGTATACATATAAATTTTCACAACACTTTTACACCAACGCTTCAAAAAAAAATCAAATGTATTAGGGTTAAATTTTGTTCAATTGTTATAAATTAATTTCATTATATTTAAAATCTATTTTCCATACACATTTAAAATTGCTGTAACTATGTAGTGTAGGTATGTCATTACAGTTTATAATCACTTTCTGATAATTTCATTGCTTTTATCTATATAGACTTTCCATCAGTACATGAAACAATAGTAATTTAAAATAGTTAACATTTTTATAATATTAGGTACCTACTTTGATGGGCATTGAAGTCTAGATAATTGTGTTTTAAAGGAACTTTTGAATCAAAAAATTCTATTTATTCCGTGGTTTTCCATTTAAATTTTAACAAACATTATAGCCGTAGGATTCACAAAAAGTATCTTTGTTGTCCACAACAAAAGTCAATAATCCCTTTCCTTTTTATAAAATCCAAATTCTTCCGAACAACTTTCTCAATAATTTTCATCAAATCAAAGTCATTCCTTGTCTTCTTATAGGTTTTATATCCTTATGATGTACCTAAGTACATCTGCCCTAGTTCCTTTCTTCCTGTAGTTCTTAAAATCTGCCTGAATTATTAACTGGCCTTGTTCAAGGTAGCAAAGTAGCATTAACGAAAAATGTCTTTGTTAAGAGTTACCACCAACAAATGGCCTCTCAGATTAAGTATTAGCTTTCAAGGAACTCACGTTCAGGACATTTTTTTAAGATTTTTAATTAAAAAGTTAAAATGATGAACCGCCTCCGGGCCAGAAACCAACGCGAAAATGCGGTTGTGGCTAACAAAAGTCAATTTAACACCACGGTTCGTTGCCTTCAACCCAAGGAAACAAAATGATAAACCTGCTAAACAAAAGAGAATTTTGAACTTTTTGTTTGCTGTTAAACTAATTTTCGGCTTATAAGCAGGATTCGGCTTGGGGAACGGCATTTCCCATCAGCAGTAGTCCACGTCCTACGTGGAATTTGAAATTTAAAGACCAACTCTCATCAACTCGGACCGATACACATCGATGGCTCTAGCTTTGGCTTTGGCTGATGTTTGGACGACTTTCTAAGGACAAAACAAACAACAGGAAAAAAAATTGAAGAAGTTTCTTTTTGTGGATTTTCTTTTGAGCTCGTCAAGAACTCACTACAAAATGTTAATGGATTCATTTTGTCATATTTCGAAAAGCTCTCGACTCACTGGTGGTAAAAGGCGTCCCACCCGAATATTTTTTTTTTTTTTGTCATTTTAACTATACGATTTGACATGAACAACAAGTCGTCAGTTGGCTGTAATTTGGTTGTTCCATTATGAGGCCAGACACATTTTCATATTGATTTGGAAAGGCCTTTGTCACGAGGAGAATGGAAGCTATTGTGAAGCTATCTCTTGGTGAAGCATTGACAGGCAAAGAGGCAGAGAAGAGTCACTTGTTGATTATTGTTATAGACAGTCCTCGAAAGTAATTGCTGTGGGTAAAATGTATGGTGTGTGAGCCAGGATATTTGTTTAGCTGTCGTTCAGTTTTGTCGGACCGAGCCGGGCCGGGCCGTGACGGGTTTGTATAAAACTTGTTGTGAAATATAGCCACGGGGCAAGAATAAAAATTGTGTCTCTTTTTATACCTCCTTCTATAGGGTGCTTCGAGTACGATTGCTATTTTTAACATAAAGAAATGTCTGGTTCAGTTATGTTAAAAGTTTGTGACTTAGGCGAAAACTATTTGTAATTTGATTTATATAACCCTTACATTGACAAACGGAATTCATTTGTTTAAAGAGACTATTTAGAAATTTGTATTTACCTACTCTTTAAAAAATTATATCGCTTCAACATCGGGAAATGTCAAGCAACAATATGTAATTCACTGAAGATGGTGCATGTGCACACCTTTGAGTCGGTGTGTTGCAATTTACACTTTCAACTATTGCAAATGTTCCTGTATGTCTTCTATTCGTTCAAGGAAATATTTTTTTGCAGGAGGAGTGCAATATTCCACAGAATTCCTAAGCAAATAAGAATTGTAATGTAAATACTGTTGACAACCGTGTAAATAGAATTTGTGTACATTCTAACATGGAATTGTAATTTAGAAGTTTGTATCGGAATAGATTTTATTCCAACGTTTTTTGTGTAAGTGTGTTTTTTTTTTTTTTGCTATGGATTCGTTGGAATACTATGTCTTGACTCATTAAATGAATAACCTTTTATTTGATAAATATAAATATTTAAAAATATGTAAAACCTTTTTTATGTAGACTAGACTTTCATGTCGTATGTGAAGTGTATTTGAGTACTCATTTAATTAGATGTTATCATCTTTCTCTTTATTTAAAATAAAGGATTGTTCTTTAAGAAGCATAAACCACGAGGAATGGGGTAAAGTGTACTTTAAATATCAATAAATGCGTATACGCCCGAGTGCACCACTTTAATTGTTCGTTTTGAAATTAAAAAAAGAAAGGGGTACAATTTATAAATATTTGTGAGGTTTATGAAATCTTGTTGCTATTTTTATCAATGGCTTTAAGCAGTTCGCATACGTTAAAAGCCGATAAGGGGTCGATAATCGATATGCTTCTCAATGTATGCTTGGCTCCTGATTTTTTTCATTTCAGAGGCAAAAATTGTACATATACAAACATAAAGTATGGACTTAGGTGCATAAGTATATGTAACTTTTTTTTATTGTAATCTTAGACAATCCTCATCCATTCCTAAGAACATTGCCACATTTTTACCTCTAACAAAGTCTTTTGGGCATTTTGGTTAAGCTATATGTGTAGCTATTCAACGGTGAATTGTGAATAGTACGTTTTATAGATTAGAAGTGACACCAAAGGGGTTCATATTGACAAACAGAATGACAAAGAAATCCGAACGAAACCCCTTAGGGTATACCTACATATGAAGGCAAAAAAAAAAAAGAATGAAAACCCATTACACAGATGTTAAAAAATGTGATTGATATCCCCAGTGTTGCTCGCAAGCACTTCGTGATCGGCTTTGGTGGTTTTCCGTTATAGGTTATAGTAAATCTCAATCCCCTCGCCCCATCCGGCCCATCCGGGTATTCATGTGTATATTGATGAAGCAGAACACAACAGGCACTTCATGGTTGACTTTTTTCTTGCTCTACCTCCTAACTTAAATTGGTTTTTGGATGTCCTGGGAAATAAACAAGCTCCCAAAGATAAAACTGTTTCAGCTGATTTATAACAGGAAAACACACATGAACGCACAAAAAGACCTTTTAGACCAAGATTCAGCTTCTATTCGAGTATGTAATGTAGAGGATCTATTTCCGGGAATGATTATTACATTAAAGAAATTGATAATTGCGCTAGCTCGTGCACAGAAACAGCTATAATATTCGTCCATCTCATGAGTTTTAAATTTGCTGGCCACAAGCAACCGGGCTTGGAGATTTTTTTGCTGATAAGCAGTGGCTGATTCTCCAATTTTTGTGTTCAAACCACGTGGAGTTTTTTAAAGAGAGTGATTCAGTTTCATTAACATTTATTTTTAGTTTCTATAAATTTCTAAACCATTAATGCACGCACTGCTGAAATAAGGTAAGTCATTAAATCGCTGCACTGCTTAGATATTCGTGGTTTGATATAACGAAGAGTGAATGCATTACATGTGTTAGTTCCTCCGAAACGTCTGCATAAACTGTTAAATATGTAATAGTTTAAAACTTCTATTTTACTTTCAAATTCATTTAAAAAATAATTTGAAGTCATAGTTCACAAGTAGTGGCGAAATATCACCAACACATAAAGGTTTCCGATTTTAATCTTGTCTCACTTACAACATGCAAGCTACAAAACATTTCCCCCAGACTTGAAATTTATGACACAGTCACTTTGGCGAAATGCTTTTTAATTTTATTTTTTAAAACACAGCATGTGGATTAGGTTTATGCGAGTACACGTCATATACATACATACATATATGCATGGTATGTACATATATACAAACCTATAAAGATTTCGCAAGACTCCTCCTGCTTTTACTATATTTGCTTTTGTTGTTTCATTTACGAACGAAACTAAACTTATTGCTCCCCAACTAATATTGATTAAATCTACGCTGAGAGTCCATCATCGGTATTAAATGCAACCCACTGCCACTTCCCAGTATCAACCTTGCCCAAGCCACGCCGCGCCAGCCCTATAAACTTATTTTCACACACTGAGACTGAACCGCAGACGTGCCGGATCTGTAACTTCTTTCCAGAATAACTTTAGGAAAATTATGTATGTGAACTTAGAAAACAAATATTGAGCATTCCGTAAGCCGGGATCAACAGAAATAATGCATCAAAGTTGGGCATTAAGATTAATCTCATAAATCTGTATCCGCATTCCGTTGGATCAGGAGGGAGAAAGGATATGTAGATATACATACATGCACGTGTACTATATGGCGGATGTGTCTGTGTATTGGTAATGGAATGGCATAACGGTCGAATGACCCTTCATCGCATATTTTTATACATAAAATCTTTTGATTTTATGGTGGCTTTCAACGTCCGGCATAAAATACTCTTACTTGTTGCTTGGGGTCTTGGGGATATTACATGGATATGGTATGGATGCAGGAGGCGACTTGTGGGTAGGTATGCATTGTGCTTTGTGCAAGGACTGATGGCTTTTAATTAAATCTAAAAGTAAAAACAAGCCAAGTGAATTTAATAAATCGTTGCGGCCAATAAGGGTGAGAGGAGACGACAAGACGATGTAAAATTGTATGACCCTACAGATGTATTTGGGGGGTGGGGAGGTGGTCCGTCTCCTTTCTTTGATGTTAACAACTTAACTTTAACACGGGACAAATTAATTTGCCCGGCTAGATTGTCGTAATAAGGTTCGCCGTTTGATTTGTGTAGAAAAATGTCGACCGTTTACAATTTAATTAATTAAAAGAAGCTCAATTGGTGGGGCCTCGAAAACATGAAAACGCACCAATGGAAATTTAATAGGGGGAATTAGACATAAGGTATATTTGCATTTTAAAGTTTTTAATCAGAAGTGCATAATTACCGTGACAAAATAAATATGTACCTAAACGTACATATACACATTCTCATCAAGTATCAGCAAATAGCCAAATTTGGGTAACTGGGAATTGTGACAATCTTAAAAAATCTAATAATAAATAACTAACATCTTTATATTTAATTACTGAACCACAAAGAATATTTAAAATGTATCTTAAATTCTTACCTATGTATATAAAAACAGATCTTTATGAATCGGATTCAAAGTGCTATAAAATAGACACGGAGACGGATATGCATATGGACAACGTTCAGTTCCGCTTTACGTGTCCAAAACATTCCACATGTAAATATTCAATATATTTAAATCGACTCAAGTTTTTTTAAGTAAGTTTTAAAACAAAACAAAAGTTTTAGCATAATGTTTTGTTGAAATACCTTTAAGATAAATGAAAGAAAATGTTTACATTTGTGTCGGCTTTAAGTTCCACGCTATACACTATTAACAGACATCTTACCTCTATACTGATTTGTATTTTCTAAAGACTGTGGGTCCCAGAGAATAGCTTTAATAAAAAAGCACGTCACAAATCCAAGATTTATTCTCTGTTTCTTAGCGAAACGACTTGCACTACTATAGCTGGCAAAAGATGAATGGCATCAATTTTAATTTGATTTACGTGGAGTTTCGCATGCCCCAGAAATACACAGATTTATGGTTGAATTGAATACGAAAATGAAAAAAGTAAACATGATTTTTTCGTATGTGGAACATCCTGATTTATTCACTAGCAATATCCTGTCCTGCTGTATAGGCAATATTTCAAGGGCTGTTCAAAAAAAAGGCTGCAGCTTGCAGGTACACGAACCGTACGCGGTGGCGGTCGTACACTGATTTCTTAGCCAGTTAGCTAGGAAGCACTATACGAGTATCCGACTAAGTAGGTATAAGGTACTACCTCAAATAACCTTTTCAAAACAAGGTTATCGCAGCCTTCTCCCGAAGACAAAACCAAACAAAAATAAAAGGAAATCGATATCGCACCTAAGTGTGGTATTTCCTTTTTGTTTCCTTAAATCTTCTTTTTCGGCTCTTGTGCATAAATCTTGTTAGAAAAAAAAGCAACAATAAGGCCGAGGTCAACTTTATCTATGCTGGTGGCGAACGTCTGTTATGTCCCATAGAGAGAGTGAAACAAATAGACGACGGAATTAGTACCAAGTCATATTCCTTTGGTTCTGGCTCTTGGTATATTCGTATGCCAACTTCTTGTTTGGTTGACATTCTGCGTGAAATTAGATTTGTTCTCTACCTTTCCCCACATCATATCCAACCATCCAACGGCTTTTGCAAAAGAGCTGAAAAACACCTCCTCTCTCGCCATTTCCAGGATCAAAGGATAGTAGTTGAGACTAGAAAAGTCAAGAGTAGTGGTATATAGTTAAGGAGATGGATATGTACATTTATAGTCCTTCCAAACAAAAACAAACGAATCCTATATACATATGTAACGTGCCTGGGAAATTTTGTAAAAGTACATCTGGCCTCATTAAATCAAAGTTTCGAGGAGTGAACTCGAATATAACCGAAGACTGAATTGTTGTCAAAGTTTGATTGATTATATTATTCACTAAACCTCTTTTTTTCTTATTGTTATAGAAATAAATAAAATATAACAAATTCTTTTGTAAAGGTTTTCAACGATGTCCTGATTGATTTGCAAATGCATTGAAAATTACTTTCTTATGTAAAACTTTGCCCAGTTTAGACCAGATTTTCTGGACGACGATGTTTATGCTCACGAAGACGATGAATGTTTGTTGGCCAATCAGCATTTAATCAGCATTGTGTTGACACGGACACGTTTGTGCCAAAATGATCACCATATTTTATTTAACTCTAAAAATTAAAATGAGTAGGGGTACTTACATGAAGGCAAACTATATAATATTACCTAACACATGTTAAAATTTTATTTTTCAAATATTGACCTAGGTCAAAAATTGATTTTGTTTGCTCGATTCCAAAGTTACTTACAGCATTTTTAGACACTCAAGTACCAATAGGTTTTAATTTTGCTAAGATCAAGATCAAGATCAAGAAATTTCTAATAAAAAACTTGATCGGTCTTCAGCTAAACCTGGACTCTGGGAAGCAAATAAATCCCACTTCGGTAGAATAGGCTGGGATTGAGCCCATATGTACAAATTCATGTCAGATCAGATCAGCCTAGATATTTTATTTTGCTTTACTGAAAGCAATATTTAACTTCCTAAATATGTAAGTATGTATTGTAAAGGGTTATCCATTTTGCGGTTTCAAAAGTATATAGGGCTGGAATTCGACATTTGACAAACTAAGTTGTTAAACCAATTTTTTTTTTCAGTTGAAGTCTGACATTTACGAAAAAGGATCGATTGTTAAAACGATGCCACACAACTCGAGCGCGAAAATGGCTTTATTGCTAGAGACATTTCCTGGCCACGTAATTTCTCGTCGTGGCGATATCAAGATCAACTATCCACCACGATCATGCGATTTGACAAGGCTGGACTTTTTTTGTGGAGCTACGCGAAAGGCCGTGTTTATGCAGATAAACCTTTAACTCTGGAGCACTTAAAAACCTACATTCGTCAAGTTATGGCTGAGATAGCCCAATATGTGTGAAAAAGTGGTCGAAAATTACCTCAAAAGAATCGATGCTTGCAACAATTCGCGTGGTGGTCATATTAATGATGTAATGTTTTACACATAAATGTCAACGTTCAAACTTTATAATAAAAAATATGTAAATATCATGAAAAAAATGTATGTGTTTTATTTACGTTTACTTTTTAAACCGCAAAATGGATAACCCTTTATATTAATTTTATTCTCTCTTGGTATTTATTACTGGAATTTATCCGAAATATCCGTTATGTCTGTTACAAAGCATATCCATACCTAATAATGTAAACAACTTTATTGTAGGTGCCTAGAGGAATGTTCGTATACTGTGAAGACAGTACATGCACTTGGAAGGTGTAATGCAACTATGAATCCCTTGTGAAACTTTATCCACAGTGCTTGTGAAAAATGAAACTTTTTCTATAAATATTTTAATACTCCTTTTTATCTGCCCTATTTCAATGTGATTTTTTAAACTTAATTTGCTTATTAGGTTTTCGGTCTTGAGGACAACAACGTAAATTAAGTCAAGGAGTGAAGAAAGTATCGTTGTCAACATCGTCGTTGCGTCGTGCACTTAGTATGGGCCCTCCTATAAGTCCTGTGCAAAAGTTGTATAAATATTTGTATTCATTGGGCAGGGTGGAGTTTTTTTAAGCGGAGTATATGTACATATACTATATGTATGTATGTATTTCATAAGCGAATGTGTTTTCGTTTGATAGAATTTTATGTCAGTGACTTTGCAGAACTTGATTTTGAAGTCAACTCTCGAAAAGGCCTTAATGCTCAGTCCGAGAGAGTAAAGCCGGAAGTTGTGTACCGTGAATTTTGTTATTCAATCTATTTGAAAAACAAGAATTTTATTTGCTCTTATAGCTTATGAGAGTTGAAGTAGGGTTCGTACAGTGTTAATGTCTGAGTACATATGGTTGTATTTCTTAAAATCATGTATTTAATTTAGGTTTGAAATGTTTTTTTTTTTCTGTAATGAACGTAATTAAATTATTCAAAATCCTTGCACTTCCATATGATCGTCTCTGGTCTCTATTTAATTTTAATGCACACCCTGGAGAAGAGAAAAAACTTTGAATTAAATTCTATTGTTGAAAACAACATTAAAAACTCCATCCATTTCAAAGTAGATACACACTCGTATACCTACATACATACGCGTGAAATACAATGTTGATCATGGTTTTGCAGACTCAGTGAGAATTTTTGCGAGTGTCAAGATAAAGAAGGTATCAAAACCCAAAAATTCACAAAACCACCCATTTGAGGAAAACTTTTTATTTTGCTGTGTCAACTAAAGTTTCCCGGAAAACTAGCCAATAAAATATCCAACCAACTAAATCTCTGTGGGAAAGAAGGACTCAAATATAAATGTTTCATATAAGCTTGCCAGTTGCCACCATCCGGTGGAGCCGTAATAGGAAATGCGAAACTCATCACCCAGGAAAGTAGTCGTACGGTTATATCTAGCGTTGGTTGGTGGTAACGATGGTCGAAATAATCAAACAGATGGAAATCCAATAAAATTTGCATCCATGCAAGGCCAGCGGAATCCCCCAAATGAAACCCGCCTCCAGCACCCAAAACAGATAGATTCATATGAAGGTAATGGTTTTTTTTTGCGTACGAAAGGACAAACATTACAGACACAGACTTTTACATGAGCTTCAAATAATTCTAGTAGAAAATAGAGAAGAGTAGAACGATATCGGCAGTCACATATTTTAGTTTTGTATTCCTTTCAAAAAAAAAAAACTCATTCATTTACATGTGTGAAGATTTTGAGTCACATTCGAACTCTAACAGTCAAACAAAATCCTTTAATGAAGACAGTTATTGATAGTTGGATTTATACATCTTTTTTGTAGTTAGCATTTGAATAAGAATATAATAATGAGGTAATTTGTTTTCCTCATTGTCTTTTTTTTATGTTGCTCATGGTTCTTTAACATACATATGTTCTTTAATTTTTGTGTACTTGTGTTTTCGTAGTGATATATTTAACAAGAGCATTTACTTTTTCTTCGTAAAATTCTAGACTATGATGATTTCTTAGAGGAAAAGTTCGAAGAAAAAGCTTTGTGCCCCCTTAGATTAAAAAAAAATAAAATCAAACAAAAATCATTTTAAAATTTTACATAATAAATAATTTTTTATTTAAATATTTATATTTTTCCAAACATGAAATATCATTTTATTATATTTTTTGTATAAATATTTACAAATTGTTTGCTTTTGTTTTAATATTTCACACTATTGCCCCAACTGTCTTATGTGATTCATGTATGCATTTTCTCATTACTTATCAAAAAGAGAACATTAATATAAAATAATTATGTGAAGAACGTAAATTAATTTGGTTGGTAAAATAATAAAAAAAAAACTTAAATATTTTAATATAAAAACTAGACTGTACGTTTACCAAATACTTGTATTCCAAAAACATTCCTTAACTACAGAAACTAAAATGTTCGACTCATTTATTTTATTGAAGTTAAATGTAAACTAAAGTAAGTTAAAATAAAAATATCTTTTTTCTTAAGGCATCATCCAACTTAATTTCTATTTATTTTGTCAAAAAAATAATTAATTTTATTTAAATTAAGCATTCTCATCAGATTGATTCTACTCATTCTACATTTTTATTTTATTTTTTTTTTTTTTTGTACTTATTAAAGATGTTTTTTATATAGATATTATGCCCAGTTTTTTGCAGCAAGATCATCTAACGTTCGAACATTCGAGTAAATTCACAAAATATGTCTCAATTACTACGAATCTCAGATGAACCCGAAATGAAAAACTGGATATCATCATCTGAATAGTTTGTGCTGAATAACCGAAATGAAACGTTCGCCTTCTCAGTAAAACATCCAATTTAATGGGTAGCTTCGTACAACACTCTATCATCTACTCGAAGCTAGGTTATGCTGGATCTGCTTAAAATGAACGTCCAACGAGAAACAGTTCCATATCACTTTGTTGCTGTGTTAGCTTTTTGGGGAATTTTTCACAGACTCCGACAGTGTTTGCTGGAAGATTAGTAAGTTCCTAGAAATTGCAAAGTCTCATGCGTAGTCGAGTTTCGAGCAGAAAATCAACAATATAACAAACAAAGGAGGACGAAAACAACAACAACGAGATGATGATGATGGGAAGATGACATCCCAACCCCAAACCGAGCCCAAACAATAACTTCTTACCATGAAAAGTGTTTGTCATTTACTTCCTACACCAACCAGTGTATCGTCCATTAGTTCCTCGTCGGTGATGCAGGGCGAATTGGAATGGGGTGATGGCATTACCACCATTGGCGATGGTACAGGGGATTTTAAAATGTGTACCGACACTGACGGGGATGGTGGATGCTGATGGAAGGGAAGTTTGTTGGAAATTTGAACTGGTGGAAGTTGGGCGTGCACCACTGGTGGCACTGGTGGCAACAGTTTAATATCATTTTTCAAAGTGGACAGCGACGATGAAGCCAACGAAGCCGACGAGGACGAATCTTCGGTTGTGCTGGGTTTCAAGGGTGGACGCATGGTGAGATCACTCGCATGACTATTTGTATCTATGAATGGACCACGATATGCATTGAAATGAGCGGGTGGAACAGAGGATGGGGTTATGGACGAGGACGAGGATGACAAAGGTGCGGAGGTGTTAATAACACCTGTATGACAAGAGAGATTAAAGAAATCTTGTTGCTGACCTTTGTTCGGTTGAGCGGAACTGGAAATTTTCGTCAAATTCTTGTTCGAATCATTGCTGTTGCCACTGCTTTCGGAACTGCTCGGCGTCGGAGATGGCGTGAACGACGTGGCAGGTGTGGTGGGTGCTGAAATAGGCCGAGGTTTGTCACCATCGTGAGTTTGTGAGTTTGAATTCCTTGCAGATAATTTTGGGATTTGAAACTTCGTGTTGAATGTCTTCATGAATCCCTCCATCGCGGCCATATTAGGAGACGCAAATTGAAGGATCTTCATCATGTCCGTGGGATCTGGTCGGGGCGTAACCTTATCAATAAAACTCGAAGTTGACCTCGATTTGTTGTTGCTCGAAGAGGAAGACGACGAGGAAGAAGTTGACTTGCGAAAGGAATCCGAATGAAAGGAGTTTGTACTGTGAGATTTGGTTAGAGAACTTCCACCGCCAGTGGAACCGGTAGTAAGTTTTGTGGAAAGATTTCCCGATGAGTTGGACTTTTGAAAGTTGTGTTTTGTTCCACCGAACGAGGAAGTTGATGATTTGTTTGCTGGCAATGGTGGTGCGGCAGGAAATGGGAGTGTTGAGGAAGACTTTTTTGAGGCTGGTCCGCTATTAACTCCCGGTTTCAAACCGGTGTGTTTTTTAGGAGAATTATTCCCTGATTCGACAAGCTTACTGTTAACTATCTTGGATCGATTGAAAGTGGTGCCTCCACCACTACTGTCCTTTGATTTGGTCTTATTAATTGTGATTTTTATACCATCTTGACCAGGTTTAACCATGTACTCCGAGCCAGGAGTGCCAGGGGTAATAAGTACTGAGTCACTTGGCAAGCCAGTGTTAGTCAGCTTATCGTTTCCATCGGAAGAATTCTGGGAAGATTTTAACTTGTCTATCACTGCATTCAGTGAGCTCTTGCGAACTTTTTCACCTTCTTCGGATAAACCAGAGAACCCTAAATGATTTCCAACATCCAGGGGTTTGAGTTTTATAGTTGCCGATTTAATTTTCGGACTTGTAGGAGTTTTCGAATTTGCGTTGGGGACACTTAGCAATCTTTCCTTACTGTCCTTATCCCGATTTTTTGATGAAGTCAATCCAGGAGAAGACAAAGTTCGCGAAGGCAGTGCGAGTGTAGATTTTTCACTCTTTGGACTGGTGGCGTTCTTCAAAGTAGACATACTAGGCTTCCCCGAACTTCCATGCTTGGGAGACAAAGTGCCAAAAGGACTTTTGGGACTGGACGATGTATGTTTTGGACTCGTGTACACTGGTGAGTGTTTTGGACTTGGTTTTGTGCCTGGCAAACCCATGGAAACTGTTGTCTGTGGGGAATATTTCCTTGAGATGGGATCGGATCCTGGTGAATTCTGACGAGAGTACAATTTTTCTGGTGGACCCATAGGGGAATCTTCACGCTTCTTCTTCCGCTTCTTTTCACTCTTGCTATCCTTATCGTCCGCTGAGCGCTTCCCAGAACTAGAACTTTTTTTTTCTGTGCTCTTCACTCCCGTTACCGAGACTGCTGGAATAGACGTCGTTGAGGCAGTTGCCGTGGAATTAATTGCAGTAATGGTTATCGAAGATGATATAGAATTCTGTGATTGTGGGGCTGTAAGAGGTATTATTTCGATTCCTGGTCTTTTCTCTAGATTGCTTTGAGATGGATGAACTCCTCCCGAATCCAACGCAGTCGAAATTGGAGTTATACTAACTGTGTTCTTAACGGTGTTCGTTTTATCTTTCCATATTTTCTGGTACTTACCAGCTATATCAGCGCTTCGCTCATCGCTTTTTAGAAGCGTCGTCGATGTAGATGTGGTGGATGTTGTTGATACAGCGACTCCGGATGCAACAGCAGTGGCTACGTTAGCCGCAATTCCGTAGGAGTTGCTGCTAATTTTTTCTGCTGCTGCTGACAAGGTGCCCAAAGAGCTGGAGTCGTTGCTGCTAATATCAGACTGCAATGTATGGTTACTCTTTGGGCTTTTACAAAAATCCTCTTGTTTTACTTCGGAATTGAATTGCGATTTTATGAGGCTGTTCGTTCCAGCTATAGGTACAACAGATGATGTCAATTCGGGAAACCCCTCAGCTCCAGTACCTGCTAATCCAGTGGTATGAAAGAACGGTCGATTGTTCCCAGCCCCAAAATTTGACCCCCCACGGTCAGTGCCTCCTGACTTAGCTCCTTTTATATCACGAAAGTCACCGACTCGGCCTCCAGGGTCGATTGGGCCCTGTGGTAGGTTAAAATTCCCATATTCTCCGCCGGTACCACGTTGAAAGCACTTCATACGCTCTTGGTTCCAATATTTAAGCAAACTTCGGATAGTTATGGGTATCGAAAGGCTCTTTTGCACGATTAGAGTTAAGTTGGCAGCTAATGTTTCATAGTTGTTAGAAAGTGAGTAGATCTCACATGTAACCAAACCACTGTCATTCAAATTAAATTCAACAGTAGCCATGGACTCCTCGTACGGATGCTCGAGAGTGACGGAAATTTGGTTAAATGATATCGCGTTTACCTCAAGAATAGTCGTCGATTCGATGTCTGTAAAAAAAGAATTAAAGTAATATTTACACATAACGAACGTACAGTTTTGTGAGATCAAGATATAATTAGCTCAGTTAAACATCGCTTTAACTAGCAAATTCGGCTTTACAAAACCACTGTTTTCCTGCTTTTTTCAACTTTGAAAAAATAACTCTCTGCAAAAGTGAGTATTTTTTAGATACAAAATTTGGTTCCAAATTTCCCTTGGAAATAATCTTCTGATCAACGTTTATATTTTAATCATTTGAAATATCATATTTTTCACAAAACTTGCAATTAAATCAAAATTCACGTTTGTAAGAACGGTTAATGTTATGCTATTTTTAAAAAGCAGATTAATTTGAGTGCGTAACGGCGGTTTCTTTTGACATAGGTACAAAAATTGCTTGGCCTGATAAAATTAAAAAAAAAATGTTTGCTTACCTCCAATCTTAGTCTGAGGTCGGACACAGCTTGAGAGTAGAGAATAGAAGAGCGCATGTTTTTTAAGAACGGCTAGGATCTTGGGCACTTGAGAAGGTTCGGTAAATGGCACACTGGAAACAATGGATGCCTAGGAAAATGGAAACATAAAATAGGACCATAAAACATTTCTAAACCACAACTCACCTTCATTTGTTTATTTTCGGTGAAAAAATAGCAATGAGTCTGATCGGGCAGACAGACAAACAGACCTTTAGATGAATTCTGTAGTTGATTTTCAGAAGCAGTTTGAATAACGAGCTTCATAATCGATGACGCCACCAGAGGCTTGGTACTTCCATCACCGGGCACCGCAGCCACACCAGGTTCAGTTATCTGCGCCGGCATGATGGAACGCAGCAAGGTCTGACACACGGGCAGTGGTGCGTTTAAGCGCAAAACAAAAGTCGCCGGTAGAAGTGTGGAATTCTGTGGAGTCAGAGGGGAATAAACTGGTACATCAGTCATACCTTCCTTGGTAAATGAAACCGTTGGCAGAATTTGCAGTTTATTAGCCGAAGAAGCCTCCAAATTAACAGTCACACTCATGCCCAAGTTTTTACTAGTGACTAAGTCGACTGTGAGAGGAACCATTGATTTCATCTCGAGGTTGATTAGGTCATATGGGGAAACAAAGTACGTCAGACGCATGGGGTGCCCCCCACGTCTTCTTAAAGCGATACCCACCGATGACTCGTTTAGAATCACCTTCGCATCGTTGGAAAAGTTGTGTGCCTGATAGATGCTGTACAGATCCGTTTCCATTGCCTGCAATGCGACAAACGCTTTTGTCTTTACCTTGGGCTCCGCATTGAGCTGATATATTGACGTTAAACCATCCAGCTGGACAGTGAAATCAGCGAAATCTCCCCGATTTAGACAATTGACGAGTTCGCTACATGATTGTTGTTCTATTTTGCATTCGTGATGTACTTTGACGTCGGTTAACGAACCGTTGGCGTCAAGAATTATCTCAAGATAGAACATGTCTGTTGAAATGAACAAGCCTGACTTGTCTTCCATGAATTTGAGGCCCAGCTGTCGGGAGAGCGACTCCAGACGTTCGACTAATCCCTGTCGGGAAGTAACTTTGATGCAGTGCTGCATACTGTCAAGACATTTTTGCAGATTAGACTTCTCGACGGCATCCAGTGCGTATCGTTTCTCCAACATCGACAGTCTCATTGACTTGGAGAGCTCCTGAAAAGTTTTGTGCTGGGATGAGTGCGACCGGATTTTTTCCATCAGCAGCTCGCGTTGCCATTGTTTGTTCTTCTCAGCGGCGATGCCCAGTGGGCCAGCAACGGCTGTAGAGTCTGGAAGAAAACATACCATTTTTTATTGTATTAGTTAACCAAGGCCAGCTCGCGGACAATGGCTACAGAACTTGACCCCTACCCCTTTGCTGACTACTTTACTTACCAGCAGGTGAGGAAATCATTTTTTAATTGTGTTGGACCCGTCTCACACTATGGACATTTGTACGATGAAAGTGAAATTTCAGTTATACTTGCCGAATTTCTTTTCAATTACTGATACATTTCTTAAAGGAAATTTATTTTAAAAGCTTTTCTTTTGAGTAAATGGAAATCGACAGCGACTAGAAATTCACTTCACATTCACATCGCTCCCACTTTCTGAAAGATTAGTTGAAAGCGAAGTTGGCATCGGTTTACTTATATTGTGTCAACGCAAACCAATCGATACTCGAATTAGAAATGAGACTTGCAGGCATGTTGTTGAGGTTCAGGGGTGTCGTTACGCTACCTTAGACCTCTGTTATTAAAAGCTTTTATTTCCAACTGAATCAATTAGAATTTACTAAAGCAAAACCGTAAATCTTTCTTTGAAAAAATATATGTAAACTAGTGAACTAGTTTAGCTTCAAATTCCTCTATTGTTACATAACAGTATTGTGCCAAATTGACCTTAAATCTGCTATTATAATCAAACTTAACTAGCCAGATCCTTATTTACTTCTTTATTTGATCAAGTATTTTTATTTTAATATAGAATTTTTGAGATCATTTCTTAGTTTAGTTTATTTCATCAATTGACAAAGATCTGCTGATTACATAAAATTACAAATAAATATTTATACATATATATACTAATTTTTAGATATTTTACATGAAATTACAATTTTTCAGAAATAATAATTAAACATTACAACAATTGAAATACTTTTTTCTTAAAGGAATCTCTTTCCATACAAACGTCAATTTCATTGAAGATCAAGTTAAAAAGTTTAAGGGATCGCGTAATAGGCTCATTCAAACCATAATTCGTTCTATGGGGAGCAACATAAAAAAGTACATCTCTATTACGGAGTATACGGGGTGGAACATAGAAGGAAAATAATGACAGCAATTCAGTAGAGGATATACGATTTTCCAAAACATCTTTCACAAATAATATACATTGCACTTGTCTACGGCATTCAAGCGTTTTTAAATCAATAAGAGCACATCTCGATTTGTAATCAGGTAATGATTCATTCCAATTAAGCTTTCGCAAGGCGTAATTTGTAAATCTTTTTTGAATTCTTTCTAATCTTAAAATGCTGTTGTCATAGTACGGCGACCATACAACACAGCAATATTCTATAACTGGTAAAACTAAAGCCATGAATAAGTTTTTCAGCGTATAAGCATCTTTAAATTCTTTTGAATTTCTTTTTAAGAAACCTAGCAAGGAGTTACCTTTAGAGACCACATAATCAATGTGAGATCTGAAGTCTAGCTTTGGATCAAAATGCACCCCAAGATCCTTAATAGCATTCACTCTTAGAAGCTTCACGTCGTAGAATTTATATTCAGAAACAATCAGGGTCTGAGATCTAGTAGCACTAAATACTTTACATTTCGAAAAGTTAAGTTGAAGATGATTACAATTACACCATTCAAGAAAATTGTTTATATCTAGCTGTAGAAGCGAGCAATCTGCAAGCGAAGAAGTCGAAAGAAATAGTTTGACATCATCTGCGTACATCAAACATTTGCAGTATTTTAATGCAGAAGGTAAATCATTGGTAAATATTATGAAAAGAAGCGGACCCAAATGACTTCCTTGAGGAAGACCGGACAAAACGTCAATAGGAATGGAAGTACACCCATCTATATTAACGATTTGCTTTCTATTTGAGAGATAAGAATTCAACCATTTAATAAAAGTAACATTTACACCCAATCTTTTTAATTTTTGCAAAAGAAGACCATGGTGCACACGATCAAATGCTTTCACAAAATCGGTATATAAAACATCAACTTGTTTACCATTTTCAATTTCATTTAAACAGAAATTTGTAAAAAGGCTTAAATTTGTACAAGTCGATCTGCCTTTTACAAACCCATGTTGGTAAGCAGATACGAATTCCTTTACAGAAAAATAAAGTCTTTGAGTAACCATTCTTTCAAAGAGTTTGGGAATAGCAGATAATTTAGAAATAGGCCTGTAATTCTTCACCAAGTGTTTAAGGCCACTTTTAAAAATCGGATCTATAAAAGATATTTTCCACTCATCAAGGAAAATACCAGTTGAAAGGGATTTATTAAATATAATTGTTAACACATTACAAAGGGAAGAAGAACATTTTGATAAGAGAATGGGAGGAATACCATCAAATCCGGCTTTTTTTGTAATATCAATTTCATTCAAGCTATTGAAAATATCTATTACATTAAAATTATTTAATGAAAAATCTATTAAAGGAACTGTATCAGGGTATAGACCATCAATATCTGTGATGACATCATTATTGTACGATGTTTGAAAGTACTTTGCAAAAAGATCACATGACGATTGAGTATCTTTAGATTTAGAGTCTTCATACTCCATACATTGCGGAAAAGATGAACATCTCCGTTTTGAGTTTATAAACACCCAAAAGGACTTTGAGTTTCTTTTAATACTGTATTCCGTATTATTTAAATATTGTCTATATAAAAATTTATTCAGAAAATCAAATTCTTTTCTTAATTGGAAAAACCTTGCACGGTCTTCAGAAAAGTTTGTCAATTTATAACGCTTGAATGCCTTGTTTTTTGCATTTTCTAAGTTTTTAATCCTGCGGTTAAACCACGGAAGCTTAAAAGTTTTTTTACTTTTAGAGGTTGGAACAAAACGCTCTATACCTTCAAATAATATGTGTTTAAATTGAGTAAACATATCCTCTAATGATTTCCCATCCATAATATACTTCCAATTCATAGTATTATAGAAATTATTCAATTCAATGAAATTTCCCTTTGAAAAATTATAAGATTTATGGTTTTTCACCGAAATATATGTATAATCATAAAATTCAAAAGATAAACAAACAGCCTTATGATGAACGGAGTTATTTACAAGAGGAAAATTAGACATTTGTAAAGAGTATTTTAAATCATTGCTTATAAACACTAAATCTAATAATCTTCCTAGACTGTTTTTTACATTATTAATTTGAAACAAACCCATAGCAGAAATTGAATCAACGACTAACATTTCTACGTCTTTATTTGCATTACAAGGTATTAAAAAATGATCGCTATCCATGTAGTACCAATCAACATCACCAATATTGAAATCTCCAAGTATACATGGGAATTGGTTAGTCGTTAATCCATTTACAATTGCTTGAGCATTAGAAATATGTTCATTATACAAATCTACTCCACTCATGGGACGAATATAACTTACAATAAAAAATAAATCTTTAAATTCAGCAGAATCTTTAGAACTTACACGAACACAAAGTTGTTCAATATTGTCAGAATCATTCATTAAATTGCATTGATTGCTGTTAAAAGTTGATCGCACCGCAATTAGCACACCACCTCCACGCTGCCATCCTGTATTTATTGAACGATCCTTACGGTAGACGATGAATGATGAATCAAACAGTTCACATGACATATAATTAGAAGTAAGCCATGTTTCAACTATAATGATTACGTCGAATTCATGTAAAGAAGAGGATAAATAAAGCTGATTTGTTTTGGTCCGCAAGCCACCAGCATTTTGAAAGTAAACTCGAATTTCGGATAAATTCACTCTAGGCTTAGAAACAACTACTTTACATTGATGTTGTCTTCCTTTTTTGGAAAATTTACGAATTTTTTTATTTGAACGTGTTCAGGCCAAATAGAAGGGTCATAGGCGGCATCGAAAGAATTATGAGGAATCCCTAACTTGAAGTTAACAAAGCGCAATTTAGAAGCATCTACATCTTTTTTTACTAATTTCGTGCAACTAAAAGCACTCTTTTGCAAATTCAACTTCATTGCCGCGTAATCTATAACATTTTCTTCAGTGATATTACTGTTCAGGCGAGACAGATGCATAAAACGTAGACGAGGAACCGATTGCAGCGTACATTCGCCTTCTATAACAGCAGCAGTCCCATACATTATCCTCTTTGAACGATGATTTATACATATATTGTCTTGGTGTAAAGCATTGGTAGTAGTACTCTTTTGGGATTCACTCATGGCAACACTTCCCACACCATCGTTAGAAATTACATTTTTAGCGACTGCCTCATAAGTAGCAACATCTTTATCAGCATCTTTATCAGCAACACCATCGCTGTCATTAACAACAATAGTATCAGCAACATAATCATTGACACCCGCAACATAAACCTCAGCAACAACAACAACTTCTTCCATATTTACGATTTCCGAATTTTCTGCATCGATTTTATTGAGTGTTAAACCTTCATCAGTTCTATCTAAGCCAGCAGACAGAGATGATGGCAGAGCTTCAACAATTGACGCAGCCTCAGCACTTTGTTTATTCTTTTTATTTCGTTTATGTTATACAAAATTTGTCTTTTTTATTGTTTTATGATTTATATAATTTCGTAAATAAGAATGGCATATGTTGAATGAAAACTAAAAATGCAATTTGTAAAAGATTTTTAAAAATTATTTTTAAAGTCTTGACATTTCATATCAAATTTCATGGCAGATTTAATATGAAACCATCCGACAGCAAAAGGAACTCTAAAGTTGCCCAGAAGTTCAGCAGCTCAGACCTGCCAACCAAGGAACCAAGCAACTTTGAATATTTTATGAAAATTATTTTATATGGAAAGAATAACTACTTAACAAATAATATAATAAAACGACGTCAGTAAAAATGTTTTAAAATTACACGTTAAAAACCCATTTTGACACATACATTGATTTTAAAAACTAAGTACCTATACCTAATCGTCAGAAAAAGTGGTTGTTCTGCGTAGAAAGCAAGCAACTAAAAACTTTACAGAGTCTAAACAAAGAAACTCCCAGTAATTAATTTGCTAAGTTGACGTTCTCCAAATATGAAAAATATGACTTGATGAATATAACACCGATTGCATTCACATTTATCAAACATGCTGTCAAACATCATTTTTTATTTCAGTTTGGACGGTACTGAACTGCGATTTCAATAAAATTTTAAAAGATGAAGAAATTGCTTTTATTTTTATTGTCAAATAATAATAAATAAATAAATTAATCTCTTAGCTGAACTATGTCAATAAAATCAATCTTTTTTTATTTTATTTATGTGCACTGCGACTGCTTCAATTAATTCTTCCTTTAAAGTGTAATTTGCTTCATAATTGAAAAGTATGAGTTCATATTCTCCATATTTTCAAATAAATTCAGGTCAATCAAATCGCGTTTGCGAAACATATTTGCAAATGCGAACGCCCAAAATGAAATTGTACTTCAATTATTCAATTGCTGTAGTGAGCAAATTTAAGTTGCTTGGCGTTGGGAACTAAATCTTTTTTAAAACCATAAGGCTTCTCTCCAATAATCACCAAAAGTGCCCATTTATTAAACTACCTTTTTCTCGAGAATCGAGACCACTCTTTCCAAATACCAGTTTTCGTTCCAGATTCCAGTGATAGTAATTCCCGTTTTCGTTTGGTTCTTTGGTTGAGTTGTTCAATTCGTTTTGTTCGACCATTTCTTTTTCGGTCTGGCGTAGAATGCACGTTTTTTGATAAAACCAGCTACAGCTCGTCGTTGGTTAGGTTCTAAATTTTGAACAAAAAATAGTAAAACAAAATGGAAGGTTCTTGAAATCTGCTAGGTAAGTAAAACGAAAACGATTTTAATAAAAATTAATCAATTCATCCTGATGAATATGTAATTATTTGAAAATAATTGTGATAGCTTGTTACATGCACTACCAACTGAACCAAGACTCGCAAAATAACATAAGAAGTGTCCAGGAATCTTAATAACCTTTTTTTTCTCTCTTTTAGAGGTCTGATTTATCGGATTCCTGTACTTTTTGTCAACGGTGAGGTCTGCACAAGCAAATACTACTCACGTAAGTAATAAAATAATTTATGAGTTCATTTGTTAAGAACTATATATATGTACATACATTTTATTAAATGATGAACATGTGTTATATGATCCGTGATTATGTTTTACATGCACCACCAACTGAATTACTATTTCAAAACTAATTACGTGAAGTTTTCATTAAAACTTATTTTAATACTTTTTTTTTTTCTTATATTTAAAGCTGGCTATCATCGTTCCAAAGCAAATGGAATATGGCGATTGAAAGATTCCCGTGAGTCCACGTGGTAAGTTTTATGTTAACTTATTCATGTATAAGCAATCGAATACATTTTATTATAAATTAAACACTCAGAAAATTCAAAAATTAATTTTCTACTTTCAGGTTGCCTTGCTGCTGGTATCCGGTGAAAGGTGGAAAAGCTCCAAGAACAGAATAATCGAGACGTTTTTTTACAGAATCTTAAAAAGATTAAATACAAAATCAATAAACATTTTTTTTTTACTTATAAAAATGACTTTCTATGTATTGTATTAAAATTGAGGCTTATTAAAATCTGCATTAGAACTATACACTAATCTTGCACCTTCGATGAAAATGCAAACTTTAATCCATATAACAAACTCAGTAACTGTGTTTAATGAATCAAAGTAAGGAAGAAGGCATATCAGAATAATTCTTGGAAATGGTCGACCACTACACAATCATCTAAATTAGAAATCATAAGGCATATGTTAAATTCCTAAATGCAAAACTTGTGCCAAGCAAACTGTTTCAAAACGCAAAACGTACATTCCTGCTACTGCTAAGCAGATTGTCCCTAAAAGTAGTTTTTTTTTTTTTTCATGAGCAAATGCTATGTATATATTTGTGCAAATGCCGCTTTTAGGTATTCATTAAGTAAGGCGGGAAATCATTTTTTTTTACTTTATTACCTTGCTATTGTAATTAAAATAGTAATCTACAGCGTTGCACTTGTCCTCAAATTTAAACCGATATACCTCCTTAATGAAGGTGATTCTTTTACAATATCATATAAAATTGGTTGCATTTGTCGAGTTTGAGATCTAAATAAATGGGGAGCAAGTTAAACCCATTCTTCTTTTGACTCAGTTAATTACTGTCAATGACCATTTTTATGGTACAAAATAAATGCATTCTTTAGACTTAAACTTGGTATCGATTTTTAATAATACTTAGAAGAGTGAATATTATAGCTTGTATAATTATACAATTATTTAAATATCTTACATGTTCGTAGTGTTTAACCTTCTTTATATTTATAGGATGCATAATGCAGACAAAATGGGCATATTAATAAGTATATAAAATTATGTATCTTTTTTCAATTATGTACAAAACTTGTAGCTACATGAAGCAGTTTATGTGATGAAAAATTCACAAAGAAGCACAATGTCTATGATGAAATTACTGAGATAACATTGAACCCATCTTCTCAAAGCGCGTAATTCCAACCAACTTCAGCAAAACACATTTTTTTTTTTTTTTGTTATACATACGTAATAATTTTTTC
The DNA here is from genome assembly GCA_905146935.1 of Scaeva pyrastri. Lineage (NCBI taxonomy): Eukaryota > Metazoa > Arthropoda > Insecta > Diptera > Syrphidae > Scaeva > Scaeva pyrastri. The sequence goes on along the minus strand of LR989927.1, from coordinate 988,170 downwards.
TCTCATAAAACGAACAAACTAAAAAAATCTCAGATAAATTTCATAATTTTTGTTTTCTTTCTTTTTATCATTGTTTGTTTTGTTTAAAGATAACATAAAATAATAATTATAATATAGAATAAGAATAGTTGAAAATTATATTAAGCATAAATACTTGATTTTTGTTATACTTTTTTTTTTAAAGATTTTTCCATTTTTTTTAGGTTTATGTATATATGTTTTTTTTTTTAAGACGAAGTTCAGTTGTTTGTGTGTGAATGAATAATATGCCTTTCCGCTCTGCAAGTTAGTACTAGATATTCTTTTTTGAAGCGTGCTTCTGAGAGCACACGTTTAATTTTGTTTGTTTCAATGTTTAATTGCTTCCTGCTTAAATGTTTGTATGTTTACGCAACGTCCTGCTGTTGCCTTGGGTTTGGTTGTCTGGAATTTACGTAGGAAGAACCGGAGGATCCCCCACCAGATGGGCGATTTCCGCCTGAGCGGGGTCCGTTCATTCCACTGCCAGACATAGATGACATTGAAGGTCTGGTGCCGCCGTTGGTGGAACCTGTGTTGTTTCGACTGTTGCTGTTGTTGTTGGTACCGTTGTTGCTTCCTCCACGAGATCTGTAGTTGCTTGTGTTATCGTAGCGCTGACCGTTGCCGCCACCTTCTTTGCTATAACCGCCATTGCCTCCATTGTTACTGCCACCGCTGCCGTTATTGGAATTTCCATTTTGATAATAACCGTTGTCTCGGAAGTAGACGTTGCTACCTCTGCCACCACCATTTTGTTGAGATTGAGAATAGTTGTTCCTGCCACGATAACCACCGCTTCCTCCCATTCCTGGTCCACCGCCATTGCCTCCGCGCATGCCGCGATCCATGCCATTATTAGAACGACCACCATCACGCCCACGTTGGTCGTTTCTGTTGTAATTGTTATGGCGAGGTCTTCCACCGCCATAGCCGTCGCTCTGATGGTTGCTGTTAGACCAGTGGTTACTTTCATGACGACTTTGATGATGGTTATCATCGTTCCAATCGTTCTTTCGAGAATTGGAATTAGCGTTAGAACTCGAATCAGATTGATTACCACCACCACTACTGAACAGAGTTGCGCTGTTCATTTCACTGCTCCATTGATTCGATTCCACTGGCTTCGATTGGGAGTCATCACGTCGGCGGTCATCTCGATCAGTTGGCGTCTCCCAATCAGTGGGGGGGCTTGAGTTGATCTCTTCTGTAGTCGATAAAGCAGCGACGTCATCCTTAATCGTATCAATTTGCTCAACATACGGATCGCTTGATTGCTGGATAGTTGGCGTTGGGTTAAGCACCTGAACGGGAGCTGTAGCTTGGGTGCTTTCAAATTGCTGAAAACTAGCCAATGGTACGCGGTTCATCATTACTACCGCTCCTGGCTGTTGTGGTTCCATTGGTGCCTGGTGGCCAGTGGGTGCAATCATCTGATGTTGAACGGAGAGAATTGCAGGCCTGGCATCTACTGATGGTGAAAATACTGCTTGGGACAACTGTTGTTTATCTGCTGAGACGCAGCCAAGTGGCGATTGAAGTGATGCGGCCACGGAGTTAGGTGCTACAGGGAAATGTGCGGATGGAGCTTGCACTAATGGAGGGAATGACTGGTTTGTGAATGTTTGTGTGGGGATTGGCGCGGCAATATTAACATGGGGTCCTTTTGGCAAATGTTGCTGTTGTTGTTGCTGCTGTTGTTGTGGCTGTTGTTGTTGTGGCTGTTGTTGTTGTTGTTGCGGTTGTTGCTGTGGTGGAGCTTGTTGGGTTGGGGGAACTGGTTGTTGCTGGGAAACTGGTGATTGTTGCATTATTTGAATTGGGTGTTGTTGATGGGTAGGTGGCTGAGATTGATGTGGATTGAATACATTTGTGCACTGCGTTTGTACCTCAACGGGGTTGTTATAGCCTGTTGCAACACCACCGACCTCTGGAGAATCCAATTCACTGTCCTGCAGGAAGAAGAAATTACCTCCGCCAATGACTTCGGCCAGTGGACGCATTTGCTGCAAATATTGCTGCTGCTTAAAGTAAGCCTCCTCCACAGCGCGAACTGTTGTTGCTGGAAAATGAGGTGGAACAGCTGCAACCGCTGTGGGAACTACTTGAGGCATTCCAGTTGGTTGTTGCATGTTCACTGGGCTAGGAACCACTTGACGTGAATGCTGATGGGGTGGCTGCTGTTGTTGATGTTGCGGTTGTTGTTGTTGATGCTGCTGATGTTGTTGTTGCTGAAGGTGCTGAGTTTGTTGTTGGTTAGGGGCGATTCCACTAGGAGGTGATGTGGCTTGCATATGATTATGAATTTGCGGTGCAACATACACTGGTGTAACTTCATTTGATCCCATTACAAAGACGTTATTCATAACCGTAGTGTTGGCAGTAAAGATCGGTGTAGTCTGAATCATTTGATGGGGTTCATCTTGTTGTTGCTGTTCAGAATTTTCATCTGGCACAACATCGTCTTCCACACTTTCTTCGTTTACTTCAACTTGTTCTTCTTGTTGCTCGGTTGCAATTACTTCCTCTGTGACAACAGATAAATCTTCAACAACTTCTGGTTGATTGGCGCAATGAACCTTGTCCAAGAAGCCTGATTCTTGAATTTGCTGGCAAATACGCTTTAAATTCTCAAAAGTTGTCTCGCCATATTGTTTCGAACGGCCGTCAATAGTCATCGACAAATATTCAGCAGCCTTTTGAGCCAGAGTCAGAAATGGAACATCTTCGGTCTGTTCTGGGCGCCTTACTTGAATATCTGCATAGCTGAATAGAGATTTTAAAAAACGTTAAGTATTACAAGTTAATAAATACGACAGCAAGAACCCAGTAACATTACTCTAAAAATAAAATTTTAAAAAATGTGTTCAAATTGACCCCGGTTGAAAAATAGATTGTTCCCTTAAGAACATAACCAACTTTTTAAGAATTTGATCGGAAAAAACCTGAAGGGGGGCTAATCTGAGACAAATTAAAGATTGTTTGAGTAATATAGCAGAACAAGGCTGATTATATTATGAATATAAACTTCATCTCAGGCCAGTACATTTACATATTGTTAAATTGAAGACAATCTACAGATGCTGCTTCTAATCAATAAAAAAAAAAAATCACGAACGATGCATACACACATTAAAAAAAAAATTCAGCTACGGTTCATTGACAGAAAAGTTTGCGTAGGGAGCACACATTGTTGTAATAAATAAATCGATGGCCTTGGTTTGCATTTAACTTTTCTGTATAGTGAAACAACATCCTACACGTTTTTTTGGTATAAACGGATTCAATTACATACAAAAAACACAAGAACCTCTTGACCTAGTAATTGAATAGAAATAAAATTCTTCGGTATACGACAAAAAAAGTAAAGTTTGCACCAGAAATCTATGTCTTTTATTTTAATTTTATTTAAAATCGACGAGTCAAAAAATTATAACTACTAAATTCACTATGAGTTTTCAAAAGCCAGTTACTTGTCACTAACATCGGCGCAATATTTTTAAACGATAAAAAGATGGTCAAGCTAATTTTAAACGAATTTTAACACTTTACTATCTCTTAGCAATATGTTCTAAGTTAAAAAGAAAAATGCTTTTTTTTGGTGAAATATACACATCAATATTATGAAATGATAATAAACCTGTGTTCATGTGTACTGTGTATTACAATTAATTTTATTGGACTGAATGGGATTGTCCAAATTACAGTTGGGACATTTACAACTAATAGGTCCGTTCAAGTACGTTTGCTTTGTTTATTTTTACGACTGTGACTATTTAGACATGTTCGGAAGCCCATTTTTTAATAAAAGGGAGTTAGCAAATTACTAATTATCAAAACGAAAAAAAGGTTTAAAATTTAAAAGTCGCTAGTAAATAACTAGAAATATTTTTGTCCGTTGTCGCACAGGCCATAATTAATAAAATATTCGAAAACAACTCAATATATTAAATCCTCAAGAATGCCAGCATAATAAATGTAAATAAAAACTGAGTTTCTCAAAAAAACAAAAATCGTAATTTTAATCCACAACCAAAAAAGCCAATAGTCTCTGCAGCTAGGCTTGTTAATTTTTGTATTAGCTTGTAATTAATCGTAATCGAAAACGTGCTCCGAATCCCGAAAAATCTATCACAAATTTCATTCGTAGTGGAAAACTAGTCAAATGCGATCTAAACACTCTTGGGCCACCTTCCAAAGAATCATTAGTTTACAGATTTAGTTAAAACAAATGTATTTTCAAATCCTTCACGAAAACATAATGGAATGCCGGTTTATTGAGTAGGAAATTTCTTTGAAATCTTTAAGATTTTATATGTCCAAAACATAAACAAAATTAAAATCAAAATACATATGTATATATGTATGTAATGTAAGTACCTACGTTAAGTCATCTAAGTCAAATGGATTACAAGCATCTCGAAGTACTCTCCTCTTAATTTTCAGATTACGCTTTCTCCTGAAGGACTCTGTTCTGTCCAGCAATGATTGTGAAAACGTTTAATTCCATTTTTAAACATTTTATATTTTCTACGAATGGATTTTGTGTTGGCTGAATAATAATTTACCAAATCGTTTAAAATTTTGCGCCATTGTTTTTATGTTGAATATATTTAGGTATTACTGCGTCGTTCATAACGAGATAGGTACGACTGTTTTTAAATTTATGAATACCTCATAACGATTTTCGAAAAAGTTTTTAAATGTTACATTTTGGTTTTTATTTAACTGACTCCATAGCGTACCTCTTTTAATACCAAGAATGTTTAAAGTATGTAATACAAAAATTGCATATCGCATTAAAAAAAAAAAACAACATTCATCCCCACAATACCAAGTAAAAACAAAATTAGTAACTGCCACACAAAAGTTATCTTTTTCAGACTGCATTTTGAGATCCTACAAGCAGAGTTGTTTAAATACAAATGATAACAACAATAAAAGACCATGTCTGAATGAGTCACAGGTATTTTCGTCGAGGTTCAATAAATAAAGCGAATATAACTCCCACGAATTGCGCAAACTTATTTTACAATTAATGTATAATAATAAAGAAACATGCCGGCATAAAAAAAATAGTTTAAGACTTACAATCTATCCAAGTTCTCCAGATCGGCTGGTTCTAATTTAACTGCACAATTCTCACCACTTAGGAAAGCTTCACGGATTTCATCAACAGACATATTTGACAGAATGTTTTGTATAACAAGGACCTCACGAATCTTACTTGTTTCAGTTTGTGCCCTTACGATGGCATCCTGAGAAGAAAAACCCAATAACAATGTAGATAGAACAAAGGATTTCAAGTTTTTAAAAGCACAGCATACCTTTCTTGCTTGCTTCTTCTGCTCCTTTTCGGCATCCTTGGAAAACTGCACCATCTGCTTGGAGAGATCTCGGGCGAATTCCAAAGTTTGAGTAACAGCATCGTATTTAGCTACTGCAGCCTTTTGGTCAGCGCTCAATTCCTTACCGGAGGCCTGTATCGCTCGATAGGACTCCAATTTGGTCTAAAACACAAAGCATGTAATTTGATGAAAACGTCCATTCAAAGAACGGAAAACCCAAAAAGATAAAATAAAGGACGAGTTCTGCTACTGGCTAGGGGTTTTGATTTACAAACCTAAATCAAAGCACATGTAAATATGGCGTCTTTTCGTGAAAATCGCGACATCCCCTGGGCCTGGACAAACTCAGTTTTTTTTTTTTTTTTTTTTTTTTTTAAGCGAACGAAACTTTAGAATTAGACAAAACGTCGCGTTAACAAACTTATTGTTATTAACAAAATCGATTACGGCTATTTTTAGATTTATTTACAACAAATAAAAAACACAAATTACTTGAAAATAAATTCGTAATATAAAATTTGTTTTTTTCCGAGGAATCGGGTGGTAGATGGAACGTCGTCGCATATACATCAATCGGGGAAGCCATTGTGCATTTTTACAAATATTTAAGGGAGGCACTAAGGTACATGAACAACAGATTTTTGGGTTTTTCACTCACCTTGCGCTTTTCCAAATTGCGAATTTTATGATCTATTGTTACTAAAGCTTGTTTCATCGGGTTTGTGGCATTATTATTGTCACTTGAAGACTCCGCTGGGGTGCCGGAGACCTGTTTTTCTAACTTGGTGTTGTTTGAGGCAGACGGCATCATTCACAGACAAAAGCTGAAGCAGGAATGGAGAAAGAACGAAAACGAATAACGAAAAAAATGTTCTTTTCCTTTTTCAGAGAACAAAAAAAATATTTGTTCAAATTGTTTCAGCAGTGAAGTTGGATATGGTTTTATATGGTGGCTGCCTGTGCTGTCGTAATAATATTTTTGTTAGTGTACATATATTTCTGAAATGATATTATCGGCAATGTAGGTTTTATTTAGAAATACATCTTCTCATAATTTGTTAACGACACGAATATAAGTTTCCATATAAACCAAATTAAAACAAGAAACGAAACTCAAAATATTGATGTTATCTGTGGGGAGAAAATAGAAGTAAATAAAACTCCGAAAGGGAGAAGAAATTCCATGCAACAAAGCAATTTAATCATAAGCGAAGATGGTCCAAATTTTCGATGATGTTGAGGCATAATTAAGGTTCTATTCCGTTAATGTGCCGAAATATCTCATCCTTTAGCTCTTGAATTGTTACTGGCTCATCGATGTACACCATTTCTTTCAAATAACCCTAAAGAAAGAAGTTCAACATTGTCAAATCACATGATATTGGCGGCCAATTGACACGTGAGGTGAGATAACACAGCCATTGAATTTGTCGCGCAAAAGAGCCATTGTTTCGTTATCTGTATGGTAGGTGGTACCGTCCTGTTAAAACCACATATCGTCCACATCCATATCTTCTAATTCCGACCATAAAAAGTTCGTTATCATCTTACCATTCACAGTAACTGGCTGACCGGCCTCATTTTGGAAAAAATATGGTCCAATGATGCCAACAGCCCCTAAACCGCACCAAACAGTCACTCTTTGTGGGTGCATTGCGGCAATTCTGTTTATTGACGAATCCACTGAGGTAAAAATGTGCCTCATCTCTGAAGATGAAAAAATCACTAAGAGCACGATATGCATTTTGATTTGAACGCTCATTTTCATATAAAGCCTGAATAACTTTAACGCGTTGCTCGATTGGGTATCTTTCTATTGTTCAAATTGCGTTAGTCTGAAATTGAGAAATGTTAAATGAAATGCAGAAAAAACTTGAATGTTTAGGTGTGGTTCACATTCAACATCGGCCCTTAAAATGTAATCACCCTTTATATAGAACTTGAGTTGTTGATACTGGCTCTATTTCATTTTCTGTATGCTAAAGGTTAATAGTAGCCAGGCTATGGGCACTTAGTACATTGTAAATCGAGACCTTATAACATCAAATAAGTTGAAATAACTATTAACTCGAGTCAAGACAATAATCAAGGTGTGTTATCAGCCTTACACTTAATACTATGAAATTTTTGGTTTTAGCTTTGTATATAGGTACATATAATGGAATTATATTATATTATTATTATTACATATATATACAAAGGTTTTAGTTTTAATTTACTGCTCGTATTCAGCTACCCTGGCTACAAATTCCTCTTAAGAGGAGATCGAGGAATCGAATTGAAATAGAATCGAAATAACATTTTGGTTATATTTGTGTGCGTACTGTGTTGTGACTTTGTGAGTATATTTTCTCAAATAATTCAAACAAAATAATGCTTAGTCTGCTATTACACGATGAATCTAGATGCATGCGACACTTCGAACAACATAAGTGCAAAAGAGAGACAAAATTCGAAAACATGAGACGCAAGAAAATCGACCTGTGTCGCACGGGTAAAATTTTCCGTGCGACAATTTGACGTTTGTCTTTGCTCTTGTTCGCTTTTTTACTGTTCTCTTTCATATGGTTTCGTTCTTCGAGAAGGAAACTTCGATGCATCTTAACATTATAAATGTTTTTTATACTAATTTGTATTCCAAAATTCATATTCTTCATCAATAAATAAAAACAAATCAAATTTTAATATTTTTTTAATTGATTTCAAAGAAAACTGAAATCATTTGAATTTGAAAAGTCTCATAAGCAAACCTGCAAGTCAAACAACGAAATATAAATAAAAGAGAACTGTCAAAATAGATTCATGAATCTGGTTTCATCGTGTAATAGCACTTGAGAAACAGGATAGGATAACAAAGAAGAATTCGAAGATGTCGCATGCATCTAGATTCATCGTGTAATAGCAGACTTACAACAACAATACAGAGCACCAAATAGAACGCATCTCAAAACAAACAAGAGAGAAAAAATATAACACGCACACAAGCAAAACCTCACACACCAATAACTCGATTCCCCGATTCGGGATTACAAACAAATTTTCGATTCGATTCACCTCGTTATGTGGGATCGGATCGAGTAATCCTTACCCTGGTTACAAGAGGAGATCGAGGAATCGAATCGAAAATGAATTGAGATTTCGATCCAGGTATACGATGTCAGTGGATCGAGGAATCGAATTGAAATAGAATCGAAATAACATTTTGGTTATATTTGTGTGCGTACTGTGTTGTGACTTTGTGAGTATTTTTTCTCAAATAATTCAAACAAAATAATGCCTACAACAACAACACAATACAGAGCACCAAAATAAACGCATCTCAAAACAAACAAGAGAGAAAAAATATAACACGCACACAAGCAAAACCTCACACACCAATAACTCGATTCCCCGATTCGGGTTTACAAACAAATTTTCGATTCGATTCACCTCGTTTTGTGGGATCGGATTTAGTAATCCTATTTCGATCCGATCCGGGTATATGCGGCGCTAAATCCTGATTCAATTCCCCTTGTAATCGCGTTGAGCGTGGAACGAAACAGACAAGATTTTGTTCGTACTGTACAATAAAAGAAATTCAAAAATAAAAACAAATTCACAATCAAAGCACCACTCGCAAATTACGAGCGCGATTATTTCTATTTATGTTTATATTAAATTGTAATTAAAATTGGGTGTAGATTGAAAAAAAAAACTGAATCAATTATACATATTACATAGGTATATCAAGTGTTCGTTTCTAAAAATCAGAACATATAGTTAAACCTTTTATAACAATTCTAACATATATTCTGCTGGACCGTTAGTTTGATAGACTCAAAAACAAAAACGTGCGTCCTGCGGATGGAAGGTAAAAAACAAGTTGGCTGGTAAGTACATAATGTAGCTAAGAATTTTTAAGTTCTTATTAAAAGACATTTTCATAATAAGACAAATCATTACAATGACTTTCTTTAACCTGCCTATTTTCGACAAATTGACCAATCGACTTGGTCAGTTGTACGTTTAAGCACTATCCTACCTGCTTTGCCAAAAAAAAAAATGGAGTTTAGCACATGCGTATCGTATTGGAATGATCAGGTACTCCAGTCCAGTACCACAAACACTGATCTTGCTCTCTTTAAATTGTATTAATTTGTAATGTTATTCATTTAAATTTTCACTTTTAAGATATTATGCTTGCACTTATTTCCGGCTTGGGTGCTTTATATCCCGCCAGCACAAGGATATTAGCCTTGAGACATAACTTTATTTTTGTGACCTTCAATCATGGGTGTTAGATTGAAATTGACCAAACGGGAAGAATATCGGTTTTCTAAAGTGTTTTCAAAAAGGGGGATTAATTATGTTTCTGAAACACTTAAACCCAAAGTAAGAAAATCCATTCAGGAGTACATAATTATGTTGCTAAATATTTTCTTTTCATAAGAAAATTCCATTGAAAAATTTGTATACTAATATAATTAAGGTAAAAGTGAATTATTTTAAGTGATTTTGATTGAATGTTGTTTGTCATGCAGAAATCTAGCTCCCACGGTCATATTCACATTCCATAGGTCACAATGCACTTATTAGAGTAAAAACAGCGAGAGAATTAATTTTTTAATTTGTTTAGAACTTTATTTCTGATTAAAGATTAAAGAACAGATAAGATTATAAAAATATAAATTACATTTGCTATTAAATAACACATTGGGCTACACTCAGCGTATTTGTAATACGTTTGATTTTATTTCTTTTTATTTTAATTCGCTCGAAAGCTTTATTTTCTTTCTTTCGTAGAAAAAGAAAATATTCGTCGATTGTAAAGATATAATATTTTATTAGTTACTCAACACACACTGTGCATTTGTTTTAAAATGCACTATACATACACTTTTTGCATCGATAAATATACTAAGTCTTGACACAAAATTAGAAGACAAATCAACTGGTTTCACATGTGATGTAAATACAATGGTATAATACTATACAGTGTAGACTTTGTAAAAGACACATAAGGCAGTTTTGTATGTAAATAATTTAACTTAAGTTTTTTTTACTTTAAATTAATAATGCTGCTAGTTAAACCTATTCATAACAATATTCATAAAAACTTATATTCAGAGTAACTTAAACTTTTCAAGTAAAAATATAGTTTTTTATATTTATATATATGTATATAAATAACAAACATTTTAAGTGATTAATAATTATGTATGTATAAAGTGTTGGTATATATTTATTTTATAAATTTATGTATTTTTGTATACTGTATGGAGAGTAAGTGTGATGCGTTGACATTATCATTTAATATAAGTTTTGAGCTTTTGTTCAAATTGTAGATCATCTAATTTGCATTAATATAATAATCAATCAATACTGTTATACCATTGAAGTAGAAAAAGAGAGAGAGAGAAGAGAGAACAAAAAAGAACACACACACACTCTCATTGTTATTTGTGTACTTTGGTTATTGTTGTTTTTTTTTTTTTTTTTTCTTTCGTAAATTCTATTTAAAAACATTGATATGCCAAGATAAATAAATTTAAATCACTTTACATAAGGGTACAACATTTTCTTCTAGAACTCGTACTGTCACCGACAACGTCTCCAGTTACTCCACTAAACTTCGTCATAGACAAGGCTCGTGGATCCATTGAGGATGGCGATGATGTTGAAACTGCCTCAGTGGTATTGTTGGTTCCTATAACAGAACCGTTTTCGGTTAGTGCATTTGAACGCGACTGTGAGCGTTGCTTTTTCAAATTGGCTAGTGTTGCTCCCGCGTATGCATTATCTACATGATGAGTGTCTTATTTAGGATGATAACATTGAATTTCAACAAAACAGGAACGAGGGTTTTAAACAAAACACAAACGAAGGGAAAGCAGTTAACAACCAGACAATCGCAATGGGCAAAATAAAAACAAAAAATGAAAACAAATCAGTTATTCAAAAAATTCAAAGCATGCAATTTAAATTAAAATAAGGGAATTTACGATTTAAACTTATATGAAATTATGTACTACAAATGAAAAAAGCATTTGCAGAAAGCAATACAATTAAAAGATATCTATCAACTATGGGAAACAATGATAGTACAGCGTTAAAAAATGAATTCATGGCTTATTTGAAAAATATATTATTTATGTTTGTTACTTGGATCTCGCACATCAGACCTTCTTACATTCAAAATACACTGTGACTTTATTTTGTTAACCTCTTCATGACGTGTCCAAAAATCTTTACTCATACTATCATAACTTTCCCGATTGTTTTTGACTTTACATAGATAACAACGTTAATACAACGTCTACAACGTCTTGTTTCAGCTTGTACTCACCTACAAGCACAGTAACTTGCACATTTATTTTCCCATTTTCTTTACTCGTTTGAAAAATACCTGTCGTCGCTCGATTATTGCCGCCTGACATCTTTTCCAAACCATTATTGTTGCCGTTGGAACAATTTGTAAAGCCTGAAGTCTTCGTCATTGTATTCATCTTGTCCAATCGAGTTACTTCATCATCATACTCCTTACCGTCGGGAGGATAGCGGGAGTTCGATAAGTAGTTTGCTGAATCCACATTGTCTACGCTCAATTCGTTGGTTTCAATTCCACTTACGCTATGATGGCCATTGACGAGGATCACATTGTTATTGGAACCAATGTGGTGGGTGCTATCTTTTTTAGTATCTAATGCCTTTGTTGAGATGTTATCGCCGCCTTCAATACTGCCGGTCGAACGAAATTCAATTTTGAGCGGTGGAATTGTAGAAGTTGTACTCGTTAGCATATTATCGTGTGTATTCGTTGCATTGCCAGTAGGCTGTTTAGTCTCTTGGTTGCTTCGAAGATATGTTGGAAGTATTTCGGTTGTGCTATCTGGTGTCGTATAGACCTTTAAAAGAAATTGCGAAAAAGTTATGAATTTCGAAATAAAAAAGGTTGTTTTGTTAACCTCTTGTGCTTTTAGTCGCAGTCTTGTTTCTTCCGCAGCATCTTTCTTTGTTGTTAGCGTTTTATCTCGCAAAGAAGTCCGCCGTACTGATTGCGCCCTATAAAGAATATATTAATCTTTAATATTTTGAAGCAGCAGCAACTATCTTTTATTCTAAATTTTCATTTAAATTTCCACTCCTTTTACCTTGTGTTACTGCTTTGTGAACGACGCACTCGCCTGATTTGTGCATCAGCTAAACGTTTTGTTTCTTGTTCGGATTTTAATTGTTCTATTCGTTCTCGTATTTCCTGATCCTCACATATATCTATAATAAAAAGAAAGTAAATAATTCTTGTTTTCTATTTGCTCATAAACAGCTTCTATCATGTACCTGAGGGTGTTTCGTCATCTTTGTTTTTAGCATTTAAGTCAGCGCCATATTGAGCTAGCATCTCTAACACTTCAAGCTAAGAATAAATCAACTTAAATTCGTTTACTTCTATTTAACTTAGGACTTACATGACCCCAACAAGCAGCTGCATGAACCGGTGTCCATAAGTCTTTATCAACAGCATCCACATTGACATGGTGTTCTAGCAAAAATTCCACCACCCTGTTGTAGCCATTTGCGGAAGCAATATGGAGCTAAGCAATGCGTACAGATAAAAATTGATTGGTGAATTAAAAAAGAATACAGGCACTTACAGGTGTAGCACCTTGATGATCGGGGTCTTCCAGGTCTCCTCCGTTACTGACCAACTCTAGTAAGTCACTTAGCATTTGTTTCTCAGTCATAGACCTTGTATCGTCTATGAGCTCTTGCGTCACACCTCTTTTTGACATTTCCGCTTCAATGAAATCCAATGTATCCTCATCATCGCAAAGGTCATAGGGCATATTTCCGTCAGTATTAACTGCCAATAGATTTGCACCCCTTTCAATAAGAATCTTAACCAAATACAAATGCCCGCATGTGGCAGCGGCATGTAACGGAGTCCACTTGTCACTGTCTTGGGCATCAACATTAGCACCATAGTCAAGAAGAAGTTTAAGCATTTCAATGTTGTTATCGATGCAGCATTGGTGCAAGGCGGTGAGGCCATCCTCATTAGCTGCATCTGGAGTGATACCACGTTGAAGCAGATTAGCTACTTCCTGAATGTCGTTCCGACTAGCTGCTTCCAGGAGTATAACACTATTCTCAAAGAAGATATGTTTTGAACTTTGTCTACTAATGGAATGCCTATCGGTTTGATGGTTGTTTTTTTGACTTCGCTGCAATTTAAGCCATTCCTTTTCTTTCTGGCGATTAATTTTTAATTGTTGTGCTCTTCTCCTAATAACAATGAGAATTTTATAGCTGCAAGATCATGAGATTGTGTGAACTTACATTCGTGCCAATTGGAGTCTCTCATGAGTGGGAAGATTTTCTACGGTTTGCATTTCAGCGACCAAATCGGAGTGATCCATTTTCAATGCACTCAATTTGTCTGCATCATCTGGCCTTGGCCGATGAACAAGTATTCCCTTAACCATTTTTAAATTGCATCAATTATAAGAACTATTCACCAACTTTTAAAGGAAATCTTCGTTACTTCTTCGAAGCTCCGGATCGGAAATACACTCATGTATTGACTTGTTACTGAAAAAAAAATATAAATTTATCTATGTATATGTAATGTATGTACTGCGAATTGTTCACTGTCAATTTTATGTACAAAAAAGTGTATACATAACACCTAGACAGGTAGGTTTAATTCGATCATTGAAAAAAAAAATGTATTACTTAAGATAAGATAATAAAATTGGAAATTTTCATTTACCCGCTGCCTGCGAATACATATTCACTGCTAAACTGTCGGCAATATACTTTATACGAATTTTTAAGAAAAACTCATTTAAAACTTTATGACGGCTTCATTGAAAAATAAAATAACGGTCTAGAATCCTTTTTTTAATTTTATATAAACAGTACAGTTTGAAAACACGAAAGACATTCATTAAAATTATTTCTTTAACTGAAGCTTCTAATATTTTTATACGTGTGAATGTCGCAAATATATCTAATATCAGTTACGTGATGTGTATGATAACAGCACAGCAATAATTTTGGTTGGAACAGTATGTGTGCGGCCAGTTTTTTGCTTAACAAAAGGAAAGTCGTGCGTATGGATGATGCCAATACATATTTATGGACACTTAACATCAGTGTGACATGAAATCAATAATGAAACTAGGCACCATGTGATATTTAATGAAATGAAAACAAGAAAATACATAATGTAGAGAAATTATATTAATTAGCTACACAGATTAGGGGTAAATAAAAAAGTTATCGTATTTGAGGACATTCATATTCACGTTTGTAAGAAAAAATAAATATACATATATTGACTGAAAAACAGGGTAATAAAATTTATTTGAGTTGAAAAACACTTAATAACACTCGTGGGGTAGTTTAAATGCATCAATCAGTAGGAAATGACGGTAAAAGGTTTTTATTTTCATTTTAAATTCATCTCAATCAATAATACTGACAATGCAAAACCAAGGAAAGGAAAACAAATCAATTATTATTACCTGATGCTTCGGCAAATAGAAACTAGAATGAATGATGCATATTTAGTAAAATTTATATTAATGTTTGTTGTAGTTGATAAATTTGTTTGATTAAAGGGTCAAACAAATTTTAAGGAATTACATATTTAGTAATTTTGTGCTCAGTAATGTTCGTTTTTTTTTTTTTTGTGAAAATTAGAAAGTTCTTGCGTTTTAAAAGTAAATGTGCAATGATGCATAATGTAAAAACGTGTCTGTTTGTCACTCTTCAGCCAGAGTCAGTGCATACAAACTGATTTTTCGGGCGTGGAAGTTGTATCTTAATGCATTTATTTTTGAAAAAACTTAAATGCACCACTTTTTATTTATTAAAAACTAAGAAATTATTTAAAAGTGAACAGATAAATAATCTTTGAAATAAACTTTATCTAGATTATTGTAATAATCTAATAATTTGTAGAATGAAGATTTTAAAATAAAAGTCATCGAGTGAGTGCATACTTTTTAGTCGAAGATAATAGAAATTCACGATCGATATAACAATAAATTACACACTATACAT
The DNA here is from genome assembly GCA_905146935.1 of Scaeva pyrastri. Classification (NCBI taxonomy): domain Eukaryota; kingdom Metazoa; phylum Arthropoda; class Insecta; order Diptera; family Syrphidae; genus Scaeva; species Scaeva pyrastri. The sequence goes on along the minus strand of LR989927.1, from coordinate 972,757 downwards.
TCTATGTCTTCATTACTGAGATTGTGCTTCTAAAAATACACATCTTCTATTGTAGTTAGGGACTATACTGTTTTTTAGTCGGAATTTTCATACAACAAATCTTAAAAAACTTTTTAAATGTTTTCAATCCTTTTTTTAGTTCAGGACTCCAAATAAATACACCAGATATTTGTTATAGTATTATTATGTTTTATTTATTGACACAACAAGTGTGAAGAATTTTGTCTAAACATCTTTTTTATTGCAACAATATACCAATTGTAAGATAATTCATAATAAAGCAGCAATAAAACTTAATATCAAACATAAAAATTGGCACACACAAAACGTATTTTTAGAGACAAATAACCTAATTATATTCGAGAACTTTAAGGACCTTATTATGTTCAAACAACATGATTCTAAAACGCAATCAAAGCTCTACTTACTCCGACTCAAGATACATTTTTGTATCAGATTTGTATTGTATTGATGTTTACATACATGTACTATGTATGTAATAGTGTACATAGAATGGAAGTTATTTTCGTTTATTAAATTTGTGTTGGAAAAAAATTTTGTACATAATTTTTATTATATGATTTGCTTAAATTTTAAATAGAAATATGTACATATATTAATAAAAATGATATAATACAACTGGTAACAATTTTCAACTTTGTTTTTAAGGAAAATAGCACTCATGACTTCATTCCTTAGAAAAAAAGTCAGAATACTTTCTCCGCCACCTTGTGTATCCCATTTTTGAATATTTTCTTCATCAATTCCTCTTGCTTTTTTCCCCCCTATTTTGAGACGATTAATATTTGTTTAATGTAACATACATTTATGTAACCGGCATTTTGATAAATCAATCGTAAGTTGTAAATAGAAAATGTGAGTAAGATATTAGTTTATGAGTTTCTTATATTTTGAAATAAATTGCTATAAAGGAGTGAATATGTAAGGGTTGCAGATATAAAATATTACACAACCAATCTTTTCAGAGTATACTCTGGGATCAGAAAAATAATTTTAAGACAAACAACGATTGTTTGTGAATGATATAAAATTAGATACTGTGAACATAATTTATATTATACGGATCTGAAAAAAAAACAACATTCCAATTTGCTGGATTCTAAGGGTTCGGAAATACATAAATCTTAAATTGGCCGTAAAAATCACGAATAAACCTATACCTTAAAAAACATACATGTTTTCACTTTTTTGTAACCGATGAAAGCAGACGAAAAAATATATCGAGTTTAAACGCAAACCCCAAAGGGGTTATCCTCTGAAGTTAATTTTAAATTGAACTTTAAGTGTTGTTTAAATTCAAGTTCAGTGAACCTTTATAACTTGATTGTCCGGAAGTTGCATTGATCTCATTGGCAAACCCAAAATGAACCCCCAAGGATAAATAAATAAATGTTTTTATAGAGCTCATCTTCCAAGGGTCAATGCACTCGTACGTAATCCACATTTGATTAATCGCCTTTTCAAACCCACGATGTACTCTTTTTCGTCCATGTGTGATGTGTCCTTAATCACAGGCTACACAACATCCCAAAATGGGTCAAATATTACATAAACAAAATCTACAAACTATTCGTATAAACACACCATACATGAAGGGAAAACATGAATGGTGGTTCGGTTTCGTATCAGAAAAAATCGCAAAGCGTGTAAACCATCAATTAAGCTTAAAATAGGGCAACCATAAAAACAACAACAGCATTGGCAAAAAAATCAATATTGTATTTGAATTTCAAGTAACACTTCCCTTGCCGTGGTCGTGGTAGTCGTATACCCAGTGCTACCATAATGAACAGGTAATCTCGGGCCCAATTAGTAGGCAAATCCTGAAAATTATTTTCTCATTTATGTACCCGTAAATGTGTCAAGCTGCCAAGTGCCACCCTGACAAAATAAAAAATATCCTTCCCTAATAGCATTACCTTGCCCTGAATTGCAAAATAATATCCGGGGTAGTTTGTCAACTTAAAATGTACTCCTCATTCGCCTAGAGCCTAGATCGTTGCCAGTTTGCCTTCTACCTTTGCTTGCCTTCGTCATAATAATGGTCCGCAACAAATTAAGGGAAGGCTGCTTTTTCCTCTCCCAGAATTTGTGTCGCATAAACATCCACCTAATTTGTATCTTATAAATTGCAATTGACAAATTGATTAGCCTAGAGGTATTACGTTATGAGAAATATTTTCTTATTTTATTCAAGCTCTCGCAGGCTTGATTTAAGGCTTACACATATTCCTAGCGAATTTCGATTCAACCGGTATTTCCGGATCAAAACAAGTCTGACTGAATCCATTCCATATTTTAGTATATGGGTGTTTCGATAGGTACCAGTCCAGGCCAGGCCAGCCTTGCTGCTTTAAACTTTTCCTCTCAATGATGTATAGTTAATATTTTGTTAATACATATTTATACATACATATGTATGATGTCTTAAATTTTAAATTTTGAATTTTAGGTATTATTTTTTCAATGTTTTTTTTTTTTCTTTTTTAATAAAAGGAATCACATTAGTTAAGCTTTCATTATTTTGCACATTGATAATTAACTTATTTAAAATTGTTGGTTATGGTTGTGAACGGTGAGTGCGATCGCCGCCGTTTTGCACTTTCCACATTCAATTGTCGTTGGCATTGAGCAAAAGAAAAAAAAAATAAATAAAAATATAAAAACCGTGAACATTAGAGATTGGTTATATTTTTTGTATATGGTGGTTAACAGCACACAGAAAAGTAATGACACGTCCGAGGGAAACCATAGAAGACCGTGAACCACCTTGCGTGTGGATAAAGTGGAAGTAACTGCCGCTAGGTTGGATGTTGGAAAATGTTTATCGAACTACCTATTCCACTACCACAGTTACATATAAAAACAATGAAAATGTAAAAATGTAGTGTTCGTAGATGGATGAATTTCAATTTTATGAAGAATATTTTAGTTTTTCTTCAAATCAATTTCTTTACACAAAGAAAAGATCTATTGTCGCTTTTTATATGCGTGAGTAATTATCATTTTACTAAGTTTTCTATGTATATGAAATTGACCCTGGTGTCACTAGTTCCTATCAGGCTCACGTTTAAGTCTTTTTTTTTATTACAATAGAAATTGTAAAAAATCCAGTTTGAATACTCATAGCTCTAACTGAAAGAAAAATAAATGGCAATTGTCGTCCAATAAATCAAGCTTATGAACAGAGTTACAATTCTTGGGAAATATTGTAAGCAATGAATTCAGAACAAGCAATGGGTGGTGTTTCAGACAATAATAAATTGTTGAGTTTTATTTAAATAAATTTATGATTCTCATTTCCCAAACATTAAATTTCGAGTAAAAATAAATGTGTGAATAAGCAGCTATATTTATTGACAAATTCGGATTGAAAACAAAAATACACGTCTATGAACACTTTTTTTGTTGCCTTACCAACACCAACCACCAATACATTTTAATATTAACACTACCACCAACTCCAAGAGGCTTCTATTAAAATTTTTTTTGACACTTATGAGGTGGGTGCCATTTACACAGCTGTAGAATTCACCACAGATTAAAAAAAAAGCTGTCAAATGAAGATTAAAACTTGGAATGGTTTACCTACAATATAAGAATAATGCGTGTTTCCATTTGTCCATCAGAGCATGACATATGTACATGAGAAATAAAAAACAATCTAAATTCTAAAAATTATTTTTAACAGAGCTTTTGCACACCTTTAAATGTTGTGTATTCCTTCATGTTAAGTTTTTCTTGCTGTACTTACCTAATATACTACTCCAACCAATTGATAATCCATATTCTATTTAATATTAATAATATATTTTTTATCGAAAGCCGACATCGACAGCAGCAACTGTTATGATGATTTTATGTTTATCTATTTGCGTCGGGCGGTTTGTATAAACGACTCTTGCTGCAGCACTTCCACATATTCACACCACACTAACAAATTAGGTTATAAAAACTCGGCTCGGATTCATACAAATAAGCAAATTTTGCTTATACCATTTTCAATAATTTTAATATTTTATTTAGAAATCAGTTTTTTAAACAAACTTTGACATGTGCATGAACAAAACATAAACAGGGACATATTAAATTTTTCACTAAACACAAATCTAAAAGAAAAAATAACACAAAAAAGGCACACTGCACACAAAAAGATGTGTGAAAGAATCCAATATCATCCGACTATCCAATTTAATATCTAAAACAGCACTAACTAAAGAGAGAAAATGTCGGCGCACTGATCGGATCGAGTCGGAGATCTTGCCGACAGATTGATGATGATCTTGGGGAGTACATACACCACAGAAACAACAAAAAATCAATGTAAAAGCGAAAGCAAGTCGATTTAACAAGTGCGATGTCCGCTTTGCTTGCTTTGAAAAGACTTAAGATTGTCTGGCTAGACTAACAAGATTGACCATGATGTATGTTCATATGTATGTACATATGCATGATGTATGCTACCTACCTATTTAGGGAGTATTCCAAAGGTTTTTCTCTTTTCGTCATATTTTCGGAGTCCCATTCTTTGTAATTGCTGTTTTTTTTTTTGTTTTTTTGCAAAGAGTTATTTCCGGTGCATGGCGGGTTTTCCGTTTATTTATTTATGTGAATAGCAAAGTCTTTTGTAAATAAAAAGTACTGGCTCTGATAAAATAAGGTGCATTTGAAATATAATTATGAACCCACTATAAACTAGAGAGCTTATACATATTTGTATTTATTGAAATAAAATATAAGTAAATATACATACATATGAATGAATGTATTTTTAAACTCTTGCTTCAGTAATGTTAACGTTGCAATAGTTGTTTAAAAAAAACAAACATTTGCTTGTAGAAGAGTTATGACTTCCGTTAAAGATTTTAAGGTTTTGTTGAAGGCATTTAAGTTAGATGTTAATCTTTTTGTAAAAAGGGTTGAATTATAGTATTTATTCTTATATCACTTGTCAAAAATATTAATTTATAAAGCAACTCTGTATGAGTATACCTAATCAAAATAAAATTAGTACTTTGAATTAATACTTCTTCCAATTTTACAATAATTTACGTGCTATCCTTATACATAGGTATAGGCATCGGTAAATGATGCCCAGACATGTAAACAAGAATACTTCACTTTACTCCTAAAAATGTTGAATTAATTGTTATGGGTTTATTTTATCTTAAGCTAATCGAATTAGAAACACAATTGATGGACTGTCACAACAAGCACACATAAATAGTAAACATACTAAATTGCATATACTAAGCCAAACGAATATGTTGAATTTATATTTATAAGAATACTAGAGGACCCGACGAACTTTGTCTTGCCTGGCTGTTAGCTTGGCCGATATTTCACCAACCGATCAAAATTTTCATTATTCTCAGAACTTACAAAAAAAGTGTATCTATAATAACATTTATTTGAATTGTATTGAGTTGAAGTTCGTCTTTTCCTTGAAGTATACTATACATATTTAAAAATCAATGTATATAATTAGACGATAATTGCGCCACCTTAAACTATACTATATACATAGATATTGTAAACCTCAACTGTATTGCAGCTATTAGGAGTAAATAAAGTATGGAATGAAACGCAGTCTAGACTGAAATTTTAAAAATTAATTTTTTGATTGTTATACATATAAACCTTCCACTTCCATCACTCCATCTATTTAAAAAAAAAAAAAACGCAAAAATCCGTTGCATAGTTTTAAAGATTTAAGCATACATAGGGATATAGGGACAGAGAAAGCGACTTTGTTTTATACTATGTGGTGAAGACATCTCTGACGTTGTTGAGTCAAAAGGTCATAGTATTGAATGGTGAAAAATACTGTAAATAAAATATTTTTTTTTTTTTATAATTAGCACACACACAAGAGGTTTTTATGTACCCTTTATATGTCAGAGAAACAGTGCGAGCTTTTAGTTAAGTAGGAGGGGATTTTAATGTAAGATTACAATTTTTTTTAAAACATGTTGCGAAAGGTAACTAAATTAATCTTTGAAAATTCGCAAATTATGAGTCTAAGCATAGACATGTTTGAATGATAAACATTAATTTATCCGAATATAATAAAATTCAATGCATTAATGTTATTTTACATTTACATATATTAAAATCTTTCACTCTTTGCAGTAAAAAACCTGAAGTCATAAATGTGAAACACGGAGAAAATTGATACTCTTAAAAGTACATTATAAATTCATGCCAAAAAAATTATATTCAGTTCACTAAGAAAGAACCAAAGGTTTTCTTTCTCTTAAAATACGAGATTATTACTAGGTATTTTAAACGCGTAATTTAAACATAAACACATCTAAAACAAATGCAATTTTATTTTTGTTTGTATAATAAAGTATAAGTTCATTTCATCGTTACTACTATTTATCAGACTTAAATAGTAATAACATTAATTTTAGGTTTTGATTATTTGATTACAATATTTTGTTGCTTGTTTAAATTTAACAAAACACAATGCCTAGTACATGTTTCTTATTTTATAACCCCGTGTTTTGTATTATCTTCTTATATAATTTTGTAAGTTTCTCTATTAAATAGTAATACAAAATTGTAACCAAAAAATAATCTAGAATATTTACTTTTAATATTACATTATATTTGATAAATTTAATAAATCTGATGGTCGATGAGGGATATTGTGTAGCCTATACATATGCATTGATATACATATATTGGATACATAATTGCTTTGTAAATACTTTTTAGTAAATCCTATACATATTCACACGTAATGTATATAATATAAACATCTAAATGCGTTTCTCCACATTGTTAATTTATATTTTTTTGTTTGTTTATTTTATTTTTTATCGAGGATAAAAATGTATAAGAATATTATTGTTATACAATGTTGTTTTTGCTTTTAATTTTTTTTTTTTTTATTGTTTAGGAAGATTTTAATGACTGCAATACTTGTAGATGTTCCCAGATTTTATTTATTCCCAGTCTTTTTTTATTTCGAATGTCCAATCCCATTTAAGGTGAACATTCTTGTCATCATCCGTAAACAGTGACGAGACGGAGTATGTACCCCGTGCCATCATTCCCGATGGTGCTTCCTCGAAAGGTGTTAGGTAGGATATGATGTCCTTTTTAGGTGGGTAGGATCCGACCATATGTGTCATTTTATCCACTGGGAATGGAAAGTAGAAAATTTTTAATACATACATTATGTATATGAGACAACTCTGGGAGAACTAATAACGATTTAGACAAATATGAAATTAAAGACTTCTTTTTTTTTAATGGTGAATTATTTTGTTTCGTGTTGCAAGTGAGAGGTTATAATATTATAAACGCTTAAACCTTACCAATAGCTTTGAATTCCGATTCAAAAAAGAGTTAGCAAATAAAAACAAACATTTTATTTAAATTCTTTGAATATTAAACAACTCAAATGAAACTAAGTTGGCTTTTTAAAGTAAAGTGTTTCGTAACTTAATAGAAGATTTTTTAGCAATAAAATATTATCTATTTTTATTAATTTGTGAAGAATTTTTGTATGGGCCTTGAAAAATTTGGACTCTTGTTTAAACTAATCTAGTACAACTAAGAAATTTTCTAGTTAAAGGTCTATGTACTACACTTATATTTACCTTAAAACTGAGTTTTTAATTTCATAGAATAAAATATGATTATGATAATGGTAAAAAATTGAACGAAGTTAGCACTCGAGTCCGACTATTTACTAAACTATTTTAAGTTGAAAATATGTAAAATATGTAGCTAAGTATGGAAATATTCATCTTAAAATTGTTGCTTCTAAATAATTAACAAATTAAAACAAAACTGGACAAATTAGATCGAAGCTTCAAAAAGTACGATTTATAACTAACTCAGCAAGTTGAGTGCCTTTGAAAAACGGTCATAATTATATTTCCTATAGGTTCTTCACGATGTAAAATCTTTACAATTAGTCATTAAAATTATTTTTAATTTTTTGTGCAGTTTATTTAAATGAATTGAATAATACTACATATTCTAAAGCTTACTATACGGGAAAATGTATTAGCTGCAAAAGTATCATATGTATGTTGCCTGAATGAATTTGTTATACGTGTTTTCAAGATTCAAATTGGCTACTGAAAAATGGATTTATCTATACATTAGTTCCGGATATGGCTTAAAATAGGTCTATGCACCTATGAACTCGTTTTTTTTTTTTTTTTTCAAAGAAAAACTGGATGTTAATGGTTAAAATAACCAAAAAGGTTTCTTATTTTACAACTTGAACTACAAAAGCTTATACCAATAAATATTTTAAATCTTACCTGGAACTCCCAATCTATAAGTCTTTTGTACATATTTAAGGCCATGGACAATTTCTCTTTGAACTATAAAATCGATTCGCACCTTGTAGCGTATACCTTCCTTAATAACAAAGACCTAGAGAACAGCACATGTTACGGATTAACATCACCAAGTAGACCACCAGGTCGAAGCATGTGAACAAAATAAAAAAGATAAAACAAAAAGAAAACGTTTGTTAGGTGTATTAAAAAACAGGAAGGTTTAATCATTGCAAATTATATTATGTAATTACCTGTTTCTTTAATTGCGTTAAGTCTCCAGTTAAATCCAATTCCATGTCTTCTCGCCCATCGACACAAAGGCATAGTTTTTTAACAATAACTTTTCTTGGATCATTAGTGTCTGGAAAAATCATTGATTATTTCGAGTTAAATAGTATTTTTTTTTTAGATTTTCTTACCAACGATGATTTTCTCACTCTCCGCTTCACCAAGTAGCGCCTTTTTGTATACGATAAGACTTTTGTCGTCTTTGTCAGCGGCCACTATTTCATCGATAGTCTTTTCCGGTGGTGGCTGGTAGTTAACATCGTGTTCAATGTCGTCGAAAACCTCTACAGAAGCTGGATCAGCTGGATTGTTTGATGACATTCTATATCAATTTATATAGTTTCTGAATAAATGGAAAAATAATATTATTAAAGTCTCAAATTGCAGAGGACAAAGCCTAATAAGTAACACCATGAAATGCACAAAGCCTTACTATAGCAACCACACCCAATCAATTCTCTCGTCGTCCAGTCGTGGACGCCTCTGTAGAGCTAACATAATTTTCAATAATTTATTATTCATTCGTTTTTGTTCACTCTTTTGGTTAAAAAAAACGAATTTTTGTAATAAAAAAAAATAAAAAGATAAAGTTAAAGAACTTTGTTATCATAAGTGTGTGCCATAGAAAGGAACGAAAGGGGAAAATTGCACCTTGCTGCCCATATAAGCAGTCTATCAATCCCGCTTAGGCAAATTTTTTAAGATTCTCAAACTGGATATGCTAAAAAAAAACTTGCGGCTGGTTTTGAGAAACATGTTTCATAAGCAAACAATTTATCATGCCTTATAATTCTAATTAGATGAATAGGCCAAACTGATTACTTTAGCAGAAGGGAATTCTAAGAAGGCATTTCGGCCGTAATCAAATTGCTTATTTTTTACCGAGGGCTTAGAATCAGAAAAGGCTGCCGTTGAGAAACCGATATGAACAAGCAGTGAAACAGCCAATAAAATTTTACAAAAATGATTCACCGGTTTTGTGTGATTTTTTTTGTGTGTTAATTTTATCTCTGAAAATTTCGATCATTTGATAAAAATTACTTTTACTTACCCAAAAGTATTTAAAATTCTTCAAAAGGAATTGAAATTTTTGTTTTTAATTTTTGCAAATGAAGATTTATCTTGGATAAATGGAGAAAAACGTAACAAATAAATTTATTATAGTACTGCAAAAGGAAAAGAATCACATCCAACTTATACACAAGAATCAACGAAAAATAATAAACGCAAAATTGCACCACAGTGTAGAATTACACACACTCAGACTATCAGAAATTCAGAAAGAGAAAACGAGTATGCGAAACCGAAACGTTTTAATTTTGTTGAAATAGTGAAATAAATTGGAAAAAGGAACAAGACAGACCGAATCAGGAAAAAAATTGAAACATTACAGAGGAAGGTAGGAAAAGTGGACGCATGTTAAAAATGCTTGTTAAAGTCGATACCATAAATTAATTCAAGAAAAAATTTAGCGTGGAAATAAGCGGCTTTCAATTAGAAATTAAAATACATTCATCAACTATTAAAATTTAAAATTTAATTTAAAAATTAAATTCCTGTTTTGAGATATTAATTTGCACAAGCAAAGTGGCATACATCAAAAATTCAATTTCTTTTAGTAGTGTATATGTATTTAGGACATATCGCTCATTTGGTGCAATATCGTCATAACTCAAAAATCACATATTTTGAATTATTAATTTAGAATTTATTGAAATAAAGTAATTTTTTATTCGAAAAAATATTTAATTTAGCTAGCGACATTATCAATATGTCATAGTTATAATTCCTTTGTTTTTAGTGATTCACGCACTTAAATGTCATCGCTACAAAATTTTGAAATGCATTTCCTGAAAAATCAAGTTTTTTAGTTATGACGATATTGCAGCAAAGGAACGATATGTAATTGTATTGTATATTTAGTATATAGTGTACATAATTACAATGTAATTTGTAAATCTGTGAAATACAAATATTTTCAATTGACATTGCATTATGTGAAAAACAAGTAATTACGAAAGCAAAGGAAACTTCATGACAACAGATGTTTTTCGCTTCATTAGTAATGCAATTTTTCATATTATTATCCAATGTGACATTTGGAACAAATTCCATATAGCGGGATTCCACAGAGCTACAGTTATGCCAGTTTGACAGAAAGATAGAGAATTTTTATGCCGGTTTTCTTAAACAGTGACGATATGTATATATGTCAATTTTTTTCTTGCAAAATACTTTATAGTGATTTTACGATTTTCTTTACCTAATTATGTCGGTTTAATAACTTGAAATCTTCTCCTTGATTCCGAACAAACAATTCATTTTCTCTGGTCTCTCTGGTGTTCCAATGTTTTAATCTATTGTATATTATTTTATTTTAAATGCCGAGGGCATGCGAGTTTTGTTCTTACATATAAGTAGGTAATTTGCGAAATTCAAATCTAATTAAGTTAAAATAATTAGTGTCAAATTATTTTTAATCGATCTGCCATTAAAAAAAAAAACGACATTTCAAGCTTCAATGTTTTCATTCTCATATTGTACCAAAATTCCATGCTTCCATGTTATGTCTCCATCTCCAATATTTTAATTCCATCCGACCAGCCTGGAGGAACAAAAATTATCACAAAAAATTCCGTAAGGTAGCAGCAGTGGTCGTGGTTGCAAATAGATTCTTTTCAAGTTCTCGTATCGTGTCCGTGGCTGGTGTGCTGTTAATTGTAAGTGCAAAAGTTGGTCAAACGATAACTAATTTTAACTATACTCTAATAAATTGGTTACAAATTGATTTCAATAAAACACATTATTTCGTATAAATCATAAAATTTGCTTATCATTTGGTATCTGTATCTTTTTTGTCACTTAAAAATTATGTAACCTATTGATTTTAACCTTGGAACTGCAAAGAAAGAAAAAAATCACGGAAATTTTTTACATATATAAAATTATTTATCTCCCAATAGCCGATCCCAAAAATAAATATCACCCAAGATGCTCTCATCAATTATTGAAGCAGCTAAAAACTCTCCCTTCAAAACACCCTTTACTCGGGCTCAATGTGAAGCTGCACCCGGTAGGGAAATTAAAGCTGCTTCCGCAGTAGTCAGTCAGGATTCGTGTGAATTTGGCTCAACCAAGTACTTTGTGCTATGCGGTCTTGGAGGTATCCTTTCTTGTGGTACCACTCACACTTTTGTAGTGCCATTGGATTTGGTCAAGTGCCGCTTACAAGTCGACTCGGCCAAGTACAAAAATCTGTTCAATGGATTTAAAGTTTCCTATGCCGAAGAAGGAAGCCGTGGTTTAGTCAAAGGATGGGCTCCAACCTTCTTTGGATACTCTGCTCAGGTAAGAAAGCTTGTTCTTTCAACTGTAATCGTTACGCAATTCTGATTTGTTCAAACCTTGACAGGGGTGATTTTGCATTTTGATAAAAATTGCAAAACATGTCAAAATCTCGCTCTTGACTTTAGTTACAAAAAAAAAAAAAAATTAGTTAAATGAATTTATTTGCATTGTTACGTAATTCAGCTGCGGTTAGTTAAAATGTTAGTCCTTTAAGGGGGTTATGTCTTAAGTCCCTAAAATGTTTAGACCATTAAATTAAGTTATGTATTTTGTTTGATACCCCGGCATACATAGTCAAATTGATGACTCAAGGGAAGAAAAATGTTTTTAACAGTTTTTTTTTTGTACTTTCCAATTTATTATATATCAGGGTCTGTGCAAATTTGGTTTGTATGAGGTCTTCAAAGTACAGTATGCAAATATGCTTGGCGAAGAGAACTCCTACTTGTATCGTACATCTCTTTACTTGGCTGCATCTGCTTCAGCCGAGTTCTTTGCCGACATTGCTCTGGCTCCATTTGAAGCTGCCAAGGTTAAGATCCAGACCATGCCTGGTTTTGCCAACACATTCCGTCAAGCTGTACCAAAGATGGTGAAAGAAGAAGGTATTGGTGCATTCTACAAGGGTCTGGTGCCATTGTGGTGCAGACAGATTCCATACACTATGATGAAGTTCGCTTGCTTCGAAAGGACCGTTGAATTGCTTTACAGGTAAGATAAAAACTTCCGAAAAAAATAGAAAAAATATCAACAAATATTTTTTTAGTCACGTTGTTCCAAAACCACGTCAAGAATGCACCAAGGGTGAGCAATTGGTTGTTACATTCGCTGCCGGTTACATCGCTGGAGTCTTCTGTGCAATCGTATCTCATCCAGCTGATGTTGTTGTATCTAAACTTAACCAAGCTAAGGGTTCATCTGCCTTTGATGTTGCCAAGAGTCTTGGTTTCATGGGAATGTGGAACGGTTTGGTTCCTCGTATTATTATGATCGGAACATTGACAGCCCTACAATGGTTCATCTATGATGGTGTTAAAGTAGCATTGGCTCTCCCACGTCCACCACCACCAGAGATGCCCGAATCCCTTAAGGCTAAACTGGCAAAGAGCGAGTAAATTTTAAGGAACAATCAGTGCATATTATATTTATAATTCAAAAATTAAATTAACGAGAACCGAAAAGAAAAAAAGATCGAAAACCAAATACACTTAAGAAAACTACATCTAGGTTTATTCAAAGCTTAGGGAAACCAACACGAAATTACAATTCCAAAAGGGTAACTAACGTTTTGGAAGAATACGCTAGAGTTTTAAAAATTTGTAATTAATTTTAACTACTGCATTTAATGAAAAAACTAAAACAGTTCATTCCACAGAAAAAATAGAAGCGGGGAACTTTCGTTCTCAAAAAAAAAGTAAATGTGTATAGATCCAATCAAGAGAGCAATAAAATATTTTATGTTTCCCTATATGAAAATACCTCACACACATGTGTTTTAATTTTAATGGAATATACATTTCAGATTTTAAGGTTATTTTGTTGATCACATTACAAAAACGTGATATCACACACGGAAAGGGCGATCGTTGAAAAGACGTAATAGGGGATATACATTATGTATTCAAATGAATAAAAGGAATGATAAATGAGTAAGTTACTATATACTCTCAAATTATAGTTCCAAATAAACCTTGAAAGAATTATGTCAAGAAGTGTATAAGGTCAATCTCAGTTATTTTAGATAGACTGGTAGACATTGCCTTTTAACAAGTTGTAAAAAATTGAATAGGAATGTTATCTTGAAATTGATTTTCTAATGAATTTAAATTCAAATAATCAGGTTAAATAAGGGACTAAAAAAAAAACTATTTTGTATTTTGTTTTATATTTTATTCTACAATAGAAAAGTTAAACATCTTAAGCAGTGTAATATACAATAAATGTTAAATCTTGTCCTTGATTTCCTCTTCACATAATGAATAGATATAGAATAGTTTTAAAAATCAACCTCGCTGTTTTATACATTTAGAGTAGGTACATTAAAGTATATAAAAATTATAATAAAAAAGTAGCTCATTATATAATACATCATCATCTAAACAAATAAACTAAAAAATAAGGGTAGAAGTACAATTAATTACAGACTATCATCAACATAACTATATATTTACATCAAACACTAACATATTCATTTCTTGTATTAATTTTTGTTGCGTTAATTACGAAATTCACCAGTATCTCAGTCTTTTGGTTTCAGTATTTCTGTTTTTCTAAAATTATTTATAGGTTCAAATTTGTTTTATTTTGTGTTTTTTATATTTATATATTTTAATAATTTCTCCAAATATAACTTCATTCGAAATGATAACTACATACTCCCTGATTAAATTGAACATATTTTTTGCTGGCATAAAAAATCTTCATTTGCATACAAAAACACAATCATATATTCAAAAGGATTGTTAAAAATGACATTGATTACGACATTATGGCACATTTGGAGACAATCGATTTCAAAAATCTTTATCTAGGACAGTTGGTCAAAGTTAAAACTAATGGTATAGGGAGTGTATTCTAAACACGATTTAAAAGAATAGGTATAAAACTTTTGTTGAGCGTTATTTTAGTAGTTAATTTTTTAAATAGTCATTTTATGTTGTTTGTTCAATGGTCTAGTTCTAGTTTATATATATTAACCGTTGAGTGCAGCTAGGGCTGCTAGTTGAGGCTTTGTAGGGTGCGCATCGATCGACAGTTCAGCCCAACCTTATACTTCTATTTACACACAACCTGTATTTAGGATTCGTTTCTGGTTTCATATTCTAAAAATAAATATAATTATTAATTGAAATAATATTTATTTGAAATGCAACTATACATGCATACCTTTAACTTGGATTGCAAAAAATTGTTCCAATTATTTGGATCGATACGATCAGTAATAAGGACTTGGTTCCTGTGCGTTGTAAAGGCTTGCAGTTTTAGATAAAGCACTCGAAAGTTTCGACATGCCTGAGACTTGATTAACATGCCTGTATGGTTCATAAGGAGCCAGAGCATGATAATAAAAAGGCGATCTTTTTGATATTGTGTAGTTTTTGCTGTCGTTGTTATCCCAGTATTCTTTTCCGGCTGTTCGGTAGCATATACAGAATTCAAGTCGCTTAGATGTTGGAGGTAGGGTTATTTTAAATGAAAATGTATCAAAAATCACATAAGCTGCGGTTGGTCCGTAAGTCTACATAAAATTAAAATAATAAAACATGAATTACAGCAAGAAACATATATGTAAGTATATTAAGCTTTACTCACCCTTGCATATGAACAAAACATGTCTTGTTGGGTCTTCCAATCGTCCCATGTAACACGAACAATGACTTCCTTCTCAAAGTTGGTATTTTTAACTTTTACAGTTCCCACAATGATAGATTCGTCATCCTTAACAATCACATTCTCCAGACAAACATAATCTTTCTCGATTTTTTGCCTAAGATTTAATTTTTCTTTTAATACATACATACATACATATATATGTAAATATAAACACATAATGTTAAATAGTTAGGATTTTTTTTTTTAATTTACACTCACCTAAAAGACAAATAGTCGGATGCGGGTTGTTTAAAATCAACAGCCCATTGATCTGCTGGATGTGGACTAACAAGACCTTGAGTTATTTGTTCTAAAAATTTGACACTCCAATATGGGGGTACATTTGATGGTTCGGACATCACTCGTACCTCAGTCAATGATAAACCCTCATCATCAGCAAATATCACTTTTTTACGCAAACGGCTGAAAGTAAAAAAAAAAAAAAGAAAACAAAAACATTATAAAGTTGGAAAAATTCCAAGAATGTTGTTTATATACGAAAAATAGAATTATTCTTGACCTTATCCTAGATCTATAAGTGTTCAAAAAAGCAAAGTTGTCGTGGAAATATTTAAGCAAAAATTGACGTCATAAAATTAATACATACATACATACATACTTTTTTTAAAATAGAGTTTTACATATATTGTTCTTGAAAGAAAATTGATTGAGAAAATAATATTTGTCAACGAATGAAAACATCTATAATTTTTTTTCCTGCGCGTGCAATATTCAAAAAAGCACTAGAGGTTATAATCCAACTTAGTCATTTCCTCACTTAAACTTGTTCGTCAAAATTGAACTCGTTGAAGGTCATAAGTAGTACACAATTTTGTATATATTTTCCGATAAATGTATGTACATGTGCATGTTCATACATAGGTTTGTATTTAACTTTAATTTAGTATTAATTATGTACATACAAATGTACATATGTACTATATTAGATAGTTAAAAAAAATATGTATGACCACAATAGAATAGTTTATCTAGATAAATCAAGATCCATCTTTAATAGCGGACATATATGGGTTAAAAAACGGAAGGATAGTGATTGTTGAACCACTTTGATGTTGAAGAAGAGGTCTTTTTCGTGAAATAAGTTCCTGCTGAACATGTTTTGTTTTGGTATCAGTTCAATCTCAATAGACATTGAATAATATAAATTTATTTTTTTATAAATTCATTAAGACGCAATTAACTTCTGCAGCATTTAAAACGACATATAATGTAATTTGAAGATGTACCACTGCATTAGTAAAGAATGTATTAAAATTTCGTAATAGTTACACATAAAGTAAAGTAAAAGCAATACTCAAATTGTTAAATACCAAACAAATACCTCATACGATGAAGGTATTTGCGCAGTTTGTGTTCTCCTTATAAAAAAAACTACCAAAACATCCATCAAAAGATACACGTCGAAAAACTATTCACGTTTTCCTTTCGTAAATTTCGATGTGCAAAATCAGAAGAAAGCCCCGACCACACGAATCTATTTTTGGTCTAATATAAATTGCCAAAGGTCATATAAATAATTTGACTGTCTGTTTTGCTGCATTTTATGTCCTAAAAATATATTTGTCTCCTGATGTGAATTCAAAGAAAAAAGTATTGCTATAGGTAAAATTTGTTAAATTTCAAAATTTTATTGCGGGGGCATACGCAGTTGTTATTTCTATCTATGTATATACTAACAATAATATTTATAGCATAAAGCAACTGATACAAAATATTCACGAGTTTACTTATTTTTTTCAATGAATTGGAGAGAATGAAATTGGAATAGCATGGATCCGACTGAAAAAATGCACACTAACAATTTAAAAATCACTTTTATTAAAATACAGGACGTTGAAATTTGTTTGGGGTTGCAAATATTTGTAAACTATGATCTGATTGTGAGTAACATCGATAAGAAATAAGTACATTACATAGGTATATTAATCGATTTAAAAGAGATGCCTCTGTGGCTTCAAGATTTGGAAGAAAATTTAATAAGTAAACAATAAACTCAAAATCAAAACTTCGAATGAGTATTTCTATAATTTATTTATGAAAAAACATAATGTTTATTTAATAGTCAAGAGATAAATAAATTATTTAATTTTTTTGTTTAGCATGTAGTGTAAAAGTACAATGTAGTTTCCTATAGTTAATACTTGACAATATAATCCTATTTTATTTAAGCCTGAATCTTACACTCGAAACAAGACAAAAAATTAAAAAAAATAAAATTGAAGTTGTATATTTAAAAACAACCAACAACTGTCCAAACTTTTTATTATTATTTTTTTGAAAGAACATAGGCAGACGAAAATGATAAGAAAGAGAAGTAAATAATTGTAATAAATTGTGTTACGATCATTCTTAGTACCAAAATACTTAGAAAAACAGAATTATGTCTTAAATAAATAATTTATTCAGTATCTCTAGAAAAAAACAATACACAATTAAATAAATAAAATGATTGTCTTTTTATAATTTCTAGAGTTTTTGATGTACGAGTATCTGGAAAAAGTAAAATTTATTCTTTATTATAAATTTCTTTAGTGTTTAGTATAACAGGAATAAAATGAAAATTCTTCAACAAATATTAAATATAAAATCTAAGGAGTATTTGAGTTCAATAATACGAGTATTGAACATTTTGGCATCACACCAAATAAATAAACTTAACATGTCCTTCTCTGGTTTATGTAATAAAAGTGTGTTATAAAAAAATGCTGTAACAGAACCAAATTGATCTAAATGTAGGTTCAACTTTCGTACTTGACATCGAATTTCCTATCGACAAGCGTTAAATTTAATTAATTTTAAACTTATTCACGTGATGACTTAGTGATTCGAGACTAGACGACGACGCACGCCATGATACCCATGAAATAGGTATATACTGTAGATAACAAAGTATTGTCATAGACATATGTACATATGTATGTAGGTATATATTTATGTTGTCACATACGAGTACATATTTACATCAAAAGGCAAAACATGTTTCCGATTCGTTTTCAGAAATGTTTATTGAAAATTTTATTTCGAATCACATCAAAGAAATATCATCACTAAAATTGTCTATACTCACATTATAAACAAATAGGTACAGTACAGAAAAACTTTCCATAGGTCACAATTTTTTATGACGCAATAATAATCAATACCCACGAGTATCTACCATACTACAGAATGCTTACAAAGAGATACATAAGATATGACGAAACTCTACAAATAAAACTTTTCAGACGCTCTGTGTTTAAAGATATCTTCCAAACCGCCAGATTTTAAAAAATTCAATTTTATAGGCGAGATAATCCTGTGCATGCACTAATGGAATGATTGAAACGAGGAAACGTCCACACGCTCGTCAACCTGATGTAGGCCTACGCATACCCGTGTTCCGTGTTGGCCGCTACCGCCACCGCTGCCGAATAAAATAAATCGTATCAATGCCGAAATAACCCCCCTTCGAAAAAACCAAAAAACTTATTTAGTCCAACTCACTATCGGCAGGTCGAGCGGTGGCGTCTGGGTGTACAAATGCTTTTTTATATTTAGATTTAAATGTACATATGTACTAAATCTACTATATCAGAGAGCGCGTTTTCGTTTTTAACTTAACACTAACACGTTCATAATGTGTAGATTATTGAA
The DNA here is from genome assembly GCA_905146935.1 of Scaeva pyrastri. Classification (NCBI taxonomy): domain Eukaryota; kingdom Metazoa; phylum Arthropoda; class Insecta; order Diptera; family Syrphidae; genus Scaeva; species Scaeva pyrastri. The sequence continues at coordinate 953,765 of LR989927.1, read as the reverse complement.
AACTCGTTGTGTGCATTTGTGCCTATATTATGCAAAAGACACTCGTTTACCCAATGAAACGTGTCACACTAGGTAAATCCTTGAATTGAAATGCAAGACTCTGCAAATGCCGCATAGTACACAAAGCCACATACGAATACAAGCACTTTAAACAGATGACTTGACAAGCCGCCCAAGTCAACTTCAAATAGGCATCTGCCCACTGCGTCCGCTTTAATGTTGCACTTGAAGAAACAGGCTTGCTTCATGTGCTTAAGGATTGGTCGTTTGCTAGATGTGATTGACCCATTGTTAATAGAAAGCATGGTGATGGTGATAGGAGTAAGAAATGAGACGAAACCTCCTGATGTAAAGCAATCACGCTCACGCAGGGCGAAGTCGTCGCTACCAACGCAACGGCGGCGGCGGCGTTTCGTTGGCCGCTTAAGATCAGAATGGTCTTGGCGCGGCGGCGGGAGGGGCGTTTCGATGGCCGATAATAATCATCACGCAATAAATGGGTGATCACAATATTTTCGATTTTCTGTTTTGGAATTATAATATTATATGTAGGTATATTTATATTAAAAAAAAATCATTTCTTTTTGTGAATAATTATCTTTCTCTCATTGCATTGATCTGTGTATATTTCGTGAAAAATATTAATAAATTATTGTGCACACAACGTACTTCTTTCCTACCAAAGAAATGGCATGTTTTTTTTTCAAATTTATAAATATTTTTGTTTAGGTTTTTGTTGATAAGATAAGAAAACAATTTCTGTTAGATCTGATTTTGTGATACATTTTTAAATCGTTGTTGCTTTCGAAAATTTTAGTTTTAAACTCTTAAGTATTTTGTAGGTAATGAAAACACCAGACTTAACCATTTGGAGAGTTTTGTTAGTTACCTGAAGATGGGTTAAAACAATCAGTTACGACTGTCGTTTTACGTGTATTTGTTTGGCTTATCAAGAGCCCGGACAACTGAGGTACCTATTATTTGATAGGTACTATTGAAAGTACTGGGGTGGATCGCGTAGACGATATTTGATTGTTAATCATTATTTTGATTATAAAATTGACTACACACCACGTTTTTGCTATGGTTTGTTGCTGACACCTTTTTAGTTGTCATGTCAATTTAACTTTCTATGATCGGGTGTATTCATAAACGCAGAAAATCTGCACTAGTACAATCGCAGTTCTTTTCTATTGCATTTGTGTACGCACTCAATTTGCAGAATGTCTGCAGTAAACAAAAAGGTCTGACTTAGGCCAATTTGTATGTAAACAGAGTTCATAAATGTTAGAGAAAAATGTCTGCGAAACACTGTTGAAATTAATTTTTGATTTACTTACAGAAAAATAAAAATAAAATTAAAACAAGAAAATATTTAGGCTTTTAGTTATTAATAGCTTAGTATGTTTTTGGTTTCAAACCGTACCTGCAGCACTCATCGTCCCTTTAAAAATAATAATTTACATTACTATCAGAAAATTAATAAAATATTTGCAATAACTTACATGTTTTGCAATCTGTTTCGATTCGTGCTTATTTGTGACTTTAAAATACCATTTTATAAAATTGCGCCCTTTCTGCAGCCATCAAATTTTAGCTGCACAATATGCACGACGCTGACGAAAGAATGACGTTTATGAACGGTAGGTACTGCAGTTCACCTAGGTTAGTCTGATCAAAAATCTGACTTTATGAACGCATATAATGCAGTCCTAAGTTAGGCTGACGTTTATGAACTTACCCATCATCCCAGAGTAAAGAGTTAAGAAAATTGGCCATTAATACCAGTGACAATTAACTATTGTCTTACAAAATTCCACTCCTGTTGTCCTGGTTGCCAGGGTTCTAATCGTTATTAAAAGCTATTTCCATATTTTTATTAATTGAAGCATTGTTTTTTTTTTAAAGAATCTTGTTTATAAACAGCAATTCAAAGATCTAATTAAAAGTGCCTTGTCAAACAATTGAACAGAAACATTTCAGGGTAATGAGAACTAACAGTGTATTAAGACGAGTTCTTTGAACCGAACATGAATATCGCTTTCATAAGATGCCAATAGAAAAAGGACCTTGAACTCAATGATCTTCTTCTTGTCACCAATTGTGTTTTTATTTGTTTTTTTTTTTTTTTTTTTTTTTTTTTTATTTGAACTGCTGTTGCACCACTTCGCGAATTCGTAAGTTCGGAAATATATGTATAAGAAAAAATATTCTTAAACAAATTTATGGAGCACAGAAATAATTCTACAACGTTATCATCTGGATTCTCAAATAGATATCATATTTCTCTGAAATTGATTTGAGTATATTGTATATGTATGTAAGTATACGTATAGGTCTGAAGGAATTCTATAAGCATTTACAATAACAAAAACAGCATCGCATCCCTTTTATCAGATATGTATGTACAAATTAGAAACACATGTTTCGAATGTGTAATGTATTCTTTTCCCGGATTTATATTTCTTTATTTTTGACAAAAAGAGATTTTGTCCGGTTTCGTATTTAACTAATTTAAAAATACTTTCAGATATAGAAACTTTTGTCAATCATTTTTGTACGTTTTTTTCAATGCTTCAATCATGTTTGAGTTACCATGTATTTCTAGAGTTACTTATCTTATGTGTGTTAAAATCTCTTTGATGATTCCAAAAAAGAAATCTCAATACCTACACATATTTCAAAATTTTAGGATTTATGGTCACAAACATGTAGATCCATTGCGATTCTAGGTTTTGTTTATTCGCATTCAAAAAAGTGTCTTGCCCTCTTTTATACTAACACTTTCATGATGATGTCTAATTCATTGACTTTATTTCGTTGGTAAGCAAATGGATTGCTTATATTTGCTTATGACTTGTGGTGAGTTAAATCTAAACTTAAATGCTTTTAAGTCATTAGACCTACATACATATTTATTCAACAAAAAACAGTTGGTACATTTAAAATAGATTTGTTTGTTTTTTTTTTTTTTCTTTTAACTTAACACACAAGCTTATATAAAGTGATCTTTGGTTTGCTCCATTTCCTTAATGCAGTGCAGCCAAAAATGGTCTTTCGATAAGACCAAAACTTTGAGCGAATATTGTCACTTAATTGTTTTAATAGTTTGCTTTTCGATTCTATCTTTTATTTATAAATCAATATTAAGCTGTAAAATAAATTTTATTTACCAGAGTTTTTTTTTATATTTTCGAAGCTTTCTTTTTATTTAACTGATGAAGGTGTTGATTTTGAAAATCAAATTACGTATGCATTCGTTCCCCCTCCATAAAAAAAAAACCAAAACATGAATAACTAAGTGTTGTTTTTTGTATTTTGAAATGTTTTTACACCTTAACGTAAATAGAACAGGGGCTCGTTCGTTTCGTGTATCTTAGAACGCTAATCGAAAAGAAGATTGAAAGAATACACTTGCTGGCATAATTAACAAGTTTACAAGATTAAGTAATATCTGCAAATTGAGTACACAACACCACAAATAAGTAAAAAACCGGCCGCAGATTTCTCTCAATTCTCGAATAATTATTTTTCTCCATATACATATGTACATATGTATGTACCTACGAGTAGGTGATGGAAAAGTAACAACTTCGTCGTCGTCGCGCAAAAAGACGAGTCTATTTTGCTGCGCCCTCAAATGATTATAAATACGAAAATAGGTAACAAATTCATATTATATTTCATTTTGTGTAATTTGATTATATCGATCAACCACAAATGTATTAATACAGATTTTATATTCGTCTAATTTCAAAATCGGATCACCTTACTAGGAGTATTATATACGATTACGCCTGAACTAGACTTGAGAGATTGACGACCGAATCGATAATTGGCGCCTGTTTTTTCGTTTTCCGAAAACAACAACTATTCAATTCACCTACCTACAATTACAGTTTTATGTATGGGACATGTTTCTACGGTAAGCGTGGATACTTCGGTACCATACTTGAATAAACTTCAGTCTATAAGTCGCTGAAAATGAAAGTTTGTCTTGTGGTTTCAAGTGACAGATATCAAGCACCTACTCATATGTCTGTTTGTCTGTCCGGAAGAAATGCTTGGCCTTTTATAACTTTAAAACCAACTTACGATAGGCTCTTGATGATATGTATATTCATGGAGTGAAATGTATATAATATAATATATTTATATATCGTTTTTCTTCTTGAAACAAATGAACTTACCTATGACCTTTTTATAAACTATTACTGTATCGTTACATAAGTATTTATGAATTTATTTTATTTTGGTTACCTATTGAATTACTGTCTTCGGATTCTGTGGTTGATTGTGTGATGTCTTTACTTGCTCGTGAAAGCATATTTTTCAAGTATGAACTTATAACAAAGAACATAATGAGGAATCTGTCAGCGTCTAAGGTATGAGGTTTAGTTTTATTGAATTTTCTTAGAATAATTTGTGCCAACAGATATAATAATTTTTAAGATCCTTCTTTTCTACTGTAAAATACTGGTAATCAGTTTCTGTAATTTTTTGCTTAAGTTGAAGGTCAAATTTAAAAAAAAATCCATTAGAAACATATTGTGATAGCTCGCTATATTGGATTACTTCAATTCAAGTTTATTTAAAGTCTTTTCTAATAATTTTTGTTAATAACTTAAACTAAATCATAATTTTTTCTATTTATGTACAGTACATGCATAGGTATGTATTTAAAATCTTTTTCTTTAAAATTGTAAAAATTGTAAGATTGCAATTACGGTATTACGCTTAAAACGTTCACATGCTAGTATTATTTATATTTATTTTCACCTACTATAGTGTGATACTTTCATACATTTTATTTTATTATTTCTTATTTTTGTGATAATTTTAAATATTCAAACAAATAGGTAGTTGTACAAGTAATTAATAGCTATCGCGTGATTGACCTATATTTAATTTCGCTATCAAAATTCTTCTAGTTTCAGTACTTCTACAAGCTAAAATTCATACATCTAACCGATCAAAACAAATGCGCCAGATTGATACTACCGTTCATCATGAACGGGATACCCCCAAAAAGTTAAAAATAATTATCAGTTTTAAAATACAGACAAAAAACTAAAAACTTGCTTATCTGGTCCGGCTCGCCATTATGTCGAATGAATTAATTTCATATCATGGAGAGCATTTTTGCAGACGGTTTTTTATTTTTGTATGTATTCACGATCACGATCAAGGAAAATGATCAGCTGGCTAAAATTATGAAATAAACATCTAAAAGCGTCGGCAGATCCAGTTGACTTTTGTCAGCTGGTGTCCAACTCAAATTCTATTGATTTATGTTTGTTAGACACACTGGATTTTTTACAAACTCACCATTTAATTAAGTTACGAGTAGATATAAGTTTATGGCTAACATTTATGGAAAGAATGATAACTCCTCTAAAAGAGAGTCACTGATTTCATATTTTAAGATGGCATTTAAATTTTGAAATTAAAATCCCTTTTTTACTTTTTGTCACAAATATCTGACTTTGAATCTGACCCCTATTACGTCACAAAATTTGGTTATAAATCAATAATTAACACTCAATTTCCACTGACAAGCCAATATAGCGAAGGGCATTTTGCTTAAGTTTCAGCTTTTAATTGTTTTATTAATCAACTTTTACTTTATGTTACATACCTCTCGTTGCTATTTTTCGCACATGGACTCTCCTTGGCATGATTATCTGTTTGCGAACGTCGAATACACGATTTAGGTGGCAACAGAATCTCTGGAGCTGATGACATGCGTTCAATTCCATTGGTTCGTCCTCGGTACACTTGTGAATTTGCATTGTTGGCAATGGCTCTAGACGCCAGTGTTAGTGCCTGAGGCCGACAGAATCTGCCTCGTTGATCATCAGGGAAGCTGCACAAAAATAGGCACAACGTACCATAGAGTGTAATTAATTACATTATCTCATTTTAAAGAAGCATTCTTATATACAATTAAACAAAAATAAAAATAAACATGCAAAAAGTCCCTTCGCAAGATAATTTAGATAATTTTATAGAAGGTCTGATCGGATTAAACTGAACTGTCTATGTATGTAAGTATGTATAATACTCGCATGTACGGGCGAGCAGAAGTGGGGAATAAAAAAAAGATAATAATAATGTTTACTTACGGTAAATGTTGCGTGCTCCTGAACTCAGACAGGAAACTGACTGGTGGACTATGGCTAAATATGGGTGGACTGTGAGAAATCATCATTGATTTTGTAATTTAAACTGCAATTAAACAACAACAATCACGATAAAAAGTTGATAACTTTGAACAAACAATTTGGACTCTTAAAAATTTCACTTGCATAGGGGAAGTGTTAACACAAGAACATACTTTTTTTGTTTCTATAAATTTCCGAATGGCTTTTTCTAATTGAAATGTTAAATTTCTATTTTAATTAAGTTACACTTGCAGTTATTTTTTTTTGTTATTTTGTAAATTTTGTTATACTAGGTATTAAGTTTGGAAGACGTAAGAAAATTTTGATCGACACCACAATCGGAAAAAAAAAATTAAGAGAAGAGAGTTTTTTCACGCGTCTGAACGGTTCAGTACGCCGAAGTAGACTGTTTCGCCGCGCGACAGGCCGAGCCGAATCAACGACGATACGAATTTATTAGATAAATATAACAACAGTGCCAGATATTTTTGGGTTGTTTTATAATTTTGTTGTTAGTTTAATTTTTTTAATACCAACAACCAGCAAGCAAGACACGCGATCGCGATCGTGGTTGTATTCAATGTGTGCTCTAGAGCCCGAGCAGGAGCACCTTGGAGTGGTGCAGGTCTCCCTTGAGAAGTCACAAAACTACTCATTACGTTGAATCACTGCTTCTGGGGTCCAGGCCGTAGTCTGAGAATTTTTTTCGGGAGGGTGTGAAGGTTGGTTTGGAATTTTGTTTCATTAATTTTATACGTAGAATGTAAAGGATTTAAAATTTTATGAAAGATCAAAAGAAAAAAATTTCTTTCTTCTATATATGTATATATGTATGTATAATGTAATTTAATTTGTTTTCTTATTAATTGCTGAATTGAATAAAAAAATATTAAACATGATATTTATGTAGAAAGCGCGGAATTAAAAACTATCGACAATTTAGAAAAAAAAAAAATAGTAATTGTTTATTTGCAAGAGAATAATAGATTTAAAATTTGTATTAAATCTTTTTGAAAAGGAACATAGAAGTTAAATTTATTTATTTGAAGCTTATCTTATACGTTTGCCTAGTTCCTTAAATGTCCTGAAAAGTGCATTTAACGATTTTCATTAAAGTTTGATGCAATTGTAAAAAATCCAGTAATTTGGTATTTTTTCTAGCATCAGTAATTGATTTAGAATATATTAAGTTTTTAAAATGTATATAAAGGTAAGAGTGACATTAAACTAACAGTTCCTGCAACGTGTTTTCTTCAATGAAAATTATAATTATTGTAGTTTTTTGTCATAAATAATATTGTTAGTACTTAGTATCAGTGTGTACATAATTAGTAATAAAAGAAGATGTTCAGAGTGTTCGAGGCCCCACTTTTCCCTTTCATCTATACTGCCTTGGATTCTGATAAAATCTACTCTGTAGAAAATATGAGTGATATTTTTTTCTCTTCCTTATGTGTAGTCATTACATTTCATCTGTATGGGTGCTCTTCAACATGAAAGTAGATGAAACTCTACGTCACATACAAGTACTCACTAGCAGCATGTCTCTTAGAAAACCTACCTGCCTGCAACTGCAAGTTTCGGGCCACCAGTATTTAGGTATGCTTTATTTATATGCGGCTTAACTACTTCGAGTATAATCGTAGGTCCTTATCGAAATGCATTATCAATGCAGTAACCCAGTTTATTTTTATAATGCGCTGGTACAGATGGAATTTCATAAATAGAATGTCAACTATGTATATCTACATAATGTATCTGCGTGTTTGAGTGACTCACTAGGGGAAGTAAATAGAAAAGTTTAAAAATTAATTATTTTTAAATGTCTACCTATTTAAACATACAACATCCATATGTGTGAGGAGTGACCGATTTGGGAAATACTCGTATTAGGTAGGTCTAGGTACATAACATTAGATTGATTATTAGTTTTCTCGGTAAAAGTCTATTTGTCTACCTAACTATAGGGCCTACACATAATATATAAGCAATATTATATGCACATACATACATAATATGTACATACATATATATGCAATGCATATCTGTCTCGTCAAAATATTGTGTGATATTTTTTTAAATAAATACATATATACGTACATGTGTATGTATGGATATGTGTAAGGTACTTAGGAAAAAGTTCAATATTTTTAGATTACAATGGGTAATCAGAAATCGATTTAAAATAATCGGCTCAATGGCAGCAGACAGAAACAAATTTTGATTACGCATTCGTAGTCGTGTATATGTACATACATATGTACATGAGTTTATGTGTGCCATGGTTTAATTTCTGTATGACCCTTGTAATTTTAGGTATGTGCAGTGCATGTTCAAAATGTATCTAATCTATTTCATATCTTATCATAAACTTAGTTCTGTAGGTATAATTCAACGAGAAATTTGACATTCGAAATAGTTAATATGTATAAGGGATTTCAAATGATCGTGCCGTGGGTTATTATTTTCAGCACTTAAAACCTAAAACATATTATCAAAATTTCTTATGTTTTACTATTATACGTAATTTTTTTTTTTTTCGTGTTCGCCGGATAGTTCGATGGGTTTCGATTTTTTTTTTTAATCCAACTGGGTTCACCGAGATATTTCATGCGAATTAGCTGAAACTTCAATTCTCGCAAGAACCCAATCGATCGTACAGAGCGTTCCGGCTCGGTGTTACAGTGTTGTCAGATTTAAAAGATACCTACCCTAAAGGTATTGAAGTTAAAATCAGATATAAGATTTTCATTGAAAATCTTTTTCAAATTTCCTTCCTACTACTAAAAGGTTTGTGTGCGTGTTTGTAATTTTCCTACCCCGCATGGTCTTAATAGTCTTAGGTAATAGAAAACTTGCTTTTAGGATGTGGCACATTCATCCAATCTATTTTTCCTCTCGTAGAATTATGTGTAGGCCTTACGTACGTAAAGCAGCATTAAAACCGATTGGAAATATTCATAAAAGAGCCGGTTTCCCTCACGCAGACGCATGGGTATGAGTGAAATTATAATAACGCATTGAGTAGTTACCACGAGCATAAGATTTTTGTCATGAAGCTACATAAGTCGGTGACCAGATCGGTGCATTCCCTGGTTCTTGAAAAATACCAATACAAGCGCGTTCATCAATTCTGTTTGATTTCACGATCAATTTAAGTGGCACTCGGGACTTCTGAAGTACCTATTTTGTCTTCGAAAATCAACAACCAAGTTTATTTGAACTTTACACTTTAATGCATTAATATATTTAAAATATGTGTGTTGGGTTTTATATTTAGTATCTATTTTGACTTAGAAGAAGAAGGGAATTCCTGAGAGCAAAGTTAATCATTTAGCCCGTATTGTACGAGTTTGAACAATCCACTTGAGTTCCGTTCAATTTATGTATAAGAGTTATAAATATGAAATGAATTAAGAATCTAGATAAAATACTATACAACTATACTTAAACCATCAAAGCACGTACATACATATGTAGGTACTTTCATTAATCTTCTACACACATAAATATTTCTCTACCTACCTTAAACAAACAGTAAGGCAAGGTTTGTTTTCTTATTTACTTTTTTCTTTCCCATTTAAAATTAAAAAAAAAATTAAATAGGTACATGGATTTTTCTTTAAGAAGCGGACAGGCTTTATAACTTATGCTACCAGTTTTTTTTTTATTAAATCAAATAAATTACAATATCCTTCATAGGAAAAAAATATGTAGGTATTAAAAAAATATCAGAAATCTGCAAAAAGCTACGAATTTCTTTTTTTTTGTACAGTAAAACTCTAACAATTAAAAATAATATTCAAGTCGATGAACATGTATAAAAAGTTTAAGGTATAATAATGCAAAACTCGTATAGAAATGTATAATTTATGTATGTATTAGTTTTGTATGTAAGAAATGTTTTACAAAAATTATATAAAAATTAACTTGTAAAATAAGTACTTTTAGTATCGTTTTATGAGGCCCCTGGGCACCATTGTTTTAATGTTTCTTTAAACTCATAAATATCTGTGAGAAGCAAAATAATTAAAAAAAAAAAAACAATTTAGTATTTAAGTGTTTTAATCTTGCAAAGTAAAGATGTAATTAGCTCCGATTGTGTACCATTGTGTATAAGATATTTTTTTTTTTAATTTTTGCTTGTTTTTTCTGTTGCAGTTTATAGACTCCGTCCACGTTGCATTATTATCATTATCACTAAAAATCACCTCTTTAACGAGGTTCATATACATTTATGAGCCATTTACGTCCACATACTCGTACTAGTACTCGTTTATAAATAGCACGCACTTGTTGTACGCACGCTGGCGCAAGCTGATCTGATCAGAGTGGAATATTTTTCAAGTTAATCGACCGTATTTTTCTAATCGCATTCAAGAATAATCGTTTTTTTTTTTTTTGTATAAATAAAACATTTTTGTCTCTGAAAGTAATTCGATTGCAGTTATAGTATGTAGTTTAACGAGGTAATAATGTCATTATTTGACAAATGAATTCAGCAAATAATAATACGTGCCATATTTATATACCGTCTTTAAAAAATATTGTTTTTTTTTTCAAGTCAAATTTGTTTAAAAATATATTCTTATCTTTTGTTTTAGCTAAGTCCCCAAATAATGAATATTCTGATATTTCTTCGGATTTAAACATTCTGCTGTGTTTTGCGAGTTAAAGATCACATGTGCATGTTCAATAAATAAAGGCACTTGCACGTCCTTGAAATTGTATCTTTTGAATTTTGATAACAATATTTATATGGTAATCATTTGAACTTCTTCACGCACTAAGAATTAATTGAAGGTCAACATTAAGACTGGCCCGTCGGAAATTTTCTTTTCACAAACTTAATTTAGTTTGCACTTCCATCATCGATTGACATTAACTTGCGTCAAACAAGAAAAGTCGTTTACCTTTACGACATAAAGGTAGCTAAATATGTATTTATGTACATATGTATGTATGTATCTTAATTTAAATTTAGAACTCAGTTGTTTTGAACCGTATTCGAACGTATGTATACATACATACTTATAAATCTTTATTTAGTTAAGCGTCTGGGGGCTAATGATAATTCAATTAACTCGAACTCATAGTTTCTTTATCGCTCAAATTTTGTGTACGTTCTAAGTTGCCTTCTGATATACTCTGTATGTGCACATGTATACATACATAAAAATATTTAAATATTTGTATTAGAAGTTGATGTTTACAGAAATTAAGAATTTAATTGCGACTAAATTTAGTGATGGAATTTTTTTGAATTTTGTTTTAATAAAACAAAACAAAAAAATCTTAAATTGTAATAATAATTAAAATAAAAATGGTAAATGTTCCAAAAAAACAATATAAAAAAAATGTGGAAAATATTCCACATTCGCCACGGTGTGCCTTAGTGTATAATGTAAGTCAATGTTTGTTCGCGTTGAGTTATTCTGCAATACACATTTTAAAATGTAAGATGTGTATATTGAGTATGCAATAAAACAAATTAGGCTGATTAAAAAAAAATTCAGTGGTTAGATTAATATTAGTGATCACTCATCCCCATAGATCAGAAATATGTAAATCTCAACCTTTTGAAAGGTTCCTCAATAATTATTGTTATTTGTTGACATTTTTAATAAAAATCCCTCAATAACCTTTATTTTCAATTTAAAAAATGTCGGTCAAGGTGTGAGAGGAGAAACCTTTATTTTGTTTTTTTTTTTTTTACGGTGAGATTTATCTCTTAGAGTAAAAAATAAATATCACCTAGAACTTTGCCATTCAGGAAGCCTGTTAACATGACCATTAGTATTTTGATGCAGTCTACCAACATTCTTTCATTTTATGAACAAAACAGATTTAGATTTCCTCAAATTTGTCAGGTTGCATTGGTTGTGCTAGGCGCCCCGGCAAGCACCTCAAGTCACAGTCGAAAGGGTATTTTCTTCTCTGAACCTCGAAAGTTTGTTTGAATTATTAGTAAAATTTGATACATGGTCTCAATAAATTTGACAGTTTTTTTTTGCATTAACAATTTTTAATTTAATTTCAGCGAAAAAGGTTATTATACATATCTCAACCGATAACCTTTATTTCTTTTCTTTTTTAAATAACTCTCAAACGGTAACAAAAAACTCTTAAAATGAATAGTAGTAACTCTTTGAGAGAAACCAGTTGAAAATAATTAAGGTTGACGTTGACAGTTATTTTTGATCTCTATTCATCCCTTTTTTAATTTCGTACATGCAACACCTATGGGAAGGCAATACATATGTTTACTTGTACTACGTTTTGTATTTACATAGCTACATATATCTTTAAAATCTGAAATATTTTGACCAAATTTTTTTTTTAGAAAATAACAATTTTGCACTACAGTGTTTTGAATCACCTGTCGAAATATAAAAGTCTACTAGGTACAAATATATTTGAAATCATTTTTTTTTTTATGAAAATGCAGCTTTTCCTTATTAACTTCATTTCAGGGTGAGTACGTACCTATACTCGTACTTGCTAAAAAAGTTTTTCAATTGAGAAACACTAATTAATGTCAAACTTATTGTTTTGTTGTTTGATCGGTTACGTATGTAGGTATGATGTACATTAGTAACACATATTTTTTTTTTAGATAAGGTGAAATGGAGTAACGTCGATTCCGACAGTTTGTTAACTGTGTTTTTATTTATAAATTAATATTGATAAAAGATCAATAAAAAAAAAGACGCAAATACTTACTCCTACTTTCGCATACTTCTTTTTGCGTGGGATCTTGTAAATGGCGTAAATCATTAGTTTCAATCTGTTAACTACATGACCGTAGCCAAAACACCATTGTGCTATATAGTTTGCGTTTTTGTCTGACATTTAAAATCTACTTCAGGACTTGGAACTATCTGCAAATGTCTATACGTAAATATGTATGTATGTAGGTATGTCGGTTCCTAAGCCGGTTTTATTTGTGGGTGCTACTTTTAACATTTTCCTAGTGCTTAGCTGGGGGGAATTAATTTAGGTGGCCCACTGCACATCCATCGCATCGGAACACCAATAGACCTTTGGTTGAACAAATTTCCAACTGATCCTGTGGATAAACCATAGACATCCACGTTGGGATACTTTGACTTGAGGTACATATTTCTTCCCAACACAGATAAATTGTTCAATTGTGAACTAAATGTGACTATATGCAACTAACAACTACGCCATTCCATTCCATAATCCCACGCGAAGTGTCTGGCAGGGATATAAAATATAAAGTAGTCCAATGCATTTATTAAAAACTAACAGGGTGACCAAATCACCTGAATTTTGTTTCTGCTAGCCGAAGTTCCGTCGTATTTCCGTCGGATAGTGGGTTCACCTAAATGTTAGTTGATGTCTTAAGTTATGCTTTTTCACGCTGCTGATCTCATTCGTATCGAAAAGAGGACGTACGATTGTACTATGAACACTGAGCAGTCATCTCTACAAAATTCGAAAGTGGTACAAGCAGCTGGATTAGAAATAACCTGGACAAAGAGTAAATTCCGTTCGTTCAAGACGATAAACATAATTATTAATTATTATTAGTTTCCCAGCATCAAACGGTCGTGGTTTTTCACAAAATCCCACACTGTTCAATCATAAATTTTAGGTGGTCTCTTCCACTGTTTTCTAAACCGGAGTATCTCAATTTCGTGTCACCGAAATTAAAAAAGCATTCATAATTATATGTTTGGGTTACAATAATGTATGTATGTATGTTTATGTACATACTACATAAATGCAAACATAGCTAGGTATGCATTAATAAATTATTCATGAGCCCTTTTGGAATCTTAAAATAATAAAAACAAGGTACCTATAAGTATTTATATCAAGTTTGAACACACTCGATGGGACATAAAGATTGCGTCTGACACTTTCTACACGTCAGTCGCGTAAAGAGAAACCCACCTCGCTTCGGTTCCAAGTGGCAACCTACAATAATGAATTTTTGTATGCAACAGTCAACAATGTATGCTTCGGCTGACAGTCACAGCTAAGAGGTGCATCGTGCATGGATCTTGTTTTACTGCCTAAACGTGTTTTTCCTACCTCTACCTCTACCTTTACGCTGCTAGTTGCACTTAATTGTTTTACGTTTTACGAAAATACAGAGAGATTGGAACAAGCTATGATTAATAAACTATGCAACATGCTTTGACGGATAGAAAATGTATCCTGTTCTTTTCTGTGTGAGGCTGTTCTTGTACCTTAGAATAATTGCAATAGTTATTGCATGAGCGGCTGTCCCAGAGTCTTTAACTTTTTACAAGTTTAACTTTTCAAGGAAGTTTTATTGAACCTTTTCATAACTTTATACCTACATAATGTACATATGAGTACAATGTACTTCATGTTTTTGTCTAAAAATGTTTGTTAAAACGAAATGAAAAACCTTATTTACACCTATGTATAAAATAAAAAAAATATTTAAAATATTTAAACATTTTCTTCATGAATACAAAAGATTAGTTTTTTAAAGTTTATAGTTTTTAGTAAGATTATCTGCTGAAATATGTAAATTAATAAGGGGATGTTATGTATGTATATTTTTTAAAATGAATAGATTCTTAAAAAAAAATTTAGTTAATAAAGTTATGTACATAATTACGAAAAATATTATCATAGCTCACCCATAAGGTCAATTGATTTGAAAACATTAGGAGTTATAATAAATTTATTAGATTAGAATTATACTAAGCCTTACAAACAGTTTATCAACTTTTCATCTAATTGCTGTGACAACTAAATTGAGCGTTGGAGAAAACGTTAAATGCTCTATTTGAAGTGTTGTAATATGCATGGTAATTTATAATGATAATAACTAATAATTTAATTTTTGTTTCATACTTCACAGGATTTGATCGGGATAAGATCTACTTATTTCATTACATAAATAGGGCCATTAACAACTGGAGCAAATGTTAGTCAATTCTTGTTAAGTACTCATGAATAAATTCTGACATCTAATTGAATGACATTACCACGAGCTAACCACAATAGAAAATGTGGTTATACTAAATTTTGTTGGGTTTTCGCATATGGGTCTGTTGAGACGACTCATTTTAAAGTTAATTTTTTTCTTCTCACTTATCTATCTCTTTCTAACCATCACGTGAGAGAAATAGGTTATAATGTGGTGATTGGTGAAACGTCAAAATAATTTAATTTAATTGTTTTAATTTTGCTTTCATAAATTATTGATAAACTGCTATAACATTATCTTTAGTGAAGAACTTTAAATGTCAACTAGGTGTTATCTCATAAAACTCTGAACTGACACACATTTTATAAAATTTTGTATTTCCTTAGATATGATTTAGTTTTAATCATTGTATGCATTAAACAAAATAAAAACATATTTGTTTATTGCTTACATTATAAAATTAATTTATTTAAAAAAAAAAAAAAAAAATGTCAAATACAATATATGTACATATTCAGCTCAAGTTATATCATGCAAATCACTTGTCTTTAGCAGCCTAGGTAGGTACTGACATAAAGTCCGTAATGTAGAATCTTTTGTCAAACAGTAATGAAGTTTAAAATTATTCTTAACTACTATTTGAAATTAATTTTCATTCCAGAGATTAATTGAGTGTTGTATTTTTAAATATATCACTCAATTTTTTTAGTTCATAAAACAAAGTTATATTTTTAATCCAAACTACTATTTTATTTTACTAAAATATGACAAATTTGTCGAAATACGTACATATCATCTGTGTTTATGTTAGAAACATTCAAATTAAGAATCCTATGAGTCTAATTTGCTATTGTTTTTTTTAGTTCAATCAAATGAAATCAAATGTCAGTGAAATTGATTGCTTATGCTGTATTAAAAAATGTTTACATACTTCTTAAATGTTCGCCCTTATAATCGACATCAAGAATAATGCATATTTAGGTCAAGATGTCAAGTTTTCTTATCAGAAAGTAAGAACCTAGAATATTATTACTTCATGTTAATAAGTTTATAGGTACATACATATTACATATGTATGTACATACGAGTAAATTATTTGAATTCTGTCTTACGTAAGGTCCTGCCACTCATGTTTTAACCTTTGAAAGAAAGTTCATAATATGAGATTTAATTGGTAATCTTTTGAACTCGAAATAAATAATTTTTTAACGACAATTCAGGAATTGGCAATACTCCTCAGTAATCGCAAAAGTTTTACACCTTAATTTAATGGCGCCAGTTGCGAATTGTTGAAACGGCACGAGGCGATAAGCCTCAGATACCTCCTGAACACAATGGTGTAGACGTAGAGTAACTGTATCAGAAAATACATAGTATGTAAAACATTGTTCATAGACTTTAATTTTGAAAGTACTACGGCTTAAGCTTGTGAAACAACATTATGTAAATACAAAATAAATTTTATACTAAATTCATTATTTTATTATCAAAATATAATTTATTTACTATTTTCTAATCTTGTTTATTACATTGGTCATGTAATATGTTTGTTTACATTTTACTTTATCAACTTTGGAGTTTAACATTTCCATTCAATTTAATTTCCGTTAAAGCCAAGTAAACATCTGACGACAACTGTATGGATCCTGTACCGTCGAATTATCGTGTAAAACAAAACAATATCACATTAATTTTTTTTTTTTTACGTCCAGTCCAAGTCCAGATGAATTGAATTTAATGTGTCCTAATTTGAATGAAGTGCCTAACTACATATGTACATATGTAGGTCTTTTACTTTTTTAGCTCTTAATAAGAATGAGTTCTTAAGTTTTATGTATGAATTAAAATGTGTCTCTCATTATTCAGTACATCGTGATGAACATTTAAAGGGTGTTTTCTTAGACGTGTGGTTTTCAAAAAAAAAAAAAAAATTAGCTTTATTGTATAAAGACAAGGTTTTGCCATGGCTCCAATAAATTCCAGCCGAGAGGCCCAATTATCGAGCACTTTTTGTAACAATATTGAGACCGTATGTTAGCAATAACGCGCAAAATATTCACTTCACTTCCATTCAACCAAATATGAGCTTTATCGCTGAACTAAATTTTATTTTGAAAATCGGGATTGGTGGATACTCTGCTCCACAGCAGCAATAGCGTCTTATTCGGTGCGCACTGTACGGCATCTCTGAGGATGCGCATTATCCACTTGAGTACACGTGATGCGAAACCGATCCACGGTTGCTTAAATTACCGACTCTGCTTGGCGATAATGTCGACTTAATATTAGACCATGACGGACCATTGTTTTGGTACTCAATTTGCACGAAACTGAGTTCTTAAATAGCCCAACTTTGAAAAAAGTATTGCCAGATTGAAAACTACACGTCTAAAAAAACACCCTTTACAAATCAAATTTAACCTAATGTTTGACACTTAATTTTTTTCAAATACCTACATACATAGTTATGTGCTATGACTATGAAACTTCGAGCCCAAAATTAAATTTTGAAAAAGGATAAAACAGGATTAAATTGTAATCTGTAAGAATAACATCGGTACACAAGATTTTAACAATAAAATTTGTAAACGCATATTGGAGTACCTACAGTAGTTAAAAGTAGAAAAAAGTTACTTAAATTTATACATGTCTCCAATCATAATTGGATAAGAATTTTTGTTTGAATCTGTAAGTATTTAAATTGTTTGATTATATGGGTGTCATTTAATGTGAAAATGATTAGCGCTATATAGAGCAAATATGTAGGTACAGTTCTATTATTATCATCACTTGTCTGTAGCGTGCTAAGAATTGTTTCAAAGTTATCAGTTTTTTAAATAAACATAAAATAGACTAGACGACAGCCTTCGGGATCTTTAAAGTTCACTATAACAGCTAATTATATTAGTTATATTATAGCTATACTTTTCATCTGATGCACATTTATTTTTTTCTATCTATTTTTAGTTTTCGAGTCGTTATCAGTTAAAGTATTTGCTGTGAAAATAAATCACAAATTTCCCTTTCGTTTGAGATAAATCCTATCCATTACAACTTGAAAACAATTTAATAAGATAAGAACTTTTAACCAAGTAACCGCGGTATACATACATACATATGTATGTAATATGTTCAAGTATGAGTTCTTTTTCGGTATATGAAGGTATATAATGTTAGTTTTTGAAAAACTCAACACCACACCAGTATAGTGACTAATTATTGTTTATTTTGTAAAAATGAGAAAATAGATAAGAATGATTTGTTGATTGATTGAATCGCTTAAGGACCAAAGAAAATTAAAGGAAGATTGTGTCAACATCCACGTTTCAAATATTTTAAATGAAATTTGTTTATGAAACGTGTTCCATGAAACTGGATTAAAAACAAAAAGAACCCACTTTTAACAAACAGATCCTTAGACTACTAATACAGCACTTCGCGTAATATAAGCAGATAAAAGAGATGCAAAATTCGAACAATTTCAAAGTAAAACTTCCGAAAGTTCTCCTATCGCAGCGTATAGAAATCAAAATTGATATTAATGGGCGTTGTTATTCATCAGCTGTATTTTCCTCGTTACACCAGAGGATTACGTGGATACACGCAAGAAGAAAAAGTAAGTGGGCATGCAAGAAAAATTGACAATAGAGGAATGACCAGAAATTAAAACACTAAAAACTTCGGTGAACTAAGTCACATGTAATTTTGTTTAAAACTTGTGTTATTAATTTATTGTATTTATTGTTTTTTATGTTGCTAGAGTTTTTAATTTGTTAAAAATAAAACAAAAAATTGATGAGGATTTATGGGCAGTAGCAGGATATAAATTATCGAAAAGAAGACAAATTTCAGTGAACATTCTTCTTCGCCGGCAAAAATAAAATGATAATTGCTGTCAAAAAGCGAACACTTTAAGAAAGAAACGTGAGTTTTAACGCAAAACTCATAAATTCGAAATCTTTTGTTCATCTCTTACCTTCCTTCTATAAATCATGCTTTTTCTTTGGAGGATTAATTCTTCTTTATGGGCGCAGGCGCCAATGTCAACAGTTTTTTTAGTTTTTAACAAAATATTAAGAGAAACAACAACATTCTCGCATTGTTGTTGTTGTTTTCAACCTCGAAGTAGAATTTGACATCTAGCTAAAAAGTACAAATATAGCTTCGTACCAAAAACAAACTCGAGAAATCGGGATCAATATATCAATTTCCCAAAAGTAAACAACAATTTCCCATCTCAAATCTGAAAATTCTTTGAAAATAACAAAATCATCCCTAAAATATCCATAGTCTATCAACACTGAAAAAGAAAACACATGCACACAGCTGTTAAAAAAAATAGAAATGGTGGTTGTTCTCGATGAGTTTTGTGTGAAAATGAGAAACTTTAATAATTAATTAAAATAGTGTAAACTTATTTTCTCACCCTAAAATTGTGAAATCAAGTGATATTAAGTGATTATCTATGATATAAAAATATTTTGGTGTAAACATTGGTGGTCTGTAATCTAAAGTAGACTAGTAGAGCCATCTACGTAAAAAGCCATCTTCGCAATTAGCTTCTTTGCTTCAAATCAGTAAAAGGCAACCCTAATTTCGAATTCGAAGAAAACAGCTGTCACTTCAAAATGACATCTGTCATTTGCTTTTCTAACCCAGCGCCTTTGCAAAACAAAAGCAGAGCGCACGTAAAAAATTAATTAAATCGATAATTTGTTGTTAAATAAAATAAAAGAAGAGAAAATTATTATAAAATGCCGGTAAGTAAATGCTTTTTGTCTTTGTAAATTAATTGAATCCATTTACTTACAGTACGAACAGCACCCAGTGGATCTGGAAGAAATTGAAAATGTTCGGGTGGTCGTTCGTTCTCGTCCCATGGACAAGATGGAACTCCAGAATACAGCATTAAATGTAGTTAAAGTTGATAAAATCAATAGATCAATAACAGTTATCAAACCAAATGCTACACCAAATGAACCACCAAAAACCTATTTCTTCGATAATGTTTTTGGAGATGATTCGAGTCAGGTAAGTGAAAAATCATGAGTCATATTTTGTATGTATTTTTCTATTTATTAAGTGGTATTTCGGTTTTAGTATCCTTGGAGTTTGGGAATCGCTTTTCAGTTAGAGTGTTGGAAGTTAAATCAAAAATTTAAGTCAAATACATATTGGGCAATGAAACTTGATTTCCTTGGTGAAAGTGCAAGTCCTCTGAAAGATTTGGTTACTTTTCATAATTCAATGGCCAATTACTAGAAGGGCTGATTTTTTGACTTCTTTTAAAGTATATCATAAAAATCTAATACACCTAGTTGGCTACTTAAACAAGAGCTTTAAAGCTAATTTGCTCTGAATTTACTAAACTTTACAATAACAACGTTTTAATTATTGACTGTTGGTGTTTTTGTATAACTCATAAAGTTAGCAGTAATATTTTTGTTTTCATTTTCGTGTGTAGATCGGATCACAAATCAAAAAGTATACAAATTTTGTTTCCATTCCATCTCTGTAGCATATAAAAGAGGTGGAATGTTTTATTATCGATTATGGAATTTAAATAATACCAAGAAAACAGCAATTGTTAAGATTCAAGACATTATCTTGGTTACTAGAATCATCAAACAAAATGTTATATAGTAAGTCATGAAGCTGGCTCTCTTCTTCTAAAAATTACTTTAGGACTAATTTCTTTTTAAATGTTTATTTAAAAAGAAGCATCATCTTTCAATTAGTTTCTATTGTGAATTTATAATCAAATTTCTTTCCTGAATGACCTGAATGACCATACAACTTTGGTTAAGAAAATTCTTTCTTTGATTCGTTCAGCGAAATCGAAAGAACTTATGTTGTGTTTTTAAGAAAAATTCCGACACATGTATTTATTATACAAATAAATGTCAATTTTCTGTTAAAGACAGTTCGTTGTCACCTTGTGTAATATTTCAGTTGTTTAACCATGTCTGATCAGTAAATTAATGTACTAGAAATTTAAATAAGATATTTTCGTAACCAGAACCAGAAAGCCTTTGCTTTTTTTTTTTGTTCACTATTTTCTTCCCTGTTTGTTCATTATTGCACTATTTAATGAATAATCTTAAACTTAATTGATATTGGTAACGTTGTCAGTTTTAAATAAGTACACATCTATTAAATATTTATTTCAAAATTCATTATGTAAATAATTTTAAGTATAATTTAAAACAACAGAAAATTGTTAACTAATGATGGATGGCAATATGACATACCTAAAATTCTTTGATTCGTGTTATTGTTTTAGTTTGGCTTCTTCAATTTATTTTATCAGTGGTCTTCAGTTTTACTTTTGTTTCATAAAAAAATGTACACGTGAGATTATAAGCTATATTAATAAACTTAACATAACAATGCATAAAACAGATATCCTATAATAATTTCTAAACTATACAAAAATGCTCGAACTGTTATAGTTTAATCCAAATCCCCACGAGTCCCAAATCGTATCGTTACAAGTAAATCAGCCAAGTATATTAGTGATGCTAATAATGCAACCCATGCTGTGGCCATTACCAAGTCCAAGCGTTGTGTGTTCGGTTCCCAGTAGTTGCGTTCCTTTGTATTTGACCAGTCTCTAAATAGGAGCGCAGTACAAGACAAAACCAAAAAGAATCCAACAAATGACCATACGGTTGCTGTTTTCCATGGAGTTCTGTTTAAAAATAGAGGAAGAAAATAATTTTATTTGAAGTGTAATTGATTTTACAACACTCATTGATGATTGAACTTACGCATCTCCAAACATAGCCATAATTAAGTAAATTGACGTATAAATTAGTAGACCGCCAAAGGTCACATAACTGAGGGCAACAACGCGTGGCGTAATAAAAATTCGAAAATGGGAATGTGTGGCGGGATCATCTATGAGTCCAATGCAGCAGATAACCAAACACTGAGAAGGATTTCAATTGAAATTAATTGACTTTAATCGAATTGATAAGTTCTCGGAAAGTATAATAATACACTACTTACCAATTCGAGAAATTTAAGTGCAACCAGTGTGTAGGTGGCCTTTTTTGATGTCGAACTCGGATAAATTGCATCATCGGCTGGTGACATTTCCACTCTTGATATTTCTTAATAAAATAAAAAAAAAAACAGGTTAAAATATGACTGGGTAAAAAAAATAAAAGAAATGTTAACATCAGGAAGAACGGGGACTCTGATAGCAACAGAATTCGTTTTTTTTTCAACATGTTCTTAGCAAAAGTTTAAAATATTTTAAATCATTCAATTTTAATGTAATAATTAGAAAACACATAAAATAGTGTTTGTCAGGATTTATATAATGTTGAAAGAAAAGAAATCAGTTATCAAAAAAAAATTTCACTTCTTCTGCAATTCAGCATTTAAAAGATATTGCTTTCGTCTGTCCTGATTGGTTTCAACCATCAGACAAAAAAAAACAAAACAATATGTGTTCTAGTTATTGGTTTATCCTTCTTTAAACAGGAGGATTTTTCGTGCTCAATCAATATATAAAATTTACTTATGGTTACTTAATTAATAAAAAGTGTAACCACTGAAACCTCCATCAAGAATTAATCATGTCTAATTAACTTTTCACATGTTAGCTTCATGATGATCTTTCTCGGTTTCATCACAAATCGTTAATGATTCATGATGAGGGGTGTTTAAGGTTAATGAATTCCTAATACCGATCACATAACGTTTTCTCTTCGATCGAAAATTATTGATCATTACATTGACAAAAAAAAAAAAAAACTTGTTCTGTTTGCTCTCAGCTGCATAAATAAAACCAAAACCAAACAAATGATATACCTATGCTTCTCAAATAATTCATGATATGTATTCTAATTTTATTTTTCCAAATCTTAGTGAAATTCCAAATGACACCAATCTAAAAAACAAAAATATAAAATGGAAGTTGAAAGAACAAGCAATTTTAAAGTTACAGCCACCAAACACATTATGCCTGTTTGTATGTTCACTTCGTTAAAACTACAAATATGTATGTTTGTTAACGGCAATGTTGTTTAAAAACAGTTTCTATGCATCAGCGCATGGAAATTACAAACAATTATTGTTATGGTAATTGTTGTCATCTGCGGATTAATTTTTTTTTTTAATTTCAAGGTTAGCATATACAATCAACTACTTTTTTTACGTGAATACAAGTATATATGAATGTAAGTATGTATGTATTATAACTCCTGGGTTAGTAATGGAAGTTAAATATTATGTTTGCTTATGATAAATTAATATGTGCAAAATAGTTTTTAATGAATTGTTTGTTAGCAACTTTCTACACAGTTGAACATTTGTTTAAGTGCGAAGTGTTAGAAAAATTGTATAATAAATCGCTGTAAGTAATTTTTTTCGAATTATCGCTCTCAATGCGTTTGACGACTTTGTTTTGGCTTAAAATGAAATTGTGTACAAAGATGCGGGTGAAGGTACCGTAGCTGTAGCACGAATAAAAAGTAGAAATATAATCAAAACAAATCACGCAACCCCACAATCATATAAGAATATGTTTAAGCTCTTCATTTTCCCATCCGCACATCTTCTACGCAATATATTCTATTAACGCTTCAAGCTTAATTAGGCCAAAGGGTAGGGCCAAGAAAACATCATGAACACATATTGAGGGCCCCCTATAACGTATACGACATCACGCTTCTAATAGTGATGTGTTAAGTTAAGGAATTTTCGTTCTTTTCCCTTTCTCTGCGCCGAACTAGAAAGCCGTTTTACTGCGTTGGCCTGGCGAGTGGAAAAAAAAAAAACGAATAACGAATTAAAAAACATGTAAACTTGAATAGGTATATTGATTAAACCTGAGCTAAAAGGTATATGGCCGAGACTCTGGAGATTTCGATATGACGTCGCACGTAATGCAGGAAAATGTAAACAAACAAATCGAAAATACAAGCGTGCGAGAGTTAGAAGAGAATAGGTTTACTAAGTTGAATGAAAATACCTACAAAATTACTATGCAATGTTGTTGCCAAACGGGTTAGATTCCTTGAACTGGTGGAAATTATTAATTAATATTAAAACGCACTTTTTAAATTGTATGAAACAACCTCTGTTTCTAAAAAACTGAATTAGAAAAAGTTAAAATTTGAACTCGGTTTTTCGAAATTACTCTTACTTCAAACGCGTTAACTTTTTAGCACTTAAGATCTAATCCTAAATTTAATATCGATTTTCGCATCTAACAATAAGTTTGTTTAGTTTAATTCGTTTTTTTTTTACGATGTTACTTTTTGAATATTTTTCAACACTTTTAAGATGGAGTTTACAGCTATTGGCAACATTGGCTAAAACTTGATTGTTTTTCTTTATTTTTCCCTCGTGTTTGAATCGTTTATTTACTAGCGCGTCATGCCACACCTGTATTTTGGTTTGCAATTAACATTTATTTCATAGAAAAAGGAGTCTAAGACCCCTTTTCTATTTGTAATTAAGGAAATTATCAAAATAATCAGGTGCTAGGATTCCCAACGAAGGACTCTGATTAAGTAAGCAGGACAATATTGTTGGCGTCAGTTTGTCTTCACCAAAGTCTTTGAATTAATATAATAATGATAATGGCACTCAAAAAAGTTCCTCCCATCAAACTAACAACATACCAATGCAACTTGACACTATTTGAAATCAGGGTTCGGACTACAGAATTTAAAATATTTCATTTGATTTAGACTTGGATGTATGTACCTATTAAAAAATTAAACAATCGCTGAAGTGTAGCAAATCAAACAGAAAAAGTGGGATTGTTCAATATTTAATAATAATTAACCCTCGTTATCAAATAACGAAAATCCTTTTCGGTCATATTGAAGTTTTTTAATTTGAGGATAACATTTAATTTTCAAAATGTTTCTGATTAAAGTCGAGTTTGATATTGAAACCAAATGAAAATAACCAAATTAATTCACTTGGCTTTCAGCATGCACTGCAAAATTACTTGAAGATATTCTGTTTCCACACTCAATTTATGTAACCAGATTAAACAAAGTATTAAATCTACTCCTATTCTACAACAGTCCGAACGCTGTTCAAGTAATACGGTCTGTTGCACTGTCCTGGCCGTTGGCATGTCGAATCGAATGCATTGAATGTTGCAAGCCATTGGTTGTTTGTATGCGTTTTAATTTTAGTATGATTAAGTCGAAAGTTGTTTTGTTTAAATAGAAATAATTTTTAACATGATTATCATCTGCTACTACATAATGAAGTTAGACAAACAAAAATATTAGGAATTTACTTCACTCTTTTTGTGCTTAATTGAGTTAGACTAAATCTACTGCAGTGTGTTTTTAAGGCGTTTCCCAAACAAAAACACAAATCACTCTTAAAGGTCTAATGACTTCTTTTGTTTTTAATTAACGGTTTAATTGAATCCCGCGCTTGCAAACGTTAATTCGATTTAAATATGCTTTGAAAATCGAAAATATCAAGAATTAAAAAAAAAAACTAAACCAAAACCAAAATGAACGAACAAGCGACGACAAGTAGACGCACAAGAGAAACTCGATATCCGTCGTAATTCCACCACGTTTCAACTACGAATGGATGACGGTTGGGTCGAACTCATAGCAATAACTCTACAAGTCTACAACTTCGCGCATTTTTTGTATCACTACTTCACTAGCTATGGCTCTGGGCCTCTGGCTCTGGTTCTGGGCCCAAGCTGATATGTGTGTTGTTTTCCAAGCAGCGCATCGTCATCATTCAGTAGCAGCTAAGAGAAACTCTTTGATTCATCACGCTACGTCGCGTCGCGTCGTCGTCGTCGTCGTCGTCGGTCGTCGATACCGAGTGGAGATGAGTTTAGGCATACAATTGTGTCGCTTGTTATTCAGAATTCCAAGACCAGACTTTAAATAGTTTGCTTTGTGAAGAGTGGAATTGGATTGGGCTTGGAAGACTTCTGGGCCTCTTTTTATCAACACACGCATACTTAGAGTTTGTTAATCTATGCTTCACAGGGTGCGTTTTCTATTGAATTTTTTTCTGGAATATCGTTATATGGCTAATTCGATGAGCAATTAATGAAGGGAGGTTAAGAGGCATCTAGGAGCGAATGCATTGTGTAGGTTAGCTGAACGATGTTGAACAGTGAATGGGTTGAATTATAAAATATAAATTAGTTTTTGTTGGCTATGTCACATCAAAATGTGAATTTGTATTAGTCACGAATTATTTAATTGGCTTGAAGGCAAAAAAAACTTTAATATATTATACATACCTACATACACACTCAATGAAAGTAACTGGGTGGTTTTGCAAGGACAGTGGTTTTGAAAAATATGTAAATGGGTGAGAAAATTTGAAGTAGAGAAAAAAGCCGATTGGATCATTATGAACTTGCTCTTTTGATTTAAGGGTATAAAAATTGAAGGCCTGGCCCAGACTGTAAGGTATCAGTTACATTTTTAATAGTCTTTTCCGGATTTTATATTCTTACGTCTGCGTATACGTTTTTTATGGGTTGCTCTTTTACATTGCAAATGCCTATCTTTCATATGTACCTATGTATACATGGATTAACAGTTCCTTCCTTACCTTTTTTTATAATGAAAGCGAAATGGAAAATTCTTCTAATCTGACAATAAGCTTGGTGACTTTCAACAGAAGAAAAAAAATGAAACCAACATTAAAGTTTTGTCTTTTTAGAACTGTGGTGAATTTAAAGATTTAGATTGTTTAAATGATCATTGGTTGCAATTTTTTCTCTGACAGTGTAATTAAGTATTTATTTACTTTTCCGTATTAGACATTATAGTTAGAAACTGAAGCCATTCCTTATTCATACTTTATACTTTGCACACATGCTTTGGGGTTTCTAGAAAATCAATACCTAGTTAGTCACTGGCGGAGAACAATTTAAAAACCATCTATGACGAATTTCTTTGCAATTAATTTGTGAATCAAGCAGACATGTAATTTGAATTAATGTTATACCTACATATTAATAACAATTATGGAATTAAAAATTCAGATTAAATTCGAACGGTTTTCCAGATGAATTTTCCACCGAAAAAGTAGCGCATGGTTAAATAAAATATGTATTGGTTTCCTCACTATTGAGGTAAATCATTATTTGAATGAAGTTTAAGGCATTCAGTTTATGGTATGACACAAACAAAATCCACCGCAGATTGTCTGACGTACAAACAGTTAAATTTACCCACTGTAATGACCTTGGCATTGTTTCTGCTGACGGTTTGAAGTTTGGAAAACATCCATAATTGGTTGTGAATAGAGTATATTGTTTCCAGAAGTTGAACGTCATTAAATGACAAATTTTACGCTCGAGTAACCGACAACCATGTTCCACTGTGTAATGAGACGTAGAAGGTAGTTCTATTTAGTTGTGTTGTTGTTTTTGTTTACCAAACATTTTGTATTTTTGGTTCCAATGATAATTCAGGTCACCATCTAACGAACATGTTTTCTTCAAAAATCTGTTTAACGGATAGTAGAACTATTGATTTTAGAATTGAGAAATGTGATACAAATTTAGATCACAGATGTGCAGAGATACTTTAATTATTATTGAAGTGAATCATTTCATAGTTATCAACCAAACACTTTGCGGATCTACTTAAACAAAGAGGTTCATTTTTTCACATCCTAACATTTAAAATCTTTTTAAAAAATTCCGATGATTAATAACATACATATGTAAATATATTTACGCTTTTTTCGCAGATTGATCTCTATGTAGACACAGCCCGTCCTATTGTCGAAAAAGTACTTGAAGGCTACAATGGCACCATTCTTGCCTATGGTCAAACCGGAACAGGCAAGACATACACCATGTCTGGAAATCCTGATTCTCCCCAGACTAAAGGCATTATCCCAAATGCATTTGCACACATTTTTGGCCACATAGCTAAGGCAAAAGATAACCAAAAGTGAGTTTGTCCCAGAATTTCTAGTACTTGCTCCACTAATTTGTATAACATTTTCTTCCAGGTTTCTGGTACGGGTGAGTTATATGGAAATCTATAATGAAGAAGTTCGAGATCTTTTAGGAAAAGACGTTAACAAAAGCCTTGAAGTCAAGGAACGCGCCGATATTGGCGTATTTGTGAAAGATCTTAGTGGTTATGTGGTGCACAATGCTGACGATCTGGAGAACATAATGAAATTGGGAAATAAAAATCGTGCTGTTGGTGCTACTAAAATGAATCTTGAATCGTCTCGGTCGCATGCTATTTTCTCTATAACTGTCGAGTCAAGTGAATTAGCTGATGGAACACAGCATGTGAAAATGGGCAAATTGCAATTAGTTGATTTGGCAGGATCTGAGAGGCAAAGCAAAACCCAGGCAACTGGTATACGGTTGAAAGAAGCGACTAAAATCAATTTATCGCTTTCGGTGCTTGGCAATGTCATTAGTGCATTAGTTGATGGAAAGAGTACACACATTCCATATAGAAATTCGAAACTTACACGGTTGTTGCAAGATTCTTTGGGTGGAAACTCAAAAACAGTCATGGTAATTTGTTTTTTCTTTGTCTATTTACTAAAATTAATTAAATTTTTTAAAACATATTTTTTTTTTTTGTAGTGTGCAACAATAAGTCCAGCTCATTCAAATTATGTTGAAACCATCTCTACATTAAGGTATGCTAGTAGAGCCAAGAGTATTCAGAACAAAATGCACATTAATGAGGAACCCAAGGATGCTCTACTTCGACATTTCCAAGAGGAAATTGCACGTTTGCGTAAGCAACTAGAAGAAGGTTGTTTCGAACCATCTGAATCGGAAGCCTCTGAAAGCGGTGAAGATAATGAAGAGGAAGAAATTGAAATCGAAATAGAAAACGATGTTACTAATGGACAAACGAAGAAACCCAAAAAGAAGAAAAACGCAGAAAAATCTGATGCTGAAAAGGAAGCTCTGGAAAAGAAAGCGAAAGAACGTGAGCGTGAATTGGATAAGGCAAAGTACGATATCATATTTTTTTTCTATACATAATAGGAGACTAACTTTAGGAAATATCTCTTACCTTAGGTCCGAACAAGAACAATTGAAGTCTAAACTAATGTCCCTGGAGACGAAGGTTTTGGTTGGTGGTGAGAACTTCCTTGAAAAAGCTCAGACACAGGAGAAACTCTTGGAAAATTCACTTGCAGAATTAGAAATGCGAGAAAAAACTGAAGAGGAATTGAGAAAGTCACTTCAAAAAAAAGAAGTGGGTTTTATTTTAAATAAGTATTCATGTTCATAATAGTAATTGTGTATTGAATATTATTTAATATTTAAAAATCACTGGATAAGTTGATGCTTCTATATATAATTCAATATCGTTTATATTTTTATTTTATAGACTGAGCGTATAGATATTGAAGAACGCTATTCAACTCTACAAGATGCAAGTACTGGAATAACTAAAAAGATTCATCGTGTTATGCAAATGCTGATGAGTGTCAAGGCTGAACTTGCCGATCAACAGCAGGAACATCAACGTGAAAAAGAAGGAATCTATGAAAATATTCGCAGTTTGTCCAGAGAATTGGCATTGTGTGAACTTGTTTTGAATTCATATATTCCTCAGGAATATCAGGTGAGTACATACAAATACCAGATATGTATTCAAATCTATTAGAATAAAAAATTAATTTTCACATTTTAGATGATGATTGGTCAATATACCCATTGGAACGAAGACATTGGCGAATGGCAATTAAAATGTGTCGCTTATACAGGAAACAATATGCGAAAACATATCGCTGAAAATGAGCAAAATGCTAAAGAGGTTTGTATACACTTTTTCTATGAGTTCATTAGATCATTTAAATAAATTAAATTAAAAAAATTTAGTTGGACTTTGTGGACCTATCACATGTTTATTTGAGTTACAACACCGAATCTGTTGTAAATCCAGTTCGTGCTAAATCAGCTAGACCAAGAACATCTGGTGTACCAAGACCAACTACAGCGAGACGTTATTAGTGATGCATCTTAAAAACAACAAAGAGCGTTTTTCATTTTTTTTTACAAAGCGCACAATGTTTTTATTTTTTATTGTGATAAGTTTTCATTGTGCAATCATTTTTTCAAAGATAGAAGTCGTCCCAAAATATTATTAATGCAGCATTAAAAAAATTGTTGTTATTTTTAACTAATTTAATAGTTCAATAGGCTGTTTTTAACATATTAAAATCAATTTGGCTCCTTAATTAAATCTTTTTTCAATGATTTCGGGCTTCGAACGTTTATTGAGAAAAAACCTTTTACCACAATTTAAACATAATTTATAATTGAAGCATTTTAAAATATTTATACCTATGCATTCTATTCTTCTAATATAAAATTTAACACATTTTATGTAATTAAAATTAAATTATTTGTTTTCGCATTTTTTAACTTAATATATTTATTTATTGCACTAACTATATTATTTTACGTACAACATATATTAATATTTTACTTAGCATTTTAAAATAAAAGAAACAAAATGTAAAAATAAGTCTTTGCACTTGAATAATATAGAGGTTAAAATTTAGTATAAATTTCGCTAGACACTACGATCTCTTAATATTAAACTCAATGGAGTTTTCGGCACAAGTAGAAATTCAAATTCTGTTTCTAATGGTTTGGGAAAGCTTATATCAAAAGCTAGGACCATCTGAAAGAGAGAAAAGTATTGCTTATGAAAAGTAATAATAATATTTAAAATACTAGGCCGAGATAGTAGAATAAGATATGTAACTTACGAGTTTAGTAGTTAAGGACATGAAGTTGTTGAAACAAAAACATATATACGAAGATAATCTCAACAGCAGCGTTTTTTGATTCCAAAATGAATGCATTTTATTCACTTACCTTCGCCAGTAGTAAAATAATTTCCATTTCAACGAATCGTTTTCCTGGGCAAGTGCGTTTTCCAATTCCGAAAGGAACGACTATCGATGAGCTTTCAATGTTCACATTAAAAGTGCCTTTTTCAATCCATCTTTCAGGAATGAAACTTAATGCGTTTTTGAAGTTGCTGTTTTTATGGCAAGCTATCATATTTTGGCACAAAACCACTGACTGAGAAAGGAAATATAAATTAAATAAATAAAATTTCAACGATTATCTCACTAAGACGCACCCCTGATTTAAGTTCATATCCTGACAAAATTGTATCCTCTTCGAGAATTCGAGCTAGACAAAATGCTGTCGGTTGAAGACGATAAGTCTCCTGCAGACAAGCTTTAGTAAATTTTGCATTTGTAATGGTATCTTGCAGAATTACACTGTCAGAATGAGTTCGGAATTCAGCTAGAATTTTTTCGGTTGCATTGCTGTGACTAGTCACAAAATTTAGAACAAAAATTAACGTGTTGGCTAACTGAAATAATTTAAATATAGATAATGAGAATTAAAGCGGGCAAAGAGAAAAATTATACCGTTTCTATGCCGGCAGCCACAAAATCTATTATTGCAGATTTCTTATCACGAATGTCAATATCTTTTAACTGTAATATACTAATAAAGATACTTTTCAAATCATCATCATCGAAGTTGGTGGCTTCGAATTCTTCATCTCGCAGAGACTGTTCCACCATCTCTGAAACAATACTGAAGAATTAGTAAAATAACGTTCGAAGTCAAGTTAAATAATTAAACACACTCATAGATATAATCTTCGCTCTTTGAGAAGAGTGAGTAAGTTCGAGTTGGAATATACTTCCATAGGCCATATCCATAGTATGAATCTCGTTGCGAGACAAACAGTTGCTTCACTGCTTTCGCCAACAATTTTATTTTTTCAGGCTGTTCGGATTCTGTCGATAAGAAACCCATCCTCCGACCAAGCATAAGGGTACAAACTGCTTCTAGACCCATTAAATTGGCAATATCTTCAAAGTTGTTGACCTCCCAGGTATTGCGGTTTCTTTTGTGACGAATAAGATCAATAAAATCATCGCAAACCGAGTTCAAAGACGGAAGAAAATTTTGTAAAATTTTTGGCGAAGTTATGTGCGAAGTTAGTGCTGAGCGCAGCCTTTGCCATGTGGGGCCTTGCCTTCCAAAAAGAAAAAAAAGTAGATCACAATTAGCTTTAGAAGTCGATAACCAAGAAAG
Source organism: Scaeva pyrastri (assembly GCA_905146935.1). Lineage (NCBI taxonomy): Eukaryota > Metazoa > Arthropoda > Insecta > Diptera > Syrphidae > Scaeva > Scaeva pyrastri. The sequence goes on along the minus strand of LR989927.1, from coordinate 921,565 downwards.
TATTTTTCATCTCACTCATTTGTTATCCCAACACTTGCGTACCGCTCTGGCCTTGAATTTCTATAGTAAACAACTATTTCTGTGGGTGGTCTAAATGGATACTTGCTGGGATATTTCAGGACTTTTTCGATATCGGTTTTCTCAAATAAGTGAGCGATAGGCACTCCACCAGGCGTCACCTCAAGGACAATCGGTCCATATTTTTCGTTCATACCTAAAAAAGGATGCCTCTGGATTAATTTAAATAAAGTAAACAAATCTGGTACTACTCACATTTGTAAGCTTGGTGTAGTTGAGACAACTTGTACTGTCCCAACAGAAATGTCCATTTGGTTCCAAGAAATGGAACTGGATAAGGACCTGGTATGTCCCATATTCGTTTTTTAGTTGCCGACAACTTGTCGCATTGCTTGCCAATGCCAAGTGAAAACAGACTCGATTGAAATTTCTGGAAATTGTAGTTCAAATAGATGGCTAACAAGACTGCTAATGATATAAGTAGTATAAACGCCATAATCGATCTCAGCGCGAAGTCCAACAACCGGTCACATTCTAAACACAACTGCCTCAAAATTGATTTAGTAATGAACTAGCTTATCAGTTGCTAGTGACAGCGAGAATTCTGTTTACTGGAGCAGCTTTCACTCTGGCGTGGTGAGTGGTGTCGTTCTAGCTTTTGCGATAGCGTTTCGCAAAATTTGTCACAATATTCAAAAGTCGCACTTATTCACCTTTGCGCTGTGGCTGCCTTAGATACGAGTAACTGAATGTAATTATGTCCCTCAGGTTTTCTATAATAAATCAAATGCAAATGTCAAATAATGTACAGAATTTAATATTTATGTGAATTAATACCTTAGTACATACATAATGAGTTGTTGTTTAATTATCAATTTTTTAGCATTTAACCGATACTCTTGGTAAGCTTAGGACTAGGTTAAAAGTTTAAATCTGTTTCAACGCGTGCAATGCTTGCATTTTACTCGTATTTTATTTTATTTTATTTTTATTGAAGCACTCAAGTTTTCTAGACAGGATTTTTTGTGTGTGTAGATCTTGGCCTTATTAATTAAATTAATTGCGTTTTGATGTAATATGATCTACACTGTAGAATCACTGTGGCGGCGCATATACAATTTTTACACATAAACACAAACAAGAAAAAAAAAAAACAAAAACTAAACTAAAAAAAAACTTTATTGGTTCGTTGAAATTTGAGTTGAACTTGAAAAATTTCAATTGTAAGATGTGTGTCTATCGAGTTTGAAGACAAATATTCAGGGTTCCAACGCATAATCCACTCAAAACAACCCGGAAAGAAAGATGATACGTTTGACACAATCTAAATTACAGCAATGCCAAGTAATGGCTTATGATTTCTATGGAACACAGGCTACGATAAGAATACTACATACTAGTATTATGAACAGAAAGAGATTCAATGTCAAGGTCTTTGATAAGACTCCGCGATAGAGGGACTGTTTAAACTTGCGACTTAGGGGCAAGTTATGGGCTCGTTAAATATTCTATACATACTGACATTTTAATGAAGTACGACGAGGAAAGCCTCAATAGGTAGTCTTAATTAGACCCAATAAGGACTAAAAGAAAACAAAGAAGAAATCTGATGATGTTCTGAATTGCCTTAAGGGCATGTGAGATATCATGTCCCTTTAACACGATGAACTAGAGGCCTGAACATGCGACATAGTCCCACACTTAATAAATATAAATATCTCAGTCAAAATTTGTACTTGTTAATCAAGTTATTATCATTTATCAAACAATGATCACCGCGAGTGGATATGAACCTAAGTAAATTTGAAAACAAAGATTACAATTTTGCATGTCACGAGCCCTGCCCCGACTGAGAGATACCATGGTATAAGATAAGACTATACCTGATCAAAGATTTGTTTTTGAAATTTGGCGATATAAAAAATAATAATTATATGTATTAACACATAAAAATTTGTTTTATCGCTGAGTTGGTGTGAACAAAATTTATTGCAGAAGATAACATAGGTTTATATTATAGCAATATACAATACATACATACAAACATATGTACATATGTATGTAAATTTAAATTTTTTTAGGGATTTTGACCGGATTACTCGTATATTATGACAAGTGTGGAATCAAATTTCGAGCTCGTCCAATTAGCTGCTGAAGTGATGGCAAATTAAATTAAAATTGTAAAGCAAAATCAACAAGTCATTTTACAAATATGACTTTGTTTTCACATTCTCAAAGAACGAGTACCTATAGATACAAATCAATTGTAAATTCGGTTGTAATAATTGTATGAATTATCTTATTCTTTTAAAATATCTTATTAAACAATTGCTATAAATTGTAAAATTTATTGAATATGTTCTTTTGTAATGAAAGTACATTTTGTGTAGTATCCGGCCATCGAATTTCAGTAACTGACAACTTGGATTTAAAATAAATAATAAAGGCAACGTTCAATAAAGGTTTAGAAATTTAAAAAACCTGAAATAATTTTAATACCTATTTAAATTAGACATACATATGTATGTATGAGTATTGACTATTGAGTAGTGTTCCGAAATTGTATCATTCAGAATGAATGTGTAGTCTCAATTAATTCCTACATGCTTATTTATTTTAAAGTCATTTTTATTTCAAAAATATTTAAAATTTATATTGGCAAATCCAAAATACATTGTACATATATATATTGTGTTGTATACATATGTACATGTGTGAGAATAATATTTTTACGATAGAATAATGAGGAAATATTGAAGCTCAGTTGTTTGGGTAAACTATACACTTAACGAATAACGAAGCATTATGAACATTTTACAAGAATACAAGACGGAGAAAGGATAAGAACTTCTTAAATAAATTCATCTTCGATTAGAAGGAAACAAATTTTACCTAAGATATCAAAAATATATCCCATTCAGGATCAGGACTTCCATACCTACTCTTAGTATTATAGGTTCCTCATTTCAGCAGTATCTTCTATCTAGGATAACATTTTTGTACACTTCTGTCAAAGTACATACTTCAGATTCAAAACATAAACATAACCCTACTTCTTTGTTTATATAACTTAGATCAATAATTGCACGAACATGTGAAACATTGACTGAGAATTTAAAATGAAGCAAAAAAAAAAATAAAACTTGAAATTTCAATGAATTAAAATATATTAGTCTTATTGGTATTTATTTTTACTATGGATGTAAATTTCAAGATATTTTTTATAGAATAAGAATGGTCATTTGTTATAGTCTAAAAATATTGTTTATTAATTTATACATATAAATATACATATGTATGTATATTTATGTATATGAAGATTGTATACAGCGAAATTCAAAACATTTTATATTCGCACATAAAACATTATAAAATAAACATGACTAACCGGAAGATCTTACTTTGCTTAATTAATAAGTGTCCGAATTTACATTAAACTTCTATATTGGGCTGAACGGAGATTTTATTAAACCGTTTATTTCTTGTGAATCTTATTTCTAAATTATTATTTATTTCGGCTGAATAAGATATTTTTCTATTTCAAATAAGTATAAATTTCAGGCTATAGGTATTTATGTAGATACCTTTATGTTTCACCACTTTTTATAAAACTAAAAGCTTGAGTCCAGTTTAGACAAAAAAACTTTAGGTGTAAATGTAGGTAACACAACAGTCACTTTATTTTTTAACTATTTCCGATAATTTTCAAAAAAGAACCTTTCCAGCCAAAGGTTTAGGACATACAGAACAGAACACTCTTAATAGGTATACAAATCTAATTAAAACTCAACCAAGAGAAAATGAAAATGATAAATCGAGTTATTCTCCTAACTTGTGTCTTTCTATTGCTCTTCTTTAAGACCAAGAAAGAAAAAAAATCTGATCTATTCAACAATATAACAACTTTGAATGAAGAACTGTGCAAAAACCGTCCACACACAAACCGGCTTGGTCTTTATTCTTTATAGATAAGTACCAATTGCCTGATGATGAGGTTAGCAAACATCTCTAACGATTCTTTTATTATTAATTAGGTACGTTGAACTTGCGTCTATTCAAAATGACAACATCTCAAAGATATCGAGCGATTTAAACTTTAATAATAACCACATTTTACACAAGAGTCATCATCGTAAGATTCACCAGATTCACAGTTGAGAATATACATATAGAAAACACATAAAAACATACCACGCTATTCTGAAAAAAACGCCAATACACCTTATATAATATAGATGTTGCTTTATAACGTTAATCCGTGAATAATCCAAGTGTAAACAAATGACAGACACTTGTTAAAATACGAATTGTTGCACTTTTTCACGTCATCTTTTGTTTTAAATTGTCTTCGGTCATTTGCATAATACCACGCGCTCCGGTCGCCGCGCCGAGCCGAGCCGGACAAACGAACAACAATAAAAATTTGATCAACAAACAAACCCAACCGAACTGCGATCACTTTTCAAGTTGAATGTCATGCCAATAGCGTCGCGAGCGCCACCACTCACTATTGTTATCTGCGCTCTAGTCGCAGACTTCATACCTACCCAGCCAATACCAGAAGCGACCTAAAGTGGAGCCTCCAAATCAACAAATAATATAAGAAAGAAACAACAAAGTGCGAGTAAGAGTAATAATAATAGTAATCGCAGCGTAGGCCTTTCCGCCTCTATTGGGCATTGGGGAACCGAAAGCCGAACCCGAACGTGCACCGACTATCCGCTTAATTATTGTGTTTAGTTGTAGAACGACGCACGATACAAGATACTGAAGTCCGCTCTAACTGCTTTTGTGAGTGCGCAGTTTTTTTTTTGTAATCAATTTTTTATCAACTTTCTTTGATGTTAAGAGGCGAATTTACGATCGCGTTACAAGGAGAGATTAGAATAGTCCATCTCCTTGGTGCCTGGTCCTTCATCATTACGCAGGAGCACGAACACACTTTTTGTCATTACATCAATGGAGCAGGAACGGATAAAGTAGAACTTACACAAACAAAATGTTGTTGAATTAAATAGCGTTGGCAACCCCGAAACAACGATGACCATGGTAAATGGACACGAAAGTGCGGAAGAAAGATACTTATTGAAAGATATGCGGGCGAGGATGGATGAAGATAAATCTGGTTCTGGTTTGTGTATCCGATCTAACGCTTGCATAGGTTATTCTTAAAATTAGACGCTCGCTCTTAGCAGGCAGAGAAGTTAGCAACACCCAAGCATCTCGGAAAACAGGTTCTATTAGAAAACCAAGACGGCCCAGCCCAGCAGCGGGGGGTAGAGGCAGCGCGGAGACAGCGAAGTAACGTTCAATAGATTCTCAATTATGTAATATTTTTCTCCTTGCTTACATTTCCTTTATTCTTTGATCTTCCCATGAAGTTCAGTGTTAATGTCGTGTGAAGTCGAGTTTTATTTTGCTTGCATCAGCATCAACATCAGCACAAGCACCAAAAGAGTCGTCGTCGTCGTTGCCTACTGTTGCGTCGTCGCCCTTCGGTATCAATTTGATTTGATTGAATTACGTTCATTAATCCAATCTGTTTCTTTAAGATGTTTTCTTCACTTAGTTCGAAGCGCTGAGCTGCGCCGCTGTAACTGGCTTTGCTGCTCAACGCTGGCACCGATATTGGAGCTGGAGCTGCTGTTCTCGCTGCACTTGGGTTGCAGAATTCGTTCACAAATTCACACTTCATAATTCAGCTTTGGTTGATACTCGTAATGACTCCAGACCTTGATGGTAATGAATGACGGACGGACAGAAAGAAGATCGAGCACTGAAGCTACAGCGCGTGTAATAACAACAACATCAACAGCAACAACAATAACAACAATAACAACAACAACAACTGACATCAACTAGCGTACGCGCTTAGATTGGTTTTTATCAACGCGTGAATTGTGTTCTTAAGTTACGAGCAAATTGTTAATTGTGTGGAGAGAGGGATAAGATTACATTTTATGATATTTTTTGCTTCCTTTTACGATGCTGACGCTGAGTGTGCTATTCTTGGCACAATAATACTACACTCATAATAATTGCAATTTCTTTCGTTGTGATTTTTTTTATTTTTACAAAAATATTTTAATCTTTCGTCTTATTTGTGGGAATGGGAAATTATTGTAAGAACGGGGATCACGTCAACGAGCTATGTACATATACATACATATATGTATGTACATAATATATTTTAAACAAGTTTAATCGATTTTAAACAAAAGTCTTGACACTTAGAACTCATGTGTAATGTCATGCGTCATGGCTCATGGGCGATATTTTGAATTTTTTCGATAGTTTCACTTTGAATAAGAAATAAGTAAGCATTTTTATGTTTCTTGAAGCAGTTTTGCACGAATCGGGTTAGCTTTTGGAAAAGCCCAATCAAAATGAAGGCCGGAAATATATTGTTTAAATATGTATGAAGTTTTCCTTAAATGTATGTCTGTGCATGCAGGGGATTTATTGATATAATAATGTGTATTATTGAAAAGATATCGTTAAAAAGGAGAAGAGTATCAGACAAAGTAGATAGACACAATTAAAAGCCTATTTTCTATCGGACTTTTGTATTTGATATCTAGATAATAATGAAACGCGTGGCTGTTCTGGGGGGTTATTATGAAAAACGAGAATCGTAAAAATTACGATACTCGTATTTTTATTTACGAGTGCTTCAGCTCTCGTTCAGCTTTTTATATTTTGACATTTGTTAATAGGAGTGAAGTTATTTGGCTTTCAAAAAATTACCTTTTTCGTTTTTGCCTGGCAATTTTTTTTGCTTTCTATTTTCGTATCTTGTAATCGCTCTTCGCCATGACTTTCGTTTCTTCGAGTTTCGTTTTTTCTGCCGTTCGTTTCGTAATTCATAATAAGGGCCCTGAAATGTATGTTTGGATGTTTGACAAAGTCTTTAGGTATAGGTATATTTAAAATTGAACAACCAAAATTCTTATTCTGTGGTATTTGGAAATAAAATCTCGCGTTCCCAAAAAGATAGGTATGGGCTGGGCAGAGCTAACTTCGATAATTTCATATTTACAAATTGAGAATTATAATGTTTATACAACTGTCAGTAACTGAATTTAACTTTTTGAATGACAAAAGCTGTGTTCAGCATTGGAATCATTTAAAATAACAAAACAAGGGCAGTATTTTAGTATTTATACATAATAAGTTCCTACATAAGTAATGAACTCACTATATATGAATTCGTATACCTATAACATATCATTAAATATGAAAATATGTTTTAAGTCTAATTTAAACAAAAACCTACTGACAAAATATAATGAACATTTAAATTTAATCTATTTTTTGGAAACAAATGTTTAATGAAACCACGGCAGCTTGAAATTAAAAATTTGTAGAAGTAGGTATAAACTTTTTCAACAAAAGATTGTGCAAAAATTTCTTTTGAGAAAGCATTCAAATTTAAATAACTAATGACAAAGTAAAATTAATAATATTTCTGAGTTCTGAATGAATTGCCATAACCTGACACACACACAATCGAATGCGGCAGAAAAAACCTCTTAGCGCAACTTTTAAATTAAAGGAAATTAGCTATAACGTTTATTGCAGGGCAATATTTCACGAATTACAATTTAATTAAATGTTAAAATGAAATCGCATTGGAAAACAAAAAGAATCAAATTCTGTAACAGAATTTAAAAAAAATGGGGAAAAGTCTTCATAGTCATAAATTTTATTGAAGACGTTAATAAATCGATTTGAAAAACTTTATCCACCTTACGCGTGAATGTCAAGCAAGACTCTCTCATAGGAAATATTAATATAAAACAAGTAAAATAAAATTTAAAAACAAAAAAAAAGAAATAAGGAAATATAAAAATTATAAAATTCTGCGACCCTTCACTTGGCATCAGAACGTGTCGATTCCGCGTGCCAGTAGACTGCTATACATAGGTATAGTAGAAAAATCCTGTAAAATATTTTGTCCCCTTCGGCCATATTGGCGATATTGGCATTTCCTCCAATGGCCAGTTCACATCACAATGTGGCTGCAGTTGGAGCTTTCTCTTAGAATGGTGACGGGTGGAAGGGGAGAATTATTAGCAAGAATGTTTCTTTCTTCGTGTTTCATTTTTTTTTTTTTTTTTTTTGAATTAAGCAATCCCGTGCTTTGAGCTTCCCACTCTCCATAAGGTTTTGATTTGAGGGTGCTTTCAAATATGGACAATCCTATAATCGTTTATAATCCAAAATACATTTCCGCCAGTTCTATTGGGGTTTGATATAACCGACTCGACTCCACTCGACCCGACATCTGCCTCATGCTTCATTTTACACTGTTGTGTTGGGCATAGGGAAATGGCTTTTAGTCGCACCCATTGGGGGCTGCATTTTTTGTTGGCGCAAAGCGGACTCATTGTTTCTTGAAAGCAATGCAATAAGCAAACTTTTAAAATGTCCCATAAAGAAGAAATGTCGCATACTTTTATGACAATATTGGTTGCTGTAGACGTTCAAGTTTTGCTTTACACCGATATATTTTTGTATCTCAATATTCGTTGTATTTTTAATCATAATGAATGTACATAAGTATGTAGTATGGATATGTATATAACATATATTATTAACTTATAGTGTACATCAGTCAAACGCATGATTTTGGATTTAATCAATTGAAGGTAAGCCATGTTCATAAGATAAATTATGTAGGGGGAAGCCGGAGACTTGGTTATATATACGGGAGGCTTGAGCCACTCTCAATAATTTACTAAATATCCACTTAAAAATTTAATGAGTAAACTCAAACGTTGCATAGATACATTTACCCTTTACCAGCACACAAAAATAATTAGGCATCTTAAGTTGACTTTGGCTGTTGAAAGTGAAAGGGGATTTTTGGACCAAAAAGTTAGTTAAAAAAAAATTTAGACTTTTTATATAAAAGTTGAATAACTTTAAATTCTTATGTTAATTTTCCATAATACTTAATTACTATGAAAGATAGTTATGTTTTTAAATTTTAATTAGTTTTTTTTTATAAAAACGTTAAACAGAGTTTTTTGTTCATTAATAATTAATAATACTGCATTCATTTTAATAACATATGAACTGATTGAATTATTTGTTTTGTTGTTTTATTCGAAGAATTTAAGTATGATCAAGTCTCCCCAAGGCGGTGATCAAGTCTGCCTGCTAAGTGGGAGACTTGAGCCAAAAATCTGTTCCCAATCATTTAGCATTTGGAAAAAATCACTTGCGTGTGTGTAAAATTTATGAAATTAATATTAATGTAGATAAATGTATATCTTTAAAAAGGTGTATCCAACATGTGGCTTAGATAAACAGAAAAGATATTATGAACGATTTAACAAAAAGTGTCTAAAGTCTCCCGCTTTGCCCCTATTTATCAAATACCGAATTTTGACGTTGCTATAGACTTCCTACACTTGGAGTGTCAATTGAAGAGCTTGGAAATTGAAGATGTTCAGACGATATGCCTGCTAAGTTGTTTACTAATTACGTTTTTGGAAAAGACATCAATTTATATCTTTACATAAATAAGTATGTATTTAGATGTGAGAGATAAGTATAAGAATGGGAGAGAAATTGAAGTTTTTATGCAGAAATGTATGACCTTTCATCTCCAAGAAAAGCGAACATTTAAAAATTTGTCAGTTAGCACTTTGATATTCTTAGCGCTCTTCAATTGTTAAAAGCAATTTTTATTCAAATTTACTGTAGTACATTGTACATTCATGTATATAGTTGAATATAGCTTGTGAAAAATCTAATATTGTCTACATTATATAGGTATATGTAGCTGTAAATGTCATTACTTAAATCTTTCATTTTGTAGGTTAACAGATTTTGAAGACGAGATCGCCATGAGAACACAAGCTGGATTTGGGCATAAAACCTAATGCACAGGGCATAAAATAATGAGATGTTAAATTGAGTTGCGCTATAACAAAATTATATCACAACCTTTATTTATTTTTAAGAAAAAAAATTATATTTCTAATTTACTAAACTTTGTATGAGATCATTAAAACAGAACGAGTGTTTAAAGTATGTAATTGATGTTTTTTTTTTTGTGAGACAGCAGAATGTCAAGCAACAGTTTACTTACCACACCTCGTTGGTGTTTATATTTCATTGCATATTTTTAGGACATTTTCGTGAAAAATTTAAATCAAAGGATAAATTGTATGAAGTTTGTATTTACATATGTACATACATACATACTTTGTCTTAAGGCTCAAGCTCAAGTTTTCTAAGACTTCAGTGTGTTTAGTTTAAAAATAAATTAATTTTAAAATAAAGTGGGTCAAAATCGAGTGATGTAAAGGAGTCAGTTACATACATACATACATACATACATACAAGTGAAACTAATATAAGCGTGTTAAAAAGAACATTAGAAGAGGCTTAGAGACGTGAACTAGCCTCATATTATTTATTAGTCGGTTCACTCAGCCTGTACCTGTACAAGTGTACAATAATATTTATACAAGATAGATATGTTACACAAAAATTTGTAATCAGATGGGTTTTTTTTATTGATATACATACATACTTACCTACCTACTAGGAACTTACCTTTTACCTATTTAATAATTATCGTAAAGGGTAGAGTGGTTTTTTTTAAGAATAAACAATTTGTTTGAAGAAAATTTACTTTGAAACATGATTTTGGTACTAAGTCTGTAATGCTTGATGTTGTTATGACAATAAAACTAAAACTATAAGTCAGATAAATATAAACATACATAAATGTTACTCTGATATGGTAGGTCTAGGTAGTTTATATAATAGGTACATAAATTATATACAAAAGTCTGAAAATGAGAAATACCTTTTTAAGGTAATTTTTTGAAATGATTACATGTTTTGAAATGCATTTTTTTCAAACACGTTTTGTTCAGCTCTTTTTAGGCAACCAAAGTAAAATTCAATATTAAGAGAAATAATTTAATTGCCGCTGAAAATAAAGACATTTTAAAAATACACAGTTCACCAACTCCCCAAACCCTAACCCTAACCCTCCTTTAATTCTCAGTGAAAAATGATTTAAATTTGAATTCGATAAAACTTTCTCTTGCAAAGTGGGGGGTTCTGTCCTTTTGCTTTGAGACAGTTTGGAATACTCGTATACTCATAAAGATACAACAAGTGAATTCACTGCTAAATTTAGTATCCTTGTTGGGATTCATTGTTTCTATTTTATTCATAACGACGTGTCAGCCATAATAACAAATTCCATTAATTCGGAAATATTCATCATGATGAGTACGAACGAAGTACGAACGCCGCGCAGAGAGAGGAGATGAAGTGCGGAAGAGGGCATAGTTACAGAAAGAGGGGGACTCGGAAAATTAATTACTATTTATACAAGCACTGGGCTATTAATAATAACGAAAAAGCACGACTTAACCGCGCGACGCGAGCGACGGAAGGGTTGTTTCCAAACCGAATTTTGCTAAAACATTATTTACCATGTTTTTACTTGTATACCTACAGTTATACAACACACTTTTATGCACTCTGAGAATTGCCGCTTGTTGATGAGGCAATGGCAATGCCATACAGACGGTACAGATGTGATGTAAAAGTGGGGAGTGGCGCGTAAACGCGTACCCTTTTGGCAACGAATTGGCGCCAAACTCCCGCACATCTATATCTCCCACCATTAAGCTGTTTTAATGAAAATAAATGCTCTTAATTAATAAACACGCATTTTGAGGTGGCAGATATGTTGTTTCCGACGCAATCTATATAGAATACCTTTACCATGCAAATACAGCATCATAGGACTAGGAGGGGTGCAAGCAATAAGCGGCAGCTAACGATAATAATTTTGTTAAGCAGGGATTTTTATAAGCCTACAAAATGGAGTGATACGAAATGCTCGGCAACAAATTATAAAAGCAATAAAATTAATGAAAATTGTGTGTGATTTTACAGTTTTTTTTTATATATTTGTGGAAGGTGAAAGTTTGAATGTGGAGGGGATGTTAATTCAAGGATATAAACCGATTGGTTATACATTATTGAATTATAGATATATATTTTTTACATTTTTGACTGCCGCCTTATTCCTTCTTTTAAATATTGGCAAATGAATGAATGAATGAAATCTGCGTTTTATGGACTTAATTTTTAGTTTTATATACAAAAGATAAAATATACATCATATTTGTTTGTAACAGAACTGACTCGCTTGCCACTAACAGTTGGCGCATATACTATAGACACTCCACAAGAGCGATATCAGTCAAAGGCTAATGTCGTTTTCAATTGGCAATCTGGAATCAGAAAAAAGCATTCTCAAAGCGTTCAATTGGGCAAAAGTGACAGTTCTAATTCTGAAAAAGAAGAGATTTCTCTTCTGGATTTGAAGTCAGTAGCAAAAACAGAATCACTCACACATTCAAAGATTTAACATGTCACACTTGACAAATGTCATATTTTTGAATTAACAAATTGTGCGAACTGTGAAGTGATTGCTTGAAATTAAAACTAAACTATAAAAAATGGATAATAATATTGACAATATCTTAGCAATCGTTCCTAATTTGTTAGAAACATTGTTGGAGTCGTCTTGCTCATCTTCTTCATCAAGTGATAACGATGCAAGTGATGCAGTTAATTTTCTATTGCAGGAGTTTTCCAAAAAGCCAAGATTGCAAAACTACCAATACAGTCACACCAAACTTCAAATTTTTCAGAATTCACAAAAACTGTTCAATTGGGATTCTGCTTCTACTTCTCATTGCGGATTGCCAATTGAAAACAACATAATTGTGATGCCAATATTAAACTGCTGCCATTGAGATCATATATGCTATTCGATTAGGGTTTAGAGCTTCCATTAAGATATAAAGTTTGAACAAAGTAAAAATAGCTCTAATAATCACTCAAACTTAACCGTTATTTCAATATTCAGTGGCTCTTTGGGCCATATTCAAACAAAATTAAAATGACATGGGTATCTATTGGGTATTCACTACTAAATTTAAAATCTACTCACTTCTGGTTATCTACAACTTATGAGCACTCACTGATGGAGAACATTCCACTCAATTAGATCTATATAGGATCTATTATACAATAAAATTGTGTTTTATTCAGTGCAGCATTCAAGTGAATAAAACGATCAAACTGACTTTACATATATCGCCAGCACAGCTGCCAAGGGAATTTAACAAGCATTTCCATGACATAAAGGTAAACCAAATCCTTTCTGAAATTAATGTTAAAAATGTAAAGCCAACCACAAAAAATTATTCCAGAAAAAAAAACAAGATCTATTACCCAAAGTGGAACTGCCGATATTTGATTTAACCATATTCGGGATTAAGCTTGAATACGTTTACAAAATAAATAGCCCAAAATATGTTTCAAAACAAGAACTTATATATTCCTTTCACACAATCAAACGGGGCACCTGAGACCCGCTGCCGCTAGTTCACACCTCCCTGCAAGGCACGAATATAGAAACCCCAGATATTATGACAATGATGACGCCACATAAAATCTCATCAATATGTGTCGATACAGCAATGTCTATATATGGCCTTAACATGTCCAATTCCACTCGTATGCCGAACCCTTTTGAAAGCCTAATCTGCCAATAACTTTGCATTTATTCAATTTAAATTTTCAGCATTGCCATTTCCAACAAGCTATTCTTTCATTTCGGATGGGGGTGGAAAAGTTGATGGTAGTTTGAGTCTTATATTTATACCTACCTACCTTAAATAAAAAAAACATAAAAAAGGATTCCATAATGATGGTGAAATTCGGACAGCATAATCCAGGGACCTTATCTATATGTAGGTACATATACATCCGTATTCCGTAGGTATTGGAGAACAGGTTAAATGGCCATTGAATTGATGCGCCTTCCTTGTAAGACAATCAAAGGCCAACCCTCATGCCCACCATTACCATTGGCTTGTATATTAAGTAAATACAGCCCTCGCTATTTCGATTTTCGTTTAGGTATGGTGCAAGGAAAATTCGTAATTTAATATCTATAAATGGACCAGAGCAAATCCTTGCTGAAACCCTTTGTTTACCCGTTACCCATTTGTTTTATATATCGCCCGCTTCATGCCAGAAACAAATGTTGTCATTGAGTGCCGTAAACCGCTGCGCTCTTAGGTACATACATATGCGTATATCGGTATGTACATTGTACATACGAATGTATATACATATATATACTAAGGGTGAGTGTACAAAGTTAAAGGATTTAAAGTTGAAAAAAAAGGGTTCAAGGCAATAGGTCTAAATCAAATCGTTTTGTGGTCAAGTTTTAGGGCCTCCGGATGTCAGTTAGAAAGTATTTGCACCCTTTTTTTATTGAATTTGTACAGTGGAACGGGAAAAGGTTATTTTTTAATAATATTTTTTGTGGAATATGTTTTTGGCATGTTTTGCAATACTCAATGAGAATAACACACAAATATACACACATATTTACCGACTTGTGCTGCCACTTCGTTAGATTCGTTTCAATTGATTTCTGATTGATAAATTTAGGGTGTTAAGTTAAATGCTGGAGGTGATTTCTTTCTTCCTCCTCTATAAAGAAAATTACTGAAGAAAAATTCGAAGAAGAAACATCACTTTGATATGTTAATGGTTTTTTGGAAGAATTTGTCATTTCAAATGCGATACCGTTGTTGCATTACATTTCTAAAAATGTTCTTTATTATTTGTTAGATGCCAAATAAAAACAGAATGCACGAGGAATAGAAAAGTGATGTTTCACTTTTACGTTTTACCACAAATATCTACCTTTCTTGTTTGATAGCTTGAAATGTTCATCATCTTCTTAAGCTTTGGTTTTACATTTGTAACGTCTTACCCATCTGCCTTCATTTAGGTCAGATTAGTTAGGTAGGTATATTATAGACAGTTACTTTTTTCATTTTTTGTTTCTTGGAAGACTTGATTTATTCTGAAACTATGTTTATTTGTTTGGAATCAGTTTTGTCGTTAAAGCTGAATATCATAAAATTATTTTAATTAATTTAAAACCATAGAAATTTATAAGTATACCAAATTAAAATTTGTAAATAGATACCTACATATTAAAGTTAAAAGTTATAATTAAAACTGAACCGTTCTTTCTCATTACTCTTCTAAACAACTATCGTATATAGGTTGGCTTAGCTTAGTATGAATATAATTTACATCTACATATAAATACATACCTTTCCTAGTACAATTCTTCTTTTTAACAATTATCTAAACCAATCAAAATCTAAGACAAAACTAGACACTAAAGTGAGTAATCTTAACTTAAAACGAAGCCACATAATGTTTAGTACTTGACTCTGAGCAACACCAATCTCTCCGAATACTTTAAAATCAATATAATTTTTCATCCTCAATTTTTCAATAAATACCTAGACCTACCTATACCTACATATGTATGTACATATGTACATATATTTATCTGACTACAACTAGCGAAATGCATAAATAAATACATATCAGCCCCAAAACCGATGTCCTTAGCACCAGTAAAGTGTTTTCTTGCCATAAAACCATTTAACAATAAATCAAGCAATAAAAGTCTTTTAACATCATCCTCGTCGCCCATTCTCTCTCAACAAAACAGAGCAAAACAAAAAATAAAAAAAAAACATTATACGCGAATACATCACCTCCCGGGGCGAAAAATTATGTGCAAATATAAGAAAAAGGATATAACAATAACTGTATTTAATACCCATATAGATACTCTTTTAATAATATCTTCAACAAGGGAGCAATTAAAATTGCCTGCAGAATGTTTTGTATAATGTTTTGGCTCATGGCACCAGGGCTATACAATACAGTTATATTAGAATTATAGATATGTACCCAGGAATAGGCTTCCAATTCCAACCAAGATCCCTGAAGTCTGAACAAGGCCTTACTTTATTCTGTGTGTCTTTTTTCATTCTTAAAAAAAAGGAAGAAACCAAATAAAATAATGGAAGTGCAACTTAACTTGGCAAGCTTCGGGGTATGTCGTATGTGTATGAAATACCGGAAGAGGCACACATGTAAGTGCTAGTTTAAAAGTGCGGTAAGTACCTACATGAGTTTACACAATACCTACACTTAAGACTCGATAAAAATTAATTTAGTTAAAAGCTTATAGTAAATATACAAAATACATACTTAACTTAACTTACAATTAAAAAGAAATTTAACAGATTAGGTACCTACTTCAGAACTCGATTTTATTCCGCCAAAGTTCAAGGCATTTAACCTGTTTTCTGGCCTCATCATCTGTTTTATTTAAGTGTTTTATATAGGTACCAAAACGCAAACTCAAGTATATATGTATATCTCTTGGTTCTACTTTAAGCCCGGCAATAAATTAATAAATCATTTTGGAGAAATACAATTTAAACCAATCAAGAGGTTTATTTGGATATTCAAACATTTTATTGAATAATGCCTACATTTGTTCTTTATTCTTATTAGTATCTATATGTATTCGTATTCGCTATCTAGATTCTTAAACCATATTCCTTTGAGATGGAATTGATGTTTTTTCTTCAGACCTCTAATTATATTTAACATTTTTTATAGCCAGAGCCAATCTGTGATGAGTAATCTTATCTGCATACACATACATATATCAGCTAACTTTTTTTTGGAAACCTTTTTAGAAATACACGATATATAGATACTCTAAAGTCTTTGTTTTGTTTTTTTCGTTGTAAAAAAAGGCTCCTGCAATAAACGGGCATGTGTATTGTATATATGATGACCTATTAAAAATGCCATAAATTAATGACAAATCTTTGAATGATTGATACCTATACATTATGTAGAAGATTACATGACTGAAGTTGTGAAGGGAAGGACAGGACGGACGCCGCCGCCGTTGCCGAGTCGCCGCACCAGGATATTTAAAATTGAAAACAAAAATGTATCCAAAATATCTATGTATTGTATACCTACAGTCTGTTCCTGTTTTTTTTTTTTAATTCTTTTACATATTCATACACATATATTATGTATTTACATAACTATAATATAGGTACATACATATATAAAATACGTACATAAAAGGTTTACATAAAACAGGTAATATCCTTTGCCTAACTTTATTCCAAAAAATTACGGTGTGGATTTAAAAAAAATGCTTATACAAAAAAAGTTAAATGTTTTAAGTTAACCTATAGTGGCACCATCACTTACCGGAAAGTTTACGGACTTTGAAGAAAGACCGTGATATAAAAAATACTTTAATTGAGCTTAGAAATGTAATGTGAATTTATTCTGAGACAAAATCTCAAATATTTTCATGTCTGATATGTAGAAGTTTTTTTTTTACTTAAATCATCAGAAAAAAAAATAAAAAATATAACATATTCTATATTCTCGAACACTTATTTCGGTTGGCAGTTTCATTCACTCTTTCCAAAATGTTGTTAAGGCATTTGGAGTATTCAACGGCTTCTGGGTCAAACGGTTTTTGTCACTGTCTTACCATGATTTTCTGGTAAAACGGTCCATTCCCTTACAGTTTTCTTGTAATCACTCTCGATGCCTTTGAAAGCTCCAACATTGGCTGCCTGCATTAAATATGTTGTATTAGGTGGGAGGGAATACAAAATAATCTGATTATTTGAGTAGAATTCGCTTGAGTGCGAATAAGTGATAAGTGAGACTTGTTTCCGTCAACTAATACAAGTACTAGCCTTTTAATTTGATGTTCAATAAGCCAATTTGAAAAGTCGTTTGCAATGTATTCATAAAATGTTTCGGTCCGCATCCAGTTTCTGAGCGACCAACGACCCAATTTTCTGGCACATTTTTTTGACGACTTTCGATGGTACTTTTTGATAAGGAAAAACTACGACGGGTGGTGGCAATGTTTCATCACTGGCACTAAAAACTAGAAGTACTGCAATATTTTCTTTGTCGTTAGAAAATTTAATTTGGAGCTATCTTGGGCTGATAACATTTTCAGTTTTAGGTGCCAGGCTAGGTTGCAAGAAGTTTCGTCTCCGTTAAAAATGCGTACCTATAAAATCATCCAAAAGGTCTCTACAATTTTCATCTGTCAAATGTGTCTCCAATTCTTTGAACCAGTTTTTTAAACTATCTTTTTTGACAACAGCTCTGGCGTTCGATATAGTCTCAGGAGTTCGTAAAGTCAATTATCTAAATCTTGTTTCTCTTCAGAAAACTGTAGTACCATTTTTTTCCTGGCCTATCATTTTTAAAATGAGTCTTTCGTTTTCGTCTTCAATAAGTTTTTTGGACAACATCGAGAAGTTCATTATGTTTTCGTGGGAAACCACAATTGGCTATATATATTTGTAAGCCATTCAATAATTTTACACTCCTCAGCTTCAGTTAGCACACTTGGTGGGCCAGGTTTCTGAATTTTATCCACAACCCTGCCTTTAATTCTATCTTGCAGAGTTGTATTGTAAGAGCTCTGCTTGCTGCTCAAATGCCCATTGACTTATTGGGAATCCCTTTCAACGCTTCGGCTAACGGGGCTGCTGTGTATTTTTGCTTCTGAAGTTCCATTTTTGGAAACAATGAATTTTGCTTGCTGAAATTATATTTGTATTGTTGAGATACTTTACCCAAGCATAAAGAGAGTATGTATAATGTCTGTGAAGTTTTCAAGGGAAAAACGGTAAAATAACGAAAATACAGACATTTGTCTTAAAAGTGTTCGGTAATAGATGCCATTACTCTATACCTAAAGCTTTTATTAAAAGTATAAGCGTAGCAAATATGGCCCACCCTTAACTTTAAAAAAATGACAAATTTAACTGTAGGTAATTCATATTTGTTTTTTTTAAGAGGTCTTAGAAATTTTTTATGAAAAACATAAGAAATAACGTTACAAAAAATATTCACAAAAAATTAAAGGAACTTAATTTCACAACTTAAAATAAGTGTTGGTAATTAACCACTTGGTTTTACATAGTAATATGCACCAGGGTGATCCGTATATTACAAACAATGTTTTCCTTAGGAACAATCGCAACCGGCATCTATACCTGCAGCTTGGTATGTTGTTTTTTAATTCTTTTGAAGTCGAACATTTTTTTACGCTTTTTAGTACAAATTTGGTAGTTATTTTTTTTTTTATTTTTGTAAAAAAAGTGGTCCATATTAAATTTTTTCGGTATGTCAATTTTTTTCCAATAATGTAAATAGAAATACCAAATCTCTTTTCAACTCGATGTTTTTGCTTTTTCAAGATACATACACTGAGTTACAAAAAAAGTGGCGCACCTTGAAATTTTGCTATAATTTCATAAAAGATGGACAAAAAAATATTTTTTTAATACAATTTTGTTTTTTGAGGTAAAAATAAGTAATTCACATAAAAAAGGAAAAAAAAAGTTAAGAACCTACGAAAGGAGAATAAATTAACAAAAATAAGCAAAAACTTCATAAGTTAACATTTTAAATTTTTATTTTTATTTTTTTTTAACGAGTCTTGTTTCCTTTCTAATAGTGGGTATTTCAACCCCAAAAATCTAACAAATCTTTAATTCGCCTGGGAGTACCTTGGATTAGGTTCCTTAAGATAGTGTCGTCCAAATTGTCCCATTCTTCGATTAGAGCAGATCTCAGCCCACTAAGTGTCTCGGGAAGGGCAGGTCGCCTCCTAATCATTCGTCCCAGCATGTCGCATACATGTTCGATGGGATTAATGTCCGGGCTCATCACAGGCCAAGCCATCACGTCAAATTCGACTTCTTGCAAGTAATCAGTAACACACCTGGCAACATTTGGTCTAGAATTTTCCTGCATCAGAAGAAAGTTTTCGCCAATAAATGGTGCAAATGGAACCACATATTCATCCCAATTGTTAGTGATGTAATATTTGGAGTTCACCGACCCCTCTACTAACTACAGCTCGGTTTTTCCTTGTATGGAAATACCTGCTCACACCATGACGGAACCTCTCAAGAAATTTTCAAGCTGGACAACTGTTACCGAAGAGTATCTCTCACCTGATCGCCTCCACACTCTGCTACGTCCATCTGGCGACCGCAGATAAAACCTGGACTCATAAGTAATAAGAACTCTGATCCAGTCAACCTCGGTCCATTTTTAGCAAAGGCGAGCAAATTGTATCCGCTGGCGCTTGTGCTATATCGTGAGTCTTGGTACACGAAATGGCCTTCTTGCTCTCAGGCCACTCTCCACTAATCACCGCCTCACTGTTTGTGCATTCACAGCCCTCAATCCATAGGATCTAATTCTGTGATACAGCTCAACCTCTGTTTGATGACGATCTCAAAGGGTTTGAAGTACCAAATATCGATCGTCCCTTGCATCAGGTGTAGCTCTGGTGTGACCTGAACCTTGACATCGGGCTACGCCTGTATCTTAATGGTTCTTCTAGCGTCGTCTCCGGTTTTCTAATCATAACAGCGGCATACCGCACCATCCTCGGCCAAAGCCAACCCCCTGGCGAGTTCTTCTGCCGTTATTTTGCATATTTTTTTCACAAAATTATAAAAAACTGATAAATCAACCAATTAAAATAAGCCCAAGACATTTAACTTATTTAAAAATTTACAGGGTCACAAAAGCCAAAATCGGTACATCTTGCATCTGGTATGAAGAAATGATTATGTTGGGGTTTTTCCCAAAAGAAATTACGTATAACAAGAAAAATGGAAAAATAATTTGCAAACAAATACACAAATATACCACTTAACTAAAACAAAAATAAGCTTTGGAAAAACATAGCGGTATATTGTCAAAATGATAACAAAACATCAACAAGTATGACTGCGCCACTTTTTTTGTAACTCAGTGTACATATGTATGTAGGTACCCAGATATATCGATAAAAAATGGTATCTCGAACGTACAGACCTATAGTACTAACATCCTATATGGGAAGTTAAAACCATGTTTCAAATGCGTATGGCCTATACTGGGCCATATTATCAACACCCGGAATGGGCCTTATTATCGACACTTTGATATTTTCAATATTTTTAATTTTTAATACACTCAAATATGTAATTGAAGTTAAAGTTTTTATTTCATGTTTCAAAACGTAAAATATAACACTATCTAGGTATATTTTTTTAAACTTAGGTATTCAATTTTCAAAAAAATAGATGTTTATTCCAAAATGCGTATGTAAATTGTAAACTCACCCAAAAATTATAACGAAAACGAATAAAGGTAACACATTGCTTTTACTTTCATAACTGATACCTAACTGATTAGCAACTTAAAAAACAGTGATGCAAAACCGGTTTGCGTGTTTGATTTGAACGGTTAAAAAACAAATGTGGTAGGTAAGCCATAAAATTCCAACGTGGGCCTTATTTGCTTCACTTAGTCACTTACTCTATACTTTTAAACAAATAGGTATAGGTAAAAAGTTGTTACGTTTTTATTATTTAAAAAAAAATCTGATTTAGGTATAAAAATTGTGTGATTGAAAATGATCACTTTTCAAAGTTTTTAATTTTTTTATGCGTACATATCTCATTCTCAGTCACTAGGTAGGTAGTAGGTAGGTAACATATACATAGATAAGAACTTAATACCAAATCTACCTATTTATCTATGTACATATTTTAAATTATTAACTTACCTTTAATAATACCGAAGCCCTTTCTTAAAGGCTTTCATTGCTTAGATACCTTCAAGGAGAATCCAAAAAATATGCACCTACATATATGTACATATGTATGTAGTTATATGTACTATGTACCTACCTAGGTTCATTTCTCTTTATTTTAGTTATTAAGACTAAGTGTGGTTGGGAAAAATACGATACCTAGGTAGGTACCTATACTATTACGCTTTAAACAACAATGGATCTAGTAGTTCTCTACCTTTACTTACCTAAATAGAAATTTAACTTACCGAAATCCATTATATGGCTACGGCAACAATTAGGAACCTTCTTATTTTCAAAAACCATTAAAAAAAAAAACGCACATAGGTACCTTCAATATCAACACAACATCAATTTATCATAATTAACAATGAACGCATATTCAAAAGGTTAAAATACAAAATTAATTTCTCCGCAATAATAATACTCTTATTAAGTAATTTGGGAGGTTCCTCCGGCAGCGGCAGCAAATCTTCTTGAGCTCAAATTCGATCCCCGTCGTCGTCGTCGTCGTCGTCGTCAGATAGGTACCTACATATATAGGAATACGATACACAAAAGAATCGTAAATAGAACACCTCGCTCTTCAACAGGGGCTACTTGCGAAGAGAGATCATTAAGGCAACAATAGAAGCAACAATAACAAAACAACAGCAAGCCACCAGTGGCAGCCAGATACATATCGTCAATCGTGGTTATGGACTAGGCAATGGAAGAGGCTGAGCATGAGGGGTAAGCAATATTAACTGCTTCTTTATTTACCTACATCGTTATTCTATCTCATTTTCACTTCATTCCCACCCAACTGCCGCATCAGCATCAGCATCAAAATCAAACAGAAAGCAGAAACAGCGAATTCAGTTCAATAAAAAGTTCACAGCACCACACTGCACACTTCTAGGACAGGATAAATTCTGAGCGTTCTGTGTTCATTCTTCATTGCAGGCCGCCAAGGAAAAACAGAACACATACACTTCTCTGCGTTTAATGGGCAACTCTGACGGGTATAAATGACAATGGCAGTAACTCCGCCTGTCGAATTCCGGAATAACTTGGAATAAACCCATAAACCGCTTGTTCCAATGGACAACGCATGTTCCAAATGGCTGCTGCCTTTTCATAATGGCGAAGTTCATTTCCCTTCCTAGCCGGGGAAGGCGTGGCCTCGAATGGTTCACATTGGCAATGGTGTGCGGGAAGGTGTTCCTTTCCCACTTCAAATTAATTGCAATGGAACGGAATGAAACTGAGAAAAGTGGTGGTTTTTTATGGTCCTGCAACTGTATTAGTTTGTTAATAACTTTCTACTCTAAACCAACAACCAACCCTACTTCTTCTCCTTCTCCCTTTCGCATCGATCGAGGAAGTTACTGCATCACTACAGTACTCAAACAGTCAAACGTCAGACTCACTATCCGACTACCGGAATCCCAGAATAGCATCTCAGTCTCAGTGCTCGGTCTCGGTCTCGGTTAATGAAATCTAATTTCGTTTCAATTCTCAATTCATTTTTACTTAGTGGCTCTCCGTATCCGATCCGAACGCACACACGTAGAATCAAGTGGAACCGTTGCCGTTGTTGTGTCAAAGAATTTTGTGTTTGGTTTAGCTCATTGAAAAAACGTCGGTAGTCAATTTCGAAATCATTCTTTGATTTTGGGCCTAATCATTAGGACACGGCAAAACGGTAGCTCGCGAGCAGCTTTTTTCGTGTGAAACTCTTCCGTGTGAATGGACGTTAAGGTGTTCATACCTACAGTGCTTCTAAGTCCTTAAAGTGGTTCACTCAAAATATCTACCTATGGGATAACAGTGAATTATTAGAAAATATTAGATATATTGAATTTTGAAAAGATTTGGCTATTGTCATTGTGAATTGTACCTTTTGATAAATTAGAAAAAAAGCTTATTTAATGCTTAATCGGCCGTGTTAACAATAGATATTGTATACAATTTCCGAATCGTGTTAGTTCGATATCTCGTCAATCTGGGTAGCCCGTATTTGACTGCATCAGCTTCGGGCTCCGAAAGCCCCAAGTTGTCAAGGCCGGAACACCATTTGATAAGCGGCGGTGACCCCAAACAATTTCATTTGTCTCCCAGTTCTTCTTTCAATTTCGGAGCATTTCGAGCGCCGGTGGGATTCCCTTTCGGAGCACATCAGTTTTTTAACGGCAATATTTATCCGAACTTCCGTGAAGATAATCCTGAAAACAACAATCTGGATTTAATAAATCCGTATATGCGTCACAACAGTGGCGGATACGCGGCAGTTGCGAACAATCACAGCCCACCATTGCACTCAGGGCCTAACGGTTACAATAATTCAGACAATTCCCCGCAAGGAGATTATTTGCCGCAGCACAATTACGGAAAGCGAGAATCGATTTTGGATTACCACAACGCTTACAATAACAATAATAATAATCTGCCTAGTTCCTTGTTGAAAAAGTCCTCAGAGGAATTACCATCGTCGCTGAAATCCCGCTCGGAAGAGGAAAACGCTCCCACACCACCACCGCCTTTGTGTTCTGTTGATAGTGCTTATCGAGGAGATTCCTTAGCGTCATCCCGTCTGCATTCGGAGAGCCCCACCGATTGCAATCCGTACAGTAACAATAACAATCGAAACAACCGCAGCTACGAAAACTCCAGCCCCGTCGACAGCACCAAATCATTCTCTGTGGTCAGCCATCGGAGTAGCGAAGAGGCAGGCAACAATAGCGAATCAAGAAGTCCCCCGCGCAGCGATTACAGTCCGGAAAATCTATCGAACAAACGGTACGTTGGTTCCGGTACGATGTTGGATCATAAATTGCCTTTGAGTTTCCTGGGACCGCCGTTGGCGGCGCTACATTCTATGACTGAAATGAAATCGGCCGTCGGCGTCGGTGGAAATGGCGGAGGTGGCGGCGGAAGCGGCAGCGGACCCATTAGCAGTGCCTTAGGGAACTCGAATGGCTCAAATGGCGGATATGGTATGAGCAGTAACCACCATCACAACTCGACCACACATACACAGGGTGCAGCGAATCCGCATGGAATTGATACGATATTGTCCAAACCGCCACCACCTGTGACGTCGGCGGGATTAAGTGCTTTAACTGGAGGTAAGTAAAATTTACATCTGATGACACTTCAATCACCATGATCGCCTTGAAGTTATTATTTTAGGCCATGATAAGAAGACTGAACTTCTCAATCTCGTAAATAAATACTTAGGTACCTATTGTTGCTAAAATTGAACCTTCTTGGTGCAATATGCAGGCTTGATGAATACCTACATATAGTGGCAAAAAACAACTTGAAAAATTAATGTTTGTCCAAAATTTAGTATCTCCTCTGAAGATTTTTCATCTGTAGCTTTCTGAGATCATTTCGAGCCTGTAGTTTATTCTATTACTGAATATGCGTCGGCAAACCGCAGTGCCGCCTATCAAAATAGGTATTTAAAAATAATAAATAAGATAGATAGGTACGCTTTTAAATGCAATTCAGAATTTGTGGATGAACAGAAGATAAGAAAAAAAAGTACGAAAAATTTTGGAATGTCTTAAATAATTTAAATGAGTTTGTTTTGAAATAAAGGTATAAATAATTGAAATTTAAATACCTAGGTAACTAACTTTCAAGGTTTTTGCGGTGAAGGGTTTTTGAATACATATTATATTGCAACACATCTTAGAACAAGGTTATAATGCATGTAAGATGAGAAAGGAAGAACAACGTCCGAAAGAAATTCATGTAAAAAGAAACAAATGAGTTGCACGTTTTAGAGTTTTGTGAAAAAATGATATATGTATGTGTACCCTTAG
Source organism: Scaeva pyrastri (assembly GCA_905146935.1). NCBI lineage: Eukaryota > Metazoa > Arthropoda > Insecta > Diptera > Syrphidae > Scaeva > Scaeva pyrastri. Next base: position 896,116 of record LR989927.1, on the reverse strand, counting down.
TTTTTTCCTTAAATATGAATGTCTTGAGTCGAATACTCAGTATTTATTGGCTCATATCTACATAAGCTTAAGAGCGGATTCAGGCAGATCACAATCGATCGTTCTTTCTTTTATTTTTCTATGGATGTGATAAAAAGAACTACCGTCTATAGTCTAACGCGAAAATTTTAAAGATTCAGAATCCAGTTTGACATCAGGAACAAAAAAAACGAGATAAATCAGATGAACTGAAATTTGTAGAAAATACACAATAAATTATGAAGTTTCGCTTAAAGAACTGTCAAAATAAAAGTGAGAAGTGAGCGCAGAAGCTCACTTAAAACTTATACAAATATTTATAATACCTTTCCACATATACATACATACAAATGTATGTAGGTCATCATAAATCGCACCCTTAAAATAAGAGTTACCTATAATTCAAAATTCCTGTATCCAATTTCGCAATAAATTGGTCTTCTGTAAAAAAAAAATAATAATTTCCAAAAACCAATGTCAGAGATATCTATGTATATATACTCCATCTTAGTCAACTGAAGTCTCTACAGTTTAACATAATGTACCTACATAATGTTAGTTTTCTTCTTTACTGGCGCGAAATATCAAAATAGTTCACATTAATTGGAGACCTATTCCGATGCATTGCAACTTCCCAAATTTTGTATTCAGTTATCGCTGTTTTCGTCCGTTATTTAGTCAAAACGACATCAACACAATAATGCTTTCGCTTCCTTACACACGTGAGTCGTTGCTTTATTTTTAGAGTTCCATGAAAGGAATGAGGGATTTTTACTCTAAAAATATATTTAACTTCTAGTTTGATCGATGACGTTACGACGACTACAACTGTCAATATAAAAATAATTATAATGTAAACATTATGTACATAAACCGTTCACTTTTTTGCAGGCGGAATTCCCCGTTTCTCAATAGCTGCTGCTGCTGCCGGTATGGCGCAATACCTGTCACAAAGTCAAGGAGCGCCTCTCAAGGCTCACGCTGGACACATTGTGGACCGAACTCATCTGTATTGGCCGGGACTTCAAGGTCTTGTCGCAAATCCGATGGCATGGAGAGAACGATTATCGAACACAAGTGAGTAATAATAAACTTGTACTTATAATTTTACTTATGTACCTACATACATATGTATACATATGAATACAATTGTACAAATGTATGCCCATAATCTTCTGATAATGAAAAAGTCAGGACTTATATGAGCCATATACGGAGAATATAATGAACTCAACTAAAATTTCAACACTTACGTCCATCCATACATATATCTCTGTATACATAAGTACATAAATGATAATGCCTCTGTCACCGCCTTTTAAATCAACGATTCAAGACATATACATAAATATTATTTTTGCTCATAATAATTGTCAACGATCGCGATCTTGGTTTGTTTTTTTAGGATCGCATTGAGTTGATTAACCTATATACTCGTAGGTATACAGTCTGGCTCGAAAAACAATCAACACTTATAACAATAATGATTGAAAAGAAAATTTTTACATAATAATCAAAAATTTGGGGTTTATTTAAAATAACTTAATTGAAAATAAATACATAGATGTACATACATATATTATCTAATCTTTCCAAAAAATACGAGCTTAAGACCGAAATCGCATTTTGCATTCGATAAACCAAGCAATTATTTGTTTTTATTAAAAAAGTATATATACATAGTATATTATTAGAACCTAATTTTGACTTTATTGAATAATTCTTGGAGATTTCTGAGGCAATAATTTTTGGAATGATATTTCAGTTTTCAAAAAATAGTTGTTTATGTATATGTACCTATGTATGTGACAAGCAAATTGTAAATCGATTTTAACAAATCTCGTTCAAGTTATGTGAAATTTTTGTATTTGTTTGACAGGCTTAATTTTTTTTTAACGTCAACAAAAGCCGACTGTCTTATCGTTATTAAACTTTTTTACATACATATATAAATTGTACATTTTTCAAAGCTAATAGTTTCTGAAAATTACAGAGAAAATCGCAGTTTCTTTTGAATTTGATATTTAAATATGAACTTTCATCTTTCTGAATAAGCTCGAGGTCGAGACTCTTAGACCGAGGTGTCATATGTGCGGCACATCCATCGCGCCCCTCCCCTGATCCTGTTCATATAGTTAAATTGAAAAATATACTTTTTTAAAAATCGTTTGATATTATATGTTTAACACAGTGCACAGTAACATTACGCCAATTTCTGGTGGCAGATTTATGTTTTAAAACACGAGTATTTCAAAAAGTAATAGTGATAAGTGATCGTGCGGATTTCTCAGTCACGATGTTGCACTGGTCAAGTGAGGATTTAAAATTCCATCCGCATTCAAAATTCAAATCGTTCAAGAAGAAAAATGTTTGTGAGACGTTGTCCAACATTTTCGTTCTGTGAATCCCATTTTTTGGATGGACGAGCCTTATTTTCATTTAAACGGGCAAGTTAATAAACAAAACTGCCGTTACTGGGCTCCAAAAACCCATAACCCTCGACTGAAACACCAAACTCAATTGAATCAAGTTTACTGTAGTCTGTCGTTTAATATATATATATAAATTATATAATTTCAAATAAAACAATAGGTATATCAAATAGATTTTTTTAAAATTCATTTTGAAAATATAAATCTGCTCTGTATAAGCTTTAAATATAATCTGCGGTAAAATCTTTGCACAAGCATAAGCTTTAGGAATATAATCTTAATAAATTATAGAAACATAGACATGGATGTATTTTTTTATGACCACTGTCAAAACAAACAAAGAAGCGAAAATGCACCAAACATGCACAAAATTGATACCAAAAACAAGCGATCATAAAAAGATGGTTTTGTTTAATTGAAGCAACGAAGTTTGATGACACTCTGTCATCTTATTGTATACGATATGTCAATGTTTTTACAGTTTCATAATCATGTATGTATTTTGGGAAATATTGGGTGCATGTGTTTTTCATATAACAGATCATCTCGTCATCGCCTCTTTTCGAACGCAAAATGAATTACATATTATGTGTCCGCCGCATTTAAATTATCTGCGGCAAAATGCATCCACACGCACAGAGCCCCGGAAAAGAATAACTCTTGGGAGTTCTTATATATCCCCCATCACCGTCATCATCAACAGACATAACACGTAGTGTGAAACATAATATTAAGCATAATTATGCGACCATAATTATGAATCGTCGAATGATTGATGGACACATACATATATAAATATTTTTAAAAACTATAAAATGTCATTGACAATCATATGACGGAACGTGATTTATTTAAATTAATCCTACGAGTGTAGATTTTGGGAAATCTTCATTGAAACATTTTCCAACAGAAAGTATGTACCTACACATAATGAATGATGTTTACATCTTCTTCGATACATAATCATATACATATCCATATATCATATCCACTCACAATGGAAATGGAAAAATATCTCTTTTGATCAAGTTAAGCGCAGACAGTTGGAATGATTTTAGCAAAATGAACACTGTGTATTGATATCGTGCATGCTATTTTCTTAGGTTAGGTTTTCAGAGGAAATATTGGAACTCTGTTTGCATTTTCTTTCCGCGTGCTATCTACTTACTTCCAGAAAAATATAAACGACCACATGATGTTTATTTGTTTGTTTAAACATTGAAGGTATTGCCTTTTGCTTTTATGCTTAAAAAAAAAAAAACAACAGGGGATCTTAAAAATTTACCAGTCAATTACGTGATATATCATTGATTTTGAATTTTTTTTAAAGTCAAAACAAATAAAGTGAAAAGTTTAGCCGTAGGACTAGCTATTGTAGACCCTACCTCAAATATCGAGATTTTTGTAAATTATTATTATTAAATTATTATGTATGTAAATGTATACTAGGGCCGGAATTCACAACCCTTAGATTAGCAATACCTTAAAAATAAGCCCGAAATACTAATCTGTTTTTTTAAGTATAAATATAATATCTAATAAATTTAAAATAATACCTAGGCATTTTTGTGTCGAAATTATAATTATTAAATCTAAAAGATTGACGAGAGTTCGGCAAATTTCGATCTCAAATACCTAAGTATACTTTCACGTCTCGGGTGCCTTTTCGGTAATAGTGTCTCGTCTCATCTTTGTTTCATGAACTAAGACAAAACTTAAATGGCGCCCGAGCAGAAAAAGTTATGAAAATACCCATTTTTAACGTATAAATGGGTAATACTAGCATTTAGAAAAAAGTATTGAATTTGTAATGATGACACAAAAATTAAACAGCTGATGCAATTGTAGTTTATTTTGACTACCTATTCATTTTCTTTATACATATTTTTAGGGTAAGGCTGCAAAAATTAACATTACAGAAGCTAAGTACCCTTATTACAGAAAAATACACAGACAAATCAACGAAAATATTGTGTTTATAGTCACCTACCCTACATTATGTATAGGTATCTACATATATACATATACATATATGTATGTAGATACATGTAGAGGAAAGGTCCCTAAAAAAAATACATAAATCTCCACATAACAAAATAATTCTGTAATGTTTATCAAAATCCCCTCATTCTCTTTTCACAACATGCATACATAATTCACTATAATGTTCATTTCATTCGATGAAAATCATTTTCACATATTTATGTATCATATCAAACCAGGAAAACATATACGCGCAGGCAAAATAAACATGTTCATCCGCACACACAAACACCCCCGTTTTCACATCTCATCCCGTGTCCCCTTTTTGTCAAACTCATCTAATAAATTCTCCATTTTGTAAGCAGCAGCTCCCACATTGTACAGAAACAGAGCTGAGGCAGACAGAACCTACACGAAGCACGATGAGATAACGTCCCTTGTATACACGATATATGTATGTACATATGTACATAAATGTGTGCTGTTCTGCTGTTCGCCCTGTTGAGACTTGAGAGCGCCCCAAAAATACGCCACGTCCATAGACATTCGAAGTTGGGCAGGGAGGCGAACGATGAACTGACATACGTATAATAATAATATATGATTGCATTATTTTCACAAACCGTTTTCTAAGGGGAGAGGCTGCTTTTGGGGGGACCCCATTCCCAATCCACGCCACGCAAGGAACACACCAGGAAGGATCTTGTAAATCTGTGAAGAACAAACCTACTAACAAGTCTTTTATTGGTGTGTGCGTGCTCCAAAAATATGTGATGTATCTACATTATTCTACAAGCATATCCTACATCACCAACCCCCGCATATTGAAACAATTGTTGTTTGGGTATAGGAAAAGAAGTTGGGGGACATTTTTGTTTTCGCCCTTGGTCGCCGTCGCCGTCGTCGTCGTCGTCGCCGTCAACGGGTACATAATGAAAAGCTCCATTGACTCCATTGTGAAACGAAGGATAATACACACAACATGTTCATTGCTCAGTGGGTGCTGCTTCTCCACACTTGAAAAGCTGGCAGGACATTATGTACTGTGAATCCACAAGCATAATGTATCTACTTCACACACAAACAGCACAATGGCAGTAAGAAATACCCACACAAGGATTGAAAAAAAAAAAAATGGCGCACAAAGAGGGAGCTTTGCTTTATTTCGTGTTTTGTCGACATGTTTTTGTTTACGAATACAAATACTGAAATACCCCTAAGTCTGTGTCTGTGCTTTTGATTAACACTCCAGAATCGGGCCAAGTTTGTTCCTATACCTAAGTGGGTGTTTTTGTATCGCTTAAAGCTTTTATTTAGACCGTTTTTTAAAGCACCTTCATCATAAACAAATTTAATAAATAAAGACAGGAAACAGGAAAACGGTTAATATCAACCATTGCCGTTTAATATAGTACTTCATTTTTTTATATTTCTGAAAGGTTAACATATATTGATAGCTAATGCTAATGAAATAAAGAAAAACATGTGTCTTTCTGTAGATGCGTCGCACAAGTTTGAAAATTAAAAAAAAAAAAAAAACTACTCGAAAGTATATAAGAACTTATGTATATATGTAGGTATAAGGTATAACACAATTTTGCGATGAAATATTTAGATAAACTTTATGTTTAGTTTGTTTATTTAAGGATTTACCCACCACGAAACTTGTCAGAAGCCTGTAATCCTTTATTCTTTTCAGTTAAAATATGATTTTTTTTTCAAAAATGTGCGATTATTATTATTTGAAAACTTAATTTTAAGATTTAAATATATCAGAGTTGAAGTTCGGTGTTTTTAATATCAAAAAAGGAAAAGAGTTTCACTTTTAAACCTTTTCCTTCAAAACATTTTCTTTAATTTAAATATTAATTATTTATCAGTTAAGGAGGATTTATACCATAACTTTATAAATTGTGCAATATGGGTTATGAAAAAAATAAGGGGTAATTATTTTGCCACATTAAAATGAACAACATATAAAATCTTATACATCTCGAAATTTAGTAAACGAAATTATAAAGTAACCAAGTTCGGTTGTCAAGACTTATTTAATTGTTATTTAAAAATTTAATTCTACGTTGCTAAACATTTCTCTGGACATGTCCTCAGGTCTACACACATATTTGAGAGCTAAAATCAAATTATTTAATACATAATACTTTGAATAGAAAAATGGGAGCTATATTCGAACTAGTTTATAATTTTTTGAAGCTCGTCTTATAAATATTTTATTCAATGTAACAACTTTAACCACTTAACCTTATTTCGAAAAGACTCTGGGACGAACGCCTCCTGTTATAATACAAAAAATCTGGCTTCGGTTTTTAATTTTAAGACCTTCAAAAATTAAGGTTCTTCTAATTTATTTTTATTTATTTGTACTTCTTAAAATAAATGGATATGTTTGACTGAATTTACTTGGAACTAAAGAACTAAGGAGCATTTTGCTTGAGGTTGTTCATTAATTGCATCGCCCAGAATTTCTTTATAAATGTACATTAACATATAGGGTTGCCATCCGTTCGGATTTTCCCGGACATGTACACCTTTTTTATTGTGTGGGGACGTCCGGGATAGTTTTTGTTAATTGTCCGGGATTTTTATTCAAAAATTAACCGAGTTCATTTAAATTAAATCAACGAACAGGTCCAATACATACATAAGAAAATCAATTATAGAACTTTTGTGCTGTCATATAAGTATGTACATCAAAACAAATATGTCTTAAGATTCTTAAGTCCGATTTAGACTTTTATTTCAGTTTCAATTGAACTATCAGTTAAGAACTGAAAGCCTAACAGTTTCAGTTAAAGTGATTATCTGACTCTCATTGTAACTGAACTGATAAGTGATATGATAACAGATCGTCTAAAAGGGGTTTTATGTAAGTTAGAAGTGTGCCCTTTTTCACTTCACTTCTTGAATGTTAAGGTACATTTAATTTGTTTATTTCAAGAATATTGGATTTCAAAACTTTGAAAATTTATTAAAGTGTTTTTGGTGTTTTAATACATTTTTTTGTTTTCTTTAACAGTAAAAAGGTGGTTATTCTGCCCTCGTTTTGTACTCTTTTTCAAGTCCTCATTTGTCCGCGAAAGTCCTGGTTTTTAAAACTCGAGTGCTAGTTTCATCATTAATAGATGCTTGAATTTTTATATCTTTAATTAAGGAATTTTTAATAATAAAATCATTGAATTGATTTAAAAAGTGAATGGTTCAATAATATGTTAATTAAACAACATTTGAATTAATCAATATCTATACCTATTTATTAAACTTGTTTCTCAAAATAAATATCTACACATAGTTTATAGGTACATTACATTATTTATAATTTATCTTTTATCATATGTATTTCACACACGTGTAGATATGGATAAGTGTTTGTTTCTAAAAAAAGGATATACATATCTATATACCTATAATGTGTCCATATGTCTATGCAAAAGCAGATACATACGTTTGCTCCAAAAGGCTCATGATGTATCCAACTTCCAACTATAATAGGGCTATGAAAAATAATGAAAATACTTAAAACTTAAAAGAGCCCACATGGGAGCGATAAAATAATTGTAGTTAATTTAAAGAACAGCAACACTTTCCGCCCTCTACCACACGTTTCTAAGGGCACATATGTATGTATGTATACGACGTACGTACCCTCATACGTTCAACAAAAACATCTTTAGATATGATACAATCATGACTATACCCTTTCTATAAGACGCCACTCTCCGCGAACATTCCTATACATTTGTATGTACGTTCGTTTAAGCTTTTAATTGAATTTATAAAATGGATGCGAGCTTGTGTCTTTGGGTTTGTGTAAATGTAAATGTAAGTACATATGTATATGTGTATGTGTGCGGGTCCTTAATTATCTAAACCTCGTTTAACATTAAAATGATGACAAGAATCCCAAGAAGAGGAACAATCCGGTTGCGGTATCTAATTTCTAATAACTTCTCATCCTTACGTGTGTCGTTCGTTTTGAATGCGAATCGTTTTACGAGTATTTTAGAAATATTAGATCTTTAAATGGAATGTACCTAAAAGAATAAGCGTATGAGAGATAATTAAAAAATTTACCACCGCTCATACCGTTACGAAGAATTAAAACACATGACTGTGCGTATACTACGTAGGTACATATGTGGAATATACCTTTCTCATACTCTCTCCATTAACCGAAAACGCTTATTGCCCTAATTAAACCGTATGTAAATGTCAGGAAGAACGCTATGTATCGCCTCTTTTATTTTATTCTGGGTATGAAGAACCTGCAGTAAAATTATCTGCAAGAAATTATCTACTCGTCGTTAGTGTCCTTAAAAATTTCACGTATAATTTTATTAGTCACACACAACTGTTGAAATAGCAAAACCCCATAGCCATCGCCATTGCCATCATCATCATTATCGTCATCAGGGGAAGAAAACACAAGAAACGATTAGCCCGGTCCTGGCCTCGGTACCCATCCAGTTCCAGTCCCATCATTCAAAATATATGTACATTGTACATGGCAACATGGCAAATTCCATCCCTGCTATGTTTTTGTCGCTTTAGTCTGGTTTTTTATGGGTTTAAATCATTTCACATAATTAGGGATCACTTAGTAATGGGGTGACATTAATTGCCCCAGGCTTGCACATCGCTTTGAATTCCCCTTAGTTTGGGAATTGAATTGAATTATTTAAGTGTGAAGCAGGGAGAGAGGCTGGATTGTTTTACCTTAGCATTGTTGGGAACTAAATCGTTTGATGGTTCATATAAATCAGGGCTTTTGAGTTTAGATTTGTCACCTCTACAGGATTTCTTTCCGGAAGTAGGTATGCATTTAAATATGAATCATACGAGCTCTTATAAGTATTATAAAAATCCCACTTTTTACAAAATTTGGTACCTATGTAAGGTGCAATTTGCATATATATAAAAAATACTTTTTATAAGGGTACCATGACAACCCGGTGCCCTCATTTTGTAATACTTATGTTTCCCAAATATTGCTTCAATAAAATGGCGCCCAACAGTCTTTAAACCTCGAAATTATTAAACAAAAAAAAAATTCATCACCATTTAAACGCCCAGATATTATTATATAATGTTATCACTGACACAAACATCTTCATAAACATCGCATCAAACAAATACCAAACGGCAAGAAGTAACAATGTTCTAACGTCCCCAGGAAGAGCATGCTAACTATACCATTAGCGATTAATGTCGTCGTCGTGCGTCGGTCGTCCCCCCGGTAGTAAAAGGTGGTTTGTAACAGTTCTCCAGCTCTTCGGCATCACAGGCAGTTTCCGCCCCATTCTCATTACATAAATGAGCCAAAATGTCGCACAGGAAGCACAACACTTCAGTGAAAACACAAAACACCCTCTTCCTTCGTTCATTAACAGCTGCTGCGCTCGGAGAATAATTAATAAATGCCACAACATGACCACCAAATCAGGGAAGCGTTCCACAAACTCTATACGTCGTCGTCGTCGCGTCGGGCATGGAGGGCCAATCCTGTAGACATGTAGACAGCTAAGCAAAAAACAAAGCAGCGGCAGTAGTTCTGTTGGAAGTACCGTATTGCACTTGGAGCGGTGCGGTGCAGAAGTAGGTAAGGTACGTGCCTCGGTAATTGAATCGACCAAACAGTCGCGACTGTACAAACGAAAACGATATTGCCTGTTGGAATTGAGTTATTAATTTTGAGAAAGCGCTCGTTAATCGAACATAATTAAATTTTATTTATTAAATTAATTGCAATCTTCTCATGTTTTTTTTTTTTTTTGTCAATATAATATAATGTAAGTAGGTACCTATATAATGTTATTGGCTTAACACAGTTATTGAGTTTGTGGTTTTAATTATAGCAAATATTTAGAACGCGACTTTATTTGCATTGCAAATTTGTTTTGCTTTTAATTTATTGCAACGTGTTTCCAAAAGATACCTTTACAATAATCAGGTATTAAAGACACTTGAGGTGATAAGAATAAATGTATATGTAATGTATGTATGCATGTTTGGGTGAAGGAAGTCGCACTATACCTAAATGCATTTTAATATGACTCAAGTACTACCAATACGTACAAACAGAATATCTGTTTGCATATTTGGTTATGATAGCTTAATAAAATTTTGATTGCGAAACTAAAAAAAATTATATGAAGATAGAGGTTAAGTTGTGATCGATAGTGATAGTGTTTGAATGGGAGAACGGCGATAATGAATGCCTGACCTGACAGTGTGTTCCTTGAAAACAAATTCAGTTACAATTTATTTTTAACATTTCTTCACTTACTTCGCCTTGAGTTAATGGTGCACCAATTAATTATTAACTGTTAATCTTTTTTTACACATACATATACATATCTACATAAATACCTAATAATAAAAAGTGTTCTCTCTTTTGACAAGGAAATTCTCGATAAAGTTTTTTATAATATGAAAACCTATATAGTTTTATTAGATGAACTGGTTCAGATCATTAAAATAAAACGATACGGATCATATTTCCCCACTTTTTTTAAATGATGTTGCCAGTTGTGATTATTATCTATAGAATTGATTGCAGCTAGAAAACATGCATGCACACCACACAGGAGGTCTGAGCAAACTTACTAGCTGTTCCCCGCGACTTCGTCCGCCTCAATTTATTATTATAGCAATTAAGATTAAGTTTTAAAAAATAGTTATATATTTGAAAGTTCTTCGTAAAGGATATTTAGGTTTTATTTTATTATGGCAGAAGAACATACGGATTTTCTCTGCAACCCGATTTTGACAATGGGACGGAAGCCCTTTAAGATGAATAATTTTCTTTCCTTTTGCAACATTTTTCACTGATTTTTCGCTAATATTTTTCGCAGCGTGATGTTGTATAGCCTATAGCCTTCCTCGACAAATGGACTATTCAACACAAAAAGAATTTTCAAATTCGAATCAGGTGTTCCTGAGATTAGCGCGTTCAAACAAACTCTTCAGCTTTATATAGGTATTAGTATACCCAGATTATGACGATGTATTCACTACGCAACATAAGATTGTAAACTTTGCCATAACGATTCGGAATCGAGTCCTTAATCGAAAAACATAGTGAATGGCAATACTTTCGTTTTGACAACTCATAACAAAAACACTACCGCTTGCGAATGAAAAATGTCCCTTCTTTTTGGTGCTGGGATCAATCTTGGTTCACCAAAATTGAACCAGAAAAATATCAAGATCATGTAATGTTGTTGTAATACATGAAAAGTGCTGAGCCAGTTCTTGGTGTATAGTAAAAAGCGGCTAATATATGTATAGGCAAAGGAAAATTTTGTGGTACCATTTGATCAAAAGTATTTTACCGATTTCGATAAATTTGATAAGGCGAAAAGTCACACTTTTAGAGGAGTGCAGAATATACTTTTGACACGGATTAACACACTGTGGGTCATTTTGGATTTTGCACTAAACAGCACAGTACAATTTTAGTTTTAGTTTTACTTGACGTCCCTTCTAGTCTACAATAAAATCAGTTGGCTTTCCTAGTTGGAAGGTCATTCAATTCGTCGATTTTTCTTAAATTTTTTACATAAATATGTACATACATATGTACATGGGGGATGTTTAACTCCAAATTTGTTGTTTTTTTCATAAAATCTTATAAATTAAAATTTATAAGTTCATAATTTGTATATGAATACGAAGCCTATTTCATCACATTACAAGTTTACAACAAAGTGACATTTGCAGGGTCCTTTAAATCATATCGCTCTTTTTATGTAGGTATGTATACCTATCCTCTATGTACATACGACTAAAAAAAAAGGAGAATCATAATGCATCCCATGCAAATCCTTAATAATCATCATAAATGACAATTTGTTTCATTTACACTCAAGCGAGGGGACACTCATCTATACGAGTATAGCAGGCATTATTCCGCCTTTCAATGAATCAATAAAACCGTAATTTATAAAATAAAAAAGAGCCAAAACAAGTGAAGACAAAGTGTATGTCCCTGTGGACGCTCTTGTTTAAGCGCTCCCCATCAACAGCCCGTACAAAGGAGGGTGGAACTCGGGTCTTTATGAACCATAAATATTAAAAATGAAGCGCGCACAAAAACCAGATGAGACTCACTGACTACATAAGTCCATGGTATTGCAGACAAACAGACATTTGTTTATGTTTATAAAGACAAAAAAAAAAAAACCATTCCTGATGAGACAACAACTACGACCCCTGGATTCGTCCTTTTTTTGTTGTTGCGTTGCGTTGCGTTGATGATAAATGGGAAAAAACAATCTGCGCTAGCATTTTCTTTTTATTCAATTTGAATGTGCGTCCTTATAATTTACACCATAATGTGCAACGCGCAATTTTGCTTAATATTTTTGTGAGCCCCGATGGACATATAAAACAAAAGTGCTTACGACAACCGGAGTTGTGCAAAGTTGCTGGTAGTATATAAAAGTAAAAAAAGCATTGTTTTTATTAGACCAGTAAATACTTATGCATCTACATACGAATTATTTTACATTTGAACAATTAGAAGTTATGACACGGTAAGAACTATGAAAATGTCAAAAATAAATGGAGAAAACTTGAGTTTAACTGGGCATATACGCACTTTTAATTTTATTAATCTTTAAATGCATATGTTACAAAAAGAAGGATTGTCGGGGTAACTTAGTTTATTGATGATGTGTGTGAATAAGATGGTACAAAAAAACTACATAATTAATTTCTGCTTAACTCCTGGTTTGAGTTCAACTTATTTCGACCATAAAAATATGTCACCGCATAAAAAGTCTTTTACTGCAAAGTTGAAAACCATGTCTCTTTGGTTAGTGGGTACTGGTTAGGATCTCCTAAAATATTCTTACAAGAAATTGATAAATTCTTCTAAATTAAAGTTTGTCCAATGATAAACTATTTGGATTGACCATAATATAATCGCCTCCATTTCTGGCTTTACTCACAGTTGTCAATAGTTAGGAGTAATAAGTTTGTTTAGGTCTTGGTTCTTTAAAAGTTGTTAACTGAAAAATGTTTTTAGCTGTTTTGCTATCAGCTCTTCATTAAAAATAGGACGTGAATTTTAAATTTTAAACCTGTTTAATGTACAATTTCTATTATTTGAATAATAAGAACGTTTTAATCTACATATTTATATATTTGTTTAAAGACTTTCAGCTTTATTGCGAGCAGTCAAGTATCATTGATATAAGTTGGAACTAATCAACTTATCGTTGAAAGCTAGAAACTATGTTCTTATGCATAAGATCCTGGACCATTTCCAATTATCAATTAAAAAAATTTCGTATTCATTTACTATGTACATATCAATTCAATTTTAAAACTTGAAATTTTCCTGAAAACAATACCGATACCTTAAGATTTCAAGTGAAAGTCGACTGGAATAAATTAGGTAGTCAATATGGGATAAAATAACGTTACAGTGTTGAAAGGATGAGCAAAAAGGATAACAAAACAAAGAATGACAACAGAAATATAATAAAAAACAATTGAAAATGATAAACACGTACTCAGGCTCTAAGAATACGTCGACACGGACGCGAGGGTAGTCTTCGACTCCTTGTTCGGGATACTGATGCGTTTCCTTGTTCGTATATAGCACATAACATAGATCAATAGAAAAGAAAATTCCCAATAAAATACTAAACTTTATTATTTTATTTTTATTTATTTCTTCCAGTGTCAGCAAATCTATCACAATCACATAATCATCAGCATCATCATCATCACCAGAGCACGGACAAGGATGGGAAAAAGAAACACACGCGACCCACGTTCAGTGGGCAGCAAATATTCGCCCTCGAAAAAACCTTCGAACAAACCAAGTATCTGGCTGGACCAGAACGTGCCAAGTTAGCGTATGCCTTAGGAATGACTGAATCTCAAGTTAAGGTGAGTCTACTATACACGGTCTATACAGTCTACAGTCTACATCAAATGTGTTAGAAACAAATTTTGAGTTTTAAAATGCCAAATCGTATTTCAAAAGGATACATATTTGTCTATATAATACCTACTTACATATGTATATGTATGTATGTACATGTTCATTGATAGCATAAGGATTCATCCTGAGATTTAATTCGAAGATAACACTATTATCTGCCGCTCGTGCAAGGGCGTTGCCAGCCCACGCTTTAAACAGCGAATGTCTATCAAGTGATTGAGTCATGTTTTTGAATTTATTTCCTTTTTTTTCTGTGAAACTTAAGCAATCCTCCAAACGTGTGTTGTGTATATGCACATATCTACGAGTATCTAGCTGCTCGCTATATTCTGCAAAACCATCGCATCGGATGGATATCACTGAAAACATTAAGTTCTCGGTTCTCGCTGATAAGCGAAGCCGTTTCCAGCGAGCGGGAAATACATTTTCCATCTACTTTGTTCGTGTGTTTTCGAAAAGACATTTGCATATTTATTGAAACAAATCCAAGTGGATTTAAAAACTTGGTTGGCTTGCTGCTGTGCTGTATTTGTGTACCATCACCACGCCCGACGTCGTCGTTCGTCGTAGTCGTTCGTCGTCGTCGTGCCGCACTTTATACGTCCACAAGGACTTACCGCAAACTCTAAATTGCCAACGTGATGGTGCGGGTATCCTTTAAAAGTTTTTTTCTGCTCTCGTTTAATTTTTTCCTATTTTTTTGTTCATTCACTCCTTCGATGACGACTTCAGATTAATGTCTGCAATAGGATTACCTACTGTGGGGAGCGAGGTTGTGACTGCGGTAGTGGGTGTTAAGGGTAGGGCTTCACAGTTGTTAGCAGCCTTGTCGACGAGTCGGAGCGGAGGGATATACCCATACCCAGTACACATTATTTTTAAACATCACGAACATGAGAGGGAGTGTGTCAGTGTATGGTATGTATATTAGATTTGTACAACATTCACTCGACATCAGTGAGTGTGACGATGACGGAAGGAATCCTTGGAAGCGAAACATTTTTAAAATGTTTAGTTTTCTCATTTGGTGCCGTAAATCCTTTTGCGGAGGGAAGAGTTGCCGTTTTACAAGCGTACAAGCGTAGAAGCATGTTATTCAAATGAGACATAAACATAATCCATATTTTAATTGGGAGTTTTAAGAGTGCTCTGATGCCAAAGAGGTTTTTTATCTTTTTTGCTTTGTTGATTTTGTGAATTTAAAAGGTTAGGAGCGTGATTTTATTTTTAAATGATTTACTTTAAATTAATTGATAAAATAAATAGCATGTGTATAAGCTTGAGAATGATATCCCTGAATATTAATGTATATACGAAACATTTGTAGGTACATATACATAAGTAGGTACATACATAAACATGATATCAACTCACAATGAGTTTTAGTTTTTAAATTCGTTTACCTTGAAAGATAATCAGTTCAAAAATTGGGAAAGAACTCCGGGAATTATTTTTTGTGATGAAGCTGAATATATGTAATATTAGTAATTGAGTAATTCAGTTAATGTTAATACATATACATACATACTTACAAACAAATATTGTAGAATATTGAAAGAACGATCGTGTTGTCACAAAATTTACTAAAAATTTATTATTTAAAAAAATTGACTGGAATTCTTGAATTTTTTTCGGAGTTCGGATCCATTTTTTCAAAATAGTTATTCCAAAGAGTAGGTTCTTAATCATAAACCTACAGAATTTCGATTAGTTTTTACTGATTAAATTAGTTCATTTTAAAGCTTTTGAAAGGAATATTTAAGGTTTGTGAATATTTCTAAATATTTTGTTTCAAGTTGTATCAAACAAAGGTACACATGGATTCATAAAAATTTATTGAGCGCTTTTTGTCGAGCTTTTATCATCAAATTTTTCTATAGAAAACAATTTGCAATTGAAAATTTAAGCTTTGTTTTTGTTTATAATTTTGCAGAGCTATATAACTTCTACCTTGATAAAAAAAATGAAACGTGGAAACTTAAAAAAAGAGAGCAAAAATTGGGTGACTGAGAGCCTGGCAGTGATTCCGAGTAAATTCAGCAGTAAACTTGTTATTTACTTTCTGTTTGTGACGTAAAACTTAAATCCACCAGTTGGACCTACAGCATTTACTTGGGGTAAGGTACCCCACAACTTTTTCTTCACAAACTGAATACTAGTTTCCGTAGCTTATATACCAGAAAAGAGCGTGTTCCATAATTTTTAATAATGTATGCAAAACATCATAAACACGATTATTACGTCAATTCTTAGTCAAAGTCTAGCCGTGAGCCATCAGAAGAGCTAACTTGGACGATTCTCGACTTTTTTTAAATGTAATTTCAAAATAATTCGCTATCATATATTTATTATAAATCGTTGTCCATTATTTATCAGCAAATTCACTTAACGAGAATAATTACAGCCAAAAGCATTCATAATTAAACTTTCAAAATCACTTTGTTCCGTTCCGAGATTTATGCAAAACCCCACAACACAATTAAGACCAAGAGACAGATTTCCATTTGCCATTGCCATCACCATCATTGCCATTCATATACAGAAAACATCTATAGACACCAATGTCATTGTCAAACCCTTCTGGTCCGCTCCAGGAGTATCTATAAATAACAACAACGACAAAACTATACCGAATCCTTGCTATACTCCAATGTACGAGTATACAATTATAAATACACCATCCTTGGGTTATTAATGGTTGAATCAATTTCGTATATATGTATGTATAGTAGGTATATGTTTACCTAGGTTTCAAAGTTTATAGGTTCAAATTCTGAAAAGGGAAGCTGATGGTCCCGGCATTCTCTTGGCTTTCATGGATGATGTCGTCCTTGCAGAGTGTATGGACGATTGTAAACTGTAACAAGTAAATCAAGACCGAGATTTGTCAGTTTAGATAATTTTGATAAATTGCAGCCCACCATCAGATCAACAACAACAACAACAACAACAACAACAACATTACTACGACAACCACCACCTACTCATCAGAGGTCTGAGAGATGAACGGTAGACGCAGAGATGCTGTGTGCGTTTGGTCCTAAATGGTTTTTAATTACCATCACCCCGTCCTCGCCGTTCGTCGTCGTTGTCGTTGTCGTCATCGTCGTCGTGCAGAGCGCTTTCGAAAATGTTTACCAAAAATCGAGTTTGCGCCTGCTGCTAGCCCATCAAAGTTATGGAAATTAATTGTTTCCCCTTCGCCTTTACCACTACCTACACTATACTACCTCTTGCTATACCTTCCATCAGGATCAGACCGAAACGAATAACTCAGTGGCCTGGCCTGTGTATTTTGAGAAACTCCAGGACACGTCATGATTGGAAAGCATATACCTTTTTGCACGACGCAAAACACAAAAAATTAATTCATTTTCCAAGTTTCCCTTCGACCTAACCTATATATTCTATCGGGTGACAGCCAATGGCTGCATACAAAAATTTGTATTCTTTAAAAAAGGATTTCGACAACGATCATCAGCATATCCAACCCAATCAAGATACATATATACACATACACACATACATATGTATGTACATAGGTACGAGTGCGAGTAAAGGTATCTTTACGGTCGTAGATATTTAAAAAAAAGGATATCCGCGAAATGATACATGGTGTTTACCAGCGGCAAGGTGTGCCCTCCCGATGCATATGCATTTCGTATCCACTCAGAATGGATTGGAGCAACATAAAAGGTAAAAAAGCGATAAAGATATCTAGCTACCCCCATAAGTATTGTGAAAGGACGGAATCGCTTCGATGTGTGTATGCAATTACAGGATACGTTACATACATATGTACATATATTTGAAAAGTTATATGTAGTTCTTTTTTGACATTTCTAAAAAGGGAAAAATGTCACCCTTATAAAGGGCAATGCTCAAAAAGCTTAGTTTTTAGATAGAACTTTGGGTCTTATGACATTACAAAATGTAAAAGGTCTTTAAATTGTGACAGCCGGCAATTAATTTAGCGGCCATTTTGTTGGAGCTACTCATACATATACATTTGCCAAATTATATGACATTTGAGAATATATAGAATCCAACAACGCAATTTTCCGTGTGCTTTGTCTATATTTTATGCGGTTCCGAGGCAACTATTCAGAATGTTGTAGACTGTGGTGGTCTCGCAAAAACTGTGCAACTGGATCTTTTACAGACTAGGTTAGGTTCAACTTAGCAATAGGTATGAGGCCCGTTTCTGGACGAAACAAATAAACTTTTCGAATGCGGAACGATTCCAAATCCGCACAAGGCTCAGTGCACTGTACAAAAGTCAGTTTTTGTTGTGAGTTTTTTGCTGACAATGTCATAAGTCCATAATTTTTGACATCGACGCCCGTTGGGAAACCCATCACTCGTCAACAGCGAACTCCATATTTGAGGATAGTCAACTTCTTTTGGCCTGAATTAAATGACTTGACATTTGTGTACTGACATGTGCTTTCAACGGGACGGTTTAATGCACGCCACCCAGAAGAACTGCAGCGGACATTTGAACAATTTTATAATCCACACCTTATGACATCGATATGTAGACGCACAAACTTTGAGTTTCTTTTATTTCAAAGTCTACGTCTTTCCAAACCAATCCGAATGATGATGTTAATCTATGTATATATATAAAACAAAGACGGGTTTGTTACAACACTTATAACTCGAGATCTGCTGAACCAAATTTCATGGTTATTGATTCGTTGGATTTGTCTCCACCCCGAATAGCAGAATACATCTTAAAAACAATGGCACACTATGGCTCATTTTTGTCTCGCACTATTGAACACTGTACTATGCCAAATAATATATTCAAAAAAATGTTTTTTTTCTTCAATATTTACGAAATTAAAAGTCTTATAAGATTTGATTAATGGTGTCGAATTTCGACATATATTTTAAACCGCCGCCACCGTGTTTTTGAACTAATTTACTGACAGTTGATAGTCACAGTTGACATTAAACATCAATATTTATTATTATGGATAAGAAAATACAAAAAGTGTCCTCCTGAAAGTATGATCAAGACAAACGGTTGCCACTTTTCAAATCTGAATTTCTTTATTGAAATAATTTAGACTTGCCAAATAGCACTGTTTACAAAACAGACATAACATTGAAGATTGAAGTTTAGAATGGTCGAAATGAATTTTTGACAAAATGGCCACAGTACCTAAAACCATCGTTTCTCGAAAGAGTTGGTAACATTTTTAAGACTGTATTAGGTAATCTCTAGATCTACTGAACCGATTTTTAAAATTCTTTTACCAATAGAAAGCTAGCTATATATTTGTGATAAATTGGATTGAAAAGAAGCAGACAATAGTGCCTCAAGATTGTGTTTAAGAGAAATACAAGGGAAACATAGTGAACAAAATATAAGGTCCATTTATAGGTTTTTATGCCATCTATTCTGTAAAGGCTTTTTGAATCCACAAATATGATCATATAAGCTGCTTTTGTTCATGGTCCTATGATGTGGTCCTGTATGTGAAGAGACAAGATCTAGGAGACGCTTTTATTTTGCAAACAAAAAATTAATGGCGTTTCCAGAGTTTCAAAAGTCATTAATCGAATTGAGATTGAAAATTGCGCTCATTGGTTAAGTTATTAATGCCAAAACTTTATTAAACCTGGATATGAAGATTTAAAGCAATATCTTTCACACTATTTGAAAAACAGGGCAGAACAACGTCTGCGGGGTCAGCTAGTTGTCAATAGTTTACAGTAATTTTTCTCCTACTTCGATAACAAAATTCAATATGTACTTTTAAATGTCACTCATAGCGCACAAACTTATGAATCAACAATGGAAATGGAACATTTCTATACTATTCTCCGCAGGGCCCGAATGTTAATTTACAGAAGTCTTTTTCATGTCGCAAGCTTTGACAGCTTCTCAGCCGAATAGCTGATGCGTATAGACGACAAATTGGCAAGTGACAGTTGCTTGAACATGTTTTTTTTTTGACATATTAAATCACACAATTGTTATTTAACTTTCTCTGCGTCTGCCAGTTCAATAAATTGTTTCCGAAGCGAACTGGTTTCAATCTGAAATATTTGGAAGGTTTATATTCTCAATTCGAGATAATCCAATTTGAATACAAAATCACTCAGGCTCATTGTGGGGGATCGATCCAACCATTGCCATTGTCCGAAAAAAGAAATGTTTACGTCAGATTTATTCTAGCGAAAACCAATATAAATCAGAAGTCTTTGGCATTTTTATTGATGAAACAAAACCGTTTGTTGTCGAATAAAGATTGCTACGACGAAGTTACACGTCCGTCGCCGTGTCGGTCGGTTATACAGGCGGGCGGAACAAATTTTAGTGGTCTCGCTTCGAAGGGAATTTATATGACGGCTTTTTAACAAAGTATACTCGTAAGTCGTAGGCAAAGGTGACCATCAGTTCTAGGCTGGTCGACCATGTCAAAACAACATCAAATAAAATTTGAATTTATGGTTTTGACAATTTGTCAGTTGTTCATCAAAAAGGTCGTCTCGGAATTCTATACTGATGTGCAGCCAATTATCCAGGATAGGCATCATAGATCGAGATCCCGTATAAAATGTGTACGGACAAAAAGTAGGTTTCAGTGGAGGCCATAAAACTTCTTGCTCATTCTGAGTCCTGAGTTCTGTTATAAGAACACCGTAAATTTTAAGGTGCAATGGAAATCTGTCGAGGGCAGAAAGAACTGACAACTCTAAGGGAGTTCAAAATTAATTTATGTTACTATTTATATTACGCACGAGTATTGATGGCTCTGATGGCAAAATAACAAATAAATAAAAATAGTAAAACAACAATTTCCAAATTCGACTGTTTGGACGCCATTATCTTACACACATATCCTTCAATTCAGACGTTTGTGCTATTAAAACCATGGCTCCGTTCCACCTCTACATCTACATATCGTACATATCGATGTGGCTGTTTTTGGCCAAATATGGTTTATACATATATATGTAGCGTCGTCGTCGTCGGTCGGTCGTTGGTCGGTGGTGAGCACACATTTTAATAACTGCAATAAATCTCATTTTGAGTGATGGTTTAAGTGAATTTTTATTGCTATGTGATTTATATAAAAAAGAAAAAAAAAACAGAAACAAAAAACAAAAAACAAAAAAGTCGAAAAGAAAATGACGGAATAAAAAGGTAAAACGTGAACTGGACAGGGACATCCACATCCACATCATGATGATTCCCTCTGCCAGAAACCCTATACATCGCATCGATAGTCGTAAGTGGAAAATGCATTTTATGCCTTTATATGACGATTTGGGTTGGACAAGAGGCCGCGAGACAGTCAGCTCAGACAGACAGATAAATATCTAGCAATCAAATCAAAATTGCTATTGGATTTCATTCGCTGAGAAGATATGTGTGTGTGTGTGTCGCATCTCGCATGTGTACCTATATGGGTATGTGTCTGAATGTGTTTGTTTTTGAGTTTTCTGGTTTTCCAAATTCGTCTCTGATTGATTTTCAATTCCTATTTTTATTGCATATCAGATGAGTCGAATTCAGTCAAATACTTTTAAGTTATGTAGGTACATACATACCTATACCTACATTCCTACATAGGTATATGTATATATACACATGAGTTGCCAAATTTGAGATGCAACATCAACTGTAACTGTTTAAAAAATTGTAAGGAGTCTGCGGAAAAAAGAATTGGGACTGCGTTTCATTCTATTAGAGGACCATCCCTTCAAAATTATGGGTAAGCCGTTGTGTTGCTGCTGAAGAAACTACAAAACTATGGACTCAGCTATACCTATTTGAACGATCAACGGGACTAGCATGAAAATACAGCTAGGTTCTACATTTCACTTTCACTCGAAAATAAATTGAAATCGATTCAAAATAAAAATTAGTGTTCTGAAATCAATTTTATCGATATCGTTTTCTTTTTTTTTCGAAATCAAATTTAAGTGAAATTCCGTGTTCTACATTTCGATTTTGACGATTTTAAAGAGATTTGTGAAATTGTTGAAAGAAACAAGAATTTGATTAAATGGTATAAATGCTTTTAATATTTGCTATATTTTGAGTTTATTAAAATAAAATAGGGAATTATTTGCTAGAAAAAAAGGTTGCATCAAAAGTGACCAAATGGTCGTTGAAGTGCTGTGAGACGAGTTTAAAATGAACTGGTCAGCCAAATCCAACTGATTAAAACTCTATTGGAATTCTAAGGTCGTCATGGTCTTTCCCATTGATCTCTAAAATTGTGTTTCTCTTCAAAACGTAAAACTGTAGTTATCTCTGTCTGTAATGAAAGATGTGAGGCAACAGTTTTAAATATCATTTGGAAAGCATCTTCCAATATAGTACCACACAAACCATAAAAAAAAGTGAAAATTAAAACCAATTTTGTTTTTTAACCTCTCCATCGGCAATACTCATTGAATACGATATGTCTTTCATCTTTTAAATGATATTAAAAAGCACTACATTATGATATTAAAATCAAAAGAAATTTACAAATTATGACAATAAACAAATTTGTTTAATTAGTCTGCTATTACACGACGACTCATGAGTCGTGACTCTTTTCGAACTATGTTGGTACAAGAGAGATACAAAATTCGAAAAAATGAAAAGGAAGAAAATTTGCCCTGTGAGTCGCGGGCAAATTTTCCACGACTCATTTTTGACATTTTATTTTCACTCGTTTGTTATTTTGTTTTCCTCTTTATTTTTTTTCGGCGTGCTCGAGTTCACATGTATACCCTAATAGTTGAAAGAGCGAGACAGAATATAAGATTTCCCAAACAACGAAATTTGAATTAAAGAAAGTTGCCAAATTAGAGTCATGACTTAAGAGTCAAGGTGTAATAGTGTTCGACTCAAAGGATGAAATTTCAAAGTAGAATTCGAAGATGAGTCACGACTCATGAGTCATCATGTAATAGCACACTTAGACTGCTATTACACGACGACTCATGAGTCGTGACTCTTTTCGAACTACGTTGGTTCAAGAGAGATACAAAATTCGAAAAAATGAAACGGAAGAAAATTTGCCCTGTGAGTCGCAGGCAAATTTTCCACGACTCATTTTTGACATTTTATTTTCACTCATTTGTTATTTTGCTTTTCCTCTTTATTTTTTTTCGGCTTGATCGACTTCACATGTATACCCTTATAGTTGAAAGAGCGAGACTGAATATAAGATTTCCCAAACAACGAAATTTGAATTAAAGAAAGTTGTCAAATTAGAGTCATGACTTAAGAGTCAAGGTGTAATAGTGTTCGACTCAAAGGATGAAATTTCAAAAGAGAATTCGAAGATGAGTCACGACTCATGAGTCGTCGTGTAATAGCAGACTTATTATTAAATGTCAGTTTCCTTAATTTCACTTTAAGTGATTTCGAAAAGTATTCGAAGTCATGAAATCGATCGAAAGATAAAACTCTGAAAATAATTTCACTCGTTTTTAAATTCAGATTTCGCTTGAGGCAGTGACTAAATTTATAAATAATTAACACAGCCTTGCCAAAAATAAACTACTTAGTTATTAAAAAACGATGTGATGTGAAGTCTTTGAGTTGCTTTATTGTTTGTGTGCGTTTATTTAGTAGATATAAATTAACATTTTATGACCATTAAATTTTTTGTATAAGAATGTAGTGTTCTTAAACATTATAAATATTCTTCGGCATTTAACATTAAGCATTTGGCAATTAATTAATTTGTCTCAGACTAAACTAACATGCAACCGCACTACTATAGCTTTCTGTATTTGTGTTTTTTTTTTGTTGGTATGTTTGTAGTATCTAATCTCTTTTATGTTCTGTTCGGCTTTATGACTTTATATACTACAAACATATGTATGTATGTATACACTTAACATATCTAGCAATTAGAGTCTGGTTGGCTTTATCATCGTAAATATTTATTGTTCTGCACAGCTCAACGGAATAAAAATGAAAATGTTTTTTTTTTTATATATAACAAAAGATTAAGTAATTTGTGTTCATTTACTGCGATACATAAGACTGAATGAATAAATGAAAAGAGGATTTTTTTATGAAAATTATATCTTCTTTTCTTTGTTAGGTATGTATTTGTTTTTCTGTTTCTTTATAAGCTTCTGAAGACCGCAATGATGGCAGCAAGTAAATGTAATCAAAAAAGGTTCTTGGGTCGTTACGTACACAAATACCAATATGTATGTATATGGGTATAGTTGAACATAGGGTTCTTCATTAAGATTTATATTCCATTAAAATGAAATCTATCATATTTTCACGAACTTCATCAGGAACCTATAAAGCAGTCTGTTCTCTAAAAAAAGTAGGTATACATTAATTACACCCACTTTAAGGCAAAAACTCAATTATTTTAAACAATGGTTTCCTTTAAAAAAGATAAAAGACCAAAATTATAAATGTCAACTCATATTAAATTGTATTTTTGTGCAAAAAATTGGAATGATATATTGATTGCCGTCTATTGGGACCACAAAGTAAATCATGGACACGGAATTAAGTGTATTATACTAATTAATTCAGTTTCCATCCCCATGATGGCATCCTCTGTTTCGAGAATTTACGAAAATCATCAATCATCTTCTAAAATTTCACCATTTTGAATAGCTTTTTCACCTATAGGCCTTGAAAAATAAAGGAAAAACTTTTCACATGAATTATAAACCGATTTGTTAAGTCGGTAAACATTTCGGGCGCAATAATGCCACAAAAAAAAAAAAAAAAAAACGAATAATATCCATATAAAAAAAGTATCATTTCATGAACTACACCTACACACACCGTTAGAGTTGAGACCGGGGGTCAACATACATATGAATATGGCATTTTTAATTAACGATGATAATTATCATACTCGTTATTTTTTGACAGTATATTTGAACATTGTATACATAAATGCGGTACCAGATGTAGACACTTGGCCATTGAAGCCAAATGAACCAAAAATTAAGTGATTTTGCTCATATAATAACAAGAATATCCTTTACGCTTTACCAATTCATATACATAGATAAATATATACATACATATAGATATATGTACCTATGAACCTATTCCTATACCTATGTTTTCTTTATAATAAAGGAGCCCCATAAAATTACCTCATTTTCAGGTCTTACATTTTTTGCAACCATTTGTAGGTAAAAAACACAAGTAGATATACACCTACCCACATTGTAGTACATCATCCATATATACATACACGAAAAAAAATCAAGTGAATGAATGAAGTAAATGTGTGTTAATGATCCAAAATACCACACATACCAGAATTATTTATATATACGTACAAAGGATACAGGAAAATTTCGGTACAAGGTCCGCAACCACTTTTTGTTAGGCAATGGTTATTCCCAAAAGGAGCCATTTGTTACTTTTCGCAGAGTTATACCTTTTTTATCTTATGGTAGAGGTATCTGGAGCAAAAAGGATATTTGCAAACGTTTTATTTAATCTTAATCTACGGTTCAATTACATGAGCCCAATCAAAATATCCCCCACTCAAACTCTCATTTTTTGTTTCCTTTCAGGTTTGGTTCCAAAACCGACGGACGAAGTGGCGCAAAAGGCATGCAGCCGAAATGGCTACCGCCAAACGGAAGCAAGATGATATTAATGATGGCGGTGATGCGGATGGGGATTGTAGTGAAACAATTGACAGTGATTCGGAAAGTTTGGACATGGGTGATCCGAATAGGAAACGATGTCGAATGGAGGATGAGTTTCATCATAATTAGTTAAAAACTTTGAGGGTCTTTAAAAGGCTAATTGAAGTAACGGTATAAATATATACATATATATATATTAAGATACACACAAACGCTCACATACCTACACATTTAAACACCACACTCACACACACAAAACAGGAATACACAAAAAAAGCTTGTATATACTATATAATTTTTACTCTAAAGTGTATTTAGTTTTACTTTTAATTATATTATTACATAATTCTAAATATTTAATAAAACAAAATAAAATGATACAAATTTATAGTTATTATAGATTTATTGTAGAGATATGGCGATAAAATGGTTTACTAATAATAATTAATTTAAAGAAAAATTATATAAAAGCAAGAATTAATTTTAAAGAAAAATTAAATTTCAATGTGAACTGAGAAATTCGGAAGAGTGAAAACAAGAGAAAAATAAATAAGTTAATAAATACAAAAAATGTTGTAGTATTCTTAATCAAATTTTTTTTCAATCGTTAACTTTTACAAACTTGTAAGTATATGCTGTATGATCACATTGAAAAACTCCTAAAGTGTCGTTTGAAAAACATGATGAGTATCGATTTATGTACAAAGCATCCAAAAAAAGGAAGAATTGAATAACAAAAGTACGGTATTTATATTTTGTTTAATATTTAACGGTCTGATCTTGACCGATTCTGAATGAATCCAGAACATGTGTTTTTAAGTGGCAATGCGCGTCAACATTGACAACCAATTAAAGTACAACTGAGCCAAAACAAAACCAATAGCCCATGTAAATTTTGCAACGTGCAAAAGTCTGCGAAATATCTAACCAAATGCGCTTTGAAAATGCATGCCTAAAAAGTGTCAAATTGACAACAACGCGCCTTGAATTCATATGATAAACGCTTCTCAGTTATTAGACTTTGATTTTGACAGCAATCGTTTAAAATTAATAGATTTCAGGCCGATTTTTTTCACATTCTGATCATACGTTATTTGAGGAAACAACCAGTTAATGATAATTCTTTTTTTAGACAAAAATAGTTTTTAAACTGTTGGCAAACGAAAATATAAATATTAAATGTCAAATTTCATGATTTGATGACTAACTTTATTCCAACAGCTATACACTAAGAAAAGAATTCGAAAAATGCTGTGTAACAAACAAAATTGACACAAAGAGATCACGATCAATTAATGTAAAAAATAAATTTAAAAAATAAATCCAGAATTTCTGTTTGGGTCCACCACCGGCTTAAGTCTTCTTCTTGATCTTATTTTTCACAGGAGATAAAGTGTTTAAAGCTTTAACATATAACGCCACGAAAATTACATCTTCGTTTTGAACTTCAATGTTTATAAGATTTTCTTATACCTGGTCACTTTCACATACATATGTAAATGTAACAGGTGTAAATTCAGGTAAAGTAAGTATACACAAAATTCTGATAGGTATATACCTACATATACAACCAAAAGAATCTTTGTGTTTTTGACAATTATAGATGTTTTCATGATCTAAGGATTTCATCATTTCTCAAAATGAAAGAATTCCAATTTAATAGATGATTTGCTTAGCACTTTTCAATAGAACATACAACAGTGGTTCACTTAGGCGTATACGTGTTTTTTCTCTTATTATTGAATTTTAGTTTTCAGACGTTTTTGTCCTGCAATATCTGTGAAATCAAAGGTGTTTGGAATATATTTGTCTACATTTTTTAATAAAAAAACAACATAGAAGTTGGTGTCGATTTTTATGATCATCGTACAGTCAGAAATAATCTGCGTTTTAGCATTAGTGCCACACCTCTGATTTGATACTTGTCAATTATTGCAGCTCAGCTCAAAACTAATCGAGCTCCATTTGCTCTATGATTTCCATCATAATTTAAAATATTTTCTGCACTTTTTTAATATCTATAAAGTTGAATATAATTAAACTTTTTTTAATTTCTACATAAGCCGATCAAAAAAAAAATGAAAAACCGATTACAATCCATTCAACAATTTGTCATCAGATGGGTATATACGGATTCGCTGAACAAAGAACAAATTTGAGCCAATTAACTCGCACAAATGTATACAGAATCGGATGATAAACATAAATAGCAAAATATAGGGCAAACTATCGGCTGACAAACGGAGCACCGGAGCACTTTTTGGCACGCATACGAGCTTAGGTACATAAATAAAGGTGAACCTTTTCTTGTAGCCAAAAAACAAAAACCCAAAATTCAATCCGATTGAGTGAAGAAATTCGCACAGTCCTCGTTTTGGATTTTTCATAAATCCCTTGTTATTTAATTTTTTGTTTCCTTCCGATTTCCGATGCGAATGCGATGTGCCAATAGGATTTGAAAACAACAAAGAGCAATACAAAATTGTGTCCAAATCCCAAGGGAAAAATGAGTTCAGTTTTTTTTAACCTTTTACCTCCAGGTAGGAAGCAAGAAGAAATGCAAATGTCACAAAAATCTCACACCTGGATATAACATAACTATGTACATATAGTGTAAGGATATAGGTTTATGTGTATAGTACAGGAAAATAGGAAACAATTTCGGATTAAAATTTGGCACAAGAGAAAGAGAACCTAGTTCCTGTCATCCTGTCTTTTGTCCACACCGATTGACTATCGATTTCAAAGATTGAAAATGTAATCTTTCTTGACTTTATGGCCTTTTAAATGTGATGATCAGGCTCTGCATTCATAGACGCACGATATCTGTTTTTCAATTCAAAAAGAAGGAGGATCGATAGGCTGTTCTTTGAGGTTGATTGTTTGTTTTTGTTAGTTTGGTAAAGTCAGTCGGGTTCTGGAATTGCCATCATAGGAACTTTACTCAGTCGTGCTTGTTTTGGAATTTCCGGATATGTCTATACCTTACCGTTTATTGTTGTGTGAAGGGATTTTGATGGATTGTTTGATCTTTTTTTTCAAGGGTTTCAATTCCAAAAACTAGTGAGTGAAAAAGGACTCACCTGTTAGATACACTATACACATTGTTCCAGCACTTAACATGTGGCTCTTTTTTTCATCAGAGAGCATGACTCAACGAGGGTGAATTCCATTATCATTTGCCCGCTAATGGTCTGTCGAATCAACAGTTTACATAATATCTACTTTTGGTCGATAAATTCTATTCCATAAATAGCTACCGTATTTTTCACATGACTGAATAATGCCCGGCTGATGAAATTTATGGGATTAAATAATGAATTTTTATTTCTGTTTATTATGTGTATTTTTTACTTATGTATGTATGTATATGTTTTATAGTAAAATACATACATATATGGGTATTACATTATGATTGACAGTTAATCAATCTCTGGCTGAACTTGCTGCTTCATTTCATTGCGCTTCTATGTTGCACATTAACATTATTTTTCAGATCTTTTATTTGATTGTGACAGATAGTATTTGAAAGGATACGACATCGAAGCCGAAGCCGAAGGAACGTAGAAATGACCCAAAAACGACATTTCTTTCTCTTCCTTTTGTATTGTTGCAGAGGTAAGCAACCAAGCGCAGGTTAATACATTTTTTATTTGTATCGGACCGACTTAAGACATTTTTTAAAATCACCCAACTTAAGGAAAAATAATGAGATGAGTGAAAATCCGAAATACGATTTTATGAATGAATTCTTGAGCTATCTTTATAAAGAACATCCATCACTCATCCATCATGAGTGAGATGAAAGGTAAGTAATTAAATATATACATACATACAATGTGGTAGCTGGCGTATCAATTGAACGGAACGTGTAGCATTTGTTACGGGGATGAAGGTTAATCCGATGGCTTTTCATTTCACGTTATGCCTATTGACAGGAAAATAAACTTATAAAAGATGCAGTCAAACTGAAATTCAAAACTTACAAGTTATACATATATGGTCAAAAAACATTGCGGGGTAATATGAAACTTCATATCATGATCAGTTTTTAGTTATTTTGATTATATTTCAATTGGAAATTATATAAATATAAAATTAAAATACATCATCCTCATTTATTGGATAGGTATCCGTGAGCACACAGAAAATAATAGGTACTGTTCACATATTAAAATTGTTATTTAGAGTGTTCTCAAAATGAAGTAGTCGCCGCATAGTGTTTACTTAGCATTAGTTAAATTTGACTTACGTACATTTTATGATTCTGATCTATAAGCACCTGCATATTTCAGCATAGCTATTAGCTATGTACCTATCTCTTACGATGGACTGAAAAGTAAAAGTTTTATTTACTTCATTCATCGATTCATCAGTTATTCTTACAATATAAATAGGCCAGCCATCAATTATTTTTTAACAAAAAATGTTAACAATAAAAACCTTTAGGTATGTACATGTTAAAAATCAATTTTTAAGAAATAAAATTCGTATAGCAAATGTTTATTTTGAAAATTAATTAATAGGACAACAACGTCTGAAGTCTGATATTATAGGTACCTATTCGGTATTCCAAAATGTGGTTAAATTTTAAGAGCCGATTTTGAATGTGAACCTCAATTAGGTAAACGCCAAGTTTTTTTCTGCATTTCATTTGACATTTCTCAATTTCAGACTAACTCAATTTGAACAATGGAAAGATACACAATCGAGCAACGCGTTAAATTTATTCAGGATTATGAAAATGTTCGTTCAAATCAAAATGCATATCGTGCAATTTTCGAGGAAAATCATCTTCAGTGAAGAGACACAGAGCCTTATTACGGTTGTCAAAGGTCAATTAATTGACAATTGAAATATTTTGTCAATCAATTGATACATCGGTATTATAAACCCGAGTTGATCATTTTTTGATCCATTGTGAACAAAGATCAAAAATCTATTGTGAATAGTGCCTATTTACTTAAGACAGCTGCAAATATTAGTATGTATGTAATTAAAAAAGATCTTTTATCTACATACATACATGTGTTCAGCCAAATCCATCGGATTTGAAGCATCGCGTAATTTTCTTCGAATCTTTGCTTGCTCCAAAGTATTTTCGTCTTCAATTTCATTTTCACCGAAAAATAGTTCTATAGTAGGCATGCTTTTGGCTTTCGCGATCCGTAAAATATTTTATCAACAAGGAATTTTTGATTGACTGAAAATTTTATAATCAACAAACATTTTGATAACCATAATACCAAGACTGTCAATTTAAATCATTCACAATAGATCTAATTTCTGAAGAACGTTCACAGTTTATCAAAAATTTTGATTTTTGACAACGATTCCGATTCATTAATTTTATTGATAAATATCAAATATCTTATTGATCTTTGACAACCGTAATAAGGGTGACATTTTCACCTCGGTGGTTTCGTCAATAAGCAGAATTGCCGCATTTGGGCGAATGATGTGATAATCCAAGAGTGATTGTCGAAAAACCGAAAAACCAATGCACTGTTTGGTGCGGTTTATGGGGCTGGCGGCATCATCGGTCCCGCGGGCCGTATTTTTTTCAAAATGAAGCCGGCCAGGCAGTTACTGTGAATGGTGTTCGCTATCGTGAATTGATAACGAACTTTTTATGGTCCGGTGCCTTTTGCAATACAGCTAACGAAACAATGGCTCTTTTGCGCGACAAATTTAATGGCCCTGTTGTCTCCAGTCGTGGCGATGTCAATTAGTCGCCAAGACCATGTGATTTGACCCCGTTGGACTTCTTTCTTTGGGGTTATTTAAAAGAAAAGGTGTACGTCGATAAGCTAGCAACAATTCAAGAGCTAAAGGATGAGATATTTCGGCACATTGAAGGCGTAGAACCTCAATTATGCCTCAGCGTCATCGAAAATTTGGACTATCGGATGGAGGTGTGCCGTGTTCCATACATAATTGAACCATACCAATATTATCATAATAAAAATGACAATGGAATGACAATTTCCTAAATAATTTGTGTTTTATTCAAAATCAACATCGGCCCTTAAAATTTAACCACCCTTTATATTCGCATGTCTACGTTGCTATAATTTTTTTTGCCTTAAGGATCAGCATTATCTACCTAAGATTTTTTCTAGCCGCAATTTTATGTTCTGTGGAATGAATTGGTCCGAATATGAAAAACGTCTTTTGCTGTCGTAGCTTCATTTCTTGCTCCTGATGTCTGAGGCTATCAGATGATACAATATATGACAGGGAAAAATAAGAGCAAAAAACAGTATGTATAAGTAAAAGAGCATCACATTGTCAACATATCTAATTGAGAGAAAATGAAAAACTTCATACATACCTATACTAATTATCCAAATTTATTCGAGCATTTTCTTTACAGATGTGCATAAAGATTATAAATCTTTAATCTATTAAATATGTATAACGTAGGTAGGTAGAGATGTAGATAGATATAGAGCTTCTTGTAAATAAAAATAAAATAGGTATCTACTCGCCATCATGTCAAAGACCTTTAGAATTAATAGGAACCTATAACAACAAGCTCCAAAAAGAATTGACTGTCCAACAAAAACTAAATGTTTTCTGCTTTTTTAACATTATTATCTATATTTAACCAACGCTATAGCGTGACTCCATAAAACCGTCCAAGCGCAAGCCACTCCATCTCCATCCACTCGGTATGGGCGAACGATACTCTCTGTCTCTGCTGAGCAACTTTCAATTGTCTTTCGAACTGTGATTATGTAAAATCCCGTCTGATGATGACTATACAGCTCACACACAGCCCTTTCCCAACCCAGCCTCTCGTCTATATACATACATACATATATGTATATGTATCTATATGTACAAACGAGTATAAATATTGTAGCATAGTATAAAACCAAACCAATTTAACAACACCAATGTCGATTACAAATTCAGTACGAACTTTAACAAATTCGAAATCGATAACAGATTAAATCCGTCGATAGCTCACTGGTCAGATACATGGTACCGTGATGCTGAGGCTAGAACTCGAACCACCATCAGGATTCGGGAGCAGGATTTGCTTTCGGGACGAAACGAACAGCAACGCCATCACCATCGCTATTGCCATTGTCGTCTTCTTCGCCGTGCGTCGTACTCGTTGTCGTCGTCGATCGACGATGACGCCGCGCCACGCCGCCGACCCCGACGACGAGGCAACACTCCAAGCTCCAAGCCCAAGTTAATGAAGTCAAGTATATCGTGTGCGATGTAGTGTTCATTTTACACGCTTTCTCTCACTCTTCTGCGCCGTTCGGTGCACCGCCCTCTCTCTTTCACTCACTAAGCAAATTTGGCTTGTGTGCCTGTGTGTGTGAGTGTGAGTGTTATTTGGTGGATAAATCCGAATCCGACTGAATGATTCTTACTCCAAGATTTTTATTTAGGCATTCAGCGTTCCTCGCCTCTGGGAAGCAATGTTCTCTTGGTTTTTTGTTCTGTTTAATTCCTTTGGATCCCATTTCCTATTCAGTTCTACGGACACGGAGTCAGGACTCAAGAGCAAATAATGAGCATCACTGTTACAGTTACAAACAACTCTGTGTGCTGTGTCTGTAGAAATAGTCATAGCCATGAATCGGGAGTACACAGTGCACCATTTTTGGATGGTGATGGTGATGGTGGTGAGACTGAGAACTGAAAGCTGGAGCTGCTGTGTCGCTTAGCCACGCCCCTAGGTGTGTCTTCACATTAAACGAGTTTCTAAAATGGCTCCCTCAGGGGTGCATTTCAACATCGTCCTCGTACTCGTACCCGTGTCGTATCGTTGAATTGATTTGTCCGTTCCATACTCGCATCGTTCCGTTCCAGCCAATGCAGATGATAAAAAGGATTCTCTGTGGTCGTAGCTGACCCGGAGTCTATTTCGAGTTTATTGTTTGATGATTTGAGCGCATTTGTATTTAGTCATTTTTTTTTGTGTTTCTGATGATGGTGTTTTTGTCCTTTTGGGAAGCTCTTTCAAGGGGAAGGGGTTTTCTTATGGAATTTTTTTCAAATTTTTCTAGGCATCTAGATATCTCACTACAAGTAGTTACATAGTATAGACAAAAATACATAATGTATACGTATGTCCTCCTGCTCCTACTCCTTTAAGGATATGTTTATATAAAATAAAGTATATATACCTACCTATAGATACCTATATGTACATAGGTAGATATATGTATACTTAAGTTTGTATGTTTTATATCTTTGACCAAATAGTTTTATGTATGGACGTTCTTTGTACACTACATCGATATATAATCTCATCAAACGTTCCACATACTAGGTGCCTATGTTATGTATATGTATGTAGGTATACGAATGCTAGGATAAATTGGGTTTGTTCGATAGATGTATATTTTATGAACAACATAGGTAAATGGGAGTTAATGGAGACATGTGAAAGCGGAGACACACGAGCATTTCATATCAATAAATTATATGAGCCAAATAGCTCAGAGGGTAAGGTGCGTTGC
The DNA here is from genome assembly GCA_905146935.1 of Scaeva pyrastri. Classification (NCBI taxonomy): domain Eukaryota; kingdom Metazoa; phylum Arthropoda; class Insecta; order Diptera; family Syrphidae; genus Scaeva; species Scaeva pyrastri. The sequence goes on along the minus strand of LR989927.1, from coordinate 861,608 downwards.
GTTTTCCTAACTATGAAAACATATATGTACCTATCTAAGTATAAGTTAAGTTCCTATACTTTTACATAATATACGGGTCTATAAAAAATAAATAAACAAAATTAGGGGACAAATGATAATTGATTTCAATTAATAATCCCGCTACACACTTGTACCTTTCACCTGATGTGTATATTTATTTATATCCGAATCATGCAGAAGAGAATATGGGATCTGGTTGGTTTGAATGTTCCAATCAATAGCCTACCTATATCATATTCGAACCTACATAATTATACTTTAGTATAGGTATGCATAGGTTTAACAAAATTGTTTAATTAGTTACCTATTCATTTCCTTCCGGTTTAAAATCAAAAATATATTCTTTACTTACCTATATGATTGAAAAAAGACGCTGAAATTTGGCGCTCTATATGTAGATTTTTAACATTACAAACGACTTAGCAAAAATAAGTACAACCTGATTTTAAACGCATTGTGTTATTTTAAACCGAAAAATTTATTCTATTTTTTTTATTTTATTGACGTTATTATTTCTGCGTTCTGTCCCAAATTGTCGGAAATTTGCAATCGTTTTTTCATTCATCACAATCAAAAATTCAAAACCGAATATCTATATTGAAGGTATAAGCTACGTGTTGAATTTCTTCAGAAGTTGTCCGATGAAAAATCAGGAATTTATTCGGAAATTTAAACTACAAAATTGAAAGTGTAATATTAAAACGTACGCGATTGTTTGCTTCATTTTATTTAGTTCCGCAACGGATACCTCGAAAGTAATCTGAGCTCCGATCGTAATTCACTTTCGTTTCTTAAATTCTCCGAACGAATACCTCAATACGGCTGAATAGTGAATATCCCCTAGCTATAATTACTCATACTTTTTTTTAATGTGTTGTACGTTATTATTAAAAATTTTCCTTTCTTGTACTTGGGCCTATAATGTGTGTCGTTTTTTTTCAGCCTCTATATTTCTACATATGTGATGGACTCTCAATTAGCCTTTTCTTGCTTTTTATTTTCAAATTTATATTATTTTCAAATTTAAATAGATATAATTACATTACATATTTAAATTATTAACTAAACGTAGGTTAGGTACATAGTAAATATTATAATAGATACAAAAATTTAATAATAAAAATGACAATTTTCACTTATTTTTGAGGGATCTCCATTCCAGAGTGTATTGATATTGACTATGAGCTCAATACCTAACCTGTACATATTGACGGCATTCAATGCAATTCTTAAGGCTGACGCCACACAAATATTGTAACATTTTTCCCTCAGCCTTTAACATATCCAAATAATGCAATGAATCAGAAAAATCAGCGAAAAATCTAAGATTTCGTAACTAACTCCGAAAAAAGAAATCATAACATCTGGCTTACATTGTACCAACATCGAAAATATACTATTCAATGCCCATCAGTCAATCTATCTGTTTAACACTTTTTATACATTTTTTTCCTGAAATATTGTATTCGACTTCACATTCACATCTCACATGACATCACTTGATATTAATATTATTAATTTTTCACAAAGTGTGTGATTTTTGCTGCCTGATGATCCCTTTTTGCATTTATTTTCATGTCTATTTGAACAGTTGTCATTTTACAAAAAGAAAAGGAAGAAATGGAACTTGTTTAGCTTGAAAACAAGGGATGAATACCTACATACATATAGATATAGAAAAGTCAGTATCAGCGTCAGCGTCATATTCTAACCCTGCAAAACAGTCTCGACTCCAGAGTTCTATAATGGCTACTCGTATAGTCGTACTCGTATACCATGAGGATTCTTTTTATATGCGCCTTTCAGACCAACCCATTAAATTAAAAGGCTATAAATTACCCGATCTTAATGCCATTTATTTGAATCATTATAACCATTATCAGCTCGCTTTTGGAAAGGAGAAGAATGCACTTTTCCGTTATAATTAAGTGAGTGTGGAAACAGTAGCACCACCAGGAGCAGGACTCTATTGTCTGCCGGAAACAGTTTTCCTCTAAAAAAAGACAGATTATTGTATTGAGGATGGCTATTTGTAAGAAGGGGGCTAACATTTATATACGTATACTCGCATTAAGAATTATAATTATTACAGTTACGTAGGTATATGTACATATATGCTCTTACACACTTTGTATAATTGAGATGTTTTATCGTCGATACGGTCCATTAAATGGGCACTGCATTAAATGACCTTGATTGTGTTTTCTGTTATAGGTACCTAGTTACTATATTTTTATTTTATTATGATATGGGGTTACAGTAGTTTTGACAATTTGTATAATCTGTTGATCGACAAGTCGGGGCGAAAAATACCACCCTCGAACGATTTTTATTCTCATTGAATATCATAAATCTTAGAAAAAAGAATAACCACCTTTAAGAACACTGATAACTCCAACAAAAGGTTATTGACATAGAAAGATCAAAAACAAGTTGCAAAGGTCTTACTTTGAAATAAATAAAATTTGATGACAAATATTCCTATCCTACTTTCTCTACTGCTTGTTGAGCAATGTTCATCGGAGCGTATGAATGCGAGCTCCCAAGGCTGAACATCTTTGATTTTCAGCCCCATGATTGATGCTTCTCTCTCCACCCTTGTTGCCATTTGATGTAGACATGATCCCATGATCCTATGGGAAAGCAAGCATACATCGTCTGTGTAGTCAAGATGTTTAAGGTAAGTTGTCAGAGTCAATCTTAATCCTCCGCTTCCTCTCAGAGCCATCCGCAGTACATCACTTATCACCACCAAAAAAAAACAGGATTGGTGACAGTATGCAGCCTTTTTTGACCCCGCTTTGGACTTCAAATTCTTCGGACAACCTACCTCCGTGTAAGACGTGACATTTGTACCCATCATAAGTCGCTTTTATACCAGCAATGAGTTTCTCCGGTATACCCCTCCTCCGCAAAGCAAGCCAGATAAACTCCCTGTTGATGCTGTCGATAGCCTTCTCGAAATAAATTAACAGCACATCAGATTTAGTGCTGATCGATATTCGAAGCACTGTTCGATTATGATCTTCAAGGTATTCATATGATCAATGTAAGAGGAGGACCCAGTGCAGAAGCCTGGCTTGTTCATTGTCGAGCGATGCTTCGAGATGTTCTTTTATGCGTTCCACAACAATCTTTGCTATTATTTTGGCGACTGCAGGCACAACGCAGATATACTTAATCAGTATGCACACCTACAAATTGTCAATTTATTTTTAACTTTTCATTAATTAATATTTTTGTTTGTTTCCTCTTTCAAATTTAATCAAATTCCTCTACCCATTTTGTAAAATAAAATAAGTTTTCCATTACATACACAATAAAAACTATAAATTATTTTGCAAAGCCGAAAGTGTACACTTTTTGAAAACCCCAAAATATTTTTGTCCATCTTTGTATGTGGTATATGTATGTATGTATATAGTACCTCCTTTAGGAGGGGTTAAACCGACACTCTGTTTAGAAAATAGAGTTGTGAATATCTACCTATAGATACGAGAAGGTTTCTGTAAACACTTTGCAAACGCCACCATGTTCGTCAAGTTACTAGCCAACTTGGGGCCATCAGTAATAAATTGGTGTTAGCGGTTTGGCAAATAGTGATTTCTACTCGTTTACTTACCCATTTGCCCGGCACAACTAAATACCTCTACAACTGTCATCCAAACGGAAAAACTGCTGTCCCAACTCCAACATTCTTTTCCTCCGCTATACAAAAACCACAAAAACACATTTTACATTATACCGATACCCGCTTCTTCATCTTTCCATCCTATAGACATAGAGTATAGACTATAGAGAGAATAAGGTCCCTTATTCCAGAACTTGTGATTTCCACTTTAGAAATAACCACTTAACGACGACATGCAGAAGGCTACCAATGCCAAAACCAAAAGGAACCACCATACGCACACGTAAGCAAATATCGAAAGCCAAGCTCCACTATTCGTTTATCCCGTATTCTTGAGAAATAATTAAGATATATGCAAAGTAGTTTATACCAAATACACAGACCCCGGTTATTTGAATGGCTAAAAGTTTGTTCTGATGTCATATATTTCATTCTAATTCAATTAACAACTACAAACGCACAGGACAGGCTCGGGTTCGGGCTAGGACTGGGGCTCGCCTCGTTTCCCCACACATGACAATCAGGAGCAAAAAAATTAAATAACACTAAAAGTACTGTGTCGGAGAAATAAAGTCGTAAAAGCGACTTCCATATCCAATACAACGACAACAATGAAGGAATACGAAGTCTTATATCCCCGGCCTGGCTCCGTCTCCGTGTCCCAAAGTTAAAAAGAAAAGGGCTGTCGTGTCGATGTTTTAAAAACACGATCCCAATATGTTTTCCCACAGAGACATTCGCACAGCTTGGCTTTGGGGAAATGGAAAATAATAAAACATCAATTACACCCGAGAGTTGGGCTGCGGAGTACTGATGCTGATGGTGATGGTAAGTGGAAACTGGAGACCTGGACGACCACCCCACTCCAACCCAAATCGAGAGCCGACACTATTCTGATTCTGACTACTGGCTGTATACCCATCATACACTATATACACACCCGTGGGTCGTTGGTCGTAGAATTCGGCAGTTCGGGGCTCCAAATTGGAGATAATAACAAAATTTCACTTAATGTGAAAGCTGTTTGCTGTGTGGTTTTCGCAAATTTAATTTATGCCCTGGCATACTCATGAGATCCACATCCACCTATACATGCACAGTGAAGTTGGGAACTGAACTGATGTTCCCTATCCCTTTCTCGTGCGCCTTTGGCCTTATTAAGTAAATGGAAATCGGAAAATGATAATTATAATCCAAAAGGATAGATGTACTCCTTCGTCAAAATTGTTTTTGGGTTTTGATATTTTGAATATGGCGCGAGATCTGATGGAATGGGAACTTGAGTAAGTAGGTATGTATATGGGAATTGGAAACCTTGTTATTGGCATCATTTGACTTATACCAGCGCAAGCGGTTGAATTGGAAGATTTTTTTTGGCGCCTCTTAGAGAACTTTGGAAATTGAAAACGTTTGTAGAATTTTATAATTTGGTTAATGGAGGTTTTATATGTCTTTTATAGAATCTTCTTCTGCCAAAAACAGAATTTATTCAAAATCTGAGAGCAACTATATTATGCATATATGGGAATTTTATTGAAATTGTTTGAAATTTTTAGTGTTACCCGTCTACATACATATTGATAGAACAAATTTCAAAACTAAAATCGAAAATTTCAAATCATGGTGTCAAATCTTTACAAAGCTATATTTGAAAGATGTCAGGTGGATGTCATTGAAATGTCCGAACCAACATAATGTTAGTATAGATCAATTATTTCGGAGGCACAGAGGTAAGGTGTTATATCACTATCACTACATAGTATAAAACAAAGTCGCTTTCTCTGTCCCCATGTCCCTATGTATGCTCAAATCTTAAAAACTACGCAACGGATTTTGATAGTTTTTTTTTTTAACAAATAGAGTGATTGAAGAGGAAGGTTTATATGTATAACTATAGATAATGTTTTTTCAATTAAAAAAATAATTTTTAAAATTTCAGTCTAGACTGCGTTTCATTCCATACTTCATTTACTCCTAAAAGCTGGAATACAGTTGAGGTTGTAATATACTCTAAGGTGGCGCAATTATTGTCTATTATATAAATACAAATATAAAGTTATTATAGATATAAACATTTTTTGTAAGTTCCGCAAAATAATGAAAATTTTGATCGGTTGGTGAAATATCGGCAAATCTAACAGCCAGGCGAGACACAGTTCGCCGGGTCCTCTAGTTTTTTTTATAAAGGCCATTGATATTTCCGAACTTATATTATTTACATACGTTTTAATAATTTAAAGTATTAAAGGGCAATTTCCATAAAATACAGTGAAATGGTTGGCGAAGGTTCATTTAAATCGTATATATAAAATTCTCTTGTCACAATATTTGCTCCCATACTCCTCCGAAACTGCTCGACCGATTCGTATGACATTTTATATGCATATTCAGTAGGTCTGAGAATCGGCTACTATCTATTTTTCATACCGCTATATGGTGAGGGTTCTCCATCATGTCCACCACTAACATTTCTTTTTTGGGCAATTTTTTAAATTCCTTTATAATGTGGCATTACAAAATTCGCGCGACCCTTAATTTTCGCCATTCTTTCAACGAACTTTAATTTAATTTTAATTTATTTTCTTGATTTTTTTTTTAATTTAAACAAAATAATTGATCCGATATATGTACATATGTACTTATATTTATTAGTTCTTCAAGGGTTGTATTTAAACCTGGAAAACTTTCTCGATCCTAAATTGATAACATTATTGAAGTCAATGCAATACAATGAATTTGATTATTTTTTAACTATTGGTCTATTTTCTATTAGACTAAAGTAAACATTTTAAAGATAGGATTTTTAGATCTTAAAAAATAACAATGCTGTGCACAGGAGTTGACATAAGAGTTTGTAATGTAATCAGCCATTTAAGCGAACGGAGAGTTTTAAAATCTTTTGGATAAGTGATACGAAGCACACCGGGCCATCTAGAAACTATAAAAAAATGCACGGAAAATAGAAAAAGCATAACAAAATATTTTTCCATAGCTTGAATTTGTACCATAAATCGGGGCGAGACGAAGTTCGCCGGGCCCGCTAGTATATTATAAACGTTGAAATGATTTAAAATATGTACATATGATGTGTTTAATGTTTTTCAAAGCCAATGCGATATCAAGGAACACACCGAAACTTTGATTTAACGTTTATCAAAAAATAAAATACTCAAAAGTCACCATATCACCTTTCAGTATAATTTATTATTCAGCGCCAAGTGGATATTTTTTTTGATTTCGTACGTTCTCCTATACGCTGTTCTCAAGATCTGTTGAAGAATTAAACATTTTTCGGGAAAATAAATAAATTCTATGAGCTTCTTTTTTTCAAAGAGTTTAAATGCAAAATAATGAAAGTTAAACACGGCGTATACTTACTTATTTATTTTTTTTCTCCCTATCTGTGCGAGTAAAGTGAAAATAATTAAAAATCATGCTATATTGATTAATGACTGCAAAAAAAAACATATCTACATATATATCTACAGATCTAGAACTGGATTATGTTGTATCTAGATCGTAAAATCAAACTGATAGAAAGCCAAACCAAGCTAGGGGAGTCTGACAACAAAGATCACTTTATTTTAAAACCTGTGCAGTTGAATACCAAGCGTAAAAAAATCATTAGCCACATTTCACACAGCATAAAAGTTAAAAAAAAAACATTCCCATAATCTCCTTCCGATGCTTATTAATTAAATTTTGAAGAAACTCAAGACATTCTCACAAAAATATGAACAAAAGAAAATTAAAGAAAAGAAAAACAACGACTGCAAAATTATTTTTTAATTAATACCTACGTACCTAGGGTCGGTCAATACTCGTATATACTTCCATTTACTTACATATAGAAGCGCATCAGGCTCTCACCATGTGCCTTATTGCTTTTTTTTTTTTGGCTTTGCAACCTACCTTCGTATACTTAGGTATAATATCTACGAAGAAAAAAACACGTCATGAGTTTAAATTAAAAGTTTAAGGTGACACTTGCCGCTGACATGGCGGAAAGAAAAATTTTATTTCATTCGTTTCTTTTTGTTTTTTTAAGTTCTCCTAATTTTTTCTTTCTTTTTATTTTCTTTCTGATTTGATTTATGATTCGTTATTAAGACGCTTAAATCTGGGGAAAATTAAATTATTACCTCCATCCAGCATCCAACGACACCGTATATGGGAGTAATCTATCAAAAGCAATTCCAATTAAAGACCAGAAGCAAAGTCGCAACTTGAATTAGGATCAACATCTGTTTTATTAATTCCTATTATGTGGACTCCATAAAATAGTTCATAATAACACGAGAAGCTACCACGACCACCACCCACTGTAGATTTACCTACATTATATTGCGGATAGTAAACTTAGACAAGATCATAAACTTAATGTCCTACTTTCTATACTCGTGAAGCCTGCTGCTGGCTATCGTAAATTTAATTGGCTTACAAATTTTTAACGTTTCACTAATGATTGTGACAACAATCTTTCCACCAGCTCAGTTCGAGCTCGAGCTCACTCCTTAAATGAATGCCAGGGGCCTTCTCATCTCATCCTTGTCTCCACCTTTAATAGCGAGTGCTTCACCCTTATGTCATTATTATCCCCGTGAACGATCCTTGTTTGGCTTTTAAATTGAATAAAGAAAACCACCAACACACTCACACACGCACGACAATGTAGTCACTTTCTTTGAGCTGGGTCCTTGGTGCTGGGGTTGGGGGTTGCGACTGCGAGTGGAAGGATAATGCCAAAGCACACCCCCAAATTACATCTTCTTGATTCTGTTTGCGGGGATAAAATGATACACAACGATACAAGCATACAAACAGGATAACTACGAGTACACTACACGTGTCAGCTATAATACGATTGTAGTTTCCCTGTAAACAAGTGCTTCTTCCTTATACGAGTATAGTCCTGCTCAGGAACTGGTTTCAAATTGTTTGTATACAGGATATCTATCTACGAAGCCAACAACAACAAACAACAACCCTTGAGGAATATGCTGTATTGTATCTGTGTGTCGGTGTGTACTTAAATAATACCTACCAATAAGCAAAAGTAAAATACATACACGAACAAGAACGAGAACAATGACAGAAGCAGCATAGTACATGTGTTAAGAACGAAATCCTTCTATTATTATTATTGAAATCCATTTTTTATTCTTGTCTGCATGACTTTATCGCAACACTGGGGCTTACAGGTTTTTCAACACTCAATCTTTAAAGACGAATTTCGGGTGTATGCGATTGCACAGTTGGTAGAAAACAAAGGTCGGTTTCAGAATATCTAGTTCACTCACATTCATATTCAAAGTATATGTATGTAGGTACACTGAACCAAATCCTTACGTAAATACAACGAAAAAATTCGTTCAGCCAACGAAAATTTAATTAATTTTCAGCCGATGAAAAATTTAATTGGCCCAACGAAATAATTTTCATACGTTGATGAAGTGCTTCATCACTTAACGAAAACTGTCGTATTTTAATGAAATTCTTTCATACAAATTTTTGATCATTAATTAATGAATTTTTACATCATTGTACGAAATTTTTTCATCAATCAACGTAAAATTTAATCAAACTAAGGTACGCCAAATATGAAATTTTTTCGTTAATTAATGTATTTCTTGATAAATGTATGTAAGGAACTTTCGTAAGCTAACGAATTTTTTCATTCAATTTATGAATATTTTCATACATCAACGTAATTTTTCCGTTAGCTAACGAATTTTTTCGTACATTTTACGAAAATTTTAATAAAATTACACAAAAAATATTACCTAGCTCACGAAATTTTTCATTCAATTTATGAATATTTTCATACATCAACGTAATTTTTTGTTAGCTAACGAATTTTTTCGTACATTTTACGAAAATTTTAATAAAATTACGCAAAAAATATTACCTAGCTCACGAAATTTTTCATTCAATTTATGAATATTTTCATACATCAACGTAATTTTTTTCGTTAGCTAACGAGTTTTTTCGTAAAACTTATAAAAATTTTAATTGAACTAGTGAAACTTTTCGTAGATTATGCTTACTTTTTTTCGTAAAACTACGAATTTTTTCGTAAGCTTACGAAATTTTTCATCCATTCTACTTCCCTAAATTTTGGAATAAAAAACCTGAAATTGAAAAAAAGTGAAGCGAAACGAAAATGTTTTACCATTAAAAAAAAACATGTTAATTTGATTTTTTTTTATTTCAAAATCATAAAACGTGAAATACAAAAATCATGACAAGTAAAAAGCAGGCATAGTGAATTAACAAACTTATAAACTAATCTCTTATTTCCCATCAATGCACTTTTTTGGGTTTTTTTATAGCATGGGATTTTTTAAACAAATTGTAAATAAGTTGTATGCTGGACGATCGTCTTTTGAGGTGTTCCAACTGGTCGTCCACCTCTTGAGGAGTTTTGCAAACAAAGAGAAAAGCTTTCTGGGAGTCCTTGATAGTATACGTGTTGATGGTCGATTTTTTCCCATTGTTGTCTTTTACCATTTGTTTTTGGGTCGGAATTAGATACACATGCATAGAATGCATCTAGATGACATCCTTGGAATCTGAAAGAAAAGAAAAGAGAAAGAGAAAAACAAAACAAAACAAAAATTAAAATATTTTAGGAGACAAGTTAGTATGTATTTTGTAATAAAATATAGGAAGCAATAATCAAATAGTACTACTTACATTCCTCTAGTTCCTCGTTCATCCATTTCTTTAAAAGTTGAACCAAGTTCCTATCTTTTATGTTCTGCTCCTTTGGTAAAAAGAAGCCTATCTTTTTGCTGTACTCCGGCCGGTTGTCCTGCAATGAAGAAGCCCTGGAGTGGAGGACGTTAAAATCTATTTCTATCTGTTAAAAAAAAAAATGAAATCAAAAACATAATTATAATATGTACATATGTAATAAAATAATAACACTTAATTTATACGAATAATGACTTTGAATTGAAATAATTAAAACACAAGCACAATGAAAAAAAATATTAAATACTTTAAAAAAATATATATTTTTTCTTACCTAAGCTGCCGTTCACTGTACCAAACCTTGTTTATTTGTTTTTAAATGTTTATTATTTGGTTCACAAAAATATTTTTTTTTAAATTTGTTCTATTGTTTTTTAACACTTTATTAAATTTTTACGTTGCACACAATGCTGTTTTAATTTTATAAACTTGACACGTCTTTTCACTTAAAGAGTTGAATACCAACTGTACCTTCGGCTTCGAGATGGCCATGCACAATGCACATGCACACAAGAAACGAAAACACAGCGTGTTCTGTATGCATTTTTTCGTTAGTGTACATTTTTTTTTTCGTTAACCGATGCAAAATTTCATTAGTCTACGAAGAATTTTGATAAGCCAATGATTTATTTTCATTAACTTATGTAAATTTTCATACGTTAATGTTGAATTTCATTATTCCACGAAGTATTTTCATAAGTTGATGAAATTTTTCATTGAATAATGAAGATTTTCATTGTTTTATATGAAAATTTTAATTAGTATACGAAAATCTTCATTCTCCCATTTTTTTTTAGCGCAATCCTTTTTGTTTGCTCTATCAAAGTCCCGTTAAAGCATTACCGAAAATATCATGGTTTGATGATATTTTTCGTACAATTATGATTTTTTTTCATCAAATAATGAAAATTTTCATAAACATATGTAAGACTTCGTAAAGTAATTATTTATTTTCATTAACTGATGTAGATTTTCATAAGTTTATGTTGAATTTCATATATTGATGAAATTTTCGTTACTTAATTAAAATTTAGAAAGTAACGAATAAATTCTTATTTTTAATTTTAATAAAATTATATATCAACAAATTAATTTAAATAAAAAGAAAGAATTATTAACATGAGTCAATTTTCTTGTAACGAGTTCTGTTTGTAAGATTTCTGTGAGAAAGTAGAAAGATTTTGTATTACTAAAAATTCTAATATAACACATAATATAATTCATGAAAATATACATAATTCGAAGTATTTTTTCATTAAATTATGAAGTTTCATTTGAGGAAACACTTTATTAACTAACGATTCTATTACATAGAACTATGAGGTTTTGCATAAAACAATGAAAAGTCTTCATTATTTAATGAAAACTTTCATATTATGATGGAATTCATTCGTTTATGAAAATAATTAATAATTTTATGAAAAGTTTTCGTAAAAAACATTTTTTATGGTTAAAATGAGTATGAAATTTTTCGTAAAGTGATGAATCTTTTCATTAAAATAACTTTTTGGGTTTCAAAAAAGAAGAAAAACTGTATGAAGCATTTTCATTAGATGATGAAGATTTTCATTTTACGAAAAATTACATATTTTCGTTGAGCCAACGAAATTTTCGTTGGGCCAACGAAAATGTAGTGTATGAATCAATTTTCATATTTTTACGAAAGTTATTATTTTCAGTGTAGGTATGGTGATTTCGATGGGATATTTATTTTTATTAAATTAGAACTAGAATACAATTTCAAATTTGTGAAAAAGGAAAATCTAAAAATCAAATATTAAAAACTGGCATTTGTAAAATGTTTAAATTAAAAAATAAAACAGCCTTATTTAATAGAATCCGCTAAGCAGATGAATAGTTATGCAGTGTATAAGGATTTATGTAGGCTCTATTCAACGTTCTATGAATTCGTATTTATAAAACATTTTCCTACAAATTATACATAGTTACGCAGTTCTTACATACATACATATACATGTATATCAAAAAAGTACCAAAATGAGAAATCTATTCCATTTAGATGTCATAATTAAATCAACAACTTTTTTTTCTTTCAATTAAATAGGTAAATAAATAATAAAAATAATACAAAATGGAATCGAAAGGGAAGAGTACCTATGCGTTCGTCAAATTGGGATTCGTCCGATTGTCCCTGCTGAGGTCAGAACGGACAATTTCCATCATTTGTTTCATATTTTCTATCGAAAATCTTTATTTATTTTTAAATTCTTCATCGTCATGGTAACACGATTTAAATTATATAAATCATTTCAAAAGGAAGAAAATTGAAAAGGCTTTTTTATTTTTTTCTAATTTCTGTTATGGACACAAACCATGACATTTTGTCACTATAATTTCCTTATTTAGGCTCTATTCAACCTCAAAACGCGTTTAGCTTATTATGGCTCTATTCAACGTTGCATAAATTTTATAAATAACATTTTCCAGTTAAGAGGTATTATAAAGAGTGTATAACTTTATACAGGCTTTATGTGGGGATTATAAATAAGGCTGTATATATATATAAAACAAAGACGGGTTTGTTACAACACTTATAATTCGAGATCTGCTGAATTAATTTTCATGGTTAATGATTCGATGGATTTGACTCCACCCCGAATAGCAGAATACCTCTTAAAAACAATGAAAATTAACACACTATGGCTCATTTTTGTCTCTGCACTATTGAACACTGTACTATGCCAAATAATATATTAAAAAAAATCTTTTTTCCTTCAATATTTTAAATTAAATTGCTAACGAAATAAAAAGTCTTACAAGTCTTATTTCGACGGATATTTTAAACCGCCGTCGTGTTTTTGAACTAATTAACTGACAGTTGATAGTCGCAGTTGACATTAAACATCAATATTTATTATTATCGATAAGAAAATGCAAAAAGTGTCCTCCTGGAAGTATGATCAAGACAAACGGTGGCCACTTTTCAAATCTGAATTTCTTTATTGAAATATTTACAAAACAGTCATAACATTGAAGATTGAAGTTTAGAATCGTCGAATTGAATTTTTGACAGTACCTAAATCCATCGTTTCTCGAAAGAGTTGGTAACATTTTTAAGACTGTATTAGGTAATCTCTAGATCTACTGAACCGATTTTTAAAATTCTTTTACCAATAGAAAGCTAGCTATATATTTGTGATAAATTGGATATGGAGAGAAGCAGAAAATATTGCCTCAAGATTGTGTTTAAGAGAAATACAAGCGAAACATAGTGAACAAAATATAAGGCCATTTATAGGTTCTTATGCTGGATTGGAGCTAGTATTTTCATGCCATCTATTCTGTAAAGACTTTTTGAATCTTAAAATCTAATCATATAAGTTGCTATTGTTCATGGTCCTATGATGTGGTCCTGTACATACATGTGAAGAGAAAAGATCTAGGAGACGCTTTTATTTTGCAAACAAAAGATTAAAAATTGCGCTGATTGGTTAAGTTATGAATGCCAAAACTTTATTAGAACCTGAACCCATGTTCTGTAACTCAGGCGATAACTTATCACAATCGTTACAAAATGAAACGATTTGTTCCTCACTTATCACCGCTGGACAAAATTGTGTTTCTGTAACTTGTTGCGATAAATTCAATTCGAGATATATTTGCACTGGAATTTCCATTGGAAGGCGATAAAGACGAACTGTCATGTTGACATTTAAAAACAAAAACATTTCTCAATTCAGTGTTTTCAAGTTCATGTAAACTTTTTGTTGTTGATTATGAAATGTAAAATTAAAAGTTAATGAAATTTATTAGTTTTTTAATGGAACGAAAAAACAAAAGATTAAATATATAATTATTAATACATACAATTGATAAAATAAATAAAATACAGCTACTTCAAATTACAAAAAAGAAAGAATTGATTGTCAGCTTGTTGCCATCGGTGAACTGGACGCTGGCAAACGGCTTGTTCTCCACCATAAAATCCACCATAATGTCTCCTTCTGGCACTTTGATAATCTTGCGCATCTCTAATAGTATAATATTTATTAATTAAGTTCTTTAATCAATTATTTATTATTTATGTATTATTTATTTTTTTGCTTTTTATGTAGTGCTAAATTTTGACATTTGAAGAGAAAGACTTATCGACTTTCAAATATACAGAAACCCATTTTATCGAATTTTTCCAGGATTCCTATTCCGCTTGTTCCATAGTCGATAGAATTAACGACTGTCAAAGTTACAGAAACCCGACGATGTGATAAAATGAATTTCGTCCCAAATTTCACCGTTTCTCGACGAGTTTTATCGCTTCGAAAGTTACAGAACATGGGTCCTGGTTATGAAGATTTAAAGCAATTTCATTCACACAATTTGAAAAACAGGGCAGAACAACGTCTGCGGGGTCAGCTAGTAATAAAATAAACCATTATACCCTAAAATTTGTGAATAAGTTCATTGTTGATTTTCCTGAATGAAGAAGACTTATTATTGATACTTTACTTGATTGACTTAAATTGAAAAAAAAATACAATTGCAATAAAAATTACATATAGGAATCCAGTTTTGAATAAGTTCACTTTTATGTGGGAATCGCTCAAGCTCTCGAATTTAATAGGAGTTTGATATCCGAGTTTAATGAAATGAAAATTATTTTTAAAAGTGATCAGCCGGGTTAGAATTCGACAGTTCAAAACTATTATTTATAATTTAAGAAAGATAACCTTTTAGCGGTCAACACTTTTTGAACATACTGTACAAGTGTACAACTCATGTGTACATTTTTCCCTTAACAGATTTCACCCTCATTGTCATTATGTTTTGTGTGCGCGAATATAAACGCAACTCTAGCAATTGAATTAATTTTATATAAAACGACCGTATATCAGGGGAATGAGAGTGAATAAAATGATTTGATAGTCTTTAGCCATATCATTGCAACAAGGAAGTATTTTGTTGCTTCTTATACGAGTACATGTACAATGTATGTACATCCTTGCTATAACTGATGGGGGAGTACTGATGCGGGAGCGGGAGGTTCACGGGATGGACTTTGATGAGGCGCGATCTTGTGTGCTCTCATGTCTCATCCTCGTTGTGCTGCGGTAATGATATTTATTTTTTTGGCTTTGTTTTGGCTAAGGACTCCCAGAACACAGCAACAACAACAAAAAGTCAACCAAGTGTTTAGCCTTGGTAAATTGAGCGCAACAAAAAGGATACAATTCTTTTGTGTTATGTGATGATCTCAGAGCGGAGGAGGGTTGCACTTGTGCTTGTTGGGTAAATAGACTTTTTTTTTTTTGGAAATTTCTAGGAATTTGTGGGGTGGATTGTTTATGGTTGCACAGTTCTGTTAGGGAAATGCAAAGAGGGGTGTTAAATACCGAGACGGAATCAAGAGTTACTTAGTAGATTACACGTTAGGATAGGAATGGGTCTTTTCGCAGCTTCTGCTCTAGGAATCCGCATGACGTCAACGAAGCGGTCGTATATGAGCAGATTTTACGATTTATTAATATAGTAAAGCTAAAGGCTTAGGTATTTAAGAATGGTTAAAATACTCAGGAGAATAACTTCGACATTGTATGTAGATGATATTTAGTTTTCGTTGATTGATAAAAATATGAAGTACATGTGATATGATTCGAATAACGACTTACTCGTAAAACAAGTACCGAGCTATTTTGGATTGGATAGCTTCACATGTTGTTTTTTTTTAAAACTGTAATAGGAGCAAAAAGTTGTATTTTCTGATGGAAAGAAGTTCAACCTCGATGGGCCCGACTTATACAACTATTACTACCAAGATTTAAGAAAAGAAAAAATGTTTTCAAACCGTCATACCACAGCCGTGAAGGAGGCGTTATTGTCTCATATCATATTATGGAACGACCGATTTGGTATTTGTTAATTGCAAAATTTTAGCACCATATTATAAAACTATTACTGGAAAGGGCTCTCCCACAGTTCCAGGATATTTGCGGACCGCTGCAACTGATTTTCCAGCAAGACAATGCTCCCATTCGCACAGCTGGAATAATTAAAGCTTGACAACAGCAAAGGAGAGCTCATTGAAGGCGTTAAAATGGCCTGGGCCTTGATTTCTTTAAACTCTTTGTATGATTCAATAAAAGTCCACATTTTTGATGTTAGTAAAAATAAAGGGAGGGGGGAGGTAGTATTAAGTATTAAGATAATTATGTAAGCTATAGAATATAAATAAAAAAACATTTTTTAACAAAAAGATAAATGCGTTACATTTAAACTGCAATAAAGAAAGTGATTCTATTCTAATGTTACAGAAAAATACTTCATTTTACTGTATATCAAAACGAAATAATTTCGGAAAACTCCATTAACATCTCAAAATTATTTAAAATTTCTTTCAGTCTGAAAAACCTCAATTCTAACTTTCAACTCTACACAAAACTAACTAGATAAGTAGATACAAATCAAATAGATACAAAAAATTGGAGGTTAAAGAAAAAAACTTTTTATGTGAGGCTATTCAATTGTTACGGACTGTGTGTACATATGTACATATATTGTTCGTTAAAAGTTGCTCTATCAAAGTATGCGAAGTGGAAAAAAATTAAATCATTAAAAAAAGAGAACGATTAAATATGTAGTTTTAAATTTCAGATACCTAGTAACACTTTTGAGATATTGGCTATATGAATCTAGTCTAATTGTATACATCCCAGACTGCACTGCATAAATATCTACATGGTATGCATATCTATGTACATAAAGGAAATTAAATTAATCCGAAACCCATTCAGTAGATACAAAGAACAAACAAGCAACGTTAGGTACTTATAAAAAAACATCCCCTATTCAATTTGTTCTTAAAAAAAAGATACAAATATATAATACTTAATTTACCTAAAAACTCTTTAGAATAATCCCACCTCACTCCTGGAGTCTGGAGTTGTAGCAATCATAATCATTATAGCATGCATAATTTCTAATCTTATTTTTTAACTTTTACTTTTTTAATTAATTCGCTTACCTAGGCATTTCAGTTTTTTTTTTTTGATTATATTTTAGTTTAACGAAGAGAATGAGGAAAAAAATGTTTGAAAAATTAAAAATATTTAAATTTTATATTCTTTTCTACCTTATAAAATCATAAAAGTACAAAAGGGTTATATACTTGGTCCCTTAGTCGGTGGTGATGCAGCATCGTGGTATTTTACAAAATGTTCCACTCTTCTAATGATATGCTATGCGGTTGACATTATTGTTCAGGGGAATTAATATTTTCTGTTCCTTCCTTTTTTCTTTTTATTGAGTTTTCCACAGCAATGAAGGAAAAAAACAAAATTACCACAGCAGGATGGCAGTAATAAACATTTGTCTAATTAAAAGAAAAGCCTTTTTATGCTGATAATATCAATGGAAAATGAAAACGTTTTTGGTATACATATAAAATTTTTAAAGCCATTTTTTTTTTTTTGACAAACAAGTATTTCAGGGGTATATTAAATATTTATATGTACATAAAAATATAAACATCATATCGTAATGTATTTGTATACATACATATGTATGTAGTATATAAACATGAGACTAATTTAAAAAATAGTTAATGTTTCTACTAGAAATTCACACCTTTTTCCATTGATATTTTCAATTCACTTACCTGCGGCTTTTTTTTTATTTCCATACTTATCAATTCTTAGCCATGTGCCAGAAGCGGGAATGTGAAAATTTTCCAATTTCTTGACTTATGGGTTGGCTTGTTTATCAATTGGATTTTACTCCCATTTTAAATACGCCAATCTCACTGCCAATAAAAGTAGAAGTAGGATTTCACTCAGAGTTGTAAATTTTCAAGTACCAGTACCAGTACAAGTACCAGTACCGGGTACTGGTACTGGTACTTGAAAAAATCAAGTACCTGGTACTTGGTACTTGAAAATCACAAGTACAAGTACTTTTTCAAGTACTTTTTTTTAAGTACCTTTACTGGGTACTTGAATACTTGCAAGTACATTTTCAAGTATTTTTCAAGTACTTTTCAAGTATAAGTCCATTGGAAATATTTTAAAGAAATTAGATAATTTTAGGACCATACGGAAAGTTATCTTAGTTAGTTTTTGTTTTAATTACATTTAATGTAATGTACGTGCATACATAAGTGTATTCTAGGTCACAACCCATAATTCCCAAATAACTTGAATGAGAATTGAAACGGCCTAGGAATTGTACTTGTCAGTCTTACAGTACCCAGTAAAAGTACTTGAAAAGTACTTGAAAATGTACTTGCAAGTATTTAAGTACCCAGTAAAGGTACTTAAAAAAAGTACTTGAAAAAGTACTTGTACTTGTGATTTTCAAGTACCAAGTACCCAGGTACTTGATTTTTTCAAGTACCAGTACCAGTACCCGGTACTTGGTACTTGAGAAGTACTGCAGTCCAAAGATACTTAAGTACCTTACAACTCTGATTTCACTACGGATAGAATTTTGACGTTTGCTCGAGTCTCGAATATAAATGTTGGCAGTTTGGTACAATTGATAACTCTTGTGCATCTCGAAGGCATGTTCGTAGAGTTCGATAAGTGGTTTTTGTTTTACATTTAACATTTTGTCACCGAGTGTTAACACTCTTATTCTTTGCTGCACTTTTTTAGGTTTCATGTTTTACATGCAACCAAACTGAGGTGAAAAAGAAACACGACAAAATTTAAAACGCTGTCGATCGAGTGTTCGTAGACTAACGCGACAAAATAACAGTGTTTTTTCATATTAAACACTTAAAGGCACTACTAAACAACTAAGAAAATTGGTGCACTTTTTCGTTGAATTTGTGTTTAAAATCTTATAAACTTCAGGGTAATTCACTTGTAAAACTTTTTTAGTAAACACTATTGCAGAGGCAGCGACGTTTTTACGTTTTTTGATTTTGTGTATATGAAATCGCATAAGCTTAGATCACTTTTGTCGTCGCTTCACAAAATGGTGGTACCTTACGGTGGAATTTTCCTTCAAGCTGAAAAAAAAATTATCTCGATATCTTTATTTGTTTACGAGCTATGATTTTTGCAACCAAAAAAGTCAATATGCGATTTTGTATCGCTCGTCTTCAAGAAAAAATCACTTTGTGTAAATCCAAACCCCTTGACTTTTGTTTTGTTATTTGTCACAAAAAATATACAAATCAACTTTTGATTCTAAAACCATACGAATTTTGACATGAATTAAATAAGGTTTTTTGATGTTTATTACCATTATACCTATCATCTTGTAATTCTTCCATTTTAACTTAATGATCTCCTTATTCTGTGTTCTCAGCATGGAAAAAAGTTTTTGTTTGTTTGTTTTTTCAATTAAATACTTGATAACTAATCAGTGGTACTAGATTTTGAATTAAAAAACCACACCACTGCGGATAAAAGTTTTTTTTTTGGAAATCCCACTTCAATTGCCTAAAAAACACTCCTGGTTACAAGGAAAGCACCCAATTTTAAATTAGCAGCATTTGCATTGAAGATTGATACAATATACATTATGTACATATATTACAAATACAAATGTATATGCAGCCACTCGAAACAATTTTCTGCCCTATGAGCTTATGATATGACACTATGACGCAGGAATAAATCTTGCTTTAAATCGGGTAGTGTTTATTAATTACATATCTACATAATTTAACATAAACCTTAACCAAAGGTTCTATCCAATCAATCCAACAAAAAGAAAAACTTGACAAAAAAATCGAGTGCAACGCAATTAATCCCATAATAATGCTATCAATTTCAAAATCTAAACCGACACAATATGATCAAGGATATTAATTCCCAAAAAATAGAACACAACCCAACACAAAAGATCTCACAAAATGAGCAGGCTGTGACAGATTTTCCAGACGACCCTCATCATAAAATCGCCATATCACCAGATTTATACCGCTAAATAATTGGCAGATCGTTGTAATTGCTTGCACACTCATATGATTTCAGTTAAGAGGTAAATAGGGTAATTTGTCTCCCTTATTAGTGCATCTAACAAAAGAAGAGTATTTTTCGAACCCGGCTGTCATTCATTCACATCAGGACAGGCGACAGGAGTTTATTTTGCCCTACTGAATAATATACGAGGCCTATAGTAAGGGTGAATTAGGGATTTGTGCAATAAATGGAACTTGAGATCTCAGTAATCATCAGTATTGCTTTCAAGTAATGTGGACTCAATGTTTAACAAACATTCATTTTGGATAAAATATCGTCTTAATTTAAAATCAGCATTATTAGTCTTTCTTTTCTAATTCATATAAAGCACAAATCAAAGATAAGTATACGTACACCACTGCCGTCCAAACTATGTACATATATATTTTGTGTTTTCTTCTTTGATAGTGTACCATAAGAAAATCATTCAATCATAATTATAAAACAAAATGAATATCAGAAAATATTGAGGGTATAATATAACAATAATTATAAATAGATCAATGTACTTTAAAGCTTCGAATTTGTACTGTGAAGAATATGAACCTAATTTTAAATTGTTCACAGCAAATTCGTACGACCTCCTCGGGCCACTTACTTAACTATAGTTTATCGTAATTTGTATACAAATTCGGTGTGATATCCTTAACTGAATTATTATTTAACAATAAAAATTCAGTCACAAAAGGAGGGAATTGCTTATGCTGCGAGTGCGACTGCGAGTGCGAGAAGTCAACATCATTACCGAGGGATGTATCACATTTAATAGGATGAGATGTGACTCCTGAATGGATCTGATCTGAGTATAAGTAGTTTACTGCTCTGTTGCAGATGTTGATTGATCACATGATAGTTAAAAAAAAAAAAAAAAAACAACAGAAAACACACCAAATCGGGAAGGAAGGATATCCTGACCATTTCGGTTGGGTGTCCCTACCTGCCTTCCAAGGGTATATAAATAGTTATACTATGTAGGACGTATAATATAGGTAAGTCTATATGGAGTATCTTTTCTTTTGTGAGTCAATTTTCCAATTGACTACGTTTCCATTCTCCGTAACAATATTATATTTTCACAACGCATCGTTTATACATTTGTCGGAAAAAAGTTGGGATTTGCAAATACGACTGTGCATCAGCAAAACGTGTACAACGTGTCATTTATTTGATGCGTGTTGTATAGAGCGGTACGAATTCTAGACAAACAAAGAAACAGATAAGGGCAGTAAACGTGATTTTCCGAATGGGAAATTATTATTTTTGTCAGTAAAATTAAATCCTTACAATTATTAATTAGGGAGGAAATTGATCACTTCTCGAAGCCAACAAATATTCATTTGACGAATGAACTGAAGCGGAAAATCGGTTTATTTTTGCAATTTAGAGATGGGATTACGAGGCGATAAGGATTGAACGCCAGGTGGATAAATTTAATATTTTTCGATAGCTTTTATATGCATAACTGCCATATAGGTATGTCGCTAGATTGATTTTGATTCAATCTTAAGATATAAGACCACACACAGTAGTGGAACTTTACTTACATATACAGCAGAAGAAGTCCACGGTTCATTTCAACGGTGTGTGACTATTTATTTATTTGGTTTGTATCCGTTAATTTACCAACGTTAGTACTTGTAACTATTTAAATACAATTTTAATATTCTGAATATTACCTAAGATAGATACATAATAAAATTACAATACGTTGAAGAAGTTTTCTTTTTTAACTTTTAAAATTGTCATTCAATCAAGTAATTAAATTATAATAATTAATGATTGAAGATTGATATCAATTGGTTTAAGGGACTATTCACACCTTGTATCTGCATATATGACAAACGAGTATAAGGACAACTGTCTTCTTATGTCTTATGCTAGTGAGAATTTTAGCAACTAAACCACATAAAGATTTGAAGATTTTAATATTATCAGCGTAAATAAGAAGATCTTGTTTAAATAGCTTCCATTGAGGGACACCAGAGTTCAGAGTTGACACAATATTGAGCATAATGTTCATTTCTAAATGTAAAGCTATAACTTCTAGATATTGTTTAAATAAGATGAAATCCATATTACAAAACGTTCATTAAATCTTAATGTCTTTAGTGAGGCTTTAAGATAAAATGAAGCGAAATGAAAAAGGTTTGTAACAATTGACTAATTTTGAACAAAGCCATGCTGACTCTCCCAAACACATAATTGATTTACAATTAAAAGATACGATATTATACAGATAATGGACGGTTTGGAGATCGGACGGTAATTCGTGATGTCGTTTGCATATGGAACTGGTGCAGTTGGTAAAATTTTAAATTTTGGGCAAGCAGCGATCTCGGTGATGCCAATATAGTTATATTACACAAAAATAAACACAATACTATCTAGTGGTCATATCTCCAGCCATCTAAGTGTTAAAGGAACGGGACAAGTTCCCTAAAAGTAGTGCTTGTCATATGCTCCTGAGAAACTGCACTTTAAACTTTGATGCAGCACAGATTTTTGTATGCACGTATGGCACTAACAGTCGTATCATCATATAGCATATAATTCTTGTTGTAAAAGGAAGGTTACAGGTTTAGGTACCCACACTGAGAAAAAACATTTTAAAATCACATAGAAATACTTCCAATCAAAGGGAAACGGCAAAGATTTGGGACCAAAGATGTATTTCTTTAAATCAAAGCCGTGGGGTATTGAAAAAAAACGTAATTTAAAAAGAAAAACTACAGAAACACGCAGGGATTGAACCCAGAACACTGGCATGCGTTAACCATCAAGCTACGCTTCCTACAAATATGAGTATAGGTATATGCTTTTCGAACTTCCAGAATAGATTTTTCTTTTCTGATTTTGTTGTAGGTACCTATTGCGTTTCGCATTTGAATTGAATACGAGCGTTTTAAAATCTAGGTGGCAGTTTTTCTCTGGGTGTACATACTATTTACATTTTTACCAGCAAATATACAAACGTTCGTTAGAAGGAAATTTAAAAATTGAAATAAGAAAGAATAGTTATAGAGATATTTCCTACACATTCAGTCGATGTAAAACCACAAAAAGTGTTTGTCCTGGAACAGCTACATGTATATACATATGTATTTCTAAAAAACAAGTTTGAGTTATAAAATTTGAATTTATTAAACCAGAAAACCATTTAAAAGCCTAATAATAAATACAGCTATAATAAATATTCACTAACTCGCATATTTAAACTTATACTACACTACACTACACTAAACCCTTTCGAATAAGGAAATTTCATTCAAAAAATATACAACATCATTTTGGCCTATAAAACCTTTGCTTTCCTTATACATACGTACCTCCTCGTATTTCCATATATATTTGTTATTCGAACCAACCAATAAACCCATAAAATCCCAGGTTTGTTTAATCGGAACCATATTTATCCCCGTCTCGGTCGTCGTACCGTAACATCAGTCCTCTACTGCACTGATGACCAGGATTTAAACATAAAAACCATCTAACTCCGCATACCTGCTACCTTCAGACCACCAAACCACCAGACCTATCCAAATCCAGACCTCCATTGAATTCCAAGACAAGGTATGGGTCAGGTTTGGCTAAATGTATTACGTTACGACAAACTCGGCGAATCAACTCAAAATCCCTACTTGCTGACTACAACAAATAAAAATGAAGAATATACGAAATATTAACCAAAGAGAGGTCGTATAAAGTTTACAGCTCGCACATATGGCCATCAGGTCCTACCTACCTATACCGTATACGAGTACCTTTTCTTTTCTGATGACGCCGTGATGTGCTCTAATTCTGCTCTACTCTGCTACCAACTTCTCCTTTTGGACTAAAAATAATGTCATTAAGCGCCTTATTTGTCGTAAACTTTTGTAAACATATACACTTTTGGGAAAACACACAAAATGCAAAGTAATCTCAATGCAATACGCATAATATGCCAATTTGCCATTTACATTTTGCGCATATACCTACACACACTTCAATGGCGTGGGAGTGTGGTGTGGGACGCACTCGTATAACGACAATATTAAGGATAATAAAAACGTTCGAATTCAAAATCATAGGCCGCCTTCGATTTTTATAGCTTGGATTCATAGAAAATGACAGGATTACAGCCCCAATTCGAAACACCTGAAAGAGATATAAAAATATGAAATCAAAAGCTGATGCTGATGCTGTTCCCGTTCCCGTTCCCCATCTATATACTAAAGGCTGCATTAACCTACGTTTCGACTTTAGATGGATTTAAATGTCCTTTGTATTTAGATTTGTTTTGTTTTCCTTTTTTCTGCAAATACGAGTTCTAATGTTTTGTATACTTATGTATGTATGTACGAGTAGTACATTAAGTACGAACACATTCTTAGACAAACTCGAATTATCATAAGCAAATTGGACAAGGTTAAATAATTTTGGGAATAAGGTCTCACTCTCAAGGGATTCCTTCCGGTCGGCAGCGGCATCTGGCTTTCGCAATTGCGATCGAAAGGGGTCACCTTCATCGTATCCATAATCCTTCAGCCGATGCCGACCAGACCACCAAGACCAACCGATACCGAATGCGCGACGATCCATGGAATCTAATAAATATTTAATTTTGTATTCAGCTCATCTCAACCATGTTTACCGCCAATAAGGACATGATTATCTTGCAATTATTCACCCCTTCAAACTACATTGTAATTGTACATACATTGTACGCGTATAACCTGCACACCATACCATATACCTACGAGTATAAGAAGAAAACTCAAGCTCGATGGTGCAGCTTTCACCGGGATATGGTTTGCGGTGGTGGTGTTGGCGTCGCTGGCAAGCGGCAGCGGCAGCGGCAACGGCAACGGCAGTGGCACGTGATCAGTCACGTGCCCATCGAGGCGATGGGAATATTTATTTCTGATACTTTAACACTCGGTTACGCATAATGAAATCACAATCTACAACTAAATGCTTGCTCCTTGTTTGTAAGTTGTTGTCATTCATGTAATTCCTATCTTCAAATTGATTGGAATATGTTTTCGCTTCCAATTTCCCCCTTTTGGTCTTTTTGGTGGAGATTATACGACCAACCCGAATTGCCGACGGCATGCAGCGCAACGAGTGATTTAAAGTCATGTTGTTTGAAAGCAATTACTGATTTTAAACTTGGCCTTATTTTGATTAAAGACGAGATAAAATGATGAGAGACACAACATCAACATCCCCTGGGAATTTATAATATTTCAACCTTTTAAGAGATACGATTAAACTGTGAAAACATACTTCTACATATTTCCTATGCTTATTCGTTCTCGTGGTCGTGCGGTTCAAATCTGCAATAACTGAAAAAAGGCTGGTTTTTATGCGACTCTTAACCATATTCGATCTAGGTTCAAAAGCCGTTATCGTTTAAAAATGGGTTTGAGTTTTCTATGAATACCATAATCTGGAGTTCAGTTTAGCAAAGACAAAATCAGAACTTATCAAAGAACTATAAATATGCCCAAAATATCCTTACAACAACATTGTAAATTCAATTGACAGTTTTTTTTTTTTTTTTTGTAAAAAATAAAAAAGTATCTACAATACATTGTACCAAAAAATGTTTTTCTACTGAATATCTCGAGAGCTGGCTACAACTACGACATTGAATTCAATTTTATTTATTTTATATTTATTTTTTTACAAAAAATAAAAAAGTAAAAATTGGTAAATATGGTTTTTCCACTAAAATATCTCAAAAAATTTCTTAAGTCTGATAATTTTGTTTTTAATCCATACTAACCCATACTAATATTATAAATGCGAAAGTAACTCTGTCTGTCTGTCTGTTACTCTTTTACGCCTAAACGGCTGAACGGATTTTGTTGAAATTTGGTTAGGTGATAGATAGTAACCTAGAAAGTAGGCAGAAAACTAATTAAGTTAGTGATTTTTAATCGTTTGTTTTAAAAGTTTACCTCATTCACGCCTTGACGTCTGAACGAATTTTTATAAGACTTGGTTAATTTAAAGATAGGATCCTAGGCACGGACACAGGCTACTTTTTACTGCGGGAAAATACCTCATTCCCGTGGAAATCTAGCGTGATCTTACTTTTTCTTTGGTTGGCGATTTATTTTAACACAAAAACTTCAATTATAATGAAAAGTCTTAGCGTTACAATATGTCTTCATATAATGTACAAATACATTGACATTACCATTTATAAGTAAATTATTGTTTTGGGATTTCGTTTGGCGCTCGAGGTCGAAAAATTAGATTATTGAAATTGATATGCTGCATAGCTTAAACGCCTCAACTAAAAATCAGAACCGTCGCGTCTATATACATATATGTACATTACATATGTAGGTAGGTACCTACATAATTTATTATAAAGAAGGTTTAAAAAATAAATGATAGTTTATTGTCGTTTTCAATTGGCAATCCGGAATGGGAAGTAGAAGCAGAATCCCAATTGAACACGTTTTGTGAATACTGAAAAATTTGAAGTTTGATGTGACTGTATTGGTAATTTTAAGCAATCACTGCTTTTTTCTGATTCCAGATTGCTAATTGAAAACGACATACCTATGTTTAAATATTCACAAGTACCCTAAGTTGACATTTCATATTTTTCTGATATCTATCCTTGTTTAGTGGAAACTAAAGTTATAACAAGCCTTAGAAAATAAAAGCTACCTTTGAAAGACAGAAAAGCAAATTTAGCTGACTGAATAAAATAAAAAGGTTTAAATTCTAAATTCTTTTTATTATTGCTAAAGTGCTATAGAGCCGTTAGTGATGATGACGATAGTGCATCCAAAAATGTTTTTGAAATTTCGGAGCTAAGTTAAGCCTTACAGATGTTCTAGGATGGACAAATAGATTTCTAGGGTATATGTGTCGCCCGCCCTTGTTTACCCTCAACCTTAACTACGCGCATGAGCACATTACTTTTCGTTTTGATTCATTATATCTTCTACCGGAAATGTTTTAAGAAAATGTCGGTAAAATACATTTTATTCGAAACCTATACCTACCTATAATATCTCTTTTTCGAAAAGTAGGCGCAGGTTTGTAGCTATAGCTCGTCATATATACCTACCTAAGTACCTACATACTTCAAAAACAGAGAACTCGTGTTTTGGATGAAATGAGTGAAAGCGAAAGGGCTTAAAGACGGGAAATTGTATTTATTATTATTATTTTTCAAGTCAAACGCCACTCTTGGTATAAAACACATCGTACTCCTGAGGATTGTTCCAATGACTTTTGTTAACCGAATCTGAATGTTAATATTTTGAAATATTCAATTTGTGTGTTAAATCTTATAGATACGAGTAAACATACATACATACCTACATGGTTTAAATTTCATCGACGTTCAAGAGATAAATCATACAAAAAAAAAACACAATGCCAAAGAATCCATCTCTCATATATGTATGTACATATGTATGTACATACAAATACGTCATACATACATAGGTAGTTATCTATCTCTCTCAAAAAAATGAAAAAACAAATCTAAAAATCTAGATACAATCCAATATTTGGTTATATTTCATATTTCTATACATCACGGCAGAATATTTAGAGTTTCAGATATATTCTCCCTCTTGGGGGTTGCCGTCGCCGTCGCTCGCCGCCACCGACACTGCCACTCCAACCACCGCCCGCCGCCACCGATATATCTACGTCCTACGCCCACAAAGCCAACGTCCTTATTTGACTGTATGGGAAATGGGAATCCATCCATGATTTCTCCTAGCAGTTGTATAGTTATGCATAAATTTATTTCACCCGCTATGTACATACATACATACTTACATTGTATATGTATATAACAAAGCGTTTGCAGAGAAAACGTCATCATATTTCATTCATTACTCAATGATTTATTCGATTATTTGGCAGAGATAAAGGTGAAATTTGAATCAAAATGTTGCGGATTTTCCATATAATCTTTTTGTGTATTTTTCCCGCTGAGACTCGACTCGGTAGCGATACTTCGCATAGGTATGTTATATTTTATATATGTATGTATATGTACATATATGTATAGGATTCCATAGAGAACAGATTTGGCATGCAATTTTTCCTGTCCAAAGTCGGTGCTATTAAGATTATTCACAGTATTGTATGGTATAGGTAGCAGCATATGCGTTCTATGCAAAAATGACTCGCACATTTGAATAAACCGGGTAAAAGATATAAATTGATTGACTACCATATCGGGGGAGGAACTAGGAATGAATGTTCTCTATTCCTTCGGCAATGGAAATGGTGCATAGGTATAAGGTACACAATATGAAATCAGGCTTTAGTATATATAGTGAGGAAGGATGCAGCATGTGCGATTGACAACTGACTCTTGTACATTTCGCAACATCATGTCCACATGTAGCCAATGTACAAATGAGCCCACTTGCCCTCTTACTCGTATTCCTGTAGAAATGGAATCTTGGTTCGTCAGCATGCCTGTTAGTGTTTAGCTTTAGCTTATAGCTGCGGTATCGGCACCTTAAAAAGGACTAATAAGTTGGATTTATGCGACATAAACTGCTTTCTGGAGCGAATACCATTTACATAAGTAGCGTCACTTATTGCCGAAAACACTCACTCTATCCAGGGGTTGTTGTCGGATGAAATTATTGGCTTTGATTAGGTACTTTCTTCGTCGTAATAAGGTCACTTGGGTTGGGGTTTTCGTTTAAGGCCTATAAATTTTCTCTTTCTCTTTATTTTACCCCATCCTCATCCCCTTTAACGATTAACATCTACATACTGGGGTAGTTCTAGTTAAGAAAATTATTATTTGTAACTCGCGTGTTTCATTGAATTAGTTTGCGTATAAAATAAGTTATTCTTCTATACACTACACTTATACATAATATTATACAATACTTATGTATATATGTATTAGCATTATCCGCAATTTTTGCGCACATATGCTGGGCACAATTTGTAATTGTAATTGTAATTGCTACGACTATTGGCAGAATTTATGATGTGCCATAATCTTTAATCCTTCTAATTTAACAGCCTCTTTATCCACTGGAAACAGTTGGTCAATGGTAAAGGTAAATGGTTGGAGGGATGAAAGGAACATGTTCGTTTTAGTGATTTCGGGCCAAGTCATGGTTAGTGAGTTAGTTGGATATAAATAAATGGTTAAAACATTGAAACTATATATGTAGGTATAAATACTAATATATTGAAGTGAAAACGTTCGGTCAATATGTTGAAACATTTAAGGATCATCATTAAAATTTTGTATACAATAATAAATTAATTCGTCGTACGTACCTACATAAATTAAACTTTTACTTATTAATTTTTCATAAAAAACTATCTATTTTTATTTTTATTGCAAATGATCAGCTATTCCGCCACGACTTATGTTAAATTACAATTGAAATTTATTTCCTTAAAGCTAGAACTTAAATACCTAGCATCTTGCTACGTGATGGAATGCAGCTTGGCGTTGGATGTCCCAGACGCGTTGTCAGCACAATTATTTTGTGGGAAACTTATTTTGCCTTTCAGCATCATTGTCGTTAACTCATACATACATATATCTCTGTATGTACATTTGCTGATGATTTGAAGTTCTTCAGATGCATTAAATTTATGAATGATTGTAATCTTTTACAAAACGATCTCCTTTAATTAACTGAGTAGTATTCAACTAACTAATTATCCTTGAATGTTAATAAATGTCAGATTTTTTCCTTTTGTTGCAATTTTTCAAAAATTCATTTTAATTACAACCTTTCTTCTTGAAAGAGCTTTGGAAAAAAAAGACCTTGGTTCATTTTTTGATTCAAAACTAAACTTTATCAAGCACATAGAATATATTGTAGCTTAATCTAATTCCATGCTAGGTTTTATTAAACGTAATAGCAAAGACTTCAAAGACCCTTTTGCCCAACTGTTCCAAATCACCGAACAGTTTGTCAATTTATTGCTAGTTGAAAAACTGTTCGGTGATTTGGAATCCTTACTACAAATATATATTCAAACAGAATAGAAATTATCAAAAAAAAAAAAAAAAAACTGTAGGTACAAGGTTTACAATCAATGAAATTAGGCTGGAACATCGAAACCCCGTCGCCGTCGTACCCAACTAGATGCAAGCTTCTTGGAATTCAGTCACTTAATAATAGAGGAAACATGCTATATGTAATGTTCATAAGTGATATTGTGTCACTCCATATCAAATGTCCTTTACTTTTATCATTGATTGATTTGTATGTATGCTCCATCGCGTCAGATAAGAGAACGTAGCTTATTCCGAGAAAATGAACATAGGGTAAACTATGCGCGTCCAAGTATAATGAACCCATAACTCGTTGTGTCAGAGAAACTAATCTAATTTTAAATTATGTTGACTTTAATTTTCATATAAGCAGAAACACTTTAAAAAATAATTTACTTTTGTACTTTTCAAATTAATAATTCAAATTATGTTAACGTAATTATTGTACTAAATATTTAATGTTATATTTATTAAACCTATTTATTTCTTTTTGTTTAGGTATAAATGATTATTTATTTCTCGACCTTTTTTTGTAGTCTAATTGTAGATGAAATGATCTCTAATTGATTTTTCGATTTTTTATTCTGTTGTTTGATATTATTTAATTAGACGTTGTTTTCTAATCAAAGTGGACTCAAAATCAAAACTATCCAATCCGTCTAGTAAGTAGGTAGGTATGTATGTTAAGTACATATTTTCGAAAATTAAATTATAATAAAATGTTGCTTACAAAAAATGTGTATAAGAGGTAGTTGATAAAATGTCTCAGAAAAGTTTATGTGCACATATTTTATTTTATTTGTTTTATTTAAAATATATGCATTTACATAAGTACATACACACAAAACTCTAACCAACAAAATGATTTATTATTCTAGGTCAAAATATCTCTCTCTTCTGCTAACCATCATGACACAAAATGAACAACTGAAAACTGAATTCTCCATCTCAACACAGTACACACACCTTTATTCATTCCATAGTATGTATACCTACTATGTGGAAATGTTAAGCTGGCGATGATAACTGCGAACACCATCTGGAAATGAACTTAGGTATATATAGGTATTTTGATTAGGACAAATTACCCTGAAATCCTTAAGGCTTTAACATAAGGACACACAGCACAGCACCATCGCATCGCATTCGCAACGCTCCCCTAGCAGCACATAGAATTGCTATTCTTCACTTTTGCGAGAAATGACAAGTCGAGATGATGAGCATCGTGATGACGAAGTGGATATTTTAGTGGGAGGGAATGGGAGTACCAGCGTGAGTAGTTAAGAGTGTGGGTGATTCCCTTATTATGGCCCACAATTGCAAATGCAGACTTTGTCCTAAATTCAAATATAATCGAAAAATTAAATCGCTGAAAGCATTTTCCTTGAATTAGGGTTGTCATTTTCGAAATGTTTAAATCTTTGTTGTTTTTTTTTTTCGTGTATTAAGTTGGTATGTATTTACATACAGTAGGGATTGCAGGATAGAAAACAAATGAAAAAACGAAAACCGTAGACAATGACGTACCTGCATAGTTGCAACATTAAATTTTCTGGTTAATGTATTCGCAACCTTAGGACAATATGGTTCTTACTGCACTCAAGTCACTTTTGCGAAAACAGAGACTAATATTTTGAATTCCCACAACTTTTACATTTTTACTTGAATCCCTACGATTTTTTGAAAGCAAATATTAAGTACTAAATTATGTTGATCTGAATTTAAAAATATATAACATACGTAATAATTTTGCAGTAATAAATGTTCAAAAAAATGGATAGAACCTTGTTACTCAACGCTAAGGCATTTGAGCATAGAACAATAAGATTCTAACTACATAGTGTAATTTTTAGAAATTTTTGTTCAGATAGAACTTTGTTAGCTTAAAGAAATACGGTTTATTTTTTAGTTGAAGAAAGTCTTAATAGTTTGAGAACGCCTAAACGGATTTGGATGAAATTTGGCACAGAGATATGTAGATTAATGTCTGGAATACAGGATGCTTTTTAAATTTAATACTTTAGAAGTTTGAACCACGAGAAACGTTAAAATATTTTGAAGCAACAAAATTCTATCTACATCCTGTCGGGTAACAAAGTTCTATGTGCATTTTTTTAAATTTCTCTAAGATCACTAGGTTCTATTTACCACTTAGAACTTTGCAAACTTGATTTTTTAATACTTTGATGCATATGGAACTTTGTTAACTGAATTTTAATAGACTATAAAGTAAACTAAAGAGATAGAAGAATATGGATGGAGCCAATCGAAAGAGCATACTCGATTTATGATTGTCAATAACAATGATTTTAATTTTGTAACTTGTGACTTGTGAGGTGCGATATGCGATATGAAAATATCTTTTTAAATTCTTTTTAAATAAATGCTTGTTTCATTATCATCATTTATCAATTTTGAGATTGTTAGTGAATACACATACGAGTATTTTGGTGTTATTTTTAAATCGACCATCAAATCAATGCTCCCTTTGGATTCGTCGAAGAAGGAGTTTGATCACAATACTGTCCAAATGTACCTTACAGGATCATGGGAGTTTTCTTTCATTTCATACTGTGTTGGTGTTCTCATTTGAACATGTGAATCTGTCTCATAACAAAAATTTGTAAATGGATGCGCATTACACAGAATTATTACAGGAGATTATTTTTTTCTACGTGTTTATTACTTTTTGGGGACATCTGCGTACGCGCTCTCTCCCCGGAGGAAAGGACGCAAGCACAGATATAAATGTTCATTTAATTATACATGAAAAACGTATCTACATAGGTACCTATACGTATATATGTACGTAATATACAATTACATTCAATTACATTATTTTAAGCGCGTTGCATTGTAATAATGTTTTAACCGTTATAATGGCGTGTTAAATTATTTTGTTTGTTTTGCATTTGTATTTTTTTTTTCAGTTGAAATTTATCACACAAATACTTTTGGTTAGCGTTTTTGAGAGTTTAATGTGAAGTAAAGAGTGTCATCAATTTGAGAGGATAGGTTTGTTATTATAACAAGCCATGTGGTGCTGGAGCGCAACCCGCCGCGCCGTCCGCCACCGCCGCGCAAGCAAAGCAAAACAGAGCAACAACCCATCCAACTTAGCTGGAAAACACCCTTAATGATGCGATGGAACTCCGAAACATATGCCACAATTATTATTCTCCTTTATTTTGAAACGTGCTTTAGCCTTAACACAAATTCACATCATTTTGATGGCAAAATCAGAATGTGTGTCTATATATCAACAATGTTAAAAGTCATCATTTGGTCATTACCCAGCTATATTTTACTATTCACAAGTGAGCTGTAACACGTGGTACACGGATTTCGCTTTATTAAACAGGGTGGTTCTGTTCCCGTCACCATCCCAATCTGAGGGCTTATATCCACCGACACAGTCGCTCGTTCCGCTTAGTCAGTCCTCAGTATTCAGGCAGAGAAAGATTTGGAAAGAAGAAAAAAACAAAAGAAAACTTATTGTCAGGAATGAATTCAAAATGAACACGTAGCTTCATAAGCTTCTTCAAAAAGGTAATAGAAAGGCAGGTTATAGATTTCCTAAAAAAAATCTAAATCAAATACCTAGCAACAAATTAAATTACACAAATCTGAAGGTTTTCATCTCACTTCAACAAAAGTTTTGTTTTTATAGTTAGTATTAGTACCTTACCACTACCATACATTTAATTTTTAAATTACACATTTCAAATGATGTCTCACCATTGAAGAAAGTAATAGACTTCAAAAACTTTACCTCTTTTCGATAAGAGCATGTACGGACAACCTCGATTGTTCACTTAATATTTTCAAGAGGGTTGAAAAAAAAAAACCGGTTGATTTAAAATTCAGTCCAAACAGCATCACCTGTGCGAAGCGTATCATGTTCAAAAACGTATTTTCAATCATATTCAAGGAAATTTACAATCATAATGAAATTCTGAATTCCATTTCACGATGATGAGACTATATGGGGTGGTGGACTTACACCAATGAGCAGGATGTTATTCTTTTATTAGGTGTTATTGAATTTCGAAAGTTATAACTGTTGAATTTAATTACATAACCATAACAATGGAAGGAAGTTTTTGTGATTGAAAAACAAAGCTACATAATTGAATGGAAAAAGGAAAAAACTCTATGTACCTAAATTAATTTCAATTAATTCAATCAAATAAACTCAAATAACTACAAACTTTATTCATGAAGTTTAAATTAAAAAGGGGTAAAGCTTATGCTCTATATTTACATATTAAGCTTGAGTACAAAATTTAAAAGCAAGTGGTTGTGAAATAAGCTACATAGAAACCAGTGTTAACTGGTTTGGTTGTTGCATAAAATAAAGCTATCACATTACCTTTGTATATGAAAACTTTGTATATGAAAACATTCTACCTCAGCCATGAGAGTACTATAGTTTTCATATACAAAGACATTACTAAAAATCAGCAGAAAGCAATTTCTGTTATCAACGAAAATATTAATTTAAACAGATGTTTAAATCAAAACTTTAACTAATCACAAAGTAATTGTGCTGCAACAATTGTTTTTTTGAGACAGTTCTAGTTTGGGTATTAATGGATAAGTTGTGTGTTGAGTAACGAATTAACTGCCAAACTCACATCAGATATGAAGAATGAAATTATTTTGAATGAACACATTAATTTAATAATACTGCACGTTTCAAGATATATAAAACCATTTTTAAGTTTTTCAACAGAACACTGATATCAGGTAGATAAGTAAGATTGGTTCATATTTAGTTGGCATGGTTTATAATTTGTGTCGAACAAATTGAATTGATATCCTTGTTCAGGAAAATAAGATTTTAGGTATTTAATTTAAACCAAAAGCATTTTAATCAGTATTTGATAGTAGAAATTGAGGTGGATGATGTCTCTGTTATATCTAAATAAAATTAGTGGAGATTTTTAAAATAGAAATAACGACTTAATAACGGCAATAATTTAATATGTATGCATTCTAGTATTTCTGTCTGCAAACATTGTTTCTCAAATATAGTTGTAAGTAAAGAAAGACATAAGGTATGAGTAAAAAGGTACAATAAACCTCAAATCAGCTAACAATTATCACAATTTTTAATTGTTGTTTCTTTCGCCCAGCATTAATCTTCTAAGTTCCATATATTTTAATTAACATATTCTTGAAGCTTCTTCTTTTTTCTTTAAATAAATTAATATATTTTTTATTTAATTAAATTTCACTAAATGCAAATTAATTAAGTTGTGTTATTGTTAATTTATAATTATGTCTAAATATAACTTATTGACTAACAAATATTATTTTTGTAGTATTTTCCTTCAAAATCATATTCTCGTATAGTTTCCCGAGCTTCTTTCATGTCCTTCAATAGAGCTCTCACATTGCATGAATCAATATTAACTTTATGAATAACATCTTTTGGTAGACCTGCTCCATTTAGTTCTTGTAGAACTTCCAGTTCAAGTTGAACACAGTCAATTGTGTTTTCTGGTTTGTTGAACTTCACTGAACCCAACTCGTTGACTAAAAGAGGAAAGTGATAAAAAACTAATTATAAAATTTTTTCATATTAAAGACATGGCTTGAGCAGTCATTAAAATTTTAGCATGCAAAAATCCTTCTTAGCTTTATGAAGTTCAATAAGTTTATACTTTTAAGAGAAAGGCCCATAAGTTTCCTTCTGATCGGCGCTGAGTAATCTGATAGAACACGACACATCGCAGCTGCATGATCTTTTGGAAGTCCCAACTGCTGCAATTCTTCATTAAACACTGATCCATCCGTACTATGCCTCGCTGCACTGATAAGTAAGTAATTTATACAAGCTACAGCTGATTTTCCATCGTCTTCTAAGGTCGATGTAATCGACCGAACACCAGCCTCCTATAACGTATAATTCGTATTAATTCTTTTTTTAAACAAACTTTATTTTCAATATTTCACCTCAAATTGTTCGCCAATGATTTTTTTAGCCACAATCGAGGATAAGTCCATAAATTTTTTAGAGTCCAATGCAGAGAGTGTCGATATGATTTCAGCCAGTATCCAATCTGGACAATCTCCGTCACCACAGAATCGAAATTTCTACGTAGGAAAAAGAAGTACATATTAGATAAGTGAAAAAATGATTTCATTTTGACGTCATTCGTTAATGAAACGGACTAAACATAAAATTAGTATTTAGCGAATCACACTTGAATTCACATCGTTAAATGCTTGCCCAAATAAGTATTAAATTCGTTTAATCGCACCAACAGAAGGCACTGTGTCAATAATTTAATTACAGACATTATCCTCAAAAAAATATATTTGTGATGAACTCTAGCATTTTATTCCTTCTGCGATACTCGGAAAGGGAAGAATAATGACGGAATATACTCGCAACCGCATTTTGTACTCAAAGGGTTGCTTTCGCATAAGTAGCAGTATTTCTATTTGTTCTATGAAATAATGTACAAATAAAACAAACAGGGATAGACAGCTATAAAAAAGAAAGAGTGATATTTACCCTATTTTGTTTCAATTATTTCTTCAGTTTTTAAGTTTGATGCAAAATAAAAGATACATTCTGTAGATACTAAATAAAATCGACTTACTTTAACGTGATCAATATTCTTGTTTTATGTTTGTGTATCGATATATCGGTTAGTAATATGAATATGCATTTTCCATAAGTTTTTTCGCACTTTAATTTTGTGTTGAATTCAAATTGGAATAAACCAATTTTGTTTTGCGGTTTTGTGCTTCCACTTTCCACAAGAATTTTTATTTGGGATCTTTTGGTTTGTTCTTGAAGACACGACATAATTTTTCTTAAAAATTTGCAAACACACCCTATGATAGTGACATCTACAAGTAATTGAAGTACAAAGCATGGTAATTGACAAAAATTAAAGGATACACTACACAGCTATCCTGCACACCTACATTACATCAAAACATGAATGAGAAAAAATAAATAAATATACAAACAAACATCTCTACACCTAAAACATCAATCCATTTTACCATTCAAATTTATTATCAGCCATAACGCTGGCTGGTCCCCCTTTTCTTTTTCCGTTACTAGAGCACATCCTGAATACTGAATTACACATAGTAGATACATCGGGACTTAGTTAGCTGTTGCTTCATTATTCCCCAATGTTTAACAGTGCCTTAAGCAAATAAGCTGCAAGAGTTCAAAAACGAGCTGAGTGAAACGACTTAGAAATAATAATTAATTAATTCAAGTGAAACGGAAAAATTAAAATTATTATAAACGGCATTTCTGTCGCGTAATTTCACTTTATAAAGGCCAATCTTTTAAACTGGCAATTTTTTAACACATAAATATAGCAAGAAGTACTTAGAATAAGGACCCGAGTATAAAAGTGAGGCTTTCAGGTTTAATAATCGCAGTTGTTTCTAAGTGTTTCGTGTATCAACAAGTGAATATTTTGTCAGTTAGCGTTTGCATTTTTGAGATAAAACCGGATTTGCATATTCAGGTATAAAGAGTAAATGCTACAATTTTTAGTGGATTGGATCAAGTCATAAGAAAGTCTAATAAACTCCAATTTAAATTATTTAAAACTTTGTCTAAAGTGGTTTTTAAGTGAAGCAAAATACTAAAGTTTTTTTTTTTTTCTATAGGTTTTCTATGTATGTAGGTACAAGGTTGTGAATGAAAGAAAGTGTAATTGAAATGATTTATTCGTAAAAAAAAAATCACACATCAGTTTAAAACCCTTTTAAAAGTCAAGAACACATTTGATTTTATAATTCTGGTCGAGAAAAAAGTTTAAAATCTCATTGATAGAAAAAATTATCATCCAAATTTTCACTTTTAATTTCAAAAATAAAAAATGTATGCATATTTTACATATATGTATCTCCCAAGAGTAAAAGAATTTCAATTTTATATTTTAAATTTACCAAAAAAGCTCATAATTTTCTAAGTTTGTGAAGAATACTAAGAGAAAAATAAATGTGCAACATTCTCTGATCAGATTATAAAGTGCTTGCAGTCAGAAACCATCTCTTAAAAATCTAAATTCTTAGCTTCTACATTTAGTAGTAACTACTACTTATATTTTATTTATTTTTTTTATTTAACAGTTAAATGGTTTCACCAACATTTTTGGCTCTCCTTATTTTGACGGTCGTTTGCTATGAGCAAACGGATGCAGCTGAAACTGTTTCATACGAATGCAGCTTATGTGAGGAACAACTTGCCAAATATCGCAAATTTATTCTTCAGGCTATTATTAATTTCGAAGACGTTTGTGATTCCTACCATCCTGATAGCCACGATTTCTTGCACAGCTATCAGCCCAAAGAACGAGGGGATATTTGGGCATTCTTCAAGTTACTCATGGCTCAATTCAATGACGTTGACTTTGTGAATGTTGTCCATGATGCGGTAATAGAGAGATGTCGTACAAGATTTCAACGAGAAGAGAAACGAGATCCCACGATGTTGGGGAAAAAACAACGTTTCCATTCGTGGGGTGGCAAAAGGGCTCTACAACAACCTACCGTCGACTTGAACAATCGTATTTTGGATGAAAAGACTTCTGACAAACCATATTTTATATAAATCCATACAAAAACAAAAAAACATGTGTATATACATTAATATTGACGATTAATACTTATTATTATTTAACATAGAACGTTTTTATTTTAATGTTAATGCAATAAAGTGAACGCTTTGAAAACATCAAAGGGCATTGTCAATATTTGTGTAGGGAATCTGCCTCAAATTTAATGATTACTAATGAATTCATAAACCTTTAATAGGTAAACTTCCTCTCCAAAGTGTTTACTAAAACTTACCATATTTAGTCTTTGACAAAACAAAACAATACAAATTTACAAAACCACGAACCCACGGAGAAATAAAACAAATAATTTAATTCACTTTATAGATTATTATAGAACTCCTCCGAAACATATGTTTTTGACTTTTGATAAATGTCATTATTGTTGGCAAGGTAGTTCGGTGGTAATGTAGTAATGGAGGACACCAATTTTTTAGATTCCAGAGGGTTTGCGTCTGTACTCCAGTTGTGAATAGTGTTATACGTTTGTATAACGGCTTTACAACGCAGCTTTTTTTTAGTGTTCAGTATTCAGTTCAACAACTGATGCTATTGCGTTGAATAAATTTGCAGCACAGTTGCAATTATTCTTGCTGGCTTCTTTTTCGCCAGCAATCAAATTTGTATTGCTTGCCGAACGACATTTTGATGCGCTAGCTACGCAGCAATGAATAAAACACATAATATTTCCTTAAAAACAGTTCCACAAACAAAACATGTAACACTTTATGATATGAATTTACGTATAAGGTGGTTTGGTCATTGCTCAAATTAATTCCTTTCTCTTATTTTTTGTACAAAAAAAAATATAATATACGATTTCATGAAAATATGAAAAGCTGAACTCGAAAAATGTAGGAATGTTAGGTTTTATTGTTATTACATATTATTTTTAGTTTAGTAGTTTTTGAGTGGAAGTGGAGTCAAAAGTCTGGGCTCTCATTACGTAACTTTTCTGACGACAATCGTTTAAACGATATCGTCAGAAGTTTGCTTCACGTAGCACTACTGCTCTCGTATCGTGTATCGTTTTTGCTGAATTATATTTACAGACGCTGAATAAACAAACAAACATGTTTGATAAATGAAAATTTTCATTGAGTTTTACGAAATTGTTTTTTTTTTTTTTTTTTCTTATGAAATAATATTAGTCAAACGGATGCCATGGCTACGCTTTCAAAACC
Organism: Scaeva pyrastri; assembly: GCA_905146935.1. Classification (NCBI taxonomy): domain Eukaryota; kingdom Metazoa; phylum Arthropoda; class Insecta; order Diptera; family Syrphidae; genus Scaeva; species Scaeva pyrastri. The sequence goes on along the minus strand of LR989927.1, from coordinate 821,475 downwards.
TAAACGTTTTCATGAAATTTTCTTTAATATGTACCTATGTATGTACGTAATTATTTTTTTAGACAAAAAACTAAGTCTGCTATTATACGATGAATCTAGATGCATGCGACATCTTCGAATTCTTCTTTGTTATCCTATCTTGTTTCTCAAGTGCTATTACACGATGAAACTATATTCATGAATCCATTTTGACATTTCTCTTTTATTTATATTTCGTTGTTGAAGAAGTATCAAAGTTTCCTTCTCGAAGAACAAAACTATATGAAAGAGAACAGCATTGAATAAGAAATAGAGGAAGAGGCATATGTCACACATACAGTGTACGTGAGTGAAGCATTAAAATAAATAAAAAAAAAAAACAATTCTGATGATCATCTGTCATTTTGCCTAGCAGCAAGAGAGTGTGGAAACAAAAGTATAAACATATTTAAGTGTTAAAACCATTTAAAAAAGTAAAATAAAAGTGAATTTGTTAAATAAATACAATATTTCATTTAAAATAACACAAAATAATATGCGGTGCTGTGTTAAATCGTGCAAAAACACCTATAATAAGGATACAAAAAAGTTTTCGTTTCAAAAGTAAGTTCTTGGCTCATATTCAACACAAAGTAATTTGAACTGATGTTTTGTAGGTAAATTAACTATCGTAAAACACTTTTTAATTGATATTTTATGATATTTTACATTAAAAAAGCAATACTGTTGAAAATAAAAATATACTTTTATCTTGTGATTTTTTGGAGACGACCTGTCAAATTTATAAATTCTCGCACAGCGACGGATTAGTTTTTGTTGATGATGGCAAGGCGCCCAAAATCTTTGAGCGCCCGTATTTCGTAATTTCGTATTCGCAGGTAACAAAAAAAGAACATTTTTAAATATATAGAATTAAGTAATTAACTATCATTTTTGTATTATTAGACATGTTGATTGGAACCCAAAAGGAGCCTTGGGCTACACTTTTATTGGTGACGGAGATGATAGCAGTACAAAAGCATTTTCGAAGGATATATTAAAAACTCGGGTCATTTCGGAATTATTTCAAAAATGATAATTGAAATATTTTTAAAGACAAGGTATTTTTATATTGCATCACGAAGTAACGAAAAGTTATCAATTAGAAATAAATTGACAAAAACTGTTCATTTTAGAGGAATGTAACTATTGACTATAAGTTTAACTTAAAATTATTTGACTAAGAAAAATAACTGTGATAATAATAAAACCTAAAACTATAAGTTTAACTTAAAATTATTTGACTAAGGAAATTATCTGTGATACTAATAAAACTTAAAACTAAAAACTATATGTATTATCATTTCTCTATTTCCAATTTTGAGGTTCCTGTAAAAGGTAAGTTTTATTTTATCATTTCAGGCTTGCCTTGTTTGATATTATAACTCAGCTAAGCAGATAAATTAATTATTTATTTGATCAAATAAAATCAAAGTAAACTTTTAAAAAAAATTCTTTCAAGGCAATTTATTTGGGTGGGCGCCCCAGTAAGTAGCCGTCAACTTTCATTTCGACCCTGTTTCAAAGCATTTGATTGTGTGTAACTCACACAAGTATGAAAAATGCTTCACTTTTTTCTCGATATGCCTCTTCCTGTAGTTCTTATTCAATGGAGAACAGTAAGAAAGCGGACAAGAGCAAAGAGAAACGACAAATCGTCGCACGGAAAATTTTACTTGTGCGACACAGGTCGATTTTCTTGCGTCTCATGGTTTCGAATTTTGTCTCTCTTTTGCACTTATGTCACTTATGTATGTTGTTCGAAGTGTCTAGATTCATCGTGTAATAGCAGACTAACAAAAACGATAGCTAAATCGGTATCGTTTAAACGATATCGTCAAGACGATAGCTTTCTTATTTACATGAAGCAAAAGCCAAATCGTCTACTCGATATGGTTTGGACGATAGGGGATTTTTATGCTTACATGAAGCATAGCTATCGATGACTATATCGAAAACGATATGGACAATGGACATCCTTACGTGATGAGGGCCCGGTTTATTTATAATATCTGTGCCAAATTTCATCCTGATTTTTTCACACAATGTGAAAGTGTGACCGACCTTGACCTTAAATCTGTGCGGCTTTCAGTACCTATCAGTTTCTGATATAAAAATGGTTTTAAGACAGAATGATCCATTTGACAGCGTTAGTATAAAATTCAAAAACATTTGCTAGCAATGTTTACCATAAAAAAGTGCTTTTGTTTTTGTTTAAAAACTAACCTTGATATACTACATAACATACATATGTATGTATGTACTTTGAGAGTATAAAACAAGGGCCAAATCAACAATGTGTGCAAGATGTGCAAATGTACAGGGCGCAAAATTCTGGGGCGCATTACGAGGAGGTAGAAAATGTAATCTGATATGATGCCAACCAATATGTAATGCCATTTGAATTTTAACCACGAACATTCTTCAAACAATCCCAAATAAACATCCATACATCCATGACAACTGTTTACTAGACCTTTGTAAGTAACTCCTGTGTAATATGGAAATGTCATATGCATGTGTAGGTACAAGTGTATGTAATGTACCTATGTATTTAAATATGAAAAAGTGGTGCTTTCCACAAATCCTGCAAAGGGCGCAAATTTGTCTGGGGCCGGCCCTGGATAAGACATAGTTTTTTAGCATGTGAATTTTTTTTTTTTTGAACAAAGAAATATCACTATTGTCGCATATGTGTTACCGTTTAATCAAAAAACAATCAATTGAATTTAAAAAAGTTTATATGAGTGAGTACATACATTTATTGTATGTTCATGTTGTAAAAAGATGATGGAATGTATGCGGAAAGCGAATAAAATTCATCTTTTCTCTTTTTCCACATTTTCTAAAGAAGCAACCTTCAAACATCCTACCAGTATTAAATTTATTATTTAATTAAATAGCGATCCATGTAGGTATGTGTATTTATCAACTTTTTGCAGTGATTTTGATGGGCGTTTTAATTTATGTATATTTTTAATAAGAAGCTGCATCCTAAAAATTTACTTACTCAATATACATACATACATATGCAATATATGCATGTAGTATAATTATGTACAACAATCTCCTTTGAAAATATTTTTTACGAAAATATAATTTTATTTTATTTATTTAACAAAAAACAAAACATATTTTTGTGTTATTACAATTATTTAATTTAATACTTATCTTTCATTGCTTTTGTTTTTGTTAGTACAGCCCCTATACACTTAAGATTGTAGGTTTTTAATGAATATTATTACCTATTAGCTCTATCGTACGAAAAATTAGACAAAAACAATAAATCAGTCTTCTTTTTTTGTATGATTAGTCGCCAAATAAAATAAAATCTTTCAAAGCACACTATCCTTATCTATCTATGTATGTATGTATGTATGTATGTAACTTAAATGAAAAAAATAAATTTCATTTAAGCACTTACATTATCCTATTTCCTTAACTATTATTAACTCAATATGAGTCAGATTAAAAGATAATGCATTTCCCGAATAACATTAGTTAACAAAATTCGTCGCTTAGCTTACATTCTAATGGCACTGCGTTTTTTTTTTAACAAAATGTAGTAATTTTATGTTTAAACCTAATGGAATTAATAAGGAAACTTTTCTTTTGCTTTAGAACGAAGTTTTACGTTGAATTTAGTTGTTGCTGTTTCTTTTCCAACATACATAGTAGGTACATACATATAAAATAACTTTCTTTTCATGTGGAAGAGATGTTCACAACCAGGCAATTAGAATTATTGCTTTTAACGAATCACAAAAGTAAGTTTTTTCGTTCTGGAATAGTTCTGGCAAACAGTGATCGAAGGTCACTCATTTTCAAAAAGTGTTCATCGATTGCCTGGTTTCCATATTACTTATAATTTGAACGTTTGCCAAGAAATGTTTTCGAAAATAAAACTTAACTTGACGTCAATCCCAAACATTTGAATATTATCGAAAATTGTACTTGTTCAATTTATAGGGAACCCTCTTTCTAATGGAAAAGTCACAACAACGAAGGTCTCGTTTTCTCGATTTCATGAAAAACTCATAAACGTAGATAATTTGCAGTGTGTTTTTGTTTTCAAAACTTTTCATCATCGATATTTGTTCGATAATTATTTAGGCCATGTGAATTCCGTTTCAAAGTTCCAGTTTCGCAATCATTATAAGTTTTGGCCAAGACCTTTGGCGTATGGTTGTTCTGTATGTTATTCGATTTATTGAGAGTCCCGCTGGTATTGCAATTCTTTGAGCCAGAACTCATGCTGAAGCTACTTTGTCTCTTGGGCTTCGATCGCGGTTCATAGATCTGCGAAAGTGGAGGATGCCGTGTTATTAATTTTTAAAAAATGCGGTTTACTGCTTACATCTTTGGTAGGGAGGCTAGAGTACTGGTTAGGATATGCATCGTAACTAGGTGTTGGTGAATTATTTTTCGGAGTCTCTGGCATGAATCGGCGTCTAGTGATCCAAAATGTTAAAAGAATTGTCAAGGCGTAGAACAAGCTGAAGAGAGCAACCATGGTGCTAATTGTTGAGAATGAAGCCATTGCGGTGCCTGTAACAAAGTTTTGTATTTAAATTAAGATTCTTGTGAAAGACAATTGCAATTGCAAACTTACCACTGCAGGGATCTGGCACACACAGAGCTTTTTCAAAAGGTTCACCAAGACATTCGTTTGCGTTCGGTTGATTTAATTGGCATGTACGGGTTCGATAGCGGATTCCATCGCTTGAACATGGCGACCAGTCGCTCCAGTTGCTCCAACCTAAATAATCTTTAAGAAAAAAAAAAGAAAAGAATTACTTAGAATACTTTTCATATATATTTTCGTCAAAGTCTTACAAGCACAAGATGGCATTTCGCATTTTGCTTCCTCAAATGACTTTCCTTTGCAGGAGGTCTTCTCTGGTCCTAGACATTTTCTGGACCGCTTGCGAGTACCGATTCCACATGTGGTCGAACATGGAGACCAGTCTGTCCAACAACCCCATTCGTTAGGACAAGGTTGTGTGTTACAAACACGACTCACTGTGTTCTTGTGATACTTGCCCCCATCTCCAGATCTGGTTCTGTACTGGAGGCCTCCTCCGCAAGAAACAGAGCAGGGACCCCATTCGCTCCATACACTTTCCTCTTCATTTTCACTATTTCCCCTCTGACATATGCCGTCCGAATGACAGACTCTAGTCTCCTCCTTTGATAGATTTATCTTCATTGATCCCACATCGGAGGTTGTAGCACGACACACAAATCTGAATCTCTTTTCCACGTGAGCAGCCTCACCATTACTATCGTTGGTGTTCAATTGGACGAGCCACGGGGTCCACTGACTGAGCTTTTTCACTTCTGGACACCCCTGAGCGTTGCACACTTCGTAGTCAATGTTACAGCCAGGACAATCTAAGCCGCCACTTTGAGGACTCGGGTCATTACATTCTCGACGACGTATACGAAATCCCCCTCCACATTCAGCACTGCACTCACTCCACTGACCCCAGGGTCCCCACCCACCATCGATTGCCTGTGGTTTTGGTGCTGGACAAGGAGGTAAATGCGAACAATAAATCTCTGCTCGGTCTGAGCCAACACATGTGCGTCCACCGAATGCCGGCTTGGGATTACCACAGGACCTTCGACGCGTCTTCACTGCTACACCACACGTCTGAGAACACGCAGACCACGCACTCCATTCTGTCCATCCGCCATTTACGGTGCAGTTTGTGACCTCAGTCATTATTCCCACGCATTCCTCGCCCCCATTTTTCGGAGCAGGATTTATGCAACTCCTTGATCGACACAAACAAGATCCCTCGTCGTTATACTTAGTGCATTTGAACCAATCCGACCAGGCCGACCACCCGCCATCAATCGGTGCTGTAAGAATGGGACACTGAAGCTCCTTTTGCTTCCAATATTTTTCGGAGGTGTCACCTCCAATCGGTGGAGGTGTACACTCTTCCATTAATTCATTCCACCCGCAGTACGGGTCCATGGCGTTAAGACATGTTTTCTCTGAAACGTGCCGTTTGCAATGATGCGAATTTATACGTATAAGTGCTCGATCTGTACCCACATAGAGCGAGTCGGTTACCTTTAGATATTCCATCGAATGAATTCGAGAGTTAAGTTGCTCTTCCTCGTATTGCCACACTTCAATGAGACAAGTCTGCATCGAAGGCAGTACCGACAGTTTCTTGATAATATTACCCTCTGTGGAGATATACAAAACATGGGTGGATGTAATGTGCTTCGTGGAAACTATGTCAACAGATATGTGGGTGAACCGTTCGAGAGGAGAATAGTAAAGCGGTGCTGTAGTCATGGGTTGCACGGCTTCGTCCATCAGTTGATATCTCGAAGACTCTAAGAGGTGCTTGTAACTCAATCCCTCCGGAGGGTTTTCGCACGAAAATTGACTTCGGTGTGGGGTGTTGACATCTTTCCAATTAGAGTCGATATGCTCCTGAAACTTAAATGGTCCCTCAAAGGCTGCATTGATTGCAGAGAGATTAAAAGCACAAACTGCCGATCCGTGTATGCCATTACTGCAAATTAATTTATTAGGCAATCGAAGCAAAACTTACATATATGTAACTAACAACCTACCTCGGTGTTGTAAATGTGGCATAAAGAACATCTTCTTCGGCCGAATAGGTCATTCCTTGAACTTCATTAAAATAAAAGGGATATTCTCCCGGCAATGAACAGTTAAGACGCGCCTTCGAAAACGAAGTCCAGTTATCATTTAGCATTTGACCGCCACCGGGATCGGATTTGCATACTCTGGCAATTCTTGAGTAGACGACTTTACCACAGTTCATGTATTCAGCAGCTGTCTCTCGAAAAACAAAATAGACAAAAGCCCCTGCATCAAAACTTCCCACAAACTGAGGATTGTCTAGCCACTTGGAATTGTATTGTTTGGTTCTAATAATATTTCCGTTCTTTCGATATGCAGTGTGTTCCTGGGGATGGGCAACATTCGTTCTCAAGATGGCAGGGTCCGAGCCCGAAAAGTCTGTGGGGGATCCAACGAAGATTTGGCCCTCGCTTGTCAGCAAAGCGGTTATATTTGAATTCGGACTGAAGGGACACTTTCCAACGCCACTGTCATTCGCTGTTACGGTTAAATTCTCCATCTGTGGAATGTTCAATTATGCATAAAAATAAAATAATTAGCAAAACTGGTCCCCTTGACTTTTCAGCCTCTGTCTCTCACTTTGCTACTAGGTATACATAAGTGAGAAATGAGAAGTGAAATGAGTGCAGTGGCAAAGCAGTGCAGTGCAGCGCATTGCATTCGGTGCGAAATAACTTACCTGGCGCCACGAACAGTTCGGGTTGAATGCATACGTCCCACACGCGTACAACTGATTGTCGTAACTCTGCAAGACCATGATGTAGTTGCGACAATGGTGCTCCGATTGGCCTTTCATTTGGCACATTTGAATTTGCGCCGATGTGGCCTCCCAGATTGATTTCTCCAACAGATGCAGGTCAAAGGATAGGCGAAAGATTGCATCTCTAGAAATAAAAGAAACGCATAAAAATGTATTATTATTATTATTAGGTATTGAATGAAGAAGATGCTATCGATAGATGTATGTATGTATTTTCTTTTTATATCGAGAATGTTTACAAAATGTTTATAGCCGTGCAACGCGACGAAGCTATCGAATTTCATTATGCTATGGTTATGGTGACTGGTGACGGTGAGTGAGATATAAATCGACTTGAGGTGAGTGGGCATCGCGGGCCACGCGTACAGGTTCTGGTTTTGTAATTTATTTTAGTTGGTGTCATTTTTTTTCTCCTGCAAGCAAGCAAATTAACGATCTTAAGTTGGTCGCAATAACAAACATTTCACAGCAAAAATAAAAAACAACCAAGAACAACAGGGTCTTGAGTAAAGTACGAAGTATACTTATATTTTCTTTTATGTATGTATATCTAGATGCATATAAAAGTGAAAATTCACGAAGTAGGTATTTTGAAAAGGAACAAGGTTTTCGTCGTGGGTGAAGCTGGGTTTTGTTTAAGGAATCTGTTAAATCAAAAGTGAAGGCTGAAGTGGTAGAATTATTTCTTTACAGCAACTACCATCAGAATTCAAGGGAAAGGTAACGAATTGAGGAGGTGAAGAGGTCACTTTTGCTGTATATACAAACATATGTATGTATGTAAGTGACGAGCCACGCGCCCATTGTTCACACAACTTGGTCTTAATTAAAGCATGTGTACATGTAGTTTGACAAATTAAACCATAAACGTTAACTTCCACATAAGATTCATGTGCTCTCGTGATGATCATGCATAATATCAAAAGTCTTCAAAGTGTGTCAATTGGTTTGTATAAACTAAAATACTGCCATATGCCAAAGTCATGCAATGTTGCTTTAGTTTGTGTGCGAAGTAAAGCCAAGCCGATATCGGGTCAACAAGTAGGTATAATAACATAATTGTTATGGTTCGTCGGCGGCGTCCGTCGTCGTAGATTTGCCCCATCGCGCTTCCAATGACGTTTGGTGAGGGGGCCATTGAACTACAAGGCAAACGAGTTAAGTGACGAAGCGCGCACGGCAAGCCTGACACACTCACTCCCCGAGATACGAGTATATTCAACTGTGTGAGATCAGAAGATTTCTATCTTCTTGTAGTGGACGTTGGCGGTCGTCCGTCACATACATAAAACATCAAGTACCTACCACGAGAGATCCAACCTGCCCACAAGCCACAAAAACCAAAACCAAAACAACATTCTATAGCGCCTACCCTGTACTGCGGATTGCGGACTGGGGACTGCGGATTGGGGACTGTATAATACTGTATCTTGATTCTTGAATCTTAATCTTAAAGCGAGCAACTGCGAGTACATGTATTATGTATTTGCCTCGAAAGTTCTCTTCTCTCTCTCTCTGATCGATTTCTAAGTTCTGTTTCTGTTTCTGTGATCGTGTGATCTCGGCCTGCGCACGGCCGGCCGCGGCCTGGTCGTTCAGGTTCACAGACCAACAAGTAGAGTGTGGAGACTGGAGAGAAGAACTTTTTGAATACGATCAATTCGAATTCGAAATGGAGCAGCGCTCTGTTTTATTATTGTTTGCTTATGGCCATGTGAAAGTGCAGCGAATTAATAATGTTTTCAAATGTAAAAAATACTCTTAAACTATTATTAATTCAATTTTTCGTGTTTAGCTGTTTCTTTTTTCTTTCTTGTTGGATTAGACAAGTTTGTCCCAAGGGTTGCATTAATGGTGGGCTGTGTGTCGCATTCGATGTCGCTGAGCTGCTATCGATTTGATCGATGGTTGAATTTGTATGTAGGTTCCATTAAAGTTGTTAGATGGATTTTTTTCGCTCCGATTACATATTGAGGACACGGGCTCACGTTTGCTTGGCAAAAATAAGTAAAATGAGAAATAAATCGCACTTTTAATAACTTCAACTTTTGAACGGTCTTAAGTTTTAATGTGGATTGACTTGAATTTGAATGAAATACTTTTTCATTATTGCGTAGTCATTATGTGGTGGGCGAATTAGCGCCTTTGAGTCGGCATTCTTGTGGCAGTGGTAGCAGTCGCACTTTGGCAGTACCTACCTATGTACATACATATATATTTTAATCGTCGAAATGTTGTGCTCCAACCTTCGGGTGTTTCTATTTTTTTTTTTTTTTTGTTGCACTTGCTCTCTGCTGTTGCAATATTATTCAAAGTTAATTTAAATATAGGATTTTTTTTTTACTGCATACTTGAGTTTCGTTTTGAAGCAAAGTGGGCTTTGAGAAGTTGTTTTTGTTTTAAAGGTTTTGAACGTTAGAACTTTTAACGAACATCTTCGTTATAGAGAAAGGAAGTATTGCTATAGAGGAAAACCTCAAGTCCCAAAGATGTGATACAATTTGAATAGAAGCAACCTAAGTTTTTTTTGCTTTCGTTAAGCATTTAAAAACAAAAAATTCTATTCCAATTACGAAAAGTGGAATTATCGAGTCACCTGATGAACACCGATATACTTGCAGTTTTCGCGGAATGAAAGTTGGTTAACTTTGTATATTATAGTTTCTCAAATGTCTGTAGGTACAAACATTATAAGGTTAGCTTCGCTATTTATGGAAAATACCAACTTCAATCTTTGTTTTGATAGGAACATATATAAAATGATTAAAGTACATTTGACAAGTACCTACTTAACCCTGCAGTCGTCGCGCACCAAAAAGTTACACCAGTCGTCGCGTGGATTACATATGTAATCCATTCAAAAATTTAAAAAATAAATAGGATGGTTTAATTTTTTTAAATTTAGTTTGCTTCAAAATTCAATTACATATTACTTAAAGTAAACAAAATAATTTTTTTTCGTAAATGCAACAAAACAAAAATAATAAATATAAAAATTTAAAACTTGGGCGTTTTTCATGGAAAAAAAGGGTCTTCAGTTTAAAATTCTGTAAAATTGAAATAAACTTTAAATTTCTTGGCTAATTATTGATTTCTAAGAATGATAAACATATTATTAACAAATGTATCTGAACTAGTCAAAGAAAACAAATTTTTGACATTTGCCATATGATCGGCCAGTGCAAAAAATACATGCACCAGTCGTCGCGCGGATTACAATAGTAATCCACGCAACTTCACAAAGCTCTCGTGACCCAACCACCCACGACCCGGACTTGCGATTCACTGAGCGCACGTACCAACTATTTAACAGTAAGTACTAAAAGAGACGAAGAATCTCCACTACTAGTTTTGCGGGAATACTAAATTTTGCAGTAGTGGATTACAATAGTAATCCGCGCGACGACTGCAGGGTTAAATACTTAAAATGCACTTATATTTGTGTATTTAATGAAGTCATCACACATCATTTCTATATAGCACTTTTAATTTATATCTTGACAGCTAAACTTTCCGTATTTATTTAATGTAAATGTAATTTTTAATTAGTATTATTTTCACTTATTCAGAGCTTAAAAATAAATATTGATAAACAATAAAGCAATTTATAATTTAAGAGATAGTATTTCTGGTGTGAATGATGAACCATTAAAAACAAGTATTTGCAACCAATCAACCACGTTACTATATTTATGTCTAATGTGATAACATCTTAAATTCAAAGGTTTAATAATATAAATAGAATTAAACGTAACCTACTGCTTATCTTTTATATGACACAAATGTATATGCATATACTAGATACGTTAATACTTAAAGAAATATCTATCTACCTACTGTTTACCTGCCCCCAACTGGACGACGTGAAATATATCACGTCAGATACTTTGTTATTTGTCTTTTATAAACCTTATTCGAAATCGAACAGATAAATGGACATTTACTATCGTTTGCGCGTAAATTGATATTCTAACATATCTCATGCTCATATTCAAGTATGGTTGTACCTAGTACAGGTAAGGCTGAACTTTATCATGCCAATGACTTTCATAGCTGATTCGCTCAGTTATAAATCTACTTTGTCAGATACATACTTACAATATAATATACATATGTATCTATACTTACTCGTATAACTCGTACTTATTTATTATAACGAATTATTGTTTTAAGATATCAGTGTTTAATATCACATTATATAAAACTGGTGTCAAATGTTCTAATGGATGTGTCCGCCAAGATGTACGAACGACATTTCCATGGAAAATTAGTTGCTGTGCAAACATAAAAAATATACCTCCTCAAATTTTGAGCAAGTTGAGACTGAGAGTGTCTATTAAGCTCTTTTTTAAAGGGTGTCTGTGTTTGAGATGTGGCAGAACGATTTTAATGTAGTTTTTGATACACTTAATATAATTCGGCAGCTTTATAAAAGATTTAAAACAAAAAAATAACGATTTTACCAACATTAATAGTCAGAATCTATAATCTCTCTAGATATCTACTTATTTTCTGCCAAGTAAATGTTTTTTTTTTTTTCATTTTTATTCATCAATTTGTATTTTCAAATAAAGTCAGTTACAATTATGTACAAACGTATTTTCAAATCTTTATCAAGTAAAAAACAAAACACCCTTTATTATGATACTTTAACAGATACAGCCATCTATTTTATCAAAGTAAACACATGAGCAATAAAAATAAAACAATAAATAGCGAGAGTACAGCTCAAAAGGATGGCTTATCTTTGTATTCTTTTCGAAAGATAAATTCTACACAGACGGCGATTCTCAAATTACGATCTTCTCCAATCTATCTCGAATAATTGAGGTTATGAACATAAGCTTCATGTTGGAAGAATAAGCGAAAGTAAACAAGAAACAGTTGAGTGCTAGAATACGCATACGAGTATACTTATACGAGTAAACATAAAAAACGTTACTTCAATTGTGGAGCTTCTGAATAAATTTAATTTTATATCAAAGTCTGATGCCAGCCAAATGATCATTAATTTAAAATTGCGTAAGCAATTCGCCACAATCGCACTTGTTCTATTTATACTTTTTGTCCACAGAATCACTTCATCAATTTTAAATTGGTTTACGTGTATTGGATTCGAAAAAAAACACAGGTTTTAATTAAACCGAAATAATGTCTAATGGTTTGTGATACACAACCGCCCGTGTGATTCTGCAATAATTTGACTTATGGAGTCTAAATGAGCCAAACTTTTATTTTATTTTGTTATTTCTAAGTGGGAAAATTGGAATTTTCTTTGGAATCTCATGAATTTGATTTAACATTTTGAATAAACTCGTTAACAATAATAAACTTCTTTTTACAGGTTTTAGTTTATATGTATTTTCGGTAGAAAGTTTATTGCCAAAATATTAGCTATCAACTTTAGTAATTTTATTACCAGAGCAAGTTCCTGCGATCTAAACGTTCATTTTATTACAGTTTGAATTATGTTTTTTTTTTTCTTATCGGACTGAGTTGAGGTTTTTTTTTTTTGCTAAAGATGAATTTTGTGTAGAATGCGATAAGATAAATCAACAAGTTTACATTGTGATTACGATTGAAGTATTTTTTACAAAACTTACCTTGCTCCAACAATCATTTGATTTCTAGCAACGTCAAAGAGTATTCTTGAGTATGTTGTGATATTGGTGTCTTCGAAACGATTTGACGACGACATTAAGTCTACGAAGGAACAAAATGGAAAGAACTTTAATAATTGTATATGATTATTTGCATGTAATGAAGTGAGATACACAGGAAAAGTAGATAACGTTCAATGAACTTGAGTAGTCTTAATATTATACTAAACATGTTAAATGTTTTTAAAATAGAAATACGAAATGAACCCTCAAAAGTCGTTGTACGCGAAACTTATACAAGACTTAAACGTACAAATAATGAATAGGGCTAGGGCTAGCCATTCCATATCATCAAAAGACTCAATCCATTATCATTATCCAATAAATCATTGGACAGACAAATTTAGTTTTAAAACAGTCGATAAACTAGCAATATTTTGAAATAAAAATAAAAAATAAAATTTGAACCTAAAGTTATGATATTCTTTCAACTTACCTTGATGTGAAATGTATCTAGAATCATCCTCAAGTATATTCAATTGGCGTTTGCCAGTGGTAGCACACAGATTTGTGACAATTGCAAGTAGCAATAAAGTTAACAATGATCTTCTCTCCATTCTGTAAATAAAAACATAAAACACCATAATCAAATTTATCAACAAAAAAATATTCTTATAATCAAAAAAAGGATCATAAACAAACAAATTTTAATTTGAAAAAATAAATAGATAAATAGTATCTATGTAGTGTACATATATTTACTTCACTAGACAACAAAATATACAATTTTTATTTCACTTGTTGACACGAGATGTTGACAGAATCACTCTTTCCACTCAAATGACAAATTTCCTAAGATACTCTTGTCTTATGTGTATCTTCGACCCTCAACTTGACTCGGATATCACGTTTCACGAAAATAGGGATCTTCGATTGCTGATGGTCTATTCTACCATTAAAACACGACGTCTGTTTTCGGGGAATTTTAGGGTGAGATCCTAAAATGGTAATCCTGTGCATCGTTCTTCTGCACACGTAAACTGTGTTTTTCCCTAATAGTAAAACATGTTCTTTTAATGTATCTAGTTCGAGTATGGGTGTATGCATTTACCGGCAAATGGCATGGCACCGAACTGACCTTGCAGTATAGTTTCTCTGCACAAAACAATTTTATGAAGTAGACCGTTAATTGTTCCATTGCACGCAATCTCTGTTTTGATTCTGATCACGTAGCTGTGCTGGGAATGATGGTGATTTACGCACCGCTGAATGTGCGATTAGACACAAAATTTGCAGGAAATTAACATGATCACTATAAGCATTGACAAACTAACATAAGTCAATACTTATCTATACTTACTTACATACTCGTAAATAAGCAAAACATAATTCCAACGCAAGGGATTTCCTGTCAACGTGATGAAAATGGAAATACATTAGCAGAAGTTCTATCTTCTATAATATGTCTTGTCTACTTTCATGGTGCAAAAAGTAAATCTGATGGGTTTCGCATGTACCGGATGTGGCGATTATCCTGTGTCTGGAATTTTTGTATTCAACGTTTGCAAGTTCAGACCGTTCAAATTTAATAAAATCTCAAAAAAAAACATATACAGTCTTAAGCCCTTTAAGTAACCCAAAAAATTTAAATAATTCATCGTCATCACATAATGTTTTATGAAAGTTAATTGCATAGAAAATGTGCACTGTGCGGTGAAAGAGTATAGGTAAATGTGAGTTTGTTTTAAATTGTATGTACATACGATTGTAAAAATGTTTTTTTTTTAACTACTTTGTCCGCCAAGAATTGAAAATGTCACATAACCCCCTCTTATTTTGAGCCATTCAATCAGCATTTTAATTAAAGCATCAGTGCATGCACTTAATTGTAATGAAATTCACAAATACACACACATGTAAGTATACTTTACATATGTATGTACTTTATGTCTATTGTCTATCTAATTATGAGCTCAGCCTGCAGTTCTATCAACCTAGAACTAAGTTACACTTTTACTTTAATTAGCTATTAACAACCATTTTTAGTTTTTTTTTTTCTCGAAGTCAATTAAAGACTTAAAAATAACACTAAGGAACTACATATGTAATTTCAAATGAATTGAAGATATTTCAATATCGTTGATGAATTTAAATCTATGCATGTATGTATATAAATTTATAGATGTTATACCCAGAATAAAATTCTAATATTCTAGACTTATTCCAAACCAACGTAAAATTCGGTCATTTTCTGTTTTAAAACAATCCAAATCGGTCTTACACAATGCGGCAATTATACTTGATGAAACTGAATACATACATACATAATTACAGACATTGAAATGTATAACATAAAACTGATTGCCATTTTTTCCCACTTATCACGTAATAAAAATAAAAAGTTTAATACCATTTGTAACCAGTGCTTGAATGCATTTTAAAATTACCACTAAATTAAAAATATATACATATGTACATATGTGCATACATAAATAGCAAGCGCCATCTACCTATTTGTATTTAAATAAAATGAAAATTTACTATCCCTTTTCAAACACGATTATGCTAAACAAATGCGCACTTGATTCAAATAAAATCAAGTTATTAATTTAACTTAACACCAATAAATTTGCTATTCAAAACTTAATTTGCATTTGTAATTCAGTCTTTTTAACTTTTCCTTATTTCCCACTGTTGTAAACATGCGACTCCACTGTCACATCGAGATTTTTTTTTTTTTTTTTTTTTTTGTATTACATACATATGTACATACTACATGTAAGTTTATAATATTGACAATAACAGAGATCGATCCTTTTATATAAAAAAAGTACTTTAATATAATTTGTAGATATATCAAGCTGAGTTAATTAAAACACAACGCTTTGTTTAGAGGCTATAACATAAAAACCGGATCGCAGATGCATAATGGAATAAGGTAATTCTACTTAAAACACACACATATTTAACACCCACTGCAAGAAAGATTTCTAAAATTTTACTACCAATTTTAGAGTATTTTAAAAGAAGATTGTTATTAAATGTTTACCACTCTCTATTAATCACCATAAGAGCTACATAGATGCGTTAGGGAAAGTCACGCCGAACACCTACATAATTAATGCATTTAAATTAAATAAAAAATCAAACTCCAAAGCACAGTAATAAATAATTATATCGAGTGAACGTTTCCCTCCTCACCCAGCAATAACTTATTTATGGGTTTCGAGCAATAATAATGCTAATTGATAGTTAGAAATAAAAAGGGCTATTAAGTGCATTCCTTTGTTTTCAAGAATTTAAAGTGATTAATGTTAAGAATACATATCACTGTGCTTAACCTTGGAAAATCAAGTTATACATTAAAAGCATACATATTACTGCACACTTTGTTGAATATAATATTTTGCTGATGGAACATTTGTATTACTAAAAGCTGGTCGAAGTATTGACAATGTTAAAATATATTAATGTCTATATGCATATTTTTTAGTTAAGAACTCTCCACTTTTTTGAGTAACCACAAACGAGACATTTTAGTTAATCGACTTTGGAGAACTTTTAGGTCCCCCTTCTATTCTTTTCTTGCCTAAAACACACTCCGAAGAATCCTTGACAGTTTTAGGACAATATGATAATCTCTTAGTTTGCAGATCTATAAATTGATTTATTTAAATAATATTCAACATTCATTTCACTTATGTACTTACATTTTTTTTACATAATTATGTACATATGTATAAGTAGGTAGTCATATACTTTCTTTAAGATTTTCGAAAAAAAAAATGAAAAATGTGTATTTCTATAGGTACAGAAAATATTTAGTAAGCGCAAAATTACAGCCATAACTTTTGTCACATTAACACCGACAGTTTGTTTTTTTTAACCATCGCTCCTCATTCTCATACATAATGTAGGTACTTTAATCCTTTATTCCGACAAAACGTGGGTGCTACAATGAAAGGTAAGTTACGAGAATATCGTCCTTGACTCCGCTCTGACCGACCACCAACAAAACAAACATGCCTTGAATCTTGAAACTCAGCCTCTTCCTTATGAACTGTCAACTGTCCCAAAGGCGGGAGTTTCTTTTTGATGGGATTTTGTTTGCCTTAGTTTTAGTTGCCAAACCCAAGCTCGAGAATATACATACATATGTATTTTTGTACTTGTACATACAGACACAAGCATCGGAGACAAAAATTTATCACCGAGCTTCTTTTCGTGTAGTCATTCGTTCTTGGATGAATTATATTTTTAGTTGAACAATATGAAATGATGTTGAATGTATTTACATAAATTATAACTCAATTCGATGTTTGCTTTAAACCTTTAAATTAAAATAGTTGTAGGACACCTAGTTAGTAGTTATAGGTATACATATCGTCTCGGTGGTGTCTTCTGAATGAATATCGTCGTCGAAAACAGATTTACCGGTTTCTATGTTTAGGTTTTATTCCATACGCCCGCACCCTTTGACCTACACATTTGAGTTTCTTTTTCTCACTTTATTTTATTTTAACCACATGTTGGAAGCATAAGTTACACAGTTGACAGTTGTGACAGCTTAAGGTCACCTTACCGACTATTCAATCAACAGTAAAGTATTCCACATCCACATCTATAAAAAGTAAGATTGATATACCTACATTATTATACTACATATCATATTTGGAAAGCAAGGGTTTCCCAATGGCTTGAGTGCCATACGGCCATGTCATAGATAGTGGTGATAATAGATGCAGGGAGTGCGTGGCGCGATAGTGGGCCCGCGGAAACGATAGTGTGTGCATCGAAAAAAAGGTACAAACGGAAGGCGAAGGGTCTTACCACGCAAGTTGGAGCCTACACGTTGTCGAAAGTGTCATGGCGATGTTGCCGTAGTATGATCGTAAAAAGCATGAACCAACAACTTCCTACAAACAATTTTATGGAGCTATGTTGATTTTTCTAACCCGAAACTCTCGAGTTTATTTATGCAAAGAGACTACTGAATTATTTTGCCCTGAAACTGAAACCCAACCGAAACGTAAAGGGCCGACATCTCATAGCACAAGCACAACAACAACTTGCTGTGTGGTTGGGTTTCTAAGAAGGTAATCAATTTGACAAATATGGGTAGCTTTGTAACAATCATGGAATCGAAATCAATTATGTGGCACACTTTCCGTTACACATTTTTTATTTTGGTTGCCGCGATTAAAGTGTAAAGTGCTTATCTTGTGGCTAGAAATGGGCGCAAGGTTAATGCTACTGAGAATTACTATATTTGAATGTTATGTGTGAGTTTTTATTATAAGTAGGTACCATGGCTTGATTTTGTGTGCGAGTACATGTTTTTGTCATCGTTAGTGTGAAATATGCTTATTAAATAATTGAATGGTTTTATTTTTATTATTTAATGTTATTATGATTTTTTTTCGTGTCGTTGTGAAGTGTAGGTAAGGTAGGCTTCACTTGATTGTCTGCTGTGAATTGAATATATGTACATACATATATGTAGAATACGGCATTTTGAATTTCGCACGCCCTTCGTTATTTCCTTGGAACACCTGGGCTAATTTTACTTGTAAAAACTTAACAACGTATAACATACGTAAATAAAAATATAGGTATTGCTTCTAAACGAGTATCTACATACTTACAAAAAAAACAACCAAAATAGCAACTTAACATCACATATTAGAACAAAAGATTTGGATCATCGTAAAAAGTATCCTCGTTACATGTTACAGAGGTGACACCTTAATTAAAAATTTACTTACTTAAATAAAGCTACTAAGTTTTGGTTTAAATTCATAAAAAAGTTAAAATCTAAATTTACTTATTTGTTTTTGTTTTTTTCTTCTTTTTTTTTGTCACAAAATAAGAATATGAAATGAAAGAAGTTTATAAAATAATAAACAAATAATATAAACGATATTGACGATATTGACGAAGCAATAAAATCAATCATCCACCATTAATTTTCTTACTTCAATCATTAAAACCATTTCATATCAATTCTCGTCATTCGATACTCCAATATCGTCCGAAGTTGTGTCCAATTTCCATTTGAGGAAAAAAAGTATGTTTTTTTTTATTTGCGTCAGTTAATGATAGGAATGAAGATTGCTTAATGAAGTGTGTATCAAATATATGTATATGTATATTGAAACTCTGTATATTTAAATGATGCATAACTTTAATTATTGATGCGTTGAATGGAACTCGTTTAGGCATTATTGTTTTCTACCTTATTTTAGTTTAACCTCCGTACTTTAGAAATAAGAAGACATACTAAGTACTTAATTAAATTTCACCCTCGTAATGAGTTCCAAAAGATGAGCTAAACGAGTGCAAGGGTCATCTAAGAGTTAAATGAAAAAATCAACTCGCAATATGTTCTATGTTCAAGTACACATATGTTATACATAGTATTTATTTAAAAAAAAAAAATTATTAAATTCAAACTTGTATCGTTGCCGGACAAAGCTTTGAAGTCTTTTCGTGAAGCGCTATCAGTTTCATGATAACATAACACCACATAACAATGTATGAGTTCGTATATGATTTACTTGATATAAGTTTTAAAAATAAGTGGATGGTGAATTCGTCAGAGCTTATCTATTTTAAAAAACGTTTAAGCCGTCCGATTAAAACTATAAAAAATTATGAAATTAGGTAAACAATCCTAACCCAGTTTGTTTTCGGAATAAGCTGATAACAGAACGAAATCAACATTTTGAATTGTCATTAATTTAATTTGTACACATATTCTTAAGAGTATGTCGGTTACAAACTTATAACATGTTTACATAAAGGATTTAAGTTAAAAATTAACTTATGAAAATTTCATAAAAATCGTTCTAGCAGTTTTTGGAAAACATGAAAACCTACCCCATAACTCCTTCTGTATGAGTATGATGCAAAAGTCATTGTACATTCGAAGGTATTTTGGATAAGGTTGGGTTTCACATTCGATCTTAGAGTGCTCAAGAAACATCGTTTGATGATATCAGACATTACTTAAATGAATCCTGCACAAGTTTATATACAAAAAAAGATGGTAAGTCTAGATAAATAAGTTAATTTAAAACGCTTTTTGCAAGATATCGATGTACATATTGGAAACTATACTTCAAGAACTATGATTCAACAACGTTAAGAGTCGACTTTTTAATTTTAAACAGCTTAATATCATTGGAAAGTTTATATTATTAGTTCTTGATCTTTACATTTGTTTTTTTTAGACTTGCACGTGCACTTGTAAGGTATTCGCATAAATGAGCAGCAAAAGAAATTCGATTACTTGATTAAACTTCTCGACCTTTATAAGAATCAACTTGAACCGAACCTGCTTATGCTTACTTTAAAAGTTAATCTACTACAACTGTATGTATATGTAAAAGCTTGAGCATCTAACTGAGTCTGCTTCGAAGTCGAACTTATCTAAGCGTGAAGTTTGTTTTTAAAAAAGAAAAATTCCAATTGCGGTTAGGAATTTCAAAATAACTTCAATCTCTCGATTGGAACGATAAAAAATACCTAAAGACCAAATGGAAGTCTCCCAACGTATCAGATTTTTGCTGGCAATTTGTCGATGAGCGTGGGAATACCTATTTTATAGACTTGCATCACAAGGCGTATTCACATGTTGTGTAGTGGAAAACAGTGCCCGGCCTATTAGATTACATAAGACGTCATATCAATATGGAAGCCTTATTGAAATTTCCATACAGCTGAGGTTGAAAAGCAATAAAAATGATTTTTTTTTGCGGTAGAAGGATACCACAGAATTGCATTGCATTTGTTCGGCGATTATGAAAGTCTGAGCGATGTCACCTAACTGACTCGTGAATTGAAAGCAAAAGCCAGATGAGGTTTTTTGAAGTAAAGTTACACAAATATTTAATAATTTAACCGGCTGCAATTTGTCATCTTTTGCTGTTGTACATTTATTAGGTAGGTGTTAAGGTTTAGACATTTGTTTTTGTTTCCTTCGATCGGAAATGCTATTTTAAGAACCGTTACAAAGTAGGATGTCTGACTTCAAGGGGTCTCAATTTCATTTTAATTAATTTCTTCAGGAATCCCTCTTCATCGATAATCCTTACTCCGGTCTTGTATGTGTTTATTTTCTTAGATGTTTGTAAGAAACCAATTTTACCTGCTTTGATTCATCAAAATAACAATAATAGGTTAAATTAAAAAATACAAATTCAAAAAGAAAAAACCCTGAATAAAAATTTTAAATTAACAAAACTTTCCATCAAATTTGTTTTTTGATAATAAAGAAATGAATAAACAAAAAGCAAAAGCAGTTTTCTTTAATTCAGATGTGGATACCTAAAAAGCTGTTTAAATATGTAGTACCTATAAGTATACAATACAAGCTTGAGCTTGAGGTTTTTGCAAACTCTTGTTCAAATTATTTCTGGCAGTTTCAGCAAATTTAACTCTCACCTGAAAATTAAAATGAATATGGAAATTATTTATAAAGTCTACCTCTCCATACATTCTCTAAATTCGTCAAAAAAGCAAATAAACAATGGGTCAATGAAACACGAAAAGAAAAAGTCATAAAACTGCTAAAATATAGCCAACAAAAAAAAACCTTTAGAAAACATTTTGCCTTAGCTCCAACGAACTATTGTTTCAAGAGAAAAATAATAAAAAAGTAGATATAGGTACGCGGAAGTAGAGAAATTCTTACCATCAATCAGAGAACCACAATTCTGACCTCATACCTCATCCAGCTCAGCAACCTAATTATAACCTCTTAACAGTTCCGAAATTACTTAATTAGCAAACAACCCAGCATAAACTTTGTTGTTGTTTAGTTTCGATCCCCCCGTGCATTCAGTTTGAATAATGTGCCAACTGGCAATTGTTTCCATTTATGTGTGGCTGGATCTTTTGCATTGTACTCGTACCGTACTTATTTTTTTAATCCAACAACTCTCGCAGTCGCAGCAGAGATCCGTAGGTTGCAGATACTCGCAAACACTAAAGTACTTGATTATCCGAGAGATGGAACTCTATGTAGGTAGGTCACTCCTCGTCCTCGCTCGTCTTTGTCGTCATCCACATCGTCGTCGTTGTCTTCGTCTTTAACTGCCTGTTGCTGCCGTTCCCGTTCCGTTGTATCAGCTCAGCTTCAATTGCAACAACAATAATTCCATCATGGTACTTACATACATTTGTTTTGTTCAAATGAATTGCCATTGCAATTGTGACTACTTGTGAGTTTGAGTTTGCCAATGCCGTTGACTTGACTTTACACTGAACACAACATACTCGTACCTATACTCGTAGTTTAAAGATACTTTACTTTAACAACTCTGAAATCTAAACACAAGCAAAAAATCTAAGGTAGCGCACGCTCGCGCTCTCCCGAGTCCGCGCTTCGGAGTTAAAACTTGACTTCATCTTTTGCTTCTCGTACAAAGCTTGTTTTATGCTTCTACTGAATTTTTAATAAGCAGCAGAAATACAGAAAAAAAGAGACTCCTGTCAAGTCAAGTCAAGGCATAAATATTTATGGAAACTCACAGCTATACTCTTACCTACCTACCTATCTCATGATATATGTAGGTATCTATACTCTGATCGTGTTAATCAGCGGAAGAAGAGACAAATGTTGGCAAAACATGCCATAACCCTTAGAAGATACTTACTTTGATAAGATCGTTTCGGGGAATATCCTTTAATTGCTGTAAATTTACACTGGAGTGAAAGTTCGAATTTACCAAAGCATATTCTTCGACGAACCTTTGGCTTGACCGGAGTTTTCACCAACTATAAACTGCACTCAAAAGATAAAGAATTTCTTTACTTTTTCTTTTTCTTTTTCTTCACTGAACTTCGGATTTGATCCTCATGCGAGTTGTAAACAGAATTTATGTTTTGTGCGATCAAAAGTCGCATATGCTAATTTCCATCCTCATAAAACCTCGAGCGCGCAAAGCAAAACAACAACGAGATTAAAAAACGCGAACAAATAATAATAAAAACATTAAACGCTCCAAACATCAACGAGCTACGATCAACGATCAACACGAACACGAACACGGATCCGCGTTTGAAAATACAATAACAGACTATCGTAACTCGTAAGTACGATTGAATCTCATATTATGGGTATTGTATCTACTAGCTATTGAAAATATTAAACAAAAACAGAATCACTATTTTGTTGTTGTATACGGACTACGGACTACGGAGTGGAGTAATGGAGTAAAAGTTTGCTCACGCGTCGCCACTGCAATAGCCAGCTAGCAAGTTCCAAAGAAGACTGATCGCCAAGAAACATAAAGGCTAAGGTTGGCATGGTTGTTTTTAGCTGGTAAATTGTATCTACAGTCTACATACACTACAGTCTACAGTCTACACAACACAATTCAGGTTTCATTTTTTTTATTTATTTTCTTTATGATGGGCCAAACATTGAAGTGTATACAGCAATTGAGATATAGTGGTGTTACCAGGTCTGTGATGGTTGATGGAAGACAATCGACATCCAAAAGTTCGAATACTAGAAATGTATATTTCCCGTAGTTCAGAGAAGGTACTCATAGTTCATTTACACTAACTGGAATATACGAGTTTGCATGCACTTTCTATTTCTATGAGTCACATCACGGAAATGGATATAGAATGAAATAATAATAATAATTGTAGGTCTTGTGCATGTGAATGTGCTAACAGCAAAAGTCAAGTTCTGATTATTATTTTATTTTTTATTTTTTTATTTTAGATAACCTTTTGACTTTATACTCGCGAGTCGCGACTGTGCGGCTGAAGGAAATTACGTAAAATAAAAAACCTAAAATATGTACTAAAGTAACTACAAACAACAAGTGTTTCCCATAAAGCTCTTTGGAGCGATATCAGTAATCAGTTGTGCACACACGAGTATGTACAACAAAAAATGTATAGCAGATGTCGAATATAGCGAAATAAGCTTAAAAAATTCTTGTTTAATTAATCTACATATGTAGCGGTATAGGAAGCTTCGAATTTGTAAATTTATATTGTTGATGAGATGACGTATCGAGTGTATAAGATTTAATTTTGCTCTTTATTAAACCCTATTAAAGGTGATTCAAGGTTTCCTGATGATGCACCGAAAATGTCAAAGTGTTAATTGTCCATAAATTGAAACTAGTAGTTACAATTTGTCATGTCATTTCAAGATCTTTTTAAATTTTTGTTTAGTTAATCTTTAATTAATGTTCTGCAACTTTAAAAACATATAAAAAAAGGGTGTTTTTGTTAGTAGCTACAATTTGAAGTCTATTGTACCTATTATTGTTTCTTATATGCATTAATCCTGAATATGTAGATGGCATTTCGAAATCATAAAAAAACATTTAATTTGTTCGTAAAGTAAGCATTAAAGTTATAAAAATGTTTATGGAAACTATTCTGTTTCTGTTTCTTTTTATTTTAATAAAATTCTAAGCTTTTTTTTGGGAACATCACTCCCTATCACAAGTTTCAAAATATTTCAGTTGGAAATGGTATTATGACAACCACAAAGATCAGCGGTTTGTTATATGTGTGTTAAGGTAAACTATCTGAAAATCCAAATTTAAAAGTGATTTTCTCATTGACTTTTGAGTGAAAGTTATTTTTTCTTAAGTTTTTCATAAAGAATTTTAAAAACTAAAAGGCGATTTCAAATCGAAAAAAAAACACAACCCTGGTCACATCGAATGAGATAGAATCAGTAAACAGAAACAGAGTGCGGAGAATACAAGCCAAAGCCACAGCCACTCCATCCGAGGAGAGAAACTACACAACGAAAATGAAAGAAAGGAAAAAAATAATGCGAACGCCTCTCAGTACGACCGGTTTTCCGATCACGTTTACCTGGCCGCAGGTAGGCACTACTAGGCACTTTGGCATACGACAACTCAACTCCATGAATCTGAAGCATTAGTATTATCGTCAGGACAGCAAGAGCGCAGCGTACAGCAAAAAAAGGGTAGAGACAGGTAACCCCTTTAAAGTACCTCAGCCATCGCCCCCATTTGGTGCCTTGTTTTGGTTAGACCACTTCTTCATTTCTAGGTACGTTATAACGTTAGCGGTAACGCGAGTTCCTCGTCAACATCACCATCACAGTGCACAGTTCTTATTCTGAGATCTGTTGAGCTTGGAAAGTTAGAATCACATTTGTATCACAAGTTCACAAGGCACAACCAATATCTTCAAATTGCACCATAATGAATCTTTGAGGACGGACGGTGCACAGAGGATACGCGAATCCAAATACCACTTTGCACCGTCCCGTATTACAATTGCAGTTGCAATACTTACACGACAATTTGGAGTCTGAATCTGAATGCTCGAATTCGGCTTGTTCATCGACCTGGGGTTCGGCATACATACAAGTAGAGCTGGCCCGTATTGTCTGTGTCTGTTGGTCCATATAGCCATTCCGCTTATTTTATGATCTCTGATGATTGATTTTGTTGTTGGCATCTTCGCTGGCAGCTTTAGAACTAGAAGGTCACTGTTTTATTTCTCGGCTTGGCAAAGATTTAAAGCGCTTCCATCTCCAAGGTTTTCTTTCAATCATAAAATGAATACATAAATTCAGAACCGTGTACGATTATATTCAAACCATCAGCTTACACCTTGCAACTCAGTTTTAGAATCAAATGGTTTTTGAATCTCTAATAAATCTTAGCTGCTTTATACCTTTGTTTGCAGAAAAGCAAAACATCAAATCAATAAGGTAAATACATAAAAACAAGTTTTTTTGCTGTTGCGTTGCGATTGCGAATAATTAATAAGCTTTGGATTGAGAACTTCGTGTAAAGATGAAGACTTGAAGAAGCTACGAGTTAACATCATACATAATGTACATATGTACAATGTACATACATAAGTAGTACACGAAGTACGTGTTTGGCAAATAAATTATTTACTATCAAGTGTTTTGAGGGGCTTACTAGGGTTGGGCCACACTTAAGATTTATTGGAAGCAAACTTGTATTCGCACAAAAGGCGTTAGGTGTTGATGGTTTAGTAATTGCTGAAAATAGAAATGTACTTTGAAAATAATTTCCAAGGTTTTGATGAAAATTAGTTCGATTGTTAGACGTTTTAATGATTTATTTATTGTCTTATGTTATTCTCCTTGTTTGAACAAAAAGCTCTTGCTGTTTGTATGATATTGGATAATTTCACCCACTTCGTCTCATATGACCTTGATATACGCTTATGATCTCAGAGAAAAAAGATGAATTGGTTTCGGTTCTAAGAATCTGAAGCTAATAATTTGTGTATGGCTTTAACACATTTGCAGTCTAAATTCCAATGAATTTTGTATGGTTTTAAAAAAATGTCAAATGACTTTGCAAAAACTTCTCGGTTCACAAGTGTAGATGCAGTATAAAAATATAAAAATAAAGAAAACTTTTTAAAAATAACACATGAATCGGTCACGAGGACTTGCATTTAAATATGGGAAATATAGTTACAAATATAAGAACTTACTACGTATAATAAGGGACTTGATGGGTCTTATATTATTGTCTTATGATATGAATCAAGAATGTAGGAAGGAAAAAAATACGATAGATTGAAAATAAATAAATAAAATATAATTTTAACTTTTTAAAATTCGATATTAAAGACACAATTTGACTGTGAAAGTCAAACTTAATCAATGAAAGTTCAGGGAATGTAATTTCTTCATTTTTATTTTTTGAAAGATAAATACCAAAAATTTCGAACTAACAACACAAAAACTAACTTAATCTCATTTTCATGACATAACTATCATACAAATTAATAATTCAGTCTTTGAATAAGTGTGAACTTACATAATTATGTATGTATATATGTATATACAGTTGCGGTCAAAAAATATCACTGTGGTTTTAATTAGTACATATATAATTTTTAAACGATAACATGAATGTGTTGTTTGGTGGAAGAGGATCAAGGTCATATGTTAGAAAGCCTCTATACATATGCACATTACAAATATGATCTGGCGACGCGACGTAAAGACGGTCCAAGGAAGAAGTTTGGTCTACGGCTGAGATGTGATGGAAATCGATTGTAGACTCAATGCAAAGACGCTGTACAGCTGTTTTTGCAAATAAAGGACATGCTACAAAATATTGATTTGGATTAATTTTTCAATAAATTTAAAAAATATATTCTTAATGTTACCAAAAAAGGTGCAGTTTTCATTTTCTTAGGTGTTTTTAGGATACGGCGTTATTTTTTTGACAGGCAAAAATATTGAGAATTCGATGGAGAGTTAACAAATCTCAAGATATGTAATGAATTTCATCCATTTTCGTGTTTATTTAAGGGGAGAAAATTAGACTCCAAAAATTAAATTTTCTTTTTTTGCGTCATGAAGATTTTGATCGTCTGTGTGCTTATTTTTTTGACATCAGCTGTACATAACGAAAAATAAAATAAATATTACATATTTGTTTCATGTTTATGTTGTTTTCGTTTGTCCTTTTGCACTACTTTTGCCGTTATAGTATAGTAGCCCCAAAAGCCTGACTAATACAATTTTCGAGGCATATTCTTGCCCCTTATAATAGGCGTGTTTTATTGCTAAACTTAGGTTAGCTTAGTAATCGGAATCGTAATAAAACGCTATCCTTAGTTTTAAACTGACTTTCATTTTATATTTAAAAGTTGGATCCCCTTGAGCCAAATTTCAATACTTTTCAGAGAAAAAAAAAAGAAATAAAAATCAAATTAAACGTCAAAACCTGTCAGAGAAAGAAACAAAATATTGCTTTGAAATAAAAATAATAAAATGTGTCAAATAGCCGCAACATGTATCCTTAGTAAATTACTGAGCTCGATTACTAACTTGTTTCTCCTCAGTTTTTGTTTGTTTTTGTTTACTATGTTAAATTTTACTAACCTAAGGATAAAATGAACAACAAAACGCGCCTAATAATAATAATAATTAAATATGCATCTCTAACTCCTTTTTTTTTTGAAAACTTATACAATAACCTTTAGGAAAAGTATTTGCATGATCAAACCAAAAAACAAAGCAGAACGTGAGCTCTTACCGAAGCCGAAATGCATATTTCATTTCTTTTTTTAACCAAGATTTTGTTTGTGTTTTTAAATGCAAGTTCGGTGTAAACGACATTGTAAACACTAAGTTTTTAAACATATACGAATATGATAATGCATAATTACATAATCACTAATCATATGTGCTGATGGTGCATTTGTGGTATTGTAATCAAAATGCAAGCAACGTAAGATACAATTTTGTAGAGTCTTTTTCACTCGCCTCTTTTGAAACTCACGAGGAGAGGAAGCTTGGCTTGGCTTTTTTGAATTCGTTTTATTCTACTACTTTTAGCCGTTTATCCATCACCGTGATAGAGTAAGTAGATATGGATACGAAGAGACGAAGGCATTAGATAGCTTTTATTATCATAATTATAATTTTGAATATCTAATCTCGCTTTAAACAAAGCGTGTCGCCTCCAATTTCCATCTCCTTCTCGCAGCTGCATCAGATAATCTTTCTGATTTCTTTAGCTCGCGTCAGGACGGTCGTCGGTCGTTTCTGCCTGAATTCAATCTATCATCGGGAAGATGCTTGAGCCAAACAATACAAACAAATATTACCCGCGCTTAGACAGATACTTTATGATCGCACGAACAAAATTTAAAAAAATAAGAAAAATTAATGATCGGTCTCTTGACTGTCTGTCTCAGACTCATTTCAAGAATCCTAAGGAGAGTGTTGTCAATGTCTTTTTATAACAGTGACAAAAAAGAAACAACGTAAACAGACCCGTAGAATACAGCAATTTGTACATAATGTGGGTGTTTCTTTGTTTTTACAGTTTGAATACAAAAGCAGAGCTCTTAGTTTATGGAAAGATATCGGGCAAGAAGTTCATAAAAACTTGGAAAACAAAACCGAAACAAAGCCTTAAGAACTTGTGTTTTATGACTGTATGTGTAGTGGTGATAAAAAAAATCTGAAAGCAATTTAAACAAATCAAAGAATAAATGGCACATAAAGTGTACCAAAACAGAAAGGATCTTTCAAAAATTATTATAAATTAGGATAGTTACAACTACTAATACGCCCTAGTGAACAATTTTAAAAACTGCAACGGACCCTGTGCCCGTTACTTGGTGCTTAATTCTTAATACGTGCTACACTCTCACTTTTTTGGAAGTGGTCTTTTTTTGCTGAGTTTCTTCTTAATAAACCGTCATTTGGAGAAAATTACAATTATGTCATTACCATTTTCTGTTAGCGAACTGCTTCGCAGGTAGAAAACAATGATGATTGTTTTAGTCTCATTTTGAGTCTTTTAAAATGTATTATTTATGTATATGTATTTCAGTTCCGCAAATAATTCCTTTGAAAATATTGAAACAAAAATGTTTTGAAACTCCAAATTTAATAAACTATAATCCAAAGCGCGTAGGTCCGTTACTGACGTATATTATATTATATATACCCCCACCCCCTATACTTTTGACATTTTGTAATATTAGAACCCTATAAACTCATGTATAGGATCCAAAAACTGTCAGACTGTCTTATTAAATCTAGTCTCATTTCAATAACTTAACATTCAAATAATTAAAAAATTTATTTATAATATCCAACTACCGTAAGCGCAAATCATTATTTTCATTATTTTCATACAGTATTCATTAACTTATCTAAAACGAAAAGCTTTTTACTACTCTTGCTCCGCTAATAACTCAATTTCATCAAGGATAGCATCAAGCTCTTCCTCGTCGACTACCGGATAGCACGTGAAGATCATTCGAATAAAATTTCCCAATCCCCTATAGGCTAGCGGTGAATAACCAACCATGAGAGTTCCACTCCGAATCATCTTCTCCTTGATTTTCGGTGCAACCTGTCATAAATCATTATGTAGAAGAATAAAATTAAATCACTTTATCTATATCTGATAATGGCATAATTAACTTAATTACCGTGTACAACTTGGCTTCCCACTCGCTGTTCTCCTCCTGACCTCGCATTGCCTTCGGAATATACCAAAAACAGACGTTTGTGTATGAAAATGAATCTTGTACCAGACGATATCCCTCCCTCTGAAGAAGCTTTTGAACAAAGATTTTGGCCATTTTAATGGCATGGTCAACCAGGGACCCGAGCCCATTCACTCCACGTGCCTTTAACATTAACCAGAATTTAAAGGAGTCGATTTTTCGACCACACTGGATACTTTTGTTCCCAGTGTCATACGAGACGTCATAGAATTTGTCCTGCTGAAATAGATACTTAACTTCAGTACTATTGCATTTCGACATAAGATCTGCCTGTCTGGTGAGAAACATCGCACACTGCAGAGGGGCTCCCAGGGCCTTATGTGGATTCCAAGCCAGTGAATCGCTTCGTTCAATGCCATTCATCAGATGACGATTTTCCTTTGAAATTAGAACAGATGCTCCATGACAACCCTGGAAATAAATAGAACAATTTAAACATTCAAATTCAACCATTTCTTCACACAGAAATATCAATAACCAACATCGACATGCAGCCAAAGCCCATAGCGTTGACAAACATCAGCTATATCATTGAGATCATCAAATGCACCCAGAACTGTCGTTCCCGCTGTTGAATTCACAAAGAACGGTGTCTTGTCCTGATCTCGGGCTTGTAAAATCTTTGCCTCTAGGTCCGTGGGGAGCATTTGTCCCCGCGCATTTGTTTTAACAGACACACAATTATCTGTGCCAAAGCCGAGCCAGTGAGCGGCTTTCTTGAAGCTGTAGTGGGATTCTTCCGATGTGAACAGCACCAAAGGCTTGATCCCGAAAATTCCCTTTGCTTTGATATCAGGACAAATCCTGTATCGGGCCAAGGCCAGGGCGTACCTTTAAATGGGACAAATTGTTCACTCAATGGAAAACCTCATTCCTCTATATACCTACTATATGTATGTATGTACTTGACAATACTCACATGTTTGAAATCGATCCTCCGGGAGCGAATATACCATCACCATTAACATATCCACAAATGTCGCACATTTTCTTTATAACTTCCGTTTCGATGAGTGAAAAAACTGGACCCACTTCGAATGTATACCTGTCGATTGGTAAATGCAAACGAATAAATTAACGCAAGAGTATCTATACTACTGACATTTCCAGATTCGATTTACATATATTTTTTTTTAGTGTGTTTTGTTGTCATCATATGTACACACATATGTAAGTTATCTATATTAATTGTAAATGCCGGAAACTTACGCACTTGTGTTGAGTGCCTCAGTTATCCAGGAACCAAATAGTCCGTAGGGGTCCATCTGACCAAATAATTGATTATGGAATCGGTTGTGCGTCGTCTTGACGGAATATTGAATTACCTTGCGACACATGGATAGAATTTCGGTTTCATTCAAAGACTTATCGTCGGAAATGGTAAGATCTATGAGTTTCTGTGGAAGAGGAAGAAATCGGTTTTTAGGTAGAAAGTTGGAAAGTTTCTTTATGTTTTTAATTGATAAAAAGTTTTTTTTTCCACAAAATTGGTCTAATTCAAAAAAAGTCTTTGTTTTGTTATGTCAAGTGTAAAAATAAGATCTGATCTTAGTTTTTTTTTTTTCAAGTGAAAAGGAAAATAAAAATGTTTGTTCATCTATTTTATGAGTTAGCTATAACAGGTTTAATTCTTTGAACAAAAATATCTACTATCACTAAGCAAAGAAAAAAATAATTCTGTAGTAAAAAAATTAAGTATAGCTATGACTAAACCTACACATTGATATGGTAAGGGATCAATAACTTTAGATCAGAATTCAGAACAGAAGAATTGCAGAACTCATTATCTCATGCTTTAAATATTCTGTCATCAATTTTTTTTTTTTTTTTTTTTTTTTTTAAATATGATTGACAATAAGTAAATTTTCTTTTCGGGCATTGTCTATTTATTATTGTTGCATTGTCTAAAGAACCCTACACACGACTCAGGTTTTCTTTTTTTGAGAACTGGTATTAAAAACATAAGCATGGATTTTGAAAAACGACTTCGTCTTCGAGTGATCCTTGGACTAGATAAAGTTCTATCACAAAAAAATTGTTATTTTTATATAATCATGCATACATACGTACATACATTCGATCTGTCCCATGTTTTCATGGTTTTAGAAATTGAGTTCTAAGAATTCTGGCTTCATTTCGAAATGTACTAGGTACCTTTTTCTGATTCTGTTTAAAATAAAATTGAACGCTGATAGTGTGCAGGATTCCTTAGACCTATAATTACCCGGAGGAACAAATTTATAGTCAAGTGTCAAACTAATATGCATGTCTAGACCCAAAGCAGAAATAACAAAAGCAAACAATAATTAAACTATACGGTTTCAAAAAAATCCAGTCGGAATATGACAGCAACAGAATAGAGCTCATATCTTTTTATGTATATGAGTGCCGGCGCAGTTCCATTAAGCAATTGCCCAAATGGAAGAAACGAAATCGTTTGTCAATTGTCACACAAACTCAAACACATACCAACATACGAATAATCACTACTCAAAATGGTTGCTAATTTATTAGTGGCACACAATGAATGAAGAAGATCAATTAATGGAAGCAAAAAGTAACCGCAATATTAATTGAAATGAATTGCAATATGTAGGTAGGTATGTTGAATGTCAACTTTCGAGCAAAGTTGATTGAATGAACCTCAGGAGTGTGTCACACGGAGTGTGTCCGGAGCCTGACACAATCACCCACCTTTAGCTCTGCTGGCTGGACAAATTCCACAATTTTCTCATTGTTATCGTTCACACAGAAGACGTTGGTATTTCGCAATAATTCATAGACCGTCCGTAAGACCTCCCAATCGGCCGGCAAGCCTTGGCGGATTTTCTCAACCGTTGGATTCATGACACTTTTGAAATATTTACACAAAAACAAAACACTTCCAATATCCAATATTCGATCTTCGCTGCACTTAAATTCAAATTCGTAATGTATTTCGTGTGAAATGGGAAACTCGAAAGATTCTAATTCAAAATCGGTTTAGACACTTCCAGATACAAACTCGTACTGATCCCACTCAGGCAATCCGTCTGAAAGCCCAACTTGGTTTCCATAGATCTATGCGCGCTTGCTGTCAATGCTTCTGTGGCAGCTACTACTGAAGTGTGATGGTGTCTGATAGCCTTATTTGTAACGAAACGAATGGATTTTTCATCGCGAGTTTTTTTTTATTTTTTTTTTTTTGATTTTATTTTTGACTGATTAAAATGTGTCGAGCAGATAAGAGTGTCGGAGACGCAAGGAATCACATTAGAATATATAATCGATCGGTCAATTGTTTTGCTTCATCATATTACAAATAGGGGTGTCTGTAACGCTCTGATCTATAATTACAATTTTGTTACTTGTGGCTGCGCTGCGCCCGGGTATGCTAAGCACGTTCTGGTAGATTAGGTTTTGGATAGGTGGATAGGTACTTGGTACATGGTTTCGTTTGAGGTAAGAGAATCAATGCTCCATTCAACGGAACAGTTGGAGTCTTAGGTTACTGAGTTTTGAATATGTGTGGATGTGAATTGTAGTGACTTGCAATATTGTTAATGTGCAGACAATGTTATGACAGACAGCGGCGTATTCTTAGAACAGGTGTGGCATTAGGAAATGCATGGCAATCTACGGATAATGACCGTTTTAAAAGAGATAAAGCCATGCAGTTGCAGTGGACTTTGCTGTGACCCGACTGCGGCTGGCTTGAATGTGTTGAAATTGTGATAAGTTCTCCAAGCAATTTAAATTCCATTCACCAATCGAATTCTACGTTAATTTCAACGAGGTGTGGGTATATTATTGAGCGTATCTATATAGTCGCAGAATTAGGCAGCCTATATATTATGAATTAGGTGTTTCCAATTTTTTAATCAATGAGACATTGAGTGCTCTTGGCGCTTAATCATTTTAAATATTAAAAATAAAATGATGTGTACATATGCATATAGTGAAAGATTTTGGTTATCGTATATTGTTGAGTACTATAGCGTCATTTGGCTTTGCTGATTAGATTACGCCTCGCACATAATTGCTATTGCTAACGTATTTTCCATTATGAACATTGATAATAAGTATTCAGCCTGAAAACAATGAACTATCTCTGTATGCTGGTTCAAATAATGAAATAAACAAAAAATAAATTGATGCTTTATCGATTAGGATAAAGCTAGACAATTTTTTCTCAAAACAATAATCGTTGCAAATTCTTAATGTGGCAACTTTTAGGGTTTCACAACATAAACATAAATATTTCTTAAACTTAGCACAGATTTTAGAAAAACAAACCTTGATTCATTTTATAGTTTTCATTATTCCATAAATATGAGATATGATAATGCGCGAGTTGAAGTTATCTTTGTATTTGACAGCAAAGCTTTAGATGTTCTTCGAAAGAATCCTGCTCATGAGGTCACCAGTTTTCTCAACGTAAAAACAATCATATTATTTTATTGTTATTTTAAGCATTCATAGTTTCTGTATTGAGGCCCTATGTCCCGCTAGGGAACACCAACGGACTTCGTAGGTCTGAGGACCTAAGTAAGTATAGTTTCTGTATGAATACATCAATTGTTTCAAGATTTCCTTACCTTGCTTAGCTATTAAGAACGGTATCAAGAGTTTATTCGTTCATGTTGGTGATTATTTTCTATCTTCTATCTTCTATCTTCTATCTTCTATCTTCTATCTTCTATCTTCTATCTTCTATCTTCTATCTTCTATCTTCTATCTTCTATCTTCTATCTTCTATCTTCTATCTTCTATCTTCTATCTTCTATCTTCTATCTTCTATCTTCTATCTTCTATCTTCTATCTTCTATCTTCTATCTTCTATCTTCTATCTTCTATCTTCTATCTTCTATCTTCTATCTTCTATCTTCTATCTTCTATCTTCTATCTTCTATCTTCTATCTTCTATCTTCTATCTTCTATCTTCTATCTTCTATCTTCTATCTTCTATCTTCTATCTTCTATCTTCTATCTTCTATCTTCTATCTTCTATCTTCTATCTTCTATAATAAAATTGGTACGAGCAAAAAACTGCCAAATTACAAAACTTTTTGACAGAACGAAGTCTGTCGGGTCCGCTAGTAGGTACCTATGTACATACATATGTATATCTACCAAAGATTAGTTTTTGGGATCGCATCATACGACTACCTAATACTTGAAACAAAGTTCCAACACGAAAACAAAGTTAGAACTTCCAAAGTTCCTCTTTCATCCAAACCTATAAGCTAACCAGTTCCCATCACGCCACTTGATTTCTTGGTAAATGCAAAAACTCCATTTTCCTAGAGGCACCACGCGACCAAAATAAATAAAACAAAAAGCAGAGAATATCACGTCACACTTAAAAAATTAAACACACAAGATCTGCCATTCTACAGAAATGCGGATGTCCAACGCCCAACCTTGACCCCTAATTATTTACGACCGCATTGACCTTGTTAATAAAAAAATCATAAAATGGAGTAAGATTTTAAGAATCAGAAAAAAAAGGACCAACCAGACTCTTAGTTCCTACCAAAAATAAATTTAAAAAAAATGATTCCAACCGAACGAAAGAGTGCAGATAGATAATGGTGAAGATATGTTCTGGTTGAAGAATTTTGGATCGGTAGTCAAAAACAGATAGGTACATACATATACATACATTATGTACCTTTATACTCAGCTCATGTCTCACATTTTAGGTTGAGTTGAGAGTTTGGATTGCCAATTACAATGAAATTTCTTACGGACTTTTACCTATTCAATTGAAAATTTGTTCCATTTAGGTAATAATTCATAAGGACAAACAGGTAGAGCGGAACCTTGAATGGATTCTGGTCCTGTGAAAACTGAAAAGATTTCTTAGATTTGAAATCGGACTTTTAAAATTCGAGTTAAACGTAAAAAAGTCATTAAATCTATTTTTGCATGGCATTTACTATGCCCTTATGTTTTATAAAAATAAAACATCACATCCCGGAATATAGATCAAAAATTGAAAAAAAAACTTCTAAGATTTATGATCTGGGAAAGAAAACAAAATCAAAAAAAGTTTAAACACAAAATCAAGAGCGGACAATGTGACATAAAATACTATTGGAACAAAATTTAGAACATTTAAAAAAAAAATCGCAACTTGTGATACTAATTTATATAAAACTTTTGTAGTACATAATGTATATATGTATGTTTTAAAAATCTAGACTTTAATGTCTTAAAGATCTATCTGCAGGTTAAAGTCACAAACTTTGAATAAATGTTTATTACGAGGAGTGATAAGGAATAGGGAACCGTGTCTCATCATTATAAAGATGCTATACCTATACACAGACACATTGGAAACTGTGAAATTGATTAAATTGGAAAATTTAAAAGATAAGGATTAATAAAACAGTTGAATTTACAAGTAGACTTCAAAGATAACAGTTGAAAGAATAACAAAGCAATAGTTCCTAATAACTAAGACTAAGATCAAAATCGTTGCAAAGCATAAGAAATAAAAATTTAAAATGCAATTCCAACCATAATCTCTGTTTATAAAAACAATCATGCACACATATACAACGGCATAATTATAGCAACTTTTGTTAGAAAAGAACCATTTTTATCATTGCATATTTTGTGGAGCATTTTTTATAAGGGTTGCTCATAAAATTATGCTTGACTCTACTACCGGAAAAGGAAGTAGGAAAGTAAGAAAGTTAAAAAACCTAAATCAAATCAATACAAACATCTGATTGAGCTGATGCGCTGGAAAAACCGTTTTACAAACATTTCGACCGATTTTTTAAACAAGGAATGGTGGTGAGACACTTGCATCAAGGCCACAAAGAAAAAGAAGTCAATCCAATCAACCAATTTAAGAAATTATGGGAATTCAGTGCTATGTTTTTTTTTGATTTTTTGGATGAACAATGTTAAGTTTTTTTTATTATAGATACTTATGTATGTACGTATGTACATATGTATATACTACCATACACATACAATAAAGAGTTTCTATTTAATAAAAACAGATTTCCACGGTTTTATTTTCAAAATTTGTCGTTAATTAAGTGAGAAAAGAACCAAAGCCCATTGACCTAAAAGAAAAAGTGAACTATTAGCGGCTGAGAGGATCTAATAACAAAAATAGATATGGGAACTACCTGAATCCTGCTGAATTTGAGAAGTAATTGGTTATGACAAAATTTACTCTTACAGATTCTGTCAATTCCTCTGAAGAGCCATCGATCGCCAGGTACATCATCCGGTTTTGTGCGGTGCCGAAGATCTTGAATTCAGCAAAAAGTTTCGCTATTGCCATGCACCACATACATTTACGTTAATTGATTTGCCATTAACTATAGTCACGTTATGACTTTTACATATAATAGGTGTCTTAAATTTAAATCCTTATTGAAAACGTTTTTTTCAAAAAAATATTTGCTCTAAAACAGATAATGGATTTCGTACTTTTTATCTTGACCTGAAAACATTTTCTGCACATGGAGGTACATATACCTAACCTACACACTGTTTTCTAATATCTAACCTTTCATTCGAAAACTAAACCTATGTATACAAATCGATTGGAAATTTCAAATTGGTGCTTCAGTTTTGCACCAGTTCTCGGAAACACAAAACGAAATCTTGAAAAAAAGTTTCATCAACGTATTTAACTCTTAAATACGACATCACATTCAAAAGTTTACTATAGATACAACAAAAGTACCTACTTTCGAATGTCGAACAAAATATAATATCGTTTCCCAAAATAGTTTCAAATCTGGAGAAAAGAAAACCCCATATTATAAAAATACTTCACCTATATACCACACGGAATTCATTTAAAGAAGATTAATAAGTTCCGTTTTCAGTCAATGAACTGTCCCCGTGTATTTAGAGCAGATCAGACAACGAAAACGACAACAAAGACGCGGTATACGAAGACGCGACGCGACGGTGACGCACGGCAGCGGCGGCGCTAATTCACAATAAGGATACGAAATTCCAAATTTAAATTTAATTGTATATTTCCAATAGACTCTGTTTTTTCCTTTAATATTTACACACCTACAGAATGTAGGTAGTTATTAACTTTGTTCGAAATTATTTGTATTTGATTTTTGAAAACATCGGGATACAAGATACAACAGCTCAGCAAAAAGGTCAATGTACCAAACATTTGTATTTGTACCTTAAAACCAACATGTGGTGTTATCTTTTTAATGTCACCCCAATATCCTATCGTCATCGTCAGCTTGAAAATGTAACGAGATTTTCAAATGCGACTTCCTAATGACAGCCAAGATATCACAATGCATTTGTCTCTGATAGATTCATAGGAGGTAACATAGACTTGCACCCATCAGGAGAGGCAGAGTGGCATTGCGATTGCACCCGGGACCGAGAGTCGTCAGTCGTGCTGTGTTTTGAGTCTTTCGATCGAATTTGTTGGAAATTATTTTTAGAATTTGACACTTTCTTTCTTCCCAACATCAGCATCAGCGCAGCGCAGACTACAGATACAGTACAGGGCCGAGCCGAGCCGAGCCGAGCGTGTGGCAGAAGCAGAAGGAATTCACTTTGATTCTTGTTCTCTGCTCTGCTATTCCTATATGGAACTGTGGAAGGCGGCATCCCCAACATTTAGGGGATGATGGATAAAGAAATGCGTCAGCTTCAACGCAGTTGTGTGGATACATTCACTCTGTGCGCAGTTGCCGTGCCGATTTTGGTTAGAACTTAGTGCAATTTCGTAGCACGCCGATGTAGGTTGTGATTGTGACGTTAAAAATCGTTCGTGATTTAAACTTTGTTGTAAAAAAAAAACGCATTGGATACCAACATAGATGTATATATTCGGCGGACAAAACATTTAACATTTTTTTATTCTTAACTCGTGTGGATTCTGTGCAAAGTGCAAACAAAAATTTTGACAATTTGAAATTTTAGTGAATTACTTTTAAACGGATCTAATCGCTGTTTGAATGAGGTAAGAAAATAACTGAATTTACTTAAATTTTTTCACGTTGATTCTTTGTTGAGTAAACTGAAGGCGAATTATAACTATACATACCGCAAGAATTGTACGTAATGGCTGTTAATATCAGCGTGATAATTAATGTTTCTTTCTAAAAATGATCGTCTTTAACGGCCATCATCTGTGTCATCTACACAGACACCATCCGAAGTATAAAATTAGTGATTCGATTTGTGACAATGCCCTTTCATAATATACATACATACATAACTTATATTAAGTGCAAGGACTTGGAAATTTGGTTTGAAATATGCGAATACAAGTGTTTGCAAGTTACTTTCCAAAATCTTTAAAAGTCTTATACCTTATTTTTGTACAATGTATTTTTTATTATAGATATTGTATCTATTTACAAACAATGCCAGTAATTGACAATAACATTCAAATCT
The DNA here is from genome assembly GCA_905146935.1 of Scaeva pyrastri. Lineage (NCBI taxonomy): Eukaryota > Metazoa > Arthropoda > Insecta > Diptera > Syrphidae > Scaeva > Scaeva pyrastri. The sequence goes on along the minus strand of LR989927.1, from coordinate 782,024 downwards.
TCTAGAGTTGTTTGGTGTAACTTTTATAGTTGAAGATCGCGATCGCGATAGGATAGTGATGTTACTTTTGTGGAAGTAAAAAATTGCCAAACAACTAACATAAACTTCCTAGTGAAAGTTTAAAACTAGAGGGTATAGGCGTTCAGAAATTGACTTACTATGAAAATTGTTCTCATTGAACTATTAAAATACATACATATGTACATACATATCTACATTATGTACATACTCGTACTTCGTACATATGAACATATTTCTGAAGCAGATGCTTAGACTGTGCAAACTAGCGATTGATAGTTTTTTTTTAAATTTAGATATGCGTTCCAATAAGTTAAGTAAAGAATGCAAAGCGTTCAGCAATAAGAACCCGCTTTTCCGCTTTTAAGAAAAAATTCAAAATTCATTAACCTTCTTGCTCTGAAAGCGCCTTTGGATTGGATTAATATGTTGGTTTGCAACATTAAATGAAACTTCGAAATACTTATAGGTTAGGTATATGCACCTATACATATATGTAATGCATATAAAACATTCGATTAGATATTTTTAAGAAAATTGTGATTTCATGAAACTTGAAACTAAAGCATTTATCTAGTAGTTACCTATACAATATAAAGAAAATAACCTTTATTTTAAATCCCACTTTTAGGAATGTAAATTTTGTTCGTACGTTTTTTATTTTCCTTTGACGCGCCTAGACGCCAACTGAACAATTTAAAAAACATAAACTTTTTCTCAAGATTATTAAAAGACGTTTTGTACTGTACGAACGGGGACAGCTGTGATCTCTGCTATCAATAATACGATCGGGGCTGCCAGAACTGTCACCAAACATCCATTTAAAGGTGATAAAATTTTATGTGTCTCGCAGCATCCCAAATGTCTGTCATCAGCAATCAATATCGGGAGAATGTCGCATTTAGCGCGTTTAGATTTTTTTTTTTTTTTTTTTGTTCATAATATGCGTTCTGTCGACTACCGATGATGAGGAGCAGGAGGTCATTGGACCAACAAAGCAAGCTTTTGGGACAACTCTTACCATCACCTTTGAGAACATCATCGTTCCTTTCTAAGTGCTCGTAGGTATATGTACTCGTTAAGTCGTAAGTTTAAGTTCCGCTTGAATAAAGGACCCCTCATTCTCCTGCACCAAGTCATTACATAAACCATTATTCCCTATGTGTGCTCATCTCAGAGCAGTATTTGTCTATAAATAGTTCCACTGTCTGAGGATGCATCCGTTCATCAAAATCAGACGACGACCGCAACGCATAAGGCACGCGCTCTCGCTCTCGCTCTTGCGTTCGCCCAAAAGGTACGAGTACCTAGTTGCTGCTTGCTGCTCGATACGATAACCAAATAAACAAAAAACTAGTTCAGTTTGCTGGGGATCCAGTCCCAGTGTTCGTGTGTCCCATGTGATATCTATTTTGATGCCGGCATTTGTCTAAATAGAGGACTCCTGCTTTTGTGTGTGCTCCATGCATTCAGCTATGGAGAGTTCTCCTTTGCCCGCAGCGCAGCGTCACCCCTAGATGAAAACTCCTCCTGGATTGTAAACGTACATGTATACATACATATATGTAATTGTTTCTTCCTTTTTCAAATTATTCCCGCCATCCAGTCACAAATAAAAATAGAATAAAAATGTTCACTTTGATGAAATATTATTTTCCAACTGAACTGATTGCGTTGTTTTTGTTTTCCTCGTGTTGCTGTTGTTTTATGACAACACAATGACTGGGGGGATAATGGAATCCCTCCAGAATCTAATGTGCAAGGAACGCGTGCATTACCGTCACACGGCCGCCAAGAAAAGAACCCCAGCTGAAAAGCAGTTGTTGCTGCTAAGATTTGAGAAAAAGATGGAAAAAAAACTGGACATGAAAATAATGTTCCCGAAAATAAAGTATGAGTACCTACATACATATAACACATTCGTGGAGAATCGAGTAATTGGGATTTTTGAAAAGTGTTGGGGGTCCAACACAACGCCATCGCCATAGCCATCCAGAGACTTCCTCAACTTGGTTGCTCTTGCTCTCGTTCATATGTATGTATATATGTACAGTACATACATATATGTGTGTATCTATTCTAAAAACTATGTACTATCTAGTATGTATACATTTTACATTACAAACATTATGACGAGTCGAGTGAATGTTCTAATGGAAATGTTTTCGCAGACAGGATATATTTATCTTGAATATCTTGTAGATGGGTGTTAGGGAAAATCATTTCAATCAACAGCTAGGGAAATTTTTTGGAAAATGATAATTTTATATTTGTTACTGGAAAAATACTAACTCATATGGACGTCAAAAATGGAGTTCAAATACCTTTGTAGGTACATATAATGTATGTACATAGGTATCTATTTGTTTTTATTTTTTACCTAAGAATTTGTCTGCTGGTCTTTCCAATTAGGTATGACACCAACTAAATTATTATTCCTTATTATTTGTTAAAGAAACGTACCTATAGCTAATTTTGTATAGAAGAAACTTTATGAAACAAAAAAAGGTTAGTTAGGTAGAGGTACTTGAAATTCCTCTTGCCAACATTCTTTTTTATTTACTTTCATTTATTTTTGAAAAAATGATTCCAGTAGTGGTTCGAAGCGCAATTATTGCTTAAGAAGACAGCTTTAATTTATTTTTTGAACAACACTTAGGTACCCTCTACCTCCAGTTGAACCATAAAAGCGTTTAAGTTTTTTTTTAGGTTAAATCGTCCGGTTGCACAGTAAAATCTGAACTTCAGTTAAATCAAACTTCGTTCAAAAACGTCATGTGACGTTACGTGTTCAGATATAACCTTTATGAAGTTTTTCAACTATCTATCCTTGTCTTTTCTTTCTTTCTTCCCTTCTCTGAGGTAAGGAAATAGAGAAAAATAGCTAATATTTTCTTTTTGGTGAGGTTCTTTTTTGAGAGGTTTATTTTATTATTTTATTAATTTAAAATAAAAATACATACCTACTTAACATTTCCTGAAAAAAAGATCGCTTCGTTGTAAAACATTTCCCCCCACAAACCCTATTGCGTTAAATTGAAATGTCAATTTTGCTGCTAAACTGAAGTTTAAACGGCAGAATAATCTCGGTTAACTTGAACTGCGAAATAAAATTGAGTGTGAGTCTAATGGCGTTCTGGAAGTAGAAAAAAGCATTGTCAAAGCGTTCAATTAGGCAAAAGTGACAGTTCTGATTCTGCAAAAGAAGAGATTTCCTTTCTAGATTTGAAATTAGAAGCAAAAACAGAATCACTCACACATTCAAAGATTTTAAATGTCAAACTTGATAAATGTCATATTTTTTGAATTAAGAAGTTGTGAGAGCTGTGAAGTGATTGCTTGAAATTAAAATACATATGTATGTAGGTATGTACGTATAAAAAAAAATGGAAAATTATATTGAAAATATCTTAACAATTATTGTTCCTTATTTGTTAGAAACATTGTTGGAGACGTCTTCCTCATCTTCTTCATCAAGTGATGACGATGCAAGTGATGCATCACACGTGTCACACTTTACCAATACAGTCATATCAAACTTCAAATTTTTCAGAATTCAGAAAAACTGTTCAATTGGGATTCTGCTTCTAATTCCAATTCCGGATTGCCAATTAAAAACGAAATAAGATTTAATCGAAACCGTGAAACCGAATAAATTCTTGAACTGAATAAGTTTAAACTGAAAGTGGAGTTTAAACTTCCACTGTGAAACTGGGGGCTATAGGCTTTTTCAAAATACAGACTATGAAGACTCATATGTTCCTATTTACATACATATGTATGCACATGTATATAATTATAAAAAAAAAGAAAAAAGATCAATTTCAAAAGTCCATTCAACTTTTTTTATTTAAAACCATTGCCGTCTTTTCGATGTGCATTCTCGATAATTGCAACTATTGAAAGTGAAAGAGGTTAATTCAAAATGTAAAATGGTCACCAAACAACACTTACATACATGCATACCTGCTATATGTTATAGGTACATAATAGGTAATTATGTACAATTGAATTTAATGAAACAAATTTATATTCAATACACTTCAGTTTATTAAGAAAAAAACAAAAGTAATGTATTTTATTTGCATATTAATAATATAATGTATTTGTATGTATAAAAATGTTTAGTTCCCTCTGTAGGTACATGCTGTTATTTACTTTTAATTGAATTTGTTTTCCTTGTAAGTGTTAAAATGATAATGACCATTCCATACGATACATCGGGCACCGATTTGGTAAAGGCTTTAATTAAAAACAAGCAGAGCAATTGTCAATACAAACTTATTCGAAATGATAAAAAGCACGCGAATATTTCCCATTTCCACACTCGTGTTACTCGTGCTTTTATATACTTGTAGGTATTCCTACTTGCTGAATGTTTCCAATAAAATGCGCACCAGTAACTAAAAATAAATAATTGAATTCCTTACTGGCGCGCGCGAACTTACATTGCAATAAACATAAGACATAATATACACACGCGACATTGCCGCGCCGCAGACGGTTGCAGAATGCAGTGAGCAGTGCGGTGGCGCGCTATTGCTGCCATCAAGTGATGGTCTAGGTCAGAGACGCATAAGACACACTCGTTTTCGTTTATACGTGTTTTAGTAATGAAATCGGAATTCAATACGTCGCCGTCGCGCGTCGTCGTCGTCCGTCCGTCGTTTATTTATGGTCGAAGAATGTTCAAGTCTATTTTTATTGATATATTTTCTTCTTAGACTCAATTAGATTTTTTTATTTTTCATTTACACAGGCTGACTGACTGACAGCCTCGATTGATAATAATGTTCCAAAACAACGATTTGAATGCTTCTTTCACATCCGATCGGAGCGATTACTCATATGACTCCGATTTTAATTTCTCTGGATTAGGATTGGCAGGCGACGAGGTGCAATTTGACCAACAACAGCAACTGCAACTGCAACTTCAACAACCAACGCAGCAAGTTCACGCCCATTATTATGGTTTCCGCACGAGACATCTATCATGCATTGAGGAGAACGATTCCGATTCCCACCACTCTGCGCCGTACGATGTCATCAAAGACGCCGATGAGAGCTTTAGAAAGATCGTCGAGCAAAAATCCGATTCCTGGGATGCCGACGATATAACAACCCTAGACGAATCCCGACTCTACAACATTGATTCATTTGAAGAACTGCAACTAAGCAAGACCGAAGAGGATGAAAACGAGGAGTATTGGCAATCAACTGTATCAGAGCCACTACACAGAACACACTTCAAAGACAAAAATGGATTACCTGCTATTATGACCACTTCCTGCTATGGTGCTCTTAACAGTTCATTTGGAAGTGATGCCAGTCCAGTTAAAAGTCAAATTAAAATCGGCCAAGAGCCTTTGTATGCTACACCAGAGAAACGCAAAGATCACTATGCCATCATGAGCCAGTCTCAATCGAGTTCCATCTATGGCGAGCAGACCAATTTCTCATTGCCTTCCTCCATTGATTTGACCAGTTTTAAAGACAATTCGACGATGGAGTTGTCTGTGTTTTCACTCGACGGGTCGGCAAAAGTCGGTTGGTGCGATGATGATGTTTCGGAGGCTACAGCTGCCAAATGCATTAGCTCCGCTCAAGCAGGTAAGTTGTAGATGTTGCAATACCAAAATAGTATTTTAGCTTTGGCATTGGCCTGTGATTCTGTGAAAATCTTAAGAAGAAAGAATTATTTTAACTGATAAATCTTGTGAGTATTTTATTTAGTAAAGGTACACAATTTAAAATTTCGAGAATAAATTATAACCCGATTTATTCGATTCGAATAAAATTCATTCTGATAATAAATTCTATTATGAACGAGGTTCTAAGTTCTAACTATGTATATTATCACTGCATATCATCAATCCATTGTCAATATATTTAGTCATAACTTCATTCATATTGTGATGCAAACATTGAGTAACTATTAACGCTCTGCCTTATTAATTAGTAGATATGATTTGAAAACATATTTTTTCAAGTCATTAAAAAATTACTTTTATTTTTCCCATATTACGAACGCAACGGTTCGGAGGAATTAGTGAAAATGGTAAATCCGAAATTTCTTTGACAGAAAAAGCATTTTGAAGCCAAATTGCAAATATGGAACTTAAAAAGAAGGGCAAGCATAGCTAAGGAATTAGTAACATTTCTAAGAGCGCATTTGCATAAGAAACCACTAGTAGTAAATGACAGCCAATCCCGCATGTACTTAAATGTTTATAGGCCTTAAACACAAAACACGGTTTGGTATAATCCAATGTTAGATAGACTTAGCAGATTAACTCTTAATTTACCACAAACTTTTTGACGAATAATAATATAATGGTAGCTGGGTGCACAGTGTACGGTATTTATTCAAAATTACAAACTTTGAAATGTAGGTATTTAAAATGTCATGTCAGTGGTTTTATTTGCTAAATTCCGAAACGCTTGTGTGTGTAGAAGGAAAGGCAGACGAAGTCAACGGATACAAATGTATTTAAGATTCTTTACGCTTTACCATCACTATGCTATGGTATGGTGAGATACTTCGACCTATATTATGTCCAATCAGTTTGTGCAGTACAGGCCTTATAGGTATAGTCAAACTCTCTCACTCTCAATAATGAAATTTCAAATGATCCACAAACTATCTCCAACTTTTTCGCTTCCTTCTTCAAACAATCTTTTACTGATGTGATGACTTTTTTGTTTCAGATTCTGTTTACTATGAGTACCTATACCTACCTACATATACCTAATTTCACTCTTGGCCCATATTTCTTAATTATAAATACAATTGACCCGGATCTTATCAAAAATATAAATTAAATCAACTTAATGATTAATTCTCACTGTCTTCCCCCCTTTCACTATTATTTAATCTATCTATGTATCTATAACTCAAGGAGAATTTCCACATACATGGAAAACCTCCTTTGTAACTCCAGTTCACAAGAAAGGTCCTAAAAGTGATGTCAAATGGGGTGTTGTTGTGCCCCGGAAATTTAATTTTAAAAAAAATATATATATATACACAATAACACGCAGTTTTTTTCTCTTTTCAAAACCGTAGTAGTTGGTCGTCTAAGTAGGTATTGTTCTGTTGGTTTTGTTTTTTTACAAAGTGAGGTCTTAAGACTGACTGAGTGTCCTTGGCGTGATGGTTAGTGCGTTGGACTGTCATGGCAAAGGTGTAGGGTTCGATCCCTGCCCATGCCACCTGAAAGTTGTTATGGGTACTGCCTCTTGCGAGGAATTGTCAAATCCTCCGAGAGAAGTGCTTTCTCAAAAAAAATTAGCCGTTCGGATTCGGCATACCTCTCCTCGCATCTCTGCCATTACTCGCACCCAGGAATAGTTGAAGGTTGTAAGTTACTCGGCCCTGGCTCTAGACGAGCTGTAGCTCCTTAAGACTAAGAATTGAACAAGAACAGAGTATTAAAGTTGTCTTTCAAAAACGCAATTTACTATTTTCGAATGTTTTTTTTCTTGAAAAATGTGATTTTAAAATATGTAGGTAGGTACCGACCTGTTGGTATTGTTTATTTCCATGATGCAAAATAAAGCTGTTTCGAAGCTTTAGTAATTTAACACACAAGAAGAAAATAGAGAAAACGAAAACAGCCAATCCCGCTATGAGTCTAATGATTGTCCAGTTTGAATTGTGCGTTTTTCTGTTCTTCTGTTTTTATAGAAGCTGGGAATATAAAATAACATTTAAGATTTAACATTTCGAAAAGATTCTCACATTCTCTTTCATTGTGTTGCATTGTCTATCCTAATCTAGCTGCCATGTCGTTTAAAAGGTGAACGCAATTGTGATAGGTATTTTATATCTCGTAGGTTTTTTTCTTCATATCTTCGTCCCATCCTAACTAACATGACGTTCCAATGCTTCTTTCTCTTCTCAAGAGTATTATATGTATGTATGTATCTACTTCTCACCTACATATACAATACATGCATATGACTCCACGAATGCATCAGGTCCTCTGATGGGAGCTAGGAGTGCTACAGGTAGATTGAGGCCGGTTTCGGTTATTCATAGATATTTATACTCTTATGTTTGTATACAAAAATACCTGATGATGGAGAGGTATCTTCTTGTTTTGTCTGAGTCTGAGCTCTGAGCTCTGAGGCCTGTGAATATGAATAAGCCAAGTGTTTTTCCTATAAGAAAAAACATACAAGCCACACGTTTATGTGTGGACACAATGGTGTATACTGTATAAGTATAATTTTATATAGTGAGCGAGTGTATGGAATGGATGTATGCATGCTTTCGTACATATGCCGTTCTTTTATTTTATTCGTTGTTTTGTTTTTATTTTCTGTATTCGTGTAAGCACGAGTTTGCCTAAGCTCCAGTCTAGATAAAATGTGAGAACAAACTGTGCGCTCGAGCTGTAAGATGAAAAAGCAAAGAGAAGAACGATAACTCAAAGCAATGGAGGTAAATATCACTTTTGAAGTTGGAAACATTATCAAAGTTATTGTTAGGAGAACCCCTTTATCACATTTAAATAATTTTGTAGGTTTATGAAGAAGAAGCTGTCAAAAACCCCGCAGCTATAGCGAACCTATTTATGTAACAAAGCATATTTAATATAAAAAGTAGATTCAGTCCTTAACGGAAAGATTATACATTACCTAGATATTTTTAAAACCTAAATTTTACTGCGAATTCATTGAAGAATCAGGTATTTTCAAACTGAATTCCAAATACCTAGGTAGGTAACTACCTATTGTTCTGTCTATGTTCAATGTTAAAGAGAGCTGACTATTAGACAAAACAAGTAGGTACCTATCTTTTAAATTAATACTTTTACTTAGTATATTGATATTGAAATTATCGTGATGAGGTGTATGCTATCAGCAAATAAACATAAAACTCCCAGTTGTAGCTAAAATTTTGTTGATACCGAGATCTTTTTTATAAATAAGAAATTGTCTTTTTCGGTTAGAGAGAGAGAGAGACCCTATACAGATCGAATGAGCCTCTTTTATGAATCACTGTCAGAGAGCTTAGATATATGTACCTAGGTACCTTCGAAAAGTTTGAACCAAGTTTCCAAAAAAGTGACAAACTAGATATTATTGAGTTATAAAATAATATATGTAGGTAGGTACCTACATACATAAATTAAATTGAAATTAAATTTGTCAATTTGTCAAAACTAGAGCTATTCATCACAATTCAATTTCTATATCCCTACAAACAATCCATACAACGATACAACAGCCGAAGTGAAGTGATTTGTTTTTGTCAACATGTTGAGAAGAAAAATTTTATTTCAATTCCTTTATAATAAAAGCTCAATTTTTCTAAACCGAATGAGGGCCTTAAAACACAATAAAACTTTCTATTTCATTTTAAAACAATAAATGTATAAAAAAAATAAAATGGTTATTGAAAATTCAGAAACTTGGACTATAATAAAATAACATTTAAAAAATATAATAACAACTTATTCATTATCAATATCAAAGCACTTAAGCACATTTTACCGTGAACGTTTTAAAAAAGTGATAAGGAAGTTTGAGGAGCCACATTTTATTAGACTGCATGAATGGAGTATTGGAGTACGGGGGTAGGTACTAAAATAAGCAAAGAAGTTCTTCGTACGTCGTTCCTCGTACCTCGTACGTACCTCGCAAGCCCCAATCGCAACTCGCAACTAAAAGTCGACGAAGGCGATATCGACAACGGCAACGACAACGACAACAACGACGACGGCTACGACTACGACCACAACGAAAACGATGAGATTATACGATTCGCCGCCACATTGTTGTTGTTGCCCTTAGCTGATTTTATGTACAATACAACTTGTATTTTGTGTAGCGTACGTTTACGTATAGAGTCAGAGTCGTCATCGTCAGAGTCAGACTCTGGCCTGGCTTTTTATTGGAAAGGTACACGAAACACGATTTCAATTCAGTTTCAGTTTGTCAGTTTGAGGTTAAACAACAACGGCTACCGCTCAGCTGCTGACACATTTTCATTCGTCGACCGTTGAGTGTGCGTTTTCTTTGCGCAATCGTCGGAGAAACTGAACCGACAAAAAAAATATTTGAATGAATCGCTGGAATGTTTAAGGGTCGAGTCGAGATTTTATGTTACCTAAATACATGATGATGTGCACTTATATGTGATCCGATCGACATTTTACTCGTACCTGCCTAACATTGTACCTATCTTCCCCTTATCGCAATCGATATTTTTTATAGTTTTGGTTTTGGTGTTCGAATTTTTTCATAGTTTTAAAGCAGCTCCTCGTGCCGTGTATCTGTATGGGACTTACCAAGGTGCAATCAAATTAAATAAACAAAAATGTAATCTCGATCAATATTGGCATAAACTAGAATCGCATGGCACCAGCATCGAATTGAATCGCATTTATTGGTCTTCGATAAGGCAGAAGATAGAATGAGCCTTATTGCAATATTGTCAATTAAGTGTCTGTGATTTTTTTGTGTTGCCATCATTTTATGGACTTGGCAAAGCGGCTTCTTGGAAGACGACGACGCAGCCAAGACTAAAGAGTGCTTGTGTGAAAAGAATGAGAGCATACAACTTCGGCTCCGGTGTGACCCTTCATCCAGTCCGGTTTAGTCTTTTTGAATTCCTTTATACCGAGAAACGTTAAAAGTTTTTTTTCCTTTTGTTGCAAAATGAAGACGTTTCTACCTTAAAATATTAACAACTGAAAAAAAAACTATTAAACAAGCGAAGAACAAAAACGTGAGTCAGAATCGGGCTGAACAGCGAAACGACATACAGCGGCAAGTGTTTGAATGGTTTTTTTTTTTATTGCGGTGAGCGATTTGTATCTGATTTTCGCAATTTAGTGTTATTTTTCTTGGTCAAAGTCTGAAGTGAAAACCGGCTATAGGTATCTAAATTTAGATACCAGAAATAAAATCGAGCTTAAAGAAACAAAAAATACCTAAATACAGATACTCCAATGTGAAATCCAAGAATTTAGTGACAATCATCATAAAGTCTGGCCCTTAGTATCGGAGGCAAAGGTACCTTTATGCTAACGACAACGTCAGGCCGAACTCTTGGCTAATCGAAGATGTCTTTGAAGGATAAACTTTTTCAAAATACCTGGGGCAGCAATAAAACGACTGGTCGCCGATCTGGAAGTGGGTATAGCTGCAGTTTTTTAGGTAACTCATCACTCATTATCGTGGGAGCTTTGGTTGTTCGTTTGGGTTAAACTACATAAATATTGGTCATGGACAGACAAAAGACTGTGGTATGCCAGCTGGGGTTCGCCACATTTAATTTTAGTTTTTTTTTTGTTTTTATATTTAAGATTGTGATGTCTGTTAAGCAAATCCAAGGAAAGCCTAATGCAAACATTGGCATTCAGTTTAACATGTTTTTTTATCAATAAAAGCAAAAGCAACAGCATCAGAATGAGGTATACCAACATACCTACATACATAATATGTATGTATGTATGTACACAGTGATTACTAACCATACATTTTAACATATCGATTACATAAATATGTACATACATTATAAATACATTTATGTAGGTGTATGTACTATACATACATACATGTATTCAATTTTTGACAGAAATTGTGATCTCTCAGCGAACTCCTCATTAGCCCCAAATTTTGAAATCTCTTATAGCTATTTTGCCACAAGCTGTATTTGATACCCAAATTAATTAAAAGAAAACGTATCTACATTTGAATTGAACTTTGACTGCTATAGGATCATATTTTATTTTATTTACCGCATATTCATATGGCTTATTTTAAAATTAGTTTAAAATACCTACATAGGAAATGAAGCTTTTGATTATTCCCAAAATAAAACACCTGAATTTTAATTAAACTCACATGAGTTCTTTGTTCGATCCTTAACATCCTTAACATTAAAATATGAAATTTCTTGTGGAAACATAAAAACTTAGTTGTTTGTAAAAACGACCTCTTTTCGGAATTTAAAAATAATCAAGTAAATAAATCCATTTCACCCATTCTTCAATTAATACATAATATGTACATATCTACAAATAATCTTAACTATCGAAGTACTATAAATCAAATATCGCTATAGATAAGATACATAGCTCTTAATATCGTCAATACTTAAACAGGTCTTCCAACTGCCAACCCAAGCATAGGGTAATTGTGCGATTGTCTCGCGAACCGAGCACGAAGACTGAAACTTATTTCACTATCTCTCACTAATTGACCCATTTTTCTTTTTCGATAATGAACAGCCACATAAATGACTCGAGAAGTCGAGAGTCAAGACACCAGCAAACGAAGTCTAAAACTCTCTCCTTTTTTCAACACATAAAATCTTACCTTAAAATATGTATTACCTAAGACAATCTCTATAGTTTTAAAAATAAGAAAAAAAAAAAAAAAACTATAAAGACTCGTATAATACGAGGCTCTTAATTGAAAACGGAAAATAAGACAGAAAATAACAACAATCATCAACTACTTCAGACCCATTAAAACGGGTGAAAGCATCGACGAGATACGGAAGTCCAATACCGAGTATTAGTACCTAGAGCTCTTTACCTAAGTCGTAATACTACAAAAAGTCAAATTCAAGATTCGTAAACCGGGGTTCATAACCTCTTTCCCGAGATTTATTTAAAAATATCTTCCAAGTCATTGATAGCAATACGAGTCCGAGTACGTACATATGTATGTATATAGTACATATATATATAATTATGTATGTAAGTTTGTAATAATAATAATTCTGCTGGTTATATTGGCGAGCTTTTAATTGTTGTTCCCCCGTCTACTGTCCGCTGACATTGCCATCATCTCAAACGTGGTACAAAGTTAAGTGCTGCGCGTATAAAATACAACCCATTAGATACTTTATTATATCTTTTATGCTTAGTAGTTACGGCTACGATTGAAATCGGCAGTAGCTAGCAACGGCAGCAGCGGCAGCGGCAGCGTGGCAGCAGCATTTGCCTTTTAAGACTTCAGTCAATTAAAATGTAATGAAAAAACTTGTCTCTTATGAAATTTACAACTCATTAACCAGGCAAAAAAAGAGAGTGTGTGTGAGTGAGAGGCAGAGAATATCAGTAACTAGGATAAAGGAATGGTGCTGCGGGACGGGCGGCGGCCGGCGCGGCGCACTTCGAACGGTCCACTAGGATGAGATAATTTGGCCATGTGAGCAAAAACACTTCAGTAAAAACACACAGTCCGTTTTGCTCAGTTGATCGCAGTTAATTTAAGTTATATGTACATATGTATCTAGTAGAATTTCCTTTCAAAATTGTTATAGGTACTTCTTCCAGAATATTCCTCAATATGGACTTCGTCACTTCTAAGAAATCTCACCATGCTGTTTCAACTTCAGTTTAGAATACATATATGTATGTATGTATATATATTTTATAAATCATATTTCACAAAACCACTGCGTTACTTAAAGTTGTAAAAAAAAAACACCGCTCTCCTTCCCTGACCTACATACATATGTTCAATAATACAAATTTTTCACTACGCCTAATCAATCGATCCGAAGTGTAAATGTGTAGGTGCTCCTTGGCAATTGGCAATTGAAAGATTTTTTTGAAAAATCTGATAATTAATCATCACCATTACCTCATATGCCTACATAAATTTAAGTCGGTGTGAGTATTTAGCCTAAAAATGGTGTTCATTAAAGACACATATCGTTTTAACTACGAAATACCAGTAGTAGTTGTACGGTATGTCGTCTCCGCGCCGCCGTACATTGAATTGCCTTCTTCTATACGATACCAGCCTGGAAAATAGTTGGCTATCAAAAGACAGAAATAAAAAAAATAAATAAAAATCTCTATCAACATGGATATGTGTGTTTTTATTAAATAAACAGATGTGACATGTGAGAGGTGAGCGAGGTACTTTTACAATCTCGCCCATATGATTCATAAGTGTTTGGGTGATATCACTTCCTGTCTCGTTAATATGGACTGCACGACTCCACGTTCTAGCTGAAATCTTTAGCCGGCCTGAGCCATATGACGAGACAGGGTACCTAGTTTTAATTCCAATGTGGTGCACGAAGCTTAGGTGGGCTGCGTGCGTGAAACTATTCCATTTTTTTTTTTATCTTTTGCGATAAGATAACACTTGTTTTTTTTTAAGATCCAACAGGTAAAATATTGTGTTCAACATTAATTTTTATGTCTTGCGTCACCAGGGAGCTCTAAAATCCATTTTTATACCAACGCAACGGGCTGGTGGCAGCTCCAATTTTTATAATTTTCCAAAAGTCGAAAAGACAAAAATCTAATGAATTTTTGATGTTGATGTTGATGATGCTCAATGTTTTAAAGTTTTGTAGGCAAATCCCTGCACTCAATATTGGTTTTTTTGAATAATCCAACACATGTGAATTGTGAATATACCAACATTTTCTACTGCTACGATACGATACGATATAAATCGTGTCTGCCATTAGCTCCCTCAATTGACAATAATTGTTTTTTTTTTATTAATGGCGCCAGAAATCTAGATTCGTTCATTGAGATGTATTTTTGTAGGTGGCAAATATGATATACATAAGCTTAAAATTTTCAGTAAACTTGTTGCTAATTCTCCGCGTCATACATATACATATGTACATACATTATGTAGGTTGGTGAACTTATCAAATTAAGGCAGTCTAATCGTGTCGTCATCGGTCGTATCAATACAGCAAGTACTCAAAAACATAACAATTAATACAGTTATTACTTTAATGTGACACGGCGTTAAATAATTTGATCGTGATTCTTAATAAGGAGTTGTTTATGTTTAGTGTTAAATTCCAGTGAATTGAGCCACGTGAATGTATTTATTCATTAATTAAAGAATTATGTATTAATAAATTGTGTCTTGCGCAAAGTCACACTTCTGTCGAATTAAATTATATTGATTTATTTAGTATATGTATATCTATACACATGTATGTATACTCTAAATATGTATCTATGTACGAATGTCTATTGCTACGTTTCAGAAGCTAAACTTTTTCTTTTCCTTTTCCTAAAGGTAGATTAGGAATCGAAAACAATAAATTGTAGAATGTTTATTTATTTCAATACTTAAATGACCTTAAATTTAACATACATACAGTATATATGTATAATATACCTAAATATCAACGAACGAAATATTAAAATTATCACTTTGAGTTTTTAAGATGCGTCAATAAAATTGTTCACTGAAAAATAGATTGGTACATAAAATATTGCGTGGTAGTGGTAGGTATGTATATCTAAAAGGCATAGTTCTAAAAAAAATGTGAACAAAGTTAACTATTCACTCATTGTTTCCGATCTTGTTAATAAATCTTTCTTAAATATTAATTTGCCAAAAAACTAGCAGTACCGACCTTATAGGGCTTCGTGCGTAAAATAGGTTCAATTAAATAAATAATCTGGAACCCTCACTAAATTAAATTAATGATAAATTGATAACACTTCGTCAGTCTCTCTCTCTCACCTTGCTGGAATCATACACTCGACTGAAATATAGGTAGGTGTGACATAGATTGACACTTTAAGCATGGAACTCAACAAATTTGGCAAAATGTACAAATATATCATAGACACTATTGAGTTTTGTAACATCTAGTTCCGTTTAAGCGTCAAGTGTGGGGCCTACACGTTTGAGCCATGATGTGAAAACGAAAACAAAAATATTGAACAAAATTATAATAAAAAAATGGTAATCTCTTCGATTGTGATATACTTACAGATTGTGATGTCAACAAAAAAGTTACACTATTAATCTGAAATTTAATAAGACGCAATTCAAACTGATAGAAAGAAAAACAATCTTGTACTCATGGTGGTATATGCCCTCAGTCGCGATTTTAATCGAAACACACCTAAATAAGTATTAAACGAGATTTATGGTGACATTGCGGCTTCTACGAGTATACATAGGTAGTCAAAAGGTCTACGGTTTCTTGGTGTGTTGTGTTGACTCTTATGGAGTTCTTCTAAAGCCTTTGTTTTTCTCCATGTTTCCAATGTCAAGCCACTTCTTTATCAACCATAAGTATTAATATTTGCATTTAAATGTCGGAACCAGTTTTTGCATTAGATAGGAATGATCGAATTACTTGTTTTTTTTTTTTTTGTTAATTGGTAATGAAAATGATCTATGGTTCATATACCTTACTTATAGAAAAAGGTTATTAATTGCATAAACAAAAAACAGGAATATCTTTTGGATCCGAGTGAATATTTGTTAAGGAAGTTAAGTTGGTTTATTTAAAACGCACGTATGTACAGTGTACATATGTAGGTAGGTATATTTTAAAATTCAATTTTCGTTATAAACGTAACTACCATCATCGTCAAAACAAAACAAAAAAATAAAATTATATCAAAGGCCAACCCAAGCTGAACGATTTATACCATCAATTTAAGCAAAGGTTGACTCCGAGCGACTCTCATTGTGGTGTCTCTTTTGACTCACAATCACTCTGCGGACAGCATTTGTATGAGTTTTTAAACAACAATTTCGCATTGTCAAATAAAAATAAGAAAAAAACTATATTATGTAAGTGCTCTGCTCGAAACATGGAGTAATGATCACATGCATAGTTAGAACTGGTTGCCACTTAACTATAGTTGTTAGATAGAACACTAGACAATTAAGAAGTTCACTCACGACCACAGTTATGACCTTGCATAAAATATCTTTTTCGAACATTACAATTGTTCATATATATCGCTTAAATCAATCAAATTGTGTTGTAGTTTTCGTATAAGACTTGCAAGAGAAACTACGTCATTTAAAAACAAAAAGGACTTGGACCAACGGGCCTAGGCGCCTGTTAATCAAAAAGCTTTTTAATACTATTAAAAATGTCAACATTGCATTTAAAATAATAGGGTAAGTCTGTCGAATATGTCACATTTAACAGTAAAACAATAAAGTTAAATAGTAAACGGCAATAATTTCAAGTTTTTTTTTTTTTAATTTCATTACAATGTTATTTAATTTAATAGTTCGACAAATAAAAACATAATTTGTATCCCTATAATTCATTTAAGAAAACCTTAACAAACTGATATTTACCCACACGTGAGAGCAACATGTCACTACCGAAGGGTTGAAATGCCAGCAAACTTTTATAGTATGGTTTTTGTTAAGTTTTTTTATTTTTTGGTGACAATTTTGTCATGTTTGGGTTCGATAAAGGTGATAAAAAGATACTAATTAGTATTTCTTTTCAGGTTGTAAAGTTACTTCTGATTTAGTAATTCATGATCTTCTATTCCGAAATAAAAACAATATGCTATTGTTAGGTTCTTAACATTTTACTAACTGGTAATTTGATAAATATTTAACAATTTACTTGCGATTTTAAAACTTTAAACCTTTTTTCTTTTTCCTAATTAGTAAATTGCTAACTCCCTTTTATTAAAAATAAAAACAAAACGAACATCCAAACATGTACAAATAGTGACAATTCGTGAAAATAAACATAATTAAACGGACCTATTACTTGGAAATGTGTAAAATTACCAAGAAATTTTGTAGAGGACAATGACAGACGTCATTTAAATTTAACTTTAGCAATATCTTAAGAAATAGTCAAATGTTAAACCATAATGATAATAATAGCTTAGAACATTGAAAAAACCGGTTTAACGATTTACTAAATCTACTAAATCTACTAAATCAATTTTATCTAATTTAATTTAATTTATAAAATCGAGCCAGATTCTTTGTCTTTTTGTTAAAGATTTTGACATCCATAATAATTTTTATGTGAACCTTTTTTGAACAATAGATTAAATAATTACAAATTTTTACCTCCCCATTTGTATTATCTATATATATAAAAATGAGTTTCTAAAATGTGTGTGTGGACGCCTAACTCGCGCATTTATGTACCGATTTAAATTTGGTTTTTTGCCTTTTATAGAGAATTATCTGTAGATGGTTTCTATGTAAAAAAAGTTATATCCGAACGCACCATTCTCTACAAATAGCAAAAAATTAAATCGATTCATAAAAACGCAATTTTGCAACATCAAGAACATATGTACATATTTTAACAATTTTGACATTGTTTCCAATAGATTTTGATACTTTAAGAACACGATTCTCCAAATTTCCATTTTTGATCGCACTGAAATCGCACGCTGAAATTATAGTATTAAGGCGTTTTCGAGATTGTGCAAGTATTTTTCGGAATCGACAGTTCCATATATACAGTAAAGATGTTCAATTTTGTGTGTTAGAAAATACATATATTCCCATTATTATTAATTAAGCTTTAAACTTAGTTTTTTTTGTAACTTAAATTATTTTATTTTATTCTGAATCGTTTTCAATTTAAATTTTTAAACGTGAAGTGATTTTGAGTTATAATACAAAAAAGTGAGTGTTTTCAATATACCGATGTATATTTTTTTTGGTTTCAAATGTATTTAGGACCACTTAAGGATTTTGTTGTTTAAATAATTTGTGTGTGGCCGCCTAACGCGCGTATTTATGTACCGATTTCAATTTTGTTTTTGGCATTTTGTAGAGAATTGTTGGTATATACTACACATTGTACTACTTGCATTTATTTGCTCCCAACAAGGAAACAAATAAATTTTAAACAAAATAGACATGCAGTTATTTGAAATAAATATTGGTAATCCTAAAAATGACAAAAAATCATTTAACAAAATGCATCAAAATTGAAACTCTCATTCGTATTCGTACATTTGAATCTTTTCGGATTTTTTTTAACGAAAGGGGCGAATTTCGATAGATTTGTATTATCTTTAAGTTTTTGTATACTTTCCTTCTTCTCAGAGTAGATTTAAATCATTAAAATCTAAAATGGGACAAAATTGAAAAAAGCATTTTTATTCTTTTTAATTTCTTAATTTCAATTATGGACAAACATCTGAATGGCATTTCATCACTATAATTTCCGAAAAATCGAAAAAGCAACAATAATATTTTTCAGTATAATCTGTTTTCTATCTGTTAGTCATGAGAAGGTTTTTATAAAAGAAAACATGCCCAGCAAGTCAGGAAATTAAAGTTGATTTTTGTATGAAAAATAAAATTGTTTTGCATGCATTTTGAGTGAAGAAATCAGAAAGATAAATAATAGATGGCGTTGGGGTACGGTCAATGCCAAAATTTGATAGATATACATTATATATTATGACATTATAGGTTGTGTTCAAATTGTGGGTGTTCTTTCCGCATTGTCATTTTGTATTGATAAAATGTGTTGATTTTTGCTGCAAGTGTTCGATTTTTGTGTATTATTACACCTATCCGGAATAGTCGTACATCGCACACAACATACGCCATATGATATGAGCAAAAATTATCTGAAATCTTAATTATACGAAATTGAAAATGTCATTCAAGAAACGGTTGAAAACAATGTGATTCAGGACAGGAGACGATTATCAATGGAATATTCAAAGGAGAAAAGCACCTTATCCCACGGGTTCCAATTATTGCAACTGATCTTCCAATTAAAGCGGATTCACTTTCCTTTTCTCTTTTGCCATGACCAATCGTTGGAAGTAACTGAAATTAATATCGAATTTCCCTGTTTTCCGCAAACCGTCTTTTTTTTTGTTTTTGAACCGGAAAACTTATTGAAAAATTTAGCTTTCCATTAAATTTGAATTTTCTGAGTTTTATTATCACTCTGGAGTGTATCACATGGCTTTAAATTGGGGTGAGACGAAATTCAATTTTAAATTATTTTTACATAGGTTCAATTTTTTTCTTCATAAATGCACACAGCGAAGCGGGTGGGAATTAGCTAGTAGATATTATAAGAAAATATATAAGATTTACTTATTTTTCTTTGCTTCAGAGCGTCATATAAGAAATTGACAGTTAATTAGCTTTAGAGAAATAAAAATACATACATATGTACATAATTTAATAAAAGAGCTCCTGTTGTGTGTTAATGATTCTTCTAATTTAAAATGTTTATATAATGAGCAAAAAAAAGTGTTAAGTTTTATATATTATGTATGTTTAAAAACGTTGCCTTATGCCCGAGGGCAGTTTTTTAGCCATTATACGATGATCTATCAAAATAATATAAAGTTAAAAAACAGTATTTTCTTGTTAAAATAAGATATCGATTTTGCAATAGAACTTTCAAAACGTATTTAATAGTTGTGCTTTCTTGAAAATGACCTCTCCGCCCGCAAGTTTTGACAGTTAAACTTTAAACAACTTTTAACTGTATTCACTCTTATGTGAACGAACAAAAAGTAAACTGCAAATGCTAAAAGAATTGATAATATTTTAGTTTTCGTACCATGAAACAAGATGAAAATGAACATTTTTTTAAAGGAAATCTAATTCCTGGCAGCTCACTTTTAAGCGAAAAGATCTGTTTATGAACAAATGTTCTCGGTGCTTGTAACTGATGTTTATTTTGAAAACTTTCCAAATCCCGAAGTATTTTAGGTGTAAGTTAAATCTGCAAAACTGCTAGGTACCTTTTATATCATGCTAACACCAGGCTGTTTCTTTATGAGTTATTGTTATTTTTCAACTCCTCTCACCTTTCAAAAATAATACTTTTGTGAATTTTTGAACTCACGCCCGCCGCAGCCGCCGACCGCCGCGCCGCATCATTGCAAAACGCTGAACTTGAATGTGTTTTACGAAAACCAATTCAGCTCATTGTCTTTACATACGTATATTTTATGTATATACTTGTGTACACTACAAACTTGAAAAGTACTACAGCTTTAAACTTCCTTCCGTTTAGCACTCGATAAAGAAACAGTCTACCTCTGTGGCTTGTCTACATCCGATGTAATGCAATAGAAGGGGTTGTAGGTACCACCGCCGCGCCGCCGCGCCATCATCGTCAGTTCTGCTGCCACCATCAGCTGTTTGCGTTGGCGTAATAAAAAAGGATACCTGTCCGTTTTTGCGGGGTTGATAGGTTGTCCTACACACACTTACGTAAGAGCACATCCACACACGCACACACACTCGCCGTCGCGGTCGTCGGTCGTCGGTCGGTCGTCGCCGTGTATGCCAGTAAAAATAAATCCACTCGAATTTTGCCCACACGCTCTTACATCTACAATCTGCATTGCAGCTATTGAATTCAAAATTCAAATGCATTTCGCACACAGCACACAGCATCCGCAGTCCGGAATGAAAAAATCTTTGGGCGTACGCGCGCACTTTTTCATTCATATTACAAAGATTTGTTTTAGATTACGTTTGATCGGGACACAGTGGACCATGTGGCATTTTGTGTAGTTTCCTAAAAAATCTATAAACATTTTTTCTTAAAAATAACAACATTACGCATTGTACAAATGTCATTAAAATTTGACGGTTTTTATTAATATAAACTGACAAAATACATGATTGAACATTTATAATTATTTGTACAATTCGTAATTTGAAGAAATATTGAAATAAAGTATGTACAAGCAACTGGCTCTTAGAATCGCCAGGAACTTGTTTCCATAATTTGTGCTCTCTCATAGAGGGTGTCCCAAAATTAACGCAAGATTTGAAATAACTAAAAGAATTTGCAATTCTTGTCCAAGACGTCGAATTGAGGTTTCTTGATTGTCACGACACTCTGACACACTGCTTCGATTTTGACGTTTCAATTATGTACTTTGTTTTGGACGACCAGTGTGTTTAAGGTCTCCAACGGATCCTGTCTCCCGGAATTTTTCAATTAATCTCTCCACCAATTGACAAAGTTAAAACACTATTCCTTATTCCGACCATATTTAGTATGAAGTTTTCGAAAAAAATTAAGAGTGAGTTGTAAAGTGAACAAAGGTTTTTTTTTGGAACTTGTATCACTGCGATAACCTAAAGATTATCTGTGTGCCACGGCTAATATGTACGATTGTTTTTGTTTAAGTTAATATTAAATGATGGTCTTATAAAGTTGCGCCAGAATATATATGTATAGCTATACATAGTAATACATATTATAGGTAAGACCTTTGAGGTGAGGTTTTTTAAAACTTGACACTGCTTACGTATGTAAGTCTTGACATAAATTGGTTTTTTTGCTGTTTCCTTAAATGTTTTAGACCACTGTTTGCTCACCGCTACGTCGTCGTCGTCGGCCACTCGTCCGCCTCTCCGCCACCGCCAGCTGTTAAAATACGCGGGTATATTAAGTTTACACCAGCATCCGCTGTAATAGCAATAACTACAATGTAGACCTAGTTTTGTACACGGGTATAGTGGTCGTTAGTATAGTTTATATATGTATGTACATACATAGTTAGATACATTCTATTATTCATGTTTTAATAATCGGTGGTGCGCGGAGGAAATTTTTATTGTTGAAACAAGTGTCGCGCAGTTTTTCGCAGTATAGCTAGTATAGGTTAGTGAAATTGCTAAACTAATTCCAGGCTCCATGATGGCTTGTTAAACTTTAGATTGAATTTAATGACCAGATTCCAGTGTTAGATAGTTATATGTTTCTTCTTTTTTTTCAACTGTGGGTCATTGATCTTAAAAGATTAAAATGCACATGGTATAAAATTTGATGTGGGCGCGACACGATGAGATTCAATCTTTCTTGTTTTCATGAGATGTTGGCTGATAAAAATTGAAATCATTTTCATTTTCTTAGAGGTATTATGGGACTACAATGAAGTCATTATGAATTAAATCGGATTGTTTGTCATAATAAACGTTTTTTTTATTTGTATTAACAAATTGAAAATTGTGCAATCTGTTGACCTCTAGTTGTACGACTATGCCTCGAATGTTGAATGGCTTTCAAATCTGGTATTTGACAGACATTAATCCCACTATTCGCTTGGACCCACACACCATTAAGTCCACGCACTTGTTGACGGTTTTATAAACCAATGTGTTATTTATTGTACATATGTAAATTTATACTCAGTCAGCCATCGAATTGGCCAAGGGGAAAAAAGTAGTGGTAGTAATTCCTGTACGGTAATTTAACGGCAATGAACTTTATATACATAATTGATTTGAGATTTTGTAACAATAATAGGATTAGCGAAACTTGCTGATTCAACCTCAGTGATGGCTAAGCTGAATGGACCTTGATGGTTTCGAGTACAACAACATGGATAAATAATAATGATACATTTTGTCCGAAAATTATTTGAATCTCTGTTTTATATTTCCACGGATTGTGGAAGTTTTAATTTTTAAGAAGAACCCTAGTTTGCGTTTTTGAAAATGTGCTCTGATATTCCCGGTATCTATATTAATAAGTGATTTGTTGTATCTATGTTTAGATACGCCGGTTTTTGAAAATTGTTCTTTTTGTAATGCAGTTTGTGATCCAAATATTGCCATATAATTAGTGTAGACATTTTTTTATAAGATAAATATTTTAATGAATAGATTCTCGAGCATTTTGTATACTTAAAGGACTTTAATTCGGATGTATGTACAATGTACATACTAAACATGTTTTTATATATTATAAGCTTACATGTAAATCAATTGCTTATGTTCATATACATACATACTTACATATGTAAATTATGTAAGTATTAGATAATTGGTTTTCAATTAGAAAGTTTTTCATAGTACATTATGTAAATACATTCATTTTTACAAAATTAAATTAATAAATACAAAAACACACAACATTCGCTATTTTATTTCCCTGAACTTAATAAACGTGTATTTTTATATTTAACTTCCCATAGGGAGTTATTGTAATCGGTCCGATTTGTCAAATTGAAATTTTTGACAAATTCGGACGTTTCAAGGTTCCTAGAATCTAGATCCGTCATTTGTACAGAGATGTTTGTGTGTGCGTGTGCACGTACGTTCGTACGTTCAAGATACCCTTTTTCGTGCACAGTATCTCAAGAACGAGTAGAGATATCGTTTAATTTTTTTTCGACAGGTTATAACTTCGAAAGATGCATAAAGGACTTTCATAAATATTGGTCAAGCGGTTTTTTCACTATAGCAGTTTTAAAAAAATTTAATATTTTGGTTGGAAGCAAATATCTCAGGAATGGATAGTGCCATTGACTTCAAATAAATTTTATTGTATGCATTGTAATGTGATACAGATTTGATATAAATTTTGAAAATTTTCAAGTTACCGTTATTTTTTAAAAATTGAAAAACTAAAAAAAAAATGTTGGCTCGAAAATATACAATGAAGGAAAAATGATATTATCTATTTTCTATTATGTAAAACGATGTTTTTAACATCTGGTGAAAGTTTAAAAAAAAATCAATTGACCGTTTTTTACAAAAAATTCTACCACAAGATGGTGAAAAGTGTTTTTTGACTTGAAAATCTCGAGAATGAGCTTCAAACTTATTTATGCTTATACAAAATACAATTATTAATATATGCTACAATTTTGACAAATATCGAATTGACAGTCTTTTTACAAAAAATAAAAAACTTAATCAAAAATTTGCCAAAAAATGTCAAAAGTAGTTTCTTGACTTGAAAATGTCCAGAGTGGTCAATCATTTTAACTTTTAATCTATTTATTTTTTGCAAAATAGAATTTTGAACATATGGTACTTTTTTGACAAATATCGAATTGGCAGTATTTTTACGAAAAATAAAAAACCAAAACTGAAATTTACCGAAAAGTGTCAAAAATTGTTTTTCGACTCAAATATCTTCACAACAAGCAATAATATTGACTTCAAATGTATTTTATTTTTAACATAATACATTTTTCAATACCTAAAAAATGATAAAATATTGACGAATAACAAATTGACATTTTTTTTACAACAAATACAAAAAATGTGTAAATATTGTTTTTCCGCTTAAACAACTCTGATAATTTTTTTGTTAGTAAAATTGTTAAAAATCAGCATCAAAAGTAAATCGATTAACGCCAAGTTTTCAAATTATGTATAATGGGAAGTTATCAGTGTGGGTCGCACCCAGCCTCTTTTTTCTTAATGTTTTAAGACGTATCCTAATGCCTACTTCAGAATATGTTGATAACAAAGACAATAACATCACTTATAGGGTGTCAGAATGCTTTCAAGAATAATGTTTAAAATTTCTATAAGTTTTTCTAAATCACATTTTTTTAAACAACACCTCACTTGATCACGTAGTATGTACATACATACATATGCGGCACAGAGCTGGGATCGGTAAAAGCAAACATTTTGAATCAAAATGGCATTTGATACCTTGCCCAGACAGCTGTTAGAATTCTTACACATGTAAGTTACTGTCAAAATGATATACTACATTTATACATACATATTTAAACCAGCTTACCCTAAGTCTCCATCAGTATGGTCTCCATTTCCAAGCACTTGCGCCAGTTTGTCTGTCAAACTTGCAACTTTGTATATCTATGTACATTGAACATACATACATGCATAGATACATAATATTTAACCCAATTTAAATATTGGATCAACTATTAACAAATGAAAAAAATATTTTCATTGATCAAATCCATTCACAAAACCCAATTCATAAATTATGCAAAGCCGAAAAAGCCGACACATAAAATTCGACAAGTACGACATTTTACGTAGGCAAGAGTGCTATAGCCCGCCAATGCGTGACTTGTACATGTACCTACAACATCCACGAATACTACTATATACATAGTACCTACTCTATACACAATTTTACAACTGAGATACAAGTCTACCTACCTTCACACCACCCTTTCATTAAAACTTTGTGTATCTACTCTACATTATGTATGTACATATGTATGTAAATATGTACGTATAGATGCATATAGGTACGAGTTAGTACTATATATATTCCACTCTAGGCTTAGGAGTTATTTCATCTTTTTGCAAAGAGTCTGACATTGTGTGGGACGACCGGTGCTGCGGAGTGGTAGACGGACAATCTTTTTATTTAGTCTTGTGTCAGGTTAAAACGGCAGAAAGTCTAGCAACAGCAGCGGCTGAAGCAGCGATAGCAGCTATAGCAGCGACAGCGGCATAGGAAACGACAAGCCCACGTAATTCGTTATAACATGGTGTTGCCTGTACAAGTACAACCGTCAGACAGACGCGACGCAACACTGGTGCTGGGGCTGAATGCTGCCATTGAGTGTTGATGCAGTCCTACTGCTGCATCCGAGTAAGTCAAGCTAATAAACAAACTGCCCTCAAAGTCTCATCTTGAGCGTGTGTGTTGCTTCCCGTACCATATATTATTTAGTTGCGATCGCAAATTGCAATGCATGTGGTTGTGGTTGTGGTGGTTTCAGCACCACACAGTTTTTGCGGCTTTGAGGCACGATGCGACGCACGACGATGCGACGCCTCACCTCACTAGGATGCCAAATCGCGTCAGCAAGCTTTGCTTTAATTTCTGCTGCGAACTACGAGCTGCTGTATCTTGTCGGGAAGATGTGATTTTTAATTATTAACATCACGTTAGCTCCTTGTCACTTGGATCTGCTTCTGTTCGGATTGTGTACGAGTATGTTCGGCTTAAGTGCAGTGCTACCATTAAAACTGATCGTGCAGCTTGAGAAAATCAATTCAGTAGTGTTTGTTACACAAAGAAATGCCTTTTTCGATATACATATATGCATACATATATTTATAACTTATGTATTTTTTTTTTTTGTCATATCCAAGTGAAGGTCTAAATCGTGAAACAATTTGACATTTTGAAATCCCACTTTTAATTTTTCTCATAAAATCCCTACAAAAAAAAAAAAACAAAAAACAGTGTAAAACTTACAACAGTCCCAGTTGTCGAAATTAAAATTGTATCGCTTCGTGCGGGGAATGTCTGGTGGTGCATGCTAAATTGGAAAATGCAATTGTTAGCTTAATTATACAATCACGTTTTTGAATTAATAAACAGCAAATGAAAACTTATTGTATTTTGATTAGCTACAGCCTTGTATAATGTATAATGTGTATTGATATTGGTATCATATTATAAAGTGTATATATGTATATGTAGGTATGTAAATTGGTGTTTTTCTTCTTATTGGTTATTGCATAGTTTAAGTTATGCATTTTTTGTATTTATTTTCAAGCAAATTGCATACTTGACGTTTTTTTTTAATTTTCTTTCAGACCTACAATCGATACGACGTTTGTTAGAACATGAAACAAGTGGCGCAGTATGTCCGAGTTGTCGAATTTCATTTGACAAAGGAAAGCGACGGAAATTGATTGACACCTGTGGCCATGAGAGATGCTATTCCTGCATGTTTCGCAACGATCAGTGTCCAATGTGTATGAATAGCTCCTTGAAAGGTTCGTATATACAATATTAATATTATTATTTGTATATGTACAGCTAAATAACTGAATAAATCAAAGACGAAGTAGATGGATTTATTACTAGCGCAAAGTAAAATATTATTCATGTATACATGATAGTCACATGGATTAGAATTAGATACTTTTCAATTCACGTTGATTTGGTTTGAATAAGTCCGATATACGAGTTCAATTTATTGAAAGCTTTCTCAATGTGTAATTGAAAAACCAAAAATCAGAGTTGTAAAAGAATGCATTCTTTTAGTATTGCATTCCGAAAAGTCGCAGTCATTTAACTGATTCGATAAAGTAATGCTGTTAAAAGTAATAGATTTCATATAGAATATATAGAAATTGTTTAAATTTATAACTATCAACAGCGGCCTCGCATTAGTCGAAAACAGTGAAAAGTATTCAATTAGTAATAAGATTTCAAAGCAGTAAAAAAAACTTCAATACATTGAATGCATTTAAAAGACTTTAAGAATGCAAAGAATTCAAAGAATGCAAAGAATGCAAAAGACTTTTCAAAGACTTCAAAGACTGCAAGCAGTCTAAAAAGAATGCATTCTTTTGAATTGAATTCATTTGACTGCTCCAGATGATTTTAGAATCAAAGACTGCAAAATTGACTGGGACTTTAGTTTGAAAGTCACAATACTGAGTTTAAATCAAAAGACTGTAAAAATAGTCTTTCCATTCAATTTAACTGCAATACTAAAAGAATGCATTTTTTTACAGCTCTGCCAAAAATGAAATGTTTTTCCATGTGTTGAAACATGATTATGTAGGCACAGTTGAGGAGAAAAAAATAGCACTGCAGTTTTACTTGGTACTTTTAAAATGATTAACATGAATGTGTTATTTGGTGGAAGAGGATCAAGGTCATATGATAGAAACCCTCAACATATGACCATCTCAAATACGCAAATACATTATGAACTGGGGCTGTTTTTAGTAGGTATTAATATTTTTGTTCTTAGTATCGTGGATAAATATCTTTATGTGAAAATACTGCAGGAAAAAATGTTAAAAATTCTTAATGTTACCAAAACAGGTGCAGTTTTCATTTTGTAAGATGTTTTTAGGATGCGGTGCTGTTTTTTTTGACTGGCAAAATATTGAGAAATTAATAGAAAGTTAAAAAATCTCAGAAAATGAAATGAATTTCAAATACATTTTCTTGAATATAATGAATTATAGCTTAACAGTTATAATTTATTGAAGAGGAGACAGTTACATTCCAAAGGTTGAATTTTCTTTTTTTACGTCATTTTTTATTTTTTTAACCGCAGCTGTATGTAGGTACTCGTATATCAATATGTTCGAGTAAGCTTTGAAATTACTAAATTTAATAATCGCGATGAATATTTTTCATGCATTAGTTCATTTTGAAACTAGCCATATGAAAATAATAATTTTTATATTATATATAGGAAAATAGTTAAAATATGTGTAGTAACAAAACTATAAACTAATTATAACCAACCTTACATAAATTGTTTTATTTAAAAACTTTAAACTGTTATTGAATAACAATGTGATGAAAGTCATAAAAAATTATACATGTGTTGAAAAAACGAGCATGGTCTTTGTAAATCACAAAATGTGTGAACTGACAACTATTTTTCTTAATTTTTCATGCAAATTAATTGTACAAAAATTAGGTGTAACTTACAGTTATAATCATGTTTTATAGTATATCTTATTAGGTAAGAATAGATATTATATATTTTTTTAATAAAAACATTTTTATCAGCTTTCACAATTACAATTAAAATTCGTAATAAGAGTATGTTAACCATATTTATCAATATTTTTTAACAAATTTAAAAGTAAAACTCTATAATTATTCTTAAAAGCAATTTACTTCACTTTCAAAAAACAACGACGATTGTGTTATTACAATTCTAAAATTATGAAGAGGAAAAAAAGATTAATGAGAAAATTCGTTAGATGATAGTTACTACTATTACTATTATTACACTATGTTTCTCTGGATCTAAGACTATTAATCACAAATGCCTGCCTACAAGTATAAGCAAACTTTCACAACTTTTTCTATTTTAATTGCCTCCACAAATGTGCATATGTACATCATACATATGTATGTATGTATGTACTTGGATGCTATGCTAGTTATTAAATTTGCACTCATGATTAGTTTTTATACTAAAACAACAACGAAAAAATAATAATAAAACTGGACATTACACTAATTTTACATTAAATTTTACATTTACACCTTTATCAAAGTTGGGTAAAAAAATGAACTATAATTAGATAGAAATAAATGATCTTTTGCTTGATTTTCCTTTTTTTTTGTATACACATTTATTGTTTTTATTTGTTTTGGTTAACATTACAGATGTGGACTGTAGTAATACCCAAGGCTATGATACGGGCATTGGCGGATCTACATCAACAATTGTTAGTCCTCTGGGGTCTCCACAGCCGCAGTTAAGATCACAATTGCGCACAAATGCCGCTGCTTTGTCAAAATATATGCAGGTAAGTGCCAAGGTGCTTTTGTATTTTTTGGGTGACCATATTTTATTTCTTATTTATTTTTTATTCAACTTTTTCCCATGTTGAATTTTTTATTTTACATAATGTTTTATTGATTTAATATTATATGTACATTGTACTTTGAACATACATGCATATAACATAATTAAAACCAGGTATTTAAATTTAATTATATCAACAGTCAACGAAGGTCCTAAATAGTTATTGTTTCAGATAGTTTTATTAGGTTATCGATGTTTCTGTTTGTTGATGTTATACCAAATACTGATTAACATTCAATCAAAGCAAATTTAAACTTTATTTTTAGTTTGGTTTATTTTTATAAATATCTGCTTTTGGAATTCTCATACATAAATGCAAACATTTAACCATTTGAATATCATAGGAATCATTTGATGCACTGAAAAAATGAAACTTTCATTAAAAAAAAAAACAGATGGTCACTACTTCGCAGCAAGCGCACAGGCCGGCCGTCTACGTCTACGTTTATAAATCGTCGTTGTCGTTAGGTTCACTCCGACTCCTCAGTGCATGCTGAGACTGCCTGTAGCTACTAGCTAGAGTGAATGTGAATGTACTGTATGTATACATACAAGATCTTGTTGTGTCTTGCTTACTTGCTTTTATTTAAGGCATACGAATACGATTGACTGACATTTAAACAATTGGAAATTGGGTCAGGCAAAGATTGTTAGTCTATTAAAAAATTATATTTATTCGAAAATTGTTATGGCTTAAGGATGAACATATTATTTGTTGTCTGTCAAGTGTCGCCTTCTTCTTTGGATGTTTGATTTTGGTTTAAGTGTTCACAGTAGACAGTTTCGAAGTAGAAGTGTGCTCATAGCACGACTGATGGTCGTAATGAGGTCATAAGCTTTCAAGCTGGTGCGTTCTCGCCCTTATCTAGACTTTAATACAAACCTTCTTACACATCACATCAGATAATAAATGCTAGATAACACGGCTATTACTATTCACGGAGGAAATCACAAAAGCAGGTGGAAAAATTGGAGAAAACTTCAGCGAGAATATCGTGTAGTTGTAAAACAACCAGTAGAAAAATATATGTACATTACAGGCACACACTACTTTGAATTTGAAGTAAGATCATTCACTGTCGCATAATCCGTGATTTTTTTTTTAATTTTAACGTACATATCTCGATAAGAATACATATATTATGTATGTAACTCTTAAAACCTTCGAATAATCTTTGCATTTTTTTATGATCGTAAGTAGTAGGTACCTGCATTTTTAGAAAAATAGACATTTAAATGTCAAACCATCTTTATTATCTAATTTCAGTGGCCTGACTCAAAAACAGGAAATACATACATATACATATCTACAGGCAATTTATTAATTGTGAAAGAATTCTTGTCTGGTACATGCTTTTGGTAGCAATAACGGCCGAAGGAGTAAAATTTAAAAGTTAGGCTTTTTCTTAAAGAAAAGAAACTCCTGTGGTTACGGCCCTGCAGTTATATACCATTTACTGATGCTGAGGCTGTGTCTGCCTATCTTTATTAATAAGAAATCAAACGCCACACAAAGTTATGAATACTACTTCATAAATAAATTCCAGCAGATTCGTGTCTTTATTTTATGAGCCCGTATATAGCTTCTCAGTTTGGACGTCATCTACACATCTATCAACGTTCTATGGTCAATTGGTGCAAACAGGTTCTTTAAAATGTGTGTTTTCATGCACATGGAACGTAACCGTCATGTCATATAGCCAGCCAGTCAATTTGGAAGCCTAGAACGCTGGATGCAATAGATATTGAACACATAAAATGTGTGGGTTTTTGATTTGAATAGAGAACATCTTCCTTCCGGTTCTCACTGCATACACCTACACTACTACACAAATAAAGCAACGATATAAGTGAGATTATTATGCATAGATTAACGGTGTTTATTTTGTTATTTTATGAAGAATGCTCGTAAGTTGTTGGAGTTTGATAACTTAATACTTTTTAAAGAACTGTGTTGATAGGGGACGCGTGTTGTAAAGATATCGTTTAAAAGTGGTCAATACACACAACTTGAAGCTTTTTCTGATGAGAAAAACTTTGCGTTAATAATATGATTCCAGTCTTTGAGCTTTTCATTCGACCATTTGAAGTTTTTTTGTATTTTTGAATCTGTTACCGAACACACTTAAGCGGCTATATGACTTAAGTTTGATGGTAATAAAAGAGGTACTTCAATAATAGCTTTATGTTATAGTTCGCTGATGATTTGTTTTCTTTATACGCAGCCATACTTTGGAGCCACAGAAAAAATGTAGATATGGATGAATTTACACGTTCAGCAAACACTATGAACTTACAGACTATAGAGATAGACTATATATGGATGTCATAATGCCACAATTAGCAAGAAATAATAAAAAAAAATCTTTCCCCAATTCAATTCGATAAGCGCATAGGTAGATACACCTCGTTACGTTTTGTAATATGCTTTAAATGTGTTATATGTACATATATAGCCATTATATAACTTAATATCAGCCTTCAATATTTTAATTAAATAATGATAAAAAGTAGGTAGTTTAGTACATCTTTGAAAAAGAAAGAACTGTTTTTTATTTGTTTTAAAAGCAGTATACATAGGTACTTACTGAAGAACTATAATGTCTCAACTAATTCGCAAAGTGAAATTTTAATTATCATACACAACACACATACAATATTATATACATACATATGTATGCTTTTTAGCATTGTTAATACTTATTACAATTAAGTCAGTTTATTTTTCAACACAAATTTTTCTCTACAAACGGCAATTTCTTTACTGCCTTTTTGGTTATAATTTTCTATGGTTTTCTTAGCAAAAGGCATTTTTGATGGTGTATATGGTCGAATTTTTGTGTAAGTCTGCAGTAAATTGAAAAGGCTCACGATGATGGTGTTGGTGTGTGATGTGTTATGATTTTGTTACATTTAATTTTAACTGGCATATTTCAGGAATCCATTCGCTTTTCTATAATACATATATGTATGTAAGTACATAACATAGTACATACTATGCAATTAATTCTTCTTGCTGGCCTCACTATGTATCACAAGTTGCAAACTACATCACAGACTTGCAGTCGACGTCGGTCGTCGTCGTCGTTGTCCGGTCCGGTGTGCCAGTTAAAAAGCAAGCCAACAACACAGTTTTCTATTTCGTAACACCTATTCACGCTAAATGCAACCTCATAACTCAGCTCAAAACGTTGGCTACACTTTAAAGTTGACCTGCAATTCAATGCCGGTTTGGCATGACTTGGCGTGGATGCGGTCGCGACTTCCATTCGAAATTCGAATAAGCCAAATAGGTATAAATCTATTTATGATCTTGTAGCGAAAAGTATTGAAAAATTGTGTTCATTTTCAAAATGCTAATTCAAATAACCAAAGTTTATAGCCAACACAGGTTTCTATTTCGTTTATCTTAATCAGTTTATATATTGCATCATGAATTAATATCGTAATGGGAAAACTCTTGAGAGAGGGAATGTTGAAGGAGTAATTGCGCGCGCCGCCGCGCGCCGTTTCTATACAAACCTCTTCATCAGATTCAAACTCCGAAGGAACCGGTGCAACTTTTGCATAGCTTTCAGGCCTTTCATGAAGGAGGCGCAACTTCATATACCTATACGTACATATATTAATTGGGCGTTTTAAATCAATCTACCTATTCGGATGCGAAATCGTTGCACGATTTTTGGAACGTTTTCTGCTTAAATTTTCATTCTTTTTCATTTGAAAAGAACGTTAGGCCTGATCTGCTTCTTTTTAACTTTTTTTTTGTGAGAGACGATTTATCAACATACTTTGTTTTCCAAAAATGTCTAGGTATAAGATCCTGAAATCAGTTATTTTATGTCGTTTGTCGTATTGGCTATATTATTATATTAATGCAATTTGAAAACAAAGTATGAACTTTCTTCATCTCATATATATACATATGTATGTATGTATATTTGTACATATTTTGCAATTTTTTTTTTTGTATTATATTGGATCGGAACACAAAATTACAGAAAAAATAACCAGCGAGCCAAATTCGCGCAGCTACCTACATGAATGCTTATACGAAGAACCTATCTTGAATAAGATCAGTTCGATGCATTGCATAACATTTTAATGCGAGGTAAAAATAAATATAAAATCTTGAGCGCAGATTTAAAGGGTCAACTCAAAGGAACGGCAAACAGGTACAGAGAAAAGCCTGTGGGAATGAACGGTTCTGTTTCAGCCATTAACCTCACTTTATAGATTACCTACAGATGTATGTATGTATGTATAATATTCTTCGCATCCATCCTAAGTGGGTACAAGCACAGGGTTCCTTTGGTTTTGGTTGTATCAGCTAGTATCCTACTCAAAGACCTGGTTCGATGCAAGGCTTGAAGATATAGCCTTCATTCGCGAAGATATACGAGTTGTTATATGTTATGCGTTTTTAATTATGATTGCATTCAAACAAGAAAATGCAAGAACCATGCATACCAACATAAAACTGGTATTTTGTCTGCACAACGCGCATGTACCCATACACTCATCATATTCCACATCCATGCGCGTACTAAAAAGGGGCAAAGCTGAACAAAACACACCCTTGAAAAACCAGCTAAAAATGTCACCAGTTTTTGTACTGTAATGTTCTTCTCTTATGCAGTAATTTTACAGTATGTACCTACAGTTGAATATCTCAAAAATCTGATCCCATGAATGATAACTCGTACATCTTAGCTGAGAAATAAAAAAAATCTGGGAAATTGCTAATTAGAAATACCCCACCACACACACACAAATTTTCTAACTACGCCAATGGCCACATCCTACATTTATATTCTTATACTTTGATCAGAAGGTGACTCATCGTCATCCTCAACCAGATATGTACATATGCATATATGATTGTATGCATACTGTGTAATATATACATTCTTTAAACCATGGCTTAGCTAGCAGTTGGTAGAGAGGTAGAGGCAGAGAATGAACTTGAGATTGAGATGATCAAAAGCATCTTCATTCTTCACCAATTCCTTTCCGTGATTTCTTTTCCTGAAACTGGTAAGAGTTTTTTATAAATCAAAGAGTATTTTGTGTGGGTCTCTTATAATGAGCAGCAATGTTGCAGCATTTTTATTATGTCTTTAGTTTTCTTTTATTTTTTTTGTTTTAATGTTAAACAATGTACAAGAACTTGATTATAAATACATATGTGATCATCAAAACTTCCCATACAATATTACAGTATTTTTATTTTTATTGCGAATAATGAATTACTTTTACGCAGAATCGTCAGGAATCGATATCACCAGATTTTCGATATGCCAGCGTTGGCAAATTGCCAAAATCATTAGGATCCCCGAATGGGTCAGCGATAACACCGCCAACAACAACCCCAGCCACGACGACATCGTCTTCGGGCAATGACAACAATAGCTTTGGAGAAATCGCTAATGCTGCAGCCGCCTCATTTGCTACACCACCACCAACTAGAAGAAGATTTTTTAATCATAAAAATTTAAGGAGTGCATTGACCGGTGGTCACAGAAGAACCGCTTCCAATGGTTGTCCAATTGATTCGTCATCAATTTTATCTGGTAAGTGAAGTGATGGTTAGAATATTTTATGCTATATATTAACCTAATTAACAGAAATAAAAGAAGGTATAGCACAATTGTATTTATATGAAAGTAATAATTTAAGAATTATAACTTAAGCCTTAAGTGCGTTATGTTTGGGAAAGTTTTGGGCCACAAGAGTTGGTTTGTAAAATTTCTAATATTTTTAAGGAGCCAGGCAAAATTCAGTTTTGTTTTGATTATTGTGGCTATCGTCAATTGGGGCACTCATATTTATTGTCGCGTTTTTATTAATAATAGCGCTTAAGTCCCCAAAAAACGCGAAGAGGTTTTATATTTTGGTATGTGCTTGGTTTTAAAGTTATACCTAATATAAAAATTGACTTTTTATTTGTCCTTTGGGCTTATAAGTACCCCTACACAAAAAAAAACTTTTTCCGATGAACTATTTCTTATTATTAAACTTAGTTTTACACGCATGCCTCATCTAGTACATCGTATATAGAATTATTTAAACATAAATGGTAATTGTGTACTATCGCTTAGTCTAAGACTTCTTTATCCATGTAACATGTTATATCATCACATAAAGGTAACAATAATAATCCTTTGGAAACATCGACGTGCTCCGATTCTGTTGTTACCCGTCGGCGCCGCAAGGCATTGAACAACAGCAACCTCAACGGGGGAAGTAGTGAAAATCGTTTGAATCGATTAAGTTTGGCCGGAACATCAATCTATGCTGGGCATCTATCGTCGTTGGTCTTTGGAAAGATCAAATCTTTATGGAATGTGAATTCGTCGACCACAAGTTCGGGTCTGAATCAGTTAGCAGGCAGGAAACTTATTCATATTTTCATTACTTCGAGTGTTTTTTTTTTTTTCTGCACTTACTTGCATGAACAATAATTATTGTACTACCTATGTACATACATTTTAAGCATGTTGTAATTTGACTTTTTTATGAATATACTTATACAATATACTACATAATACGTATGTATGCAAATTTTATTATTTTAATTTTTTTTTTAAATGAATACTAATTTATTTTTAGTTTAAATTTATATTGCAAATGTCACCACTTTTTCATTTTTTGTATGCATGTTTTATGCGGAGTTGGGTTTTTGTTGTATAATTTTTTTCTCAATCACAATTCTTATTTATTCTTATTTCATTTTCTTTCATGGGAATAGGTGGCGTTGGAGAAGGTCTCAATCTACCGACCGTTTCGAATGAAAAGCAGAATGAAGAAGAGCTCCGCACTAGACTGGGTCTCCTCTTGGATGCGGGGAAGTCAAGCAGTTCGACCAACATTAGCCCCGAATCGCAAACTCTTACTGAATCCTCGGAGTACACCGACACAAATGGACGTTTTAAATGCAAAGACTACAATAAGACATTTGGTAGTCAATTTTCAGTGGCAACAAAAGATGATGTTGGAAGCATTGCTGGAAAATTCAAAGCATTTTCTATTAACGAACGAACTGATGCATTTGACTGTCCAAAATTACGAAAAACAATGGTTAGACGATCGGCTCGGTCGCAACTTCGAAACCTTGGAGGGGTCTATAAGTCTAGCCCGGCACAAGCGGTTCAACTCGCTCTTAAGCCTCTTTTTTTCGAAGTTCCCCTTCAAGAACCTGACCCACCGTTTATTGGAAGACAGTGGCTTCTACGGGAACTGTCCAACATTCTGACAACCACAGAAACACCAGGAGTATTGATTAACGGGAATCCTGGTACAGGAAAAACCGCCTTAGTATTACAGCTTGTTGAGTATTCGTGTTTCGGCCGACGCAAGGATATACCTTACACTGAGACAGATGGAATTTACTGTCAGATTAATATTGGTCATGATAGGCTGAAGGCGCTAGCCTCCCATATTGTGGGCTATCATTTCTGCCAAGCGGACACGAATTTGACTTGCTTGGTGCCAGACTTTGTACATTCACTCGCCGCTCAATTATGTCAGGCACCGCAATTGGTTGCGTATCGGCAGTACCTGATAAATGAACCACATCTTCAGAATATACTTTGCGTAAAAGAGTGTATTGCTGATGCAGAAAGAGTAATGCGTATGGCCATCCTAGAACCATTGACTATGTTGAAGCGCTCTGGGAAAATTGCCTCTAAAACTTGTGTTATATTGATCGATGCTCTATGTGAAGCTGAATACCACCGACCCGATCATGGCCACACAATTGGAACTTTTCTTGCCAAGATGACGCAATACTTCCCTTCATGGCTAAAGGTAGTTGCCACAGTGCGAACTCAAATGCTGGAGCTCGTAAAGGGCCTCTCTTTCACTAAGATGACTCTGGATAGCTGGGCTTCAAATGATCTCCTACAAAAAGACATGCTCGACTATATAACATTCCGAGTTAACCATAGCGCAGATATACAGAACAATATTGCCGGAACCATAAAGGAACACACATCGGGACAGTTGAAATTCATTGGTCACCTGCAAGCATTAACCAAAGGCTCATTTTTATATGCAAAGCTCATTCTAGATTTAATCGAGCGAGGACAGTTGGTGATCAAATCGACCAGTTACAAAGTATTGCCAGTTTCTTTGGCACAAATATTTTTACTACATTTCAATCTCAGATTTCCAACCGGTTCAAGCTTTGAAAAAGCATCTCCGATCCTCAATGTGTGTCTTGCTGCCCTCTATCCACTGACACTCAATGCCATTTATTATACGATATGTGCCCTCAAGACCGACGAGATCATGAGTTGGGACGAGTTTTTACAACGCTTCAAACTTCTGGATGGATTCTTGGTGAAACGTATAGATAACACTTATATGTTTTTTCATCCTTCATTTAGAGAGTGGCTTATCCGAAGGGATGATGGGGAATCTTTAAAGTTTCTGTGCGATTTTAGGCTAGGTCACGCAGCCATAGCATTTCGTTTGTCAAGACTTCAGCCTCCTCTCGATCCAGAGCAGACTCTAGAGTTGGGCCATCATATTTTGAAAGCGCACATTTACCGGAATTCCAAAGGGCCACCTTCTCCGCGAGATATGCAATCATTTTGGATTGCCAGTGTTACGGACTCAATTTCGGCAGCCTTAGGTTCCTTAAGGAACGTCTACAATCCGAATATGAAGGTTTCACGGCTTCTTCTTTTAGCCGGGGCATCTCCGCACTACCAAACGGAGTTTATGGGTGATGCTACTATACTCTGCATAGCCGCACATGAGGGAATAGTTCCGATGGTAAGTTTGTTGCTTGAATTTGGAGCCGATGTTGAGAGGACGAACAGTCAGGGATGTACACCTTTAATCTTGGCCGCTATGAAAGGCCATTGTGATGTTTTACGTCTTTTGGTTGCTGCCGGCAGCAGCCTGGGGCAAACGGATACTACACAAAGATGTGCACTGGTTCATGCAGCTAGAACGGGAAGATTGAACGTTGTTAAGTATTTGCTCGCAAGCGACTGGACACCGAGAGAAAACTCCAATGATATAAATCTCGAGAAAGCTATGCAGCAGGCTTTAATAGGCGCCGCGTCGCAGGATCACACAACAATTGTTGAAGACCTATTAGAAATGGAGAATGTATACATTAACGACATTGAGCCGCTGAGTGGCGAAACAGTGCTAACAGCGGCTGCTAGGAACGGTTGTGTGAATACTGTGGCAATTTTACTATCTCGGGGATCTAAGGTAGATGGTAGAAATAAATACGGTGCCACACCGCTCTGGTTAACTGTGAAGGAGGGCCACTGGGCTATAGCAGAAAAGCTCCTTCAGAACGGAGCTCAAATTGACGAAGCTGTAATACCAAGCCAAAAAACACCCCTAATGATTGCTGCTGAAGAGGGACTTATAGGAATTCTTGAACTGCTAATCGACAGAGGTGCTTCAATAGACTCGGAAGATTCTGAGGGGTTTACAGCTCTATCTTGGGCTTGTTTGCGGGGAAGGCATACAGCAGCGAAATGTCTAATTGAAAAAGGGTGTGACAAGGAGCACGCAGATAATAATGGTCGGACGCCACTTGACCTTGCCGCCTACCAAGGCTCGGCAAGTCTGGTTCAGTACCTGCTTGACCAAGGAGCCAAAATAGAGCACATAGATATAAATGGCATGCGGCCACTAGATAGGGCCATAGCCTGTCGAAATATTCAAGTAGTTCAGGTCTTTCTTAAGCGAGGTGCTAAACTAGGTCCAACAACTTGGAGTATGGCCATGGGCAAACCAGAAATATTAGTTATCCTTTTGAATAAGCTGCTAGAAGATGGCAATGTTTTGTACAGAAAGAACCGATTCCAAGAAGCTGCTCATAGATACCAATATGCGCTGAAGAAAATTGCCAGCATTGAAACTCTGTTGGACAAAAACTCTGTCTTCACACAGCTTCGGGCCAATTTGTTGCTAAATCTATCACGATGCAAGAGAAAATTAAACGTAAGTTGAATTTTTAATATTATAAATTTTAATTTAACCAATTCTTTTAATTTTATCAATTAGGAACTTGACGAATCTACTGAATTAGCCACACAAGCTATTGACCAGAAACCAACGAGTTACGAAGGTTACTATGCAAGAGCAAAAGCTAAAATGGAACAAGGTCAACTTAATGATGCTTTGGTTGACGCAAATGAAGCTATGCAAAAAGCCGCCCAGAGCGGAGTCTTGCCAGAGGTTGTTGAAGTTTTAAGGCGGATTCAAAATGAACTTCTTGTTAGAATTAACGAAGCAACCCATGACACAGTTATTATGAACGGTTGCAGACAGACGCAGTCCCAAAACGAAATGACCGACTTATAGTTTTAATTTATTTTTTCTATGAGTTTTTTAAGTAAACAAACATAAATATATCTTCCAGGTGAAGTACTTTTCTTTCTTTAAACTATTTTTTATTTTTCTAAATCTTCTAATTTCTAAATATTATTCGGAAGAATTTTTATATGTTTAGTACCAGCATTCTACCATATTATATTTTTTTATATTTATATACTTATGTCAGTCGACACACTTTGTACATATTTATTAAGTTAAATTTAATTCGCATTTCATTAAAATTGTATTTTGTAATTGTGTATAATTAATGATTATATTGTATGTATTGTTTTATTATCTTTATTTATGTGCTCATGTATTTTTGTAAAATTATCGCAACCGCATTCGAAACCCAATTTTAATTATTAAAGCGAAACATAAAATCATTATACATAAATGTGTAAAAGCAATTCGTTGATTTTTATTTAATTTATAACCTATACAAATATCTATACATGAAACTATGATCTTATTTAAACTCTACTAGAACTAGTTGAATCAAACAATAATATACAACTCAAAATATGCAGTCAAATATCAGTGTCAAGCTCGCAAAACTACTTATTTTACGCACTGGAAATTGGACAACTTAAAAGTCCATAAAAATATTATGAATTATTCAGTCAATGAAACCTTAAATCGAAAGGTTAGTTTATTACAATCTAAGATAATACAGATATCACAAAGCAGTTGGCTTATTTAAGGCTGGGTGGTCGGCGAAAAAAAAGTTTGAACAAAACTCTTCGTAATTACACATTGCAGCCTAAAAACAAAAAAATAAGAGAATGACAGAATGAGCGAGCCGATAGCCGTATCTTCTTTATTTTTAAAAATCTTTTTTTGTGCAGCGCTATTCCTCGGGGGAATTTTTCTTGAATTTTCATATATCGCTATTCTGCTATTCACTCGAAGGAATCTGTATTTAAGTCCGATAAATCGCCAATACTACGCAGTTTTTTGATATTCACGTGAACGCATTCTTTCCATACAATCTAGATCCGCATATGAAAAATTGCGGATTTTACATTTATGGTTCGTATTGCTTGTTTGTGTTTAATAAAATGTAAGTGAAAACAATATCTAATACATAATACATACCGAAATGGTCCTTTATTTGGCCTTAAGTTTATAGTAAACATTTGATTTTCAAATAATTTGTATATTCTATACATGAATATCTATATTTATGTATATCTATCTATATCTATGCATATCTATTTCAAAATAAAAATAAATCTCCTTTACGTTTCATCTGGGAGTCCAAAAAACTTTTTTTTTTCATTTTCTAACATTTCTCCGAAGCCCTCTTTCAAAGATTTTCTTAATCCACCGCTCATAATTGGAAGAAAAGTATAATGCTATCCATTAAATAGAGCGATTAAACTTAAATTTGAAATAAAAAAAATTGTATTCAAGATTTTAAATGAAAAAGCTGCCACGTCAATGTTAAATTGGTTCAGGATAATGTATGTAGTTCACCCGACGGATAGCAGAATGGAAAGTGAATCGAATGGGTGGATTGGATATACGAGTCACTTGAATAGCAGTGTTTGGAAAAATTAAAAGGAATCTATCCTGTGGGAACCATACATTTTAAAGTGATAAAAAGTAGCATTCCATATTATAAACTGTCTGTTCTAATTGTTAGCCAAATCGGTTCAGCCGTTCTTGAGTTATAGTGTATGTTCACAAACTCATCACTGCAGTAATGATGCCCAAACGTTCACAAACACAGATTATAGCATCACTTTTCTCGTCAACTGTTCATTATTGCAAAGTTGCATAAACTGATGCGCAAAAACTAAACAATAAAGCATCACTACGACAGCGTGATTAGTCGGCATCGCATCAGCTGCATCAGCATCGCAAAAAAGCAGGACCCTACTATGTAACTCAATTCTAATTTTGATTTTGTTTCGAAACCTATTTGCGATTGCGATTCTATTTTTAAATGCTACTATGCATGAAAAAAGAATAGAGCGCCAGAAATGCCAAGCATTTTTCAACAAATTTGATTTTCGAACGATCTGCTCGCAAACACATTTGATGTCTGCTTTGTTTTGACATTAACTTTCGAGTTAGGTGGTTCCGATTATACGAAAGTACATACAAACCAAACTGGCACCACTAGAGCTGTTCGATTATCGCATATTAAAGCGTCATTAAGAGTTATAGAGTCCAGAATTTGCGAATTCGAATATTTTTATTATAGAATCGGGTTACATTTTTGGGCCGAATCACTACAGCAAAATTTGACGTTTGTGAATTTACACATAGTGAAGTTTGAACTTATCGATTTGGGACACCCAGCCTTAATCGAAAATAAAATCGAGATGTTGTCTATAGAACAAATATAAACATTTTTTTATGGACATGAGTGACATGTATTTAATTAATATTCTTTATTATAAACTTGTACAATGTACATTATTAAGGAACCAATTACAGTTGTCTTCTATTTTAAACAAACTAAATACAATTATATCATCAAAAATAGGTGGACTTCCTTCCTGTATTCGATTTCTTTGCGTTGAAATCTTTGCTAGCAACAGCTGTAATGAAAAAAATTTTAATTAAA
Organism: Scaeva pyrastri; assembly: GCA_905146935.1. NCBI lineage: Eukaryota > Metazoa > Arthropoda > Insecta > Diptera > Syrphidae > Scaeva > Scaeva pyrastri. The sequence continues at coordinate 739,286 of LR989927.1, read as the reverse complement.
AAATTGAATTTTGCACAGCATGTATGAGCAATACTAAATAAAAATTAACAATCAGAATGGATTTGTGTCATTTATAAAAGAAATGTTGGGGAATCCGAAATAAAATCATCAGAAAAAAATATTGAATGAGATTAAACAAATAGCTTTAGTTTACCTTTTGGGAATATGTACTTCTTTCGTTGGGACCAAAAAACATCGCTCGAAGGTTGTACAACTGAAAGTAGATAAAAACAACAAAAATTAAAAACATGTTTGTACTAAAAGAAAAACGTTTGAATAAGTTTGATCAGTAGACTATTTAGCGTTGGTTTAGAACAAATTCTCTTCATGGCATTTCAAAGCGAGCTGGATTTATGTGTCATCATTAAAAATGTATTACTTATGATTACAATTAAGTTTACATAGAAAAGTCTTCAACTTACATCAACTTCAATCATTACAGTCCAAGAAAAATCCTTTCATTTTGAGCGATTATAATCTGAAAGGAAATGAGAAATCTTCAACTTTTAATTCAAGGTATTTTAAAGAAACAGTGAAAGACAATTACAAACAACTTTAAGTTCATGTTTTATTAAATTTAAGAAATCTGTGGCGTGACTGCGTGTTACATCGAACATGGTTGAAATGATTCGTATAACATAGCGAAAGTCTACGTCTTCTTTTTAATCTTACAGTAGTTAAGATAAAACTGATCAAAATACAGTTTGAATTTGTCAGTTCGTCAGAAGATACTGTGTATACCTTATATTTTATGCAATGTGTTTAATTTAAAATAGTTAAAAACAATTCCATTGAACATAAAATGCAACTCATGTCCTTTAAAGTCGAATATCAATTGAGAAGAGCTTTGCGAATTATTTAAAGTAAAGTGACACGCAAATTTATTTTGAATACCTTAAATCTTAGAAAGATTAATGTAAAAACTTACGCCTGAAAAGAGTTTCCGTTAATAATCATAGTATAGTATCGTGTACACCCATCTGAAAAACAAAAAAAAAAGGATTTTTTTTAAATACATAATTGAAATAAAATAAAATTGAAAACAAGAAATGTTTTTTTTATCAGTATTTAATTTTGCGTTGGATAAAGAACAAGTTCTCTTCATGGCTTGTCAAAGCGAGCTGGGTGAGTATGTCATCATTAAAAAATAATCGTTTGCTCTATAATTTCGTAGGTTAGCTTTCCTAGCTTTAACCCATTTTTTTGAAAATTAAGTTATTACTCAGAAAAACAAACGAACATACGTAGAAATAGCGTTAAAAAGTACTTACATCAATTTCACCAATTTAAACATCTTAAGGTATGAACACTTCAGCTTTCTGTAATACAAACAAAAGGTTATATATCAGAATAATGATGATTTAAGAAATTAGTTTAAATTTAAAAATAAAAGGTTTTCTATCAGCAGTTAATTTTGCGTTGGATAAAGAACAAGTTCTCTTCATGGCTTGTCAAAGCGAGCTGGGTGAATATGTCATCATTAAAAAACAATCTTTTGCTCTATAATTTCGTAGGTTAGCTTTCCTAGCTTTAACCCATTTTTTTGAAAATATTAAGTTATTACTCAGAAAAACAAACGAACATACGTAGAAATAGCGTTAAAAAGTACTTACATCAATTTCACCAATTTAAACATCTTAAGGTATGAACACTCCAGCTTTCTGTAATACAAACAAAAGGTTATATATCAGAATAATGATGATTTAAGAAATTAGTTTAAATTTAAAAATAAAAGGTTTTCTATCAGCAGTTAATTTTGCGTTGGATAAAGAACAAGTTCTCTTCATGGCTTGTCAAAGCGAGCTGGGTGAATATGTCATCATTAAAAAACAATCGTTTGCTCTATAATTTCGTAGGTTAGCTTTCCTAGCTTTAACCCATTTTTTTGAAAATTAAGTTATTACTCAGAAAAACAAACGAACATACGTAGAAATAGCGTTAAAAAGTACTTACATCAATTTCACCAATTTAAACATCTTAAGGTATGAACACTTCAGCTTTCTGTAATACAAACAAAAGGTTATATATCAGAATAATGATGATTTAAGAAATTAGTTTAAATTTAAAAATAAAAGGTTTTCTATCAGCAGTTAATTTTGCGTTGGATAAAGAACAAGTTCTCTTCATGGCTTGTCAAAGCGAGCTGGGTGAATATGTCATCATTAAAAAACAATCGTTTGCTCTATAATTTCGTAGGTTAACTTTCCGAGCTTTAACGCATTTTTTGAAAATTAAGTTATTACTCAGAAGAACAAACGAACATACGTAGAAATAGCGTTAAAAATTACTTACTTCAATTTAATATAAAAATAAAAAAAATAATGAAACAGCATAATAACTTACCTCGACACTAATAATATTGCTTGAATTTTCCTCCCTCTTCAAAAATTCTCGATGTCCAAGCTGAAAAAACAACAGCAGAGTTAACTGATTGCTTATTGAACATTCAAATCTATTGTCTACGTGAAAAATTGTCAGAATGGATTTTGTGTCATTTATTAATCAAATGATGGGGAATCCGAATAAAAAATCATCACAATTAAATAAATCGAAAAAGCTTGAAATATAAAATAATCTTACATTTGAAATTTGTAAAAATCCAGAATAAGTTTGTGAAGTTATCTTTGGTTTGTTTAGCTATAGCTGTAAAAATTCGCTCCACAACAATAAAAACAGGTTAATTGTTGTTTTTTTTTCTGAAATTGAATCCAGTTGAAAATGAAGTTAATTTTCCTTCTAATAAATTGTTAAATGTATATAAAATTGTATCTTTATTGGAAACTTAAAACTCCACAAAAAAATTGAATAACTACAAATTAATTTAAATGAAAATCAATTAGTTTTTCATGTAATATTTAATTCGTTGATATCTTTTTTTTATATATAAATGGTATCAGTAGTTTTAAGTTTCGTTTTATTAAAAGCTTAAGCTTCTATAAATAAAAAAAATGAATACATTTTGCATATAGAGAAAAGAAACTCACCTTGGAATATAGTAGAAATGCGTTGGAAGAAAACTATCATATGGCTAAAAAAAAAAAAACAATTTTATAAGAAACAATGTAACCAATTGACTGAATTTAAAAAAGAATCATAATCAGTTCTACTATCTAAATTATGAATTGCATCATTTTTTGATTCTGCAAGAAAATTTTCATCATTTATATTTTTTAGTACGCATATGGTCGACCAAAAAGCTTCATTTAAACTTTTTTCTTGCTCAATTTTTTGGTACAGTAAGATTTTGAAATGCAAGATGTCAGTAAATGAATTTTAGTCACATATTAATATTTTTTTATTAAAAATAATTACCTTTAGTTAAGATTCGTTACGGATCCAATATTTCAAACAAAAATACCATTTTGTTTTTGTTTTTTTCTGAAACAAAAGAAAAAATTATATAAATTTGTAATTCAACTCCACCGTAGGAATAAAGGAATAAGTTTTTCTAAGTCAGATAATATAAACATCACTTCGCTCAGAGTAGCAAATAAAAAATGAAAACATCATATTCGATTTATTAACCGTTAACAAAATCTAATTATCAAAAAAAAAAAGAACAGCTCAATAACCAAATTATAAAACGGTAAAAATATATGTACATATAATGACTACTAACCGTTAAGAAAATTTTATATCGGTATTTTCATATAAAAATGTAGAATTCGGTGGTTTTACTGTTGCTGTGACACTGAAAATAAATGAAAAGATATTTGTAATAAAAGTCGGTAAAAATAAATACATAGAAATAAAAATTGTTCTATCAGATATTATTAAACATCAAATCACTCAGTAGTAGCAAATAATCAAAAATACATCATTTAATGATAAAAGTATATTTTAAAGTTCATTATTTCAACCCCTTTCCGTAATCAGTTGGGAAATCGAACAAAGAAATATGTACATGTCTCACTGAGGGCTAAATGTTAATTTAATAAAAATGGAATCGTTTTGTGGAACAAGAGTGGAGAAACACTTAATTGTATAAAAACATATGTCTTAAATCTCCTCATTGAAATTCATAGGTAATGTCTTAATTTTTTTATCAAAATTTCTAAATTATAATTCATGTTTTTAAATAATATTTTTCAAAAGACTGTCATACCGCTAGTGTGCGCTAAAATCTTGCTCGAAAAAATATTCTTTTTATTCTGGTCCAAAAAACTTGGACCGTCATCAACTTACGGAGCGCTAGCTTAGAAACTTACATATTTTATTTGTTATATACATATGTATGTTCTATTATTTAACATTTTATATTAATTTAATATTATTATTTTTTTTTTCAAAAATACTGTGTACTCTGAGTAATTTTGTACCCAACTTTCATGACTGAAGTAAATACATGTACAAATATAAAAACTATTTATTCGATTTTCATTACATAGGAAAAACAGACTTGAAATAGAACAGTTCTTAAAATAATACAAAACCAAGTTTGCTTACCTTCAAATCAGTTATTTATTCATAGGCCAATATTTCTGAAATACATCAAACAAATTAATTTCATATAAAATATAAAACATAAAAAATATAAGGTAGATACCTCAGAAATGTAAATTTAACATCAAGTTGACTCAGAGTAGCAAATAATATGAAACATCAGTTAGGTATGAGGTACGGCTAGAATGGGTTATTATGTAAGATACATATGTATGTGAATTTTCTTAGGCAACAGAATAGTAATTATAAATCGAAATTCTGTCCAAGTTTTTACTGTGGAAAATGTGTATGTTAAATGTTCTTCCAGTAGTAGTACAAATTTTTACATTTTTTATCATGCATGGTTTTATTTTTTTCTTGTGCAAATTAAGAAACAAAAATTCAGTCACTTTCTAGTCGAAAATTTATAAATATTCTTTTTGTTGACATTATATGAAAGATTAAATATTACTTAATGATTAGGATGTACTCACTTACATAATAACTCATTAGCACTAATTTCTCAAAAATGTACCAGAAACAATTTGTCCTTAAAGCGCTCTATTTTGCTGCATGACTACCCCTTAATAGATTACCTACTTACATATGTATGTACATAAAATAAATACAATTTTAACTTACCTTTAACGAAGTTAATTCCATTTATCTCAGAATGTTAAACCATGTCACTCGTCCTTAAAAAAAAATACATAGGAATTGATTACAAAACTGATAAATGTAGGCATGAAAAAATTAGAGCATGCAAAATTTCTGTCAGACATTCATTTTAGCATCAAAGTACTCAGCGACGAAAAATAAGATAAACATCACTTGAAAAGGATATGGTTACGGTTGATATATTGCAACAGTGTTCCACTTACCTAAGATAAAATTTCCAATTCCGTCAAAAATGAAAACTCCTTGTCCTTATCTGCATATACGTATATTGATCGTTTATTGAACCTAGAACCTAAAAGGAGGAAAAACCAAGCAAAAAACACCAAGAAACCCATTCTTAAAATCAACAACCCTTTGAATAAAAACCTCGGTAATGATCTCTTCGCTTTGACCGAAAACAACAGATGTTCATGTTTCGCATCATTTATTTTTGTAAAAAATAATTTTTAATAAAATTAAACCGACTGTTGCACTGGTGGTTCGTAGCCTTCTGGTCTCTCAACAACAGCGCCTTCAGATACAACACCCTCGGTGCCCTTGCCACCGCCGTCACCATGCAACTCCAAGAGCCGCGACAAGTCGAAACGGGGCTTCTTCAATACCTTGACTTTACGGATGTACACGTCGTGTAGAGGATAGATAACCTGACACAATTTCTCAATGTCCTTGGCAATGGAATCGGGAGTGAGTTTGCTAACTACGCCCTTCAAGTCTGAACCTCCGACATCACGCTGAATTATTTCAACCATCTTGTTGCGGATCTTTCGGACTTGGGACTGTTGGGCGTAGCAAGTCTTGCGCTGGGACAGTGGATCCTTGGCAGTAAATCCAATGCAGAATACACGCAGCAAGTATCCATCAGTGGTCTTCACGTCCACATTGGCCTCGATCAGTGTTTGCCATTTCTTGACCATTGACCTGAAGAATAAATTACGTTAGAGATCCTACCTATCAAGTTCAGAGGCAAGAAGCACATGTGCACAACTTCCATTTTGAATTTATTCTATCTACATTCTATTTCCATTCACAAATTTTACTTAGGATCACTCACCTGAATTTGTCTGTGGTCAAATCCATACCATGGAAATTGGTAAGAACATTACGTTCTTGGACATCCTCAGCGATCAACCTGAATTTACGGAAAGAACGCTCGGCGTCGCCATCCTTTTGCAAATCGGCTAAGGAAACCTCGAACACGCGACCCTTCAAACCTTCGGAAGCGATTTTTGTTCCTTGAGTACGATTTACCAATGTTTTACCGATTTGACGGGTTGTGAACATATTTGGAGCTTTAACATCGTACCAATCTTTTCTTGAAAAAGGATCAATCACCTTCTTTTTACCACCTTTCTTGCCACCTTTGGACAGACCCTTATTTTTACCGACCGCCATCTTAACAGTTCACAAGGAAAAAGAGCGATACACGTTGCTGCTGTCAAACAGGCGGAAATTGGGAAAAGAGCTCACTGAACTGATTACTGAGCACATTTGGGAGGTGTCTGGAAATAGCAAACAAATCAATAAAGTGAGCAAATAATTAATACCCTGTTTATATTTCGTCTTCCTTTTTCCTTTAGCAGTATCGGCTTTGAAGTTTGAACACATTAACACAGTAACATCGACATCGACATCAAAGCTACCTAAACCCTAAAATTGATGTTGCTGTGCAAATGCCGCCAACCTTAGGGCGACATTTTTCAGTTTTATCAACACAAGAAAATCAAAATATGACAGCCGATTTTTTTTATTTCATTAATTAATTTTCGTGTAAACAATTGAAGAGCTGCTTTTTGTACGATAGAAGACGTAAATCATACAAAAACATTGACTCCAAACAAAAAGCGTTTTTCTTTTGTAGCTCTGAATAGAGCATTTAGCAAAGGTGAGCACGTCAAGTATGCTCTGAGCAGAGTTTGATCAGAGCTCTCCGTTTCCGATATATTTATGTCTCTGTCATACCACATGAAAAAAGTGAATTATCCGTGCTCATCATTTTACTCCATTCGCTCGGTCATTTTATTTAGAGCTCATAGAGCGCGCTCCGAGCTAGCTCCGATTGAAAAAAAAAAAGAAACACAACCTGAGCGCTCTCATGTGGCTGAGCACTGAACTAAAAAAAAACAGATCTTTTTTGACAGCTCAGTTCTCTGCTCTGATCCTTTGTATGTAAAATGGAATAGTACAATCATGGAAAGGAACACACCACGCGACCTCTGACCAACATCTTCGGAAGGTATATTTATCCATATTTAAGAGATGTGACAGTAAGAAAATAAGAGAAAATTGAAAAAACAAAAAAATAATTTGAGAGTAATGTCAACGCAAAAAATCTTAAACGTATATATAGAGTTAAAAGGGAGAGAGGGATTAAAAAAATAACAATAAAGCAAAAAAAACGTAAAAGATGAGGAAGAATAACAAAATCATTGCCCAATGAGAAATAATGTAAATAATTTTCAAAAGGTACATTAAATTAGGTGTTTCAACTTTTTTTATGCAAAATACTCTTAATAGATAAAATAATTTTGAGAACTTCATTAGAAATTCAAAATAGGTAATCGCATATAAAGACGTAATACAATAAGAAACAAGTTTAAATCAAATTTGTAGAGCATTTATTGAAGCTTTAGTGTTGTAATAAATAATTGTCAAACAAACAAAAAGAGGTATTAGATGTTCATTTTTAATGTTTAAACAAAATTAAATTCAAATTTAAATGTTTAAACAATTCTTGAAAACAAAAAGGTTTTTTTTTACATGAAAGTAGGTATTAAAACACATACATAAACTTGGAATTTTATTTCATTAAACATGAAAACAATGTGAACTTTTTCATAGTTCACTTGAACCAAAAAACTTTACTTGTAAGTGAAAAATTTTAATTTCGGTTGCGATGTTGCTATTTTTTCATTAAATTAAGATTTTTGCTTCAACAAAATATTATATTAATGAATATTCCTTTGTAATATTAAAACATTATTTTTGTCTCCAATTTGTTTTGTTTTATTATACCTATTTCTTATAACTTAAATATCAAGTAGCAACATCTACTTACAAACCTACTTTTACGTACCCACCTACTCCCTTTCGAACATATACCTTCGAGGTATATGTTGCGGAACAAAATAAAATAAAGCAAACAATCGCGTTCGTTTTAATATTTTACTTACAATTTTGTAGTATAAATTCCGCAATGATTTTTATCGGACAACTTCTGAACAAAATCAACGCATAGCTGTCAAAAATTGTTGCTTAATCGCATTGAACCGCTGAGCAAAGGAATGCGATGTATTTTGTCGGAAGATTTGTGCGATATGATTATCGGAACGGATACCTCGATAGAAAATTTTCCGATTTCAAACAGACAAAAATAAACGTCAATTTTGTTTTTATGTTTACGTTTTGTTTGCCTTCTTTTTATGGCGGGAAACAACCAACCCTGTCACACACCCTATTTCTTACAGGCCGACTCCACAGGACATAATTTATGTCATGCGGTCCGATCATGACATGAAATCTCCAATGGAGTCGCGATATCTCATCTTATGACATGATGTCAGCGATCTATGTCAGCGGTTTTGTCTTGATATAGATGTCTGACATGAATTTGACAGATGTTTTGTTTTTGTTGCTTTTTTGTGTGCAGCTGACATTTCATCTCATAATTTTTTGATTCTCATGCCGGCAGGTTTTGTTTGGAGCCAAAACAATTTTTTTCGAGTACGAAATAAAAAAAAAATGTCAACTTTTTTAATAACCCAGAGGAGATAAAGGTAAAAAAACAAAATTTATTCATAAAATGAATTTCTAATTTTTCATAACATAAACAAACAATGCAAAATACGATATTCTCAAAAAAGCTTGACGAAGAAGTATCTACTATTGGACGTTTGCCAGAGATACTTCCAAATCAGAGTCTTTTGCATGAATGAAATGTCAAGACATAAACTGCCCAGCAAAGAGAGAAGACATTTCACAGATATAGATGTCAGAGATTTTGTTGGCGATACAGATATCTAGTGGAGTCGGCCTGTTAAGACAAATTAAGACTGAAAATAAAATACTCCTTTCATTCGCACATTAGTTTTTTTATATGAAGTTTAGCTCTTTTCGTTCTTTTAAAGTGAGAAGTTTCTGTTCAACTAGCGCCCCCAGTGAAACCTCCTCTGTAACACAAAATTGTGTTCCATAAGATTAGTATAGATTTTATATACCTACAATGTCTGAACTTAAAAAGAAAAACGCCTAAAATAAAAAAGATATGATTGACGGCAAAATAATTTTTGTATATATGTTCCTCAAGTACATACATACATATGTACATAGCTTTTTATGTAATTCCTCAACGCTGAAAAATCAGAAAAGTCTTCATTGAAAAGTGCGCATTAAATACATACATGCGCTGTGTTATACCGGATATACATACATATATGTACAATTTTTATAACTACCATTTCAAACTTTAATAGGTATCAATTTCTATAAATTATATTTTAAATTTTAATATTTTAAGACTTTTAGCAAATAGTTCAATAGTAAACAATTTAAAATAAAGTATTTAGAAGCTTTTGAAAAAAAACATGTAGACGCTAAATGGTATATTAAAAATTGTATTATGGTTTTTTTAAAGGCATACATATATTGCGTTAAATAAATAGCATTGAAATATCAAAACGTTTTTAAGTAACAGGTTTTGTTTAGAGCTTCATTGAAAAAATAAAAGGTTAATTCACAACATTGGTTGATCTTTTTCGTCCATTCTATCCAATAGCTTATTGAATTTTAAACTTTAAGCTTCTATATTATATTGTGTATCTACTTTTATTTATATACATATCTATGTATGTAATATATTGCGTATAGTACAAAGAAACGTATATGCATTATGTTTTAAAAAAACAAAAAGCCAAATAAAATACTCAATGAAATTCAAGCCCAGCTCTAGGCAGAGTAATAATTGTCCACTGCATGGAAATCTTCTTTCCTATCCTTTTTTATAACTTACGCTGGCATGTGGTCGGGAAGATCATAAAAAAGTGTAATCATAACCCCTTGAGTTCCAGTAAATTATAAAAAAAAAAATCGCAATGAAAAACACAAATCCTGATCATGGCATATGTAACTATGTACTTTTAAAACTGTCACCATATTCATACTACTACTTCATACAGGTTTTTACACACTGCCCTTAATTCGTTAACAAAAAAACCAAAAAAAAACTGAATTTTAATGTTTCCAGAGCAATTTAATCGAAAATTAATATTGTTGTACTTTTCCTGAAGGTTTATTACCAATATTAACAAAATATATTAAATATTCAGAATATCTTTTCAAACAATAGGAAATAAAAAAAAATAATTATTATTTACACACACTAAACAGTTTACTTATTATTTACTCAGATATCAACCCACTTTTCAATATCAGCATCATTTGAAATCATTTTGGTTTTTTTGAATATTTGACTGATAAAATCTTTACATTTATCCTTGTCTGAAAATAAAAAATACAAAATAGAATCTATGCTATATATATTAGGTATGCTTACCTAATTGTTTAGAATAAACCAAATGAGATATCTTTTTAGCAAGTGCCTTAAACACATCCTTATTCGCGATACTAATTTTATAGTAAGGATTTAAGCACTTAACAACATGATCGCCAACAGAAGCTTTGAATTTCTTCATTGTCTCAAAATCTTGCTTGGAGAGCTGGGTACTTTTTCTCTCTTTATGACTCGTTGTTGAATCTTTTTGTTTCATTGCACCATTCCTATCAATTCTTGATGGTATATCGGTGCTACTTTTTGAATTATCATAATGTGAAGCTTTCGTTTCAACATTCATTTGTGATTCACTTAGTCGGCTGGTACTCGCATTTTGTGCTTCCAGACTAGTGCTAGCCTTGCACATTTTTGTAAGTTCTTCACTTAATGTTTGTGTTATTTTTTGTTTTTTAATGATGGGCTCATTGTCGTTATTAACGTCCGGCGATAGAACACGTTTAGTATTTGTTTGTTTTTCCGTTAAGGAGCTTGTTTTCGAAGTGGGTGTTTCAGATTCATGTTTATTGTTCTCATGTGCGGAGAAATTTTCAATTGTTATGAATTCTGAAAACATGGGAGTTATTGCATTTTTTTCAGGTTTAACATAATCGTCTTCAAGTGTGGTTTCATTTTTATTACTATTGCTATGCGAAATCCTTTTTTGGGCCTTAAAAAGAGCTGATGCCTTTACAAAGGTAGGCTGTATGCTTTTATCTATCTCTTCTTCCTTGTCTTCAATTTCTTTTTTGATAAGATCTGATGCTTTAATAAAGCTAGTAGTCACATTAAGCTTTTCTTTTAATTCTTCGCTTTTTCCTTCTTTTATTTCCTTTTGAAATGGTATACGATCGCTTGTCGATGTCTTGGATTTACCTTCAAAAAATGAACTGATTTCGGTTTGTTTGCATGGATCCTTTTTATAACTAGATTTCTTATTCAATTTTGACTTAGACGCGGCCATTGCTCGCTTAACTTCATCGGATACTGAATCTTGTAGGTCTTTCAATTTTTGTTCATAGTACTCGACGGATCCACCGTGTTTATTAGTTTTTTTTGGGACGTAATCCTTCATAGCTGGGAAAATTCGGAGTTCTAGTGTGCATTTTCGAATCGCAGACATCTATAATATAAGATAACAAAAGTTACATTATAAACTTTTAAGTGTGTTTATAACACAACTCAAAACAAAACTTTTTCTATAATCTTTGAGCCATACATGGTTCAAAACAGAGTGATTTTTGTAACAAAATTTTTGTATTTTATGTACTTTTATCTCACCTCCTTAGCCACACTGTGCCGATATATATTGACAACCTTATTCGTAGTAAAGCATTGGTATTCTATTTCTTTTGCTATTTCCTCAAAATCTCTGTACTTTAAGTCGTGAGTAGGCCTTTCGGCAGCAAGGGCACACTTTTCAACATTTGCCTTCAAAACTTCAATCAGAGTAGTCAGATAGTTCTCGCGCAAGCTGTTTTTTAATCCAGCTACTTTGGTTTCTGTAGCTTGCGCTTGTTTAACTCGAGATATTTGTGCATCAGGTTCATTTTCTAACAAGGTTGCAGCGCTGATTGCTTTGCGGATTTCAAATTGTTTTCGTATGAAATCCTTTGCTTCTATTTTGGCTTTTTTATTGAGGGACTCTCTACTGTCACTATTATCATCATCATCGAAATCTGCAAAAGTTCTGCCTCCACACCCAGCTAAACTAAATCTACCACCTGTTTAAAAAAAAAATTAGTAAATTAATTGAAATCAAAGTTTTTTCCTCAATACCTTCATAGAGGTCTGTAGTGTCCCGCAAACTTATTTCTGATTTGAATTCTGAATTAATAGAGAGCCTGTGAAAAAACTCTAAGGCCTTTTCAATATTTTTTGGATTTTTACAAACGTCACACTGATCAATACATTTTGGCGGTGGGTCTCCAAAGTAATCGGAAAAAAGTTTATGTCTGCAACGAATAGATTCGCAGTACTTGACCATTTCATCAAAGTTTTTTACAGCTCGAAGTGCTGTTGCATTTTCGGCGTTTTTGCTTCGATTTACATCATTCTGCAGAAGAAACGTTATAGACTTAACATCTTCTGTACCATAATACAACCGACAGTACGATTGTTTCCCATCTCGACCAGCCCTACCAGATTCTTGGTAGTAGGCAGCTACGTTCTGCGGAATATCCCAATGAACGACGAATCGAACCGTCGACTTATCCACTCCCATTCCAAAGCTGTTTGTTGCACATATAATAGTGTATTTACCAGACATCCAATCTTCTTGTGTTTGTGTGCGTTCGGAAGTTTTAAGTCCAGCATGATACGCTACTGCCTTTACTTTCTGTTTAGATATTCCATGGGCCACGCGCTCGGCTGCTTCTCGAGTTCTACAGTAAATGATTCCACAGCCTCGTTTTGAGGCAGGCAAATTTTTATCGTCTTCGCTCAGACAATGCAGAGCAAATTTTGCCAAATGAGCAAAATCATCTTCAATAGAGTTTTTAAAAACTATGTCGTAGAATAAATTGACTCTAAAGCACGGTGTTTTGAACGTCGTCACAGGACACTTCAATTTCAACTGGGTGATTATGTCATTGACTACATGTTTGGAAGCAGTTGCAGTCAAAGCGATCCAAGGAATATGTAAATACTTTTGCCGTAGGAAACCTAGCTTAAGGTAGTCAGGACGAAAGTCATGTCCCCACTGACTAACACAATGAGCTTCATCTACGGCTACAAAAGCGAGTTTGTCATACTTAATCAAGTGACTGAGTAGAGATTGGAAGGATTCTGTAGCTGCTTGCTCGGGAGTTATGTACAAAAAACGTGTGTTTGGGCTGATGCTTTTCAAATCATTTATAACACGGTCACGATCTTTTGTAGACATTTTTGAATTAATCGATTCGGCTGAAATTTTGAGTTTACCAAGATGATCGATCTGATCCTTAATAAGAGCAAGCAAAGGGGAAAACACCAATGTAATCTTTTTAGCCAGAAGCCCTGGAAGTTGGAAACAAAGTGATTTTCCGGAACCAGTCGGCATTGAGACATAAATATCTCGATTCGCTAAACAATTGAAAATTATTATTTAACAATAACATTTATGTAAACATCTTCAATTACTGTTAATAGCGCATTTGACAGCTTTTTCTTGTAGTTCATTTTTGAATTTGGAATATCCGAAAAATTTTTGAAGGCCAGTATATATTTCTTCTTCGGTCAAATCACACATTTTTTACAAAAAAATCAAATTTTAGGTAAGAAAGGAATTTTAACAACGCTTTTGAGTTTTGACATTTAAATAATAAATTTAATAGGGAAGTGCTGCCAGTCTGAAATTCGGCATTTGTTTTGGTTGTTTATGGCGGTCCGATGAACACACAAGGTGTAAGGATTAAACACAATGAACTGTTAATGCGTTCAGAGCTTTAAGTATGTAAACAATATAAAGTGCTCGTTAGATGTGGATTTAATACAAGTACCCATCATAGAAATTACAACTAGGATTTTCAACATTAAAAGATTTTTGACAGTGCTCACGTTAGAAATAAAGAGGTCGAGACAAGCGAAACAAGAAATGAAAAGCTAATATGCCTTAGAAGGTCATATTATTTTTAAGAAATATTAGCTTCACCTTCACGTCAATTGTCGATTTCAATTCATTGTTTTTGGAGTGTCCTTACTTTGTGTGATTTAGTGAAAAATAATCTTAGATAGAAATTTCCAACCTATACACTTTTTTTCGAATTGCATGTGAAGAATATATAAAATTGGATATAAATGCATTTCATGACAAAAATAAAAAAGTATGATTATTACAACGGTAAAACTGCAGGTGACCACCTCTTAAAAAATGTTTTTAAATTTTTCGTTGGTCTATTTTAAATCTATTTATGCTATTGAGTAGAGGAAATTGTTTTTTTATTCAAAAACATAGGCATGTGAATTGAAGGGTTAATGATTCTTTTCAATGATGATAGCTAGCTATAACTGGTCCTTAATAGTATTATTCAAATTTGCCACATTAGTGTGGTAACACCGGCGATGTTTGTTTTCCATATCGTTTTGTTTCAAATGTCAAAATAATCGGTCTAATTTTTTTCCCTGCAAGAAGAAAGAACAAGATGTCTCATGTAGTCATGTCTCATATCTCTCTCTCCTTTTTCTTTTTCCAACAAATCAAAATGAAAAAGCCTGTGCCTGTGCCTGATGTTGAAGCTGATGGTAGTTTAATTTAGTTATTTAGTTGAAAATTCTGGAGACGTGCGCCGGGACGTCTATCGGGTCTGCTTGTCGTTTCCTTTATATTGTTTACAAAACATTTTTCTTTTGTTTCATACCTCCAGTTGTTATTTACTTTGCTATTTGACCATAAATACTAAATAAAAAAAATCGTCGCCAATATGAACACAATAATGTTCATTAACTCGAATTCGTTTATAATAAATTTAGATTGGGTTCTCATTTTTTTTGTTTAAGCTGTGCCTTGGGATAAAAGTCAATAAATTATTATAGAGATAAGAAAAATAAGCATTGCGGTACAATAAAGCAATCAAATAAAAATAAAACCTCAAAGTACCCGTGTTGGAATATAGGTAGAGTAGAAAAATAGTTATTATACCCATCTACAGTATTATTTTAATATAAGTCTTACAATACAAAGACAAAGTACACGAAAAAATGGCCATAGTGTTAAGAACCTTGTTCAATGACAAATCCCATCACCGGCTCAGATCGGTAATGAATAGAATTTTGCAAGTTTTATTTCTCTTTTGCCTCTCGGCACTGGTGGGTGGAGATGATTCATATGCGACTGCCGTCCCAAGTCTTCAGCAAAGTAATGTGATGTCTTTAGCGGCGGTGCCGTCTGCTAAGCCTCTTGTCGGCTCTATTTTGGACTTTAGCCCCAACTGCTCAACTGTAACGCACATATTTGAAGGTCGTGGGATAATTTTGGCGGAAATACCACAAAAACCAAGCAATGGTAAGTGTCATATTACAAGTTTCTTACAACCAGTTTTATTTGTTTTAATACTTCCGATATTCTGGAAGATTATTTTGTATGTGGGTACATACATTTATGTATATAAAATGTGAGCACAAAAAAAGCAGTTAGATAAAAAACTACACAAATAACTTTCACCCCTCTTCGCCTTGAAACACATGCTGCAATCAAAATTCCCATCCTATACATAATACATTCACCACCACCAAGAAAACAAAGCAAGTAAAAAAGGACTAGCAAAACGAAAAGAATTTTCATAAAAATGCCGTGCTTCCACTACCAATTCACCCCCCAACCACCACTTGCCTCTTTCCAGAGCCAGACGATTCCATTCGAAAAAAAAAAACAGAAATGAACCAAAAGAAAAAATTCTTCTTTTGCTTCTTTGATTTGATTTTACCTTGCGTGATACCTCTTGCTCCGGTTCGACTTCTTTGTGCCTCTCTCCATTTTAAAAGTTTAAGGATGTGGAAGCGAGAAAGAATGATATGGGGCAAGATGCAAGAAGGGTAAACACCTCGTCGTTAACTCTTCAGTCTTAACTCAACTAAACTAAGCTCATCCACTTTTAAAATTGCGCCTACCTTTTGCAGTTTCAATAAAATGTGAAGCATCGGCTTTGATTTTTTAGCAGCCAATGTAAACTCTTACTAAGTAGTTACGTAGTTTTCTCCATGGTGTCCCCACGGCATTCCTGCACTTCTTCTACACTACAAGTAATAAACGTGGATGTGGTCAGTCTCTTGGTTGGTACTTTTCCTGTCTGCAGGTTGGATTGCCCACACATATTCTATCCCAATTTATACTACGACAACGATGATGGCGATGACGGTAATGGTGATAGTGACTGCCACGCTCACTAGAGGAGAACGGAGCATAGTTTAAAGGCATCCTTCCTTAGACGATATAAATATAATAATATACTTATACTGCTATGGTGAACTGCGTTGCGTGGACAGTTTAATTGTGTTGGTGTTTGATTTGATAGACAATCAAGAATTTAATACCAAACCACCTTCGACTTAAAACTACGAAACGAACTGCTTAAGTGCTCACAAGCAAACTTATCTACCTGTTCTATTGATGAATGAAGAGGAAGCTAAGATAGGGAACCGCTGATCAGAATCGATTGCTTTATCGTTGCATTTTCTTTTTATGTGTGAATACTTACATAAAGGTAAAGATAAGAAAAAATAACGAAACCATGATATAGGACCAAATCGAGTTCAAAAGAATGTTAGAATGTTAGAATTTGCAAAAATGGTTGTTATCACTCCATTTAACGTAAGCTTAAATTATAATAATTTTAATTGTCACTACTTATGTATTCGTATAAATTAGAGAATTGTCTTCATTAGACATTATTATCATGTTATAAGATATTTACTTAATTAGAATGAATTTATTTATGTAATTGGTACTCTAATAATGATTTTAATAATCTTTTAAATATAAAAAATTAGAAATTACTTTGGTATACACATTTTCCATCATTGTTTTATTTAATTGGAACACCTTTTCACAAAGTTTCAATCTAATGTAATATTGTATAAATGGTTTTCGTTTTCTAATTTGTACGCCTGATGTAGCAAAAAACAGACAAACAAAAAACAGATATGAAAATAAGTTTATTAATTGAATTTGCTTTATGTTTTGCTTTTGTAATTTGTTTACGGATTCCAAAACTTAGAAAATAACCCAATTACTTTGCTTGTCAATCATAAATAGGTACTTATAAAGAATACCTCAAAACCCACTTGACATCTGTTTTAAATGTCTACCTGTCTATTGAAATATTTATATTATATTTACAATATTTTTTTTAATCCAAGAATTTCGTTTAGATTTTGTTCAAAGTAACTGCTGTTCTAGAATTTTATTTTTTAAATAAACTAGCTTTTGCCGATGAATCAAAAATGTTTATCTAACTACCTTACCCAAATTTGTATATTTTTAAATGATTGTGTGGGTTATTTAAAGTGCTTACTTGAATTTTTTGCTCGGTAGCTGAGGCTACGTTTTTATAAACTATGACTATACGATTGAACTGACATACAAACAAGTATTCCAACTGAATAAAAACCGAACTTTTATCTCTAGCGGCTGATGTTTATATGGTATTAATAAGCGCCACTTGAGATGCTTGGTTTAATAAGTGACTGACTTGAGACAAGAAAAAATAAGAAAAATAAAAAGAATTCTTAAATGAGTTCAGTTTAATTTCTGACGAATTAAAATTAATTGTTTGTTTCAGTTAAAAGGGGAAGATATCTACCTACCGCACTTTCATCTTTTGTTGAAATGTTTGTTGTTTTATTATTTGAACTGATTTTGTTCACAATTTCTACTAAAAACTGCAATATTCCAAATAAAAGTCGTTCTCGTCAGATGACCAGTTTTATGGACAAGAGAGGAGAGAAGAAAAAAGGTAAAATTATTTTTCCCCAGGTATTTCCATTTTTTTTCTGTATGCGGGACTCAAGAGGATAACCAACAAAAAAGAAAACAAGTGAAATCAAAATCAAGTAAAAAGTGGCGATAAAGAAATCTAAAAAGGAAGCCGCCATATAGTTGTGGCACGGTAGAGTCGTTAGGATCACACGAAAACCTTGCTCAGTCTTGATTTGGTAAATTGCTATTGATGAGATGCGTATCTTTTACCTGGATTCTTTCCCTTCTTCATCTTTTACCACCTTCATGTGTGTACTTGATTTTTTTGTTAATCATTTTTTGGATTAATCTCCATTTTCTTTCTTCGATTCAGACAAAAAACGATCCCAAGTCATACGAGTATTTAAGCGTTCTACTTGATCTTCGAGTGTGGGATTTCCTGAATGAACTTCGATAAATACCGCAATGCCACCTAAAAATTTCTTAATTTCTTCGAAAGAGATTCCATTCCCTCTGCAGGTTGAACAAAAAGGAACAAAAATAAAAACAGGTATTGATAGGACTACACAAGTGTATCGAATGCGTCTTAAAGTACGACTAAATACATTCTTTGGGAAGTCAGTTAAAGGATCATGCACTCCACAGCTCAATACACTTAATATGAAACAAAGTAAGGTAATTTTTCCTACACAAAAATTTTCATTTTGTTGTTACCGATTATGAGTAAGAGATTTCTCAATGTTATTTAATTGTTATTATTCGCATTGTATTTGTTGCTTTTCCCTATTTTCGTTTCTTTGTTGTTCGAATTTTATTGTTTGTTTTATTATATTTTATTGTTGTGTGCTCCTTGGTTTAAGATCGAGATAGCAGGGCGCAACAGCTAACAGCCGGAAATGTACCGAAATAGAGAAATGTAAGATAAAAAAGATAGCAATAATGTTATAATTGAACTGAAAAAGTAGCATCTTGTGCAGGATTTAAATTTCTGTAGGCGTCCTAGCCTAGTAAGGGACTCTCGGAAAAAAAGACTTTCCACATGATTATTTAAATGTATGTAATTATCTAAAGGATATTTGAATCCAGCCACTTACATTCGATTTATATTGTTCAACACAAATAAGTAGTGTTTCCCGACTGAGAGCATTATATTGAAGTGCGCAAAAATGTACCTGGCTTCTGCTTTGTGCGAACCAATTTAGAAGACCCTTTCCGTAAATTATTTCGCTGAGGAAATAATTAGCAATTTCTAAATTAGATGACATAACTTCTTTTATAAAAGAAAATAATTTATGGTTGTTAACTGCTGTATTGTAATACACAGAGGTTTTCATTTAAGACCACACAGGCTTAAGTGGTCCATTTAAATTCAGAGGAGAAGAGATAAAATGAAGAGAGATACATAATACGTGAATTTAAAATGCATCGCAGTTTGTAGAAGAGTATTCGAGCGATAGCGATATTAAAACATATCTTTTTTATTTTTACTTACTGGTAATAGACAATTATATATGTAACACGTTAAATGCATATAAATAATTCTAACATGCCAAACCAAGGCAAAAATTAACAGCCTCCTAGGTCCACTGTACATACCATATTTTGAATATTATGAGGTTTTAGGTTGCCCGCTGTAAGGGGGCGGTCGGGGTAAGTAAGAGTAATAGGTCTGACTTACTCCGACCGCCCCGCAGAGGTTTTTAATAAATAAGGGTATACTCTGATATAATTTAATAATTTAAAAATTTTGAAAATATTTTTTATGTTTTGTTGGGAGGGAACCAAAAGGAGATTTTTAAGATTGTTGTTTAAAAGTTTATTACAAATTTCATTGATTTTCGGGCAGTCTGTAGTTAAATGGTTGATGGTGAGCTTTATATTGAGTTGGCGATGGTGGTAAATGGGTGGGGGGTCTTTATTAATTAAGTGAAAATTCAATGGCTATGCAGCTTATTTTTCAAATACTATTCAATTTAATCAAATATTTGTTAACAAATAATTTTTGGTCTCCACCCACATTTTATAAACACCCGTTATCTATCTTAATTTTTGAATACACATGTATTTTAAAAAGTCTCTTCGACTGAATTTGGGCTATCAGAACTGTTCATTTCAAAAACCATGATAAAATATGAATCATTGAATCCGTTTTTTGTAAAATTTGGTCTTCAAATTTAGTGTCGAATAATTAATTAATCTGCACTTGGCATATATGTAACTAAGTAGGCATTACATGCCAAGCTTGCATCAATATGCGTAGCATATATGACTTTTAACCTGGATGTCTGGATAAATCTTTATATACACCTAGCGTCAGTTTTTAAAGCCTTGATAAAAAAACCAAAATTTCAAGACACAAAAGTTATTGTTCAACAAATTGCTACATTAAATAAGCTTCTCTGAGTTTGCATACATCACATAGTCAATTGTTAACATGCCGTGCATTTGCAATTATTTGTATCAACAAAATTTTTCTTTCTGCGTATTTGTATTTATTCAGTCTCTTATCGCATCGCATGCCATTGCCATGAAGTACGTACTAGAGAATGTTCAAATGTATGCAGATAGAATTTTTTGTTTCTTATTTTTTTCTACAAAGCATTAATATACACAACTTGGTGATATGCGTAGATATATGTAGATGTTGGATTAAGAAGGATGTCGAATTGCTTTGAAAAGCATCCTTGTGCGTCGTTATTCGTTATACCTACCTGCATAACCATTCCCATAATTATCATTTCATTCTTTTATCTTTGTAAAAATGTCTCCGATATTATGTTCTCTGTAAGCGGAGCTAAACTGATATGGTTCTTAGTCATCGCATCGTTGATGGGTGGCGCTGCGAACAAAGCAAACATGTTGGCACATCTTTGCTCTTCATTCTCAGTGGCATTGCATTAATACGGTTGTATGTATGTAGGTGCAAGTTAAATTTTTGTCGCCTTGTGTACAAACAGAAACAGAACCGTGTGAAAAAAATACGAATTTATTTTGTACCTATAAGTATCCCATTAATAACATAACGGTCATAGCATAACAAAACTTACATGAAAAATGTTATAGATAAAAACTTTCATGTTAAATCTCATTCAATTCTTTGATTCTTTGATTTTTATAAAAAAAATAATTTATGCTAACTTTAATTTCGTTGAAGATTTAATTATTAATCAATGAATAATCGATTTTGAAGTTATGTGCATACTTCTGTCAAAAGTAACAATTGCATTTAGATCTTTTTGTTGCAAGGAAAAATCACTAAAGACTTGTGTTGAGAGTTAAAAGAAAAGGCCTTCAAATAAAAATGCACCCGACTGTATGTCTCTATTCCCGGCATATATTTTCTTCTGCATTCAGGTTCCTGAACAATTTTTTTGTTTAGAAGGGAACAGCAGCAGGTATAGCTACTTGAGGTTCTTGTTCATCGTCAAAATATAATATACCTTATATGATGAAGCATTTTGTTTTTTAAGTCCTTTACATTTAATGCTGTAGGGTATATACACCTTTTGCCCAAACATGTGGAAAAGGTAAGAAATAAAAGTGCTTCTTTATGCTTTTTCATATTAGAAGAAACGAATACGTGCACACTTATTCATATCAAGTATTTCGTCGTCATTTTTTTTATTTATATTTATTCCGTTTTCAATGAAGTAGGTAAATAGTTATGCATTTTTGTACATTTGTGTGAACAATTTTATCATCTTACGTTGAGGAGTTTGCCGAAGGTTAAAGATATATTTTTTCACTGAGCAGGTCATGAAAGCTGTTCTACTGTCCATTCATAAAGAATTCTGTTTATCTTATTCTTCTTTTAAATACCTACCTACATAAAGACAAGTTCCGCATTCGCATGTTTTGCTATTTAAAAAAAAAAATATTTAGCTCATGCAAATATTAAAACAACATTTTTGTATACATTTATACCTAGTTGTTGGATTTAAAAAAAATAGTTGTTTATTTACAACCACGATAAAAAAGTACTAACTTTTATATCGATAACGTTCATCACCTTATATAAAATTATAATATACATGAATCCCTTTTACCTGGCACACCAAGGAATTACAAGATTTTTGTAATGCCATAAATAAATTATGAAAAATTTTAGTAAAGAATCGGAAGGATTTAACTTATAAGATGTGAACACCATTGAATAAGTACATATATTTACTGTCGGTGTTTTGGCTTAATAAAACGTTGATTAATTTATTATTGATAGGGGATTTTAGACAACCTCTTAACCACCCAAGATGACTTGAATATGCCACGGACCTTTGACCTCGTTTCCAAATGTAAACGTTTCGCTTAACGAGATCACTCTTCGTCCGATCCACTTATTTTACACACCGTTGATGATCGTTTGCAATTTTCTAATTGATCTATGTATGTATGTATATACATATGTACATATGTATATGCCACCCTGATGCTGAAATTGATTTTCATCGTTCTGTTCCTTATATAACCCCCAGTTTCACAGTGGGCGTTTAAACTTCAGTTCAGCTAAACAGTAAACGGCGTACTGTACGACAGATTACTATCGGTTAACTTGAACTGCGAAATAAACTGAGTTCACAGTTTAAACATAACTGTGAAACCGAATAAATTCTTGAACTAAATGTGGAGTTTAAACTTCCATCACTGTGAAACTGGGGGTAGATAACTATGGTTTAATCTTGAATGCATTCTCTGTCAGGCGATCTTAAATTTAAATTGCATGCTCTCTTCCATCAGAAAAAACCTTTATTCCAAAAATCATTGATAAAATTTTAAAAAAATACTATGGCAATAAATAAAAACTTCTCGTTTATTCTATTCTTGCTTTTTTTAATTACGTTATAAGCTAAAGCATTTTTAAAATGCAGATAATATTTTATGTGAACCTTTTTTGAAACTATTTTCCTATTGTTATTTTTTTTGATAGTCTTCGTCGAATACGTACTTACGAGAAAAGCACTGTATTATTCTAAATCCTTTTCAATTTTCGCAATCTGACCTGGGGAATAATTAGGTACTTAACTCATAGCCCAAATATTTAATCATATTATACATAATATTCTATGTAAATTGTACATACATACATATGTACATATACATATGTTTGCGTACCTAAAAATAATATGTGCTAGACGATGTGAACATGCCCTTTTATTACTCGAACAAAGCAGTAAAATAAAACCCTTTTAAGTGGCATTAATTCTTATTTTATTCCGCTGATAAAAGGGTCAACATCCAATCAAACCACACATTTCGCAAACTTCGTAAGCCTGATTCCGTTTCGTTATGAAAATTTATTATGTTGAAGTGTTTTCCGATATTTTTTTTTTCGGAATCATCATCAATATCAATACCACACTGACAGATGATATCTAGTACCCCTTAGTAGCCTTTATCAAGGCATTGTATGTAGTAGAAAAATTAAATAATGATGCTCCCAATCAATTGAATCTCTAGTGTTATTATTTTTGCTCGCGGCGAATGCATTTGTAGGTACTTCAAAACTGCTACAGTGTGGCAACCTTTGCAGAAGAGTTGGATAAAACACTAAAACCAAATTGTTCAAAATATAATATTTATTAAAAAGCACCTCTGTTTTCTATATTGAAATTGTCAGTTAAAAATTTAGTAGTGATTTTTTTTCAAAAGTACCTTTTTCGAAATAACTTAGATATACTATAGGCAATGACTCATATTTTTATAGCTGTGTTTTATTCACTGCTGGGTAGCTAGCTCAGCAAAATTTCCCTCGGCAAACAACAACAATTTCATTGCTGGCGAAAAAGAATCCAGCAAAAATAATGACATGTGCTGGCGATATTATATACGTACATACATTTGCAAAGTGAGTTTGATCGTTTTATTCACTTGAATGCCGCACTAGCTAAACAGCAGTGAATAAAACACAACTTAATTAATCTCATCTCTCATGTTTTATCTGTATTGCTCTACTGTACTTCGTAAGATTTCGTCACTCGCAGACTCGCTCTGTGTGGGTTCTGTGCTATGCCAAGTGGACTTTAAGTAGTGTTAATTAACACTTAAGAAGATTTTAATTGCTGGGTGCCTCTACTTGAATAGGAATTCTGTTTGATAAAACTATGTACCTCTCGGAGTAGTATCTTAAAATGGTGTTCCAATAAATTTATAAAAATATTTTAAAGAAACGAAAATAAAGTTCAATTTTTTTCACTTCATAAAATGGTTGAATTATGTTTACAATGATTTCACATTCATAATATTAAGAAAAGAAAAGAAACATAGTATGTGCGAAATTGTTTAAGAAAATTAAAAACTGTTCCATTGACAAAAAAGACGAAGAAAACATTTCGATCAATTGCATAATGGGGCCACGGTGATTCGAATACAAAAGCTGAATTCAAACTACCAAGACCAACTTACCTGTCCAAGCGATAACCACGACCACCATCGAAATTCATGAATCGACTCGTTTCATCAAAAATATTTAATCAAGTAATTTACCCGTCTCCTGTCCCACGACAAATAGTCGCCGAGTTGCCGCTAGCGAGCGAGTGTGTGAAAACCTGACTAACTAACCTGACTAACAGGGCGTTATTCGTATACATGTGCGCATCATCTTGGTTAGGTTGAGACTCTTAAAACACACGCATAGTGTACCTACTCATTTCTATACCCACGATGAAGTCAACTTCCACTCGTCCACCTAACCCAAAATCTATAATATTGTATGCCATATACTAGTGTGGTGCTCGACTCAGAGCGCTGCGCTCCGCAGAAACCAACATCACCACGACAACCAAACCAAGGCAGTAGGATGGTATGAGGCGATGAAGATCATCATCTGAACGGTGGGCACCACAAAGATAAAGACGATAACACTTCTAGTTAAAGAACACGTTTTGCTGTGGTAGCATGCATGGGAAACGGCATTGTCAAGCAAAAGGACTTGGCAAAAAAATTGTGTATGCAGAGGTGACTCGCATCAAAGGAATGTTGAGCATTTTTGTACTCCGCTTTATTTGTCTGTTTTGATTTTGATTTTTTAGTAGGTACTTTTCTACTTTTCACTGCATGAATCTATTTCAGGACTGTAGTACTTAATTATGTTTTATGGATGTGTTAAAAGTTTTTCTAAAAGGTATTAGGATGCATACATAATACATATGTATATGTTTATGTACCTTACCTACTATTTTCGTGGAAAATATTATTTTAGTTTGTTTTGAAAAAAACATATTTTTTTTGATAAATAATAAATTTATTTATTACTAGCGGGCCCGGCGAACTTCGTCTCGCTCCGATTTATAGCACAAATCCAAGCTGTGGAAAAATATTTTGTTGCCTTTTCTATTTTCCGTGCATTTTTTTTTATAGATTCTACATAGATGGCCCGGTGTGCTTCGTATCACTTATCCAAAAGATATTAAAACTTTCCCTTCGCTAAAATGGGTGATTCTATTACCAACTCTTATGTACAGCATTGTTATTTTTCAGACCTAAAAATCTGATCTTTAAAATTCTATTCTATTTTTAAAAAAATACATGGTCTTGGCTTTAAATAGCTGTGCATTTCCTGTTTGCAAAAAAGTGGATCGAGCGGCAGGACAGCCGAATTTCATGTCGTAGTTGTTGTAACATTAAGTTCCATTATTCTGAACGTTAAACAAAAACTGAAGATTGCTTCAATTTTTTTTAGGATGGAGAAAGTTTTCCAGTTTTAAATACAACCCGATAAGTTTAAATAAATAATAAAGTTACTTGAGACTATAATACATCGTAAACTATTTTGTTTAAATTTTAAAAACTGAAGTAAGTATTTATTTTTTAATACAAAATCAAAAAAATAAATTAAAATTAAAGTAAAGGTAGGTGACAGAAGGGTGAACATTAAGGGTTGCATAAATTGTGTAATGACACATTATAAAAAAATAAAAAATAATTGTCAAAAAAAAAAAATGTTAGTGGTGGACAACCCTCATCACCTCACCACATAGGGGTATGAAAAATAGATAGTAGCCGATTCTCAGACCTACTAAATATGCATATAAAATTTCATGTGAATCGGTCGAGCCGTTTCGGAGTAGTTTGGGAACAAACTGCAAAAAGTTCTACCAATAATTGGTAAATATTTCTTAAGTCTGATAATTTTTTTTGTTAGTAAAATTCTTATTAATCAACACCAAAATTAAATCGATTATTATCAAGACAAATTAATTACACATTTTTTTACAAAAAAAAAATCGCAAGTTAATTCTTGTATGTTTTGTTTGAAGACTGCAAGGGAACGAAACACTTGGTATCTTTCGTTTGATTGGCGATATAGTTACACTTACACTGATAGTGATAGTTACACTTACACTATTTATAACTCAAGAACAGCTGAACCGATTTGGCTTAAATTTTGAACAGAGATTTTATAAATAAAAAGACTTTTGACTAAACCCAACAAATATTTTTAATATGTTGTGCTTTTCTATTATTATCTATCTATACGTACGATGCCGGGACTAGCCGCTAGTTATTATTATTTACTAAACTATGTATGTATGTATATCTTATGTACATAACATAATTATGTAAGTGTACAGGGCAATAATTTAAAGCTAATATAGCTACCAGGGCTTCTAGCTTGGTTAATCATTGAATGCATTTGCAAACCAAAATTTTATAAAGAACCCATATATTATAGGTTATCAGGTCATTTTCGTTGGTTAGTGATCTTTAACTAGATTCATTTACAAAACAGTAATTAATATACATATTTACTATTTGTTTTGTTCAACACATTTTAAATTAGACTTGTATAGTTGAATTTTAAAAGCGAAGCCGTGCAGTAAATTACAATTATTATCTATATATTTAGAGAACACTACTACCAATAAATATTTTTTAATCAAAAACAGAAATGTATTTTTATATACATAATATTATTTGAATATCTAAATGGGAGTTATATAAACCTACAGCTTGGCATCTTATATAAAAAAAAAATATTTATTTGGAAACAGTTTTAATCGACACTTTACCCACTGTAAAGCAAAACATTGGATATATCATAAACATATAATAAATGCAAAATGTGTCATAGCTCGTATTATGAAAGTTATCACCTGAACAATATCAAAATGCATTAATTTCAGTCACTCGACTGGATAAGTCCATCAGTGTAGAAAATATGTAAGTACACATTCGCTTTTTCAAATAAAAGTGTGGTGGTCATTGATTCTTGCAAATTGTAACATTTTTTATTTACTAAAAATTATTAAGCTCAAAAATAAAATAAAAAATGTCTTCAACCAATTATTAATTAGTCAAACAAATAGGGTGTGATTTAATCAAATTGTAAGTTAAGAATACATTACCTTTTCCGTGTTAAATCTGTATAATACAAAAAAAACTACAAAGAATGCATAATGAATTAATTAACGTCTATTAGCTGCAGTGATGAGAATCTCTACATTCTAATTTCAATCACCTAAACCAGTCACTTCCAACCATCTTTTCTTTTCTTCCTCCTTCGCTTAAATCGAAGCAAAACGAATAGATTTAAATAATAATTTTAATTCGATCAAGATAGCTTAATTTTGAGTATTATGATAATTAGGAAAATGCAATATAAGAGCATACACTTTTTTTGAAATCTTCATTGTACATATAATGTTGCGTACTTACAATATGTTATTAGTTATTAATATGCAGATTAATGTTAAGTTGCTAGAATGCATCAAATTATCGGAGAATACGGTGTGACATGGTTTGTGTTGTTTTAATAAAAAATTTATGGTATTTGTATATGGATTCATTTTTATTTAAAAAAAAACATGGCTCACCTAAGATGGCTAAAAATTGTTATACGATGGGCCAACATTTTTCTATGATTTTGCCACACTTGGGAGGGTTATAAGTCCATATACAACATATACAGGATGCATCTTATATATTATAGGGAGGAAAGATTTGATTGCTTGTTTGAATTGAATAGGTTCCAAAACTTTTGACCGATTTGAAAAATTCTTTTTCCGTTAGGAAGCTAAACTACCCTCGGCTAATGATTTTGAACTACATATGTAAGGAAATTCATTGTGAAATTTTGAAAATGTCCGTTAATTGTAAAATTCATTATTACGCTTTGCATCCATTTTGGGTGAAGAAATTTAATAGATAAATAATAGAATGCGTGCTGCGATCAATGCCAATACTATGTACAATTTGACAGGTGTCCTTTTCGCAATGCCAGTCGTCGGAACTCTGTGAATTAATCTTAAATCTCCCTATTTTTCTAACTCTCTACTTTATTGATGTGATTATTTGTCTGGAGAAATATCAAAATCATAGATTAGTTACGCGTAACTTATTAAAATTGGTAATACTCACGAAACTTACCAACACTGGTTGGTATCCAATCCTGGAGAATTAAGAACACGCAGTAGAACGGCAAAAGATGATCAAAGTTGGTTGCACATGTTTTACACAGCACTGTTTGTATCTAGGTTTTATTATCACTCTTGAGTTTATGTTATGGCGTTAAATTGGGCGAGACGAAGTTCGCCAGGTCAGCTAGTTTGTAAATAATTTTTAGAATTTATGTACATGCATACATATGTATGTATTAAATTTTGGGGTAAGTAATTTTTTTGTGCACTAACAAATGAAATATGAGGAAATCGTTAGTTCGGAATGTTTTTTAATGAAAAAAAATCTGAACATTTTTGTTTTGTTAAGTAAGAGTACAGTTAGTGTTGTGTTTAAGTCAACCGTTTAATTTTTGTTTTAAACACAAATAAAGTTTGCTCAACCAGCTGCATTGGACTACACCGAGCAGAACAGTACAGCTTTTTAGTGTTCAATGAGCACATTTCTGCACTGGCTTAGCGTTTAATGTGTTAAAGGTAGTTCTGAATATTAAGAACTAGTGTAAAGTTCATAATATCCTGCACTACCTTTTGAGCTAGTGCAAGATTGGGGAAAACTGTCAAAATCAACAGATGTCAATATTCTATACTACTCAAAACAAAATAGAGCCCACTAAATTTTATGGCTTTTAAAATTCTTGGCATTGTTTTTTCATTGTTATTATAATTTAGATTAGTACTAAGAAATTAAGTACTAATATTTAATACGGATTTTTTTATTCAGATTACATAAAAAAAACATTTTGAATAAACCCTTTTATGTTTTGAGTAGATTAGATCAGACATATGACGTTTCTGCTTGGATTTACTCTGACAGTTTTCATAAACTTGCAATGCACTACACTACTCTACAGTCTCCACTAGTAATTTTGTGGTTGAAGAGCTATAAACACTCACGTACTTGAATGCATTGTTTTATCAAAAATTCAAAGCAATCGTTCTAGAACTTTCTGAGATTAGCGATCATGAACAAACGTACATTTACATTTTTTATTAATATAGAAGATGTACATATAGTACATATATGAAGATGCATATCTACCTATTATACGTAATATCATTCCCCGTTTCGGAGACGGTTAGTTAAAATGACATTTTGTTTTCAAACTTAAGCAAATGTTTTTTTTTTTTTAATGACCGAGACGACCTACGGACCGGACGTGAGGACAAACACAACACGTCGCACATGCATACGAGTATAAATTTGACAGTTGGATTCTTACTGATCCAATAATGAACTTTTCTTTTAAATTAGTAACTAGAGAACTAAGATCTGAGAACCAGAAGCATATATCAAATAAATAAATTTAACATGTACATACATATGTACATACATATATAATTGAGCATAATGTTAAGATTGAAAGTATTCATACAGTGAGGCCAGTTTTTATTCGTTGAAAGCAAACAGTTTTAAGTTTCCAAAAACTTTAGTTGTGTAAACTGTATACATTTATCAAAGAGATTTTCTATGGGACTCATTAGATTTATTTTTCCTTCTCCTGTGTTCTTCTGAATTAACAAACATTTTTCACTTGTAAGTACAGATCTGTTTTAATACTTTAAATACGATACGATACCTTCGCCTTCATTGTATAAATGTTTTTCTTGCGACATTGTTGGGTCTGCGTAGCATAGGTCGGTCGGTGCGACCTTTTAATCGAAAATAGGATGTGAGTGTGTTGTTTACTCATCTGTGGATTGTATATGATACCTTTTATTATATTCGGTCTTAGATTTTGAGGCGTATAAACCTCATACATTTCTTTTCCTCAATTGTCTGGTTCTATAAAATTTAGTTTATCTATTTTATATTGTTTTTTTTTTTCACTCGTATCTCATCTAGTCATCTAGACTCTTTAGTATAGAGTTTCGACAATGGGCGTTCTCAAGAGAAATACAGAAATATCAATATGAGTTTAGCGATTGTCTTTGAGCTACTTCTATTGCTGTTTGTGCTGCGACATGCACTTCCTATTACTGGGATGAGGCCACATATTTTTCAACCGATTTTCGGTCCGATACCTGTTGGAATTTGTTTAACCCGGAAAATTTTACTACATGAGAGTAGGTACATATTTTCTTAAAACAAAGTGATACAATTATAGGGTTAATTAGAAAAGACCGTTGGAATTTCCCTACATTAATGAATGAGCTACCTAAAAAGGATTTAAAAAAGTGCGTCACTAGGATGAGGCCATTGCGAATATTTCGTTGTAGAAGTTCACATCAGCAATTTTTTTGAAAATTTTGGTTGCAATATTTAAGAACGTTTTACAAATAACTCTTTTTATTAAATTTCAATTACAAATGGGTTCCGGAAAGACGTTGACAGGGGCAGAAAGAGGACAAATCGATGCTTTCAAGGAAATGGGACTCTCAAGCCGAGAATTAGCAAGGAAGCTGAATAGAAGTAAGACAGTTGTAAACAACTATCTTGCTGATCCTCAAAACTATGGAAAAAAACAAAAAGGACGCACAGCCCAAGCAACAACATCCCGAGAAAAGCGGTTAATTTTACGTATTGCTTCAAATTCTACTCAATCAGCTACTAAAATAAGGTCCAAAATCGGAGTATCAGCCAGTATTTCGACAGTCCAAAGGATAATAAGAAAAGATGGTACTATCCAGAGAAGAAAACTCAAAAAGAAACCTGTTCTAAAGCAAGTACACAAGGAGCTGCGAATGAACTTTGCAACAGAACATGTCTCTTGGTGCAGTCAATGGAAACGCGTTGTCTTTTCGGATGAAAAAAAGTTTAACCTTGACGGCCCCGATGGTTACAACTTTTATTTCCATGATTTAAGAAAAGAGGAACTAATTTTGGGAAGACATCACAGCCGTACATCAGGTGTTATGGTGTGGGGAGCTATCACCTACTATGGCAAAATCGAGTTGGAATTTCTTTCTACAACAATGAACGGAAACAGCTACAATTGCTTGTTGGAACGGTCATTTCCGAAGATGAAAAATATTTTTGGACCTCTGCCTTGGATTTTCCAACAAGACAATGCCCCCATCCACACTTCCAGGGTTGTCAAAAGCTGGATTTTATCAGAAAACGTAGAGCTTTTGCCATGGCCACCCTATTCACCGGACTTAAACATAATCGAAAACGTATGGGCATGGCTATCTCGAAAAGTTTATGAAGGCGGTAGACAATTTGAAGACAAGGACTCCTTAATTGAAGCTATCCGTGATGCCTGGGACTTTATGATTCCATTCCAAACCGTCTAATAGAGGTCATATCGAAAAATGGGGACATACTCATTATTAATTGAGAAAAACTTAATAAATAAATGTTTGAAAACCAAAAACTGTTAACATTTCTTTCATTTTTTTGATATTTTATAAGATTTTTCATGTGGCCTCATCCAAGTGACGCACTTTTTCATACTGTTTTTAAGTAGCTCTTTAATTAATGTAGGAAAATTCCAACAGTCTTTTCTATTTAACCCCTTAATTTTATTACTTTTTTTAAAGAAAATATCTACCTACTCAAATGTAGTAAATTTGTATGGGTACGAAATTTCCAGCAGGTATAAAGAACGAAAATCGATTAAAAAATATGTGGCCTCATCCTAGTGATTGTCAGTGTATATCGCCATTCAGTTTAGCCCTGTTCCTGCAGTGTATGTTAAAGATACATTTTACAACAGTGTCTTCGGAATCAGAGCTGTGCATACAATTACTAAAAAACTTCCCAAGTATTTTTTTTTTTTTTTTTTGAAAATTTCAGACTCATTATTAATTTAAAGGGAATGAATGGCATATGTATGTATGTATCTGCGAGTACACGTATACATTACATATGTATGTATGTGTATGTAGATAATCACCATTAACATCACAGTTTTGAAACAAGTGTGGTTTCTCCAGCAGCGCAGCACGATAAATAATGTACTGCTTAAAGTAATGGCTCCATCAATTTAAACTGTAAAATAAGCTTCATTTAAGGCATTGGAGTTGGATGTATTTTGCAGAGTTCATAAATTAAGATGTAAACATTTCATCCAAAAATAACTTTTTTTTTTAAACACAAGGTACACTAGGAAAACAGTTCTAATGTTTGGAATGAGAAATTTTTTAGTAATCTTAAACTGGTTCATTAAACTGAATGTTTATATGAAATGTTTCTTGAACGGATGCTGTGCATAGTCTCACAATGTTTAGATTGAGAAATGCCACAGTACCTCAAGTGAAATTTGTAGGTACTAATACATTTTACGTAATTAAGAAAGAAAATGTGATAGCAACAGTACACCATATACAAGTTCTTCTGACAAAAAATCTCGTTTAGCTCCTTGAGCCTTCTCTGCAAACGCATACTCTCGTCGCGTCGTCGTCGGAGGTTAATGAATGCAAACAATCACCTTCGCCTCTGTTTTAAGAGAGCAAAGGCAGGAAAAATCGTAAAAAATGCGCCACATGCCCACATCCCAAAGGCAAGCATGATGCGCTTGCTGGAGAAAAGGGGCAAACTCACAGGGCAAACATTTCTTTACTGCGTATGTATAGATGCACTTTACAAAGTACATAAGTTTCATTCAAGATTCCCAGGGCTGGGAACACTTTACAGAGTCTTTCATGACAAAACCTTTGTTTATAGTAAACGAATGGATGAAGTTTCTACATGAGTGTTAGGTATTTGTGAATTTATGTTCCATCATCACCACTACTCAATGCGGGCGCAGTGCAGATTTTTTTGACAAAAATTAAAATAAACAGGTAAATATTTATGTATTAAGAAAGTGTAACTCTTATAGATAGTGACGGCAAATGCATCTCCTAGGAGTCACAAGAGCAGTTAACACATGACACACAAAATCGGAAACTTAAAATGGAATAGTTTTGTACAAACATTTATAATCTTCATACCTGCCTTAAAAATGGTGCACAATCATTGTTGGCTGTTGGCTCCGGTCGCTGGTCTGCCGTATTGAGCGTACTGATGAGGGAGGAGTGGTTTTTTTCTTCCCTTTTACAGCACGGATAACGGAGGAATATGAGAAGCAAAATGTGTATAACAATGTACATAAATATGTAACTCAATAAGTACACTCCAAGAAAAGAATTGCATGCCTCTGCCTTGTGAGCTGTTGCTGTGAATGCAATCGCGAGTGCATTAAGAATTCACTTACTTTTTGTGTGCCTATTTTAAAACATGAGTCTTGCTTCGTATTTTTTTTTTTTTTTTTGCCTATATTAATACTTTTGCGTTGTCTATACATAATTGGACGCATGAAATTGTATTTAGCATTTTTGAAATATAATTTCCGTTTCTCAACCCCCCTTCATGTGTGCAGGATGCAAAATTATAATGCTCCCTCGAATGTTATTTGTTTCTTCTTTGCAATCATTTAACTTAAATGTAAATGGATTTTCTCAACATCTGTCAGGGACCAACAAACCTAGAAGCAGTCACACATTTGTAATTGAATTCAAAGCGCAAGTTCAGACTGGACTGCAAAAATGTTACACCTTTTTGCTTTTTGGGAACTAAATCATGCATACCTACGCGATTTCAATATCATAAGTTTTAGCCAAAGTTAAAACCTTAAACCTTCCCTTATATTTCTATCCCTTTTGGGTTGTTCATGTTCAAGGCTATGGGTATAGGTTGATACAATATCATGATGGGTGAAATGTGTTTAACCGAGGGTAGTTTTCTTTTACAGAAGTTAGTGCTTTTAGGTGGGGTTTATTCAATTCATATAGTGTGGAAACAAAAATCAATAAAATAATGAGTAAAACAATGTATTGGTTCATGTTTGTGTACGAATATACAAATTGTACTATTTTCCACTAACTATAGGGTAAGTTTTGGATTCGTTTAAAACACCGACCCTAAGATTTTTGACCAAAATTTTTTTTAGGTATGATTTTATATGTTGGCGAAATTATATTTAACCCTCTACTGCGCACCCACTATGATCCAATGAGAAAAAAAAATTTGTTTGTTGTTTCAGTTTTTCATAAATCAATTAAGAGAATTCAATAAAAATTAATTTTTTAAGCAATGTTTTTTTTTAAGTTTATAGCTTTTGCCATATATGGGCTTGTTCAGTTAAACGTTTTTGAAAACTATAACAAAAAATATGGAATTCAGTTCACTGCTTAGGAATACTTAATTTACTTTCTGTAAAAAAAGAAAATAATTCAGCATAAGTCTCTGAAGAGGACATTTCCTCTTGAATCTCTTTGGTCCTTAAAAAAGTATCTGATTCGGTAATTTCATCATCACAATCAAGGGAAAAATATTTGTTTTTTTTTTTTTTTGCAATAGTTAACGCAGCTATTAGAAAATTAAGAAATAAATTAATTCAGACATTGAAAAACTAGTCGATTTAAAAGTTCTGTTACAGAACATGGATTAAAAAAATAAATAGGTACCTACACTTATCTACCACGGTATGTAACTTCACAAAATGTCCCGAATGATATAAAATGAGATATTTGAGGTCCCAGTTATATTTCCCCCCGAAAAATGCACTCCCAAAATCAATGTTCCTGTCCAATATTTTGATTCAATTCCTATGCTTGCTTATTCAATAAAACAATACAGTAAAGTAAAAATAAAACGGTCGAGATGATGATTCACATAAATCTATTTTAAAGCTTGTGGGTAGTTTCTATACATGAAAATTTCCAATTTGAAAAGGTGAAACCTGTAGCCAATTTATTTTTGGAAATAATTTTAATTTTTTTATTAATTTAATGTATCTGCATAATATGTACATACATATTTACATAATGTATGTATACATTAAACGGGTCATACTATTATTTCTTGTGTTCCTTTAACCTTAATTATTTCCTGTGTTCTTTTCCAATTATAAGCGAAAAGTTTGTAAGGTTATTTTTTTTTATTTACAGAAATGGTTTTAAGGTACTGTGAATCACCCTCAGTTGGAACATGTTGCACTTATAATATGGAAACAAAGATGGCCATGTCTTCCAGACTACATCTCGAGAAAAATTCCAAAGAAGAAATAAACAGACTTTCATCGGTGCTGGGTGCAAAGGCACATAAACTTAATGGTAAGTGAATCATTCGCCTATTTGTAAATGAGTTTAAATGCTTGACTATAATTTATCCCTTAGTTACTGATGTTTACATTTTACTATTTATGAATGCAAGTATACATACTTTATTACACATCTGAAAATGGTTCTAGTAAAAGGATGGCGCATAGCTTTTCCGTCTTTTAGAGTTTATAAAGACATGTTTTTTTTTTTTTGAGGAAATACATTTTTTTCAACACTTCACAAGTGTACCTAATTTTCAAATGCATACATAAATGGTAGCGCAATTATATTGGTCAGCAAACTTTTCGGTATACTCTTATAACAAATGTTTAATTTTTACCCGCCAGCTTTAATATTTAAGATTGTATTTTCATTAATTTTTTTCAGTCGTCTTATAAAGGCGGTCATATTGTTTATATTACTTCCTGTTAAAATATCGTTTTTTAAAGAGGCATTAAAGACAAATCATCATGCCAAGTTACAGCGTCGAGTAACTCCTGCAACTGATAAAACTAATTGGGTTTTGGATTGGGGTTGCAAATATTCATCTTCTTCGGCCATTTCAACAATGTTATAACATTTCACATTTGATAGGTTTCTCAAAATTCAATTTTAAAATCCGCCCTTAATGAAAAAGCCTTTAGGATTGTTGAGATTTGAGGAGGTATCTATTTACTTCGTTGATGTGATACCAATAACACATCACTTTGACCTTGGCAAGTCATTGTAGGATAAATATATAATAAATAAAATTAAAAGCAAAAAAAAAAATTATTATCGTTCGAACGGACTGCAAATCTGCAATATACAAATAGATTCTCTTCGATGCGTCAATACTGATTTGTTTTCCTTCTGTGATATAATTTTATGTATTAAGTTAAATGGTTAAAGTAAATGATTTCTATTCCTTTTTTTCATTCTAAATTATTTCAAAGAATTAAAATTAACAGAAACTTTATTTTTTTTAGATGTATTTAATCAGCTCCTCGCAGAATCAAAAAAAGAATTCCATTCTATGTTTAAGAGGACGTATGGTGTAATATACGAACAAAACGCATACGTATTTTCCGACTTATTTACGGAACTGGAAAAGTATTACTCCCGTGGAAAGGTTGATCTTGGCGAAGCAATGGATTCATTTTTTAACACACTTTATCAAAAGATGTTTACAGTTTTGAACGCACAATTTTCCTTTGATGATAAGTAAGTTGACAGAGATTCACAGATAAGTTTTATTTATTTCTTTATTAGTTTTAGCTGTTTTTTTTGTTTTTTTATTTTTTTTTTGACCTGTATGTAACTTTGTGGATCTTCAACTCAAACCACAAAAAGGATTTATGTGTTTTGCTTTGTTCGCTTCTGCGGAAAAGATCAAAGTGTGTTACAAGTAATCATAAAATAGAACAAAGAACAATATCTGTAATCTACGAGTATTAAGAGTAGTAAAAGTCGGCGAACCTGTTACATCCAACAGCTACATAGCTGTTCTTTGTTTCTCCTTTATTTCAATTTAATTTTAAAATATTAAACACAAAATTATAATGTAGAATATCACCACATACCAATATCAAATTTCTGCAGACAGAAAATAGGTATACGAGTATGGTTCTTACTACATTATGCGGTTGCAATAAACGTACTATTGTCGGAGCTAAAAAAACCACCAATGAGCGCACGTCTTCCAAGGTACAATATTGGATTTAGGTGTGAAGTAACTGGTGAATTTTGAATGATCTGTCAATTTGCTGCTGTTAACAGCCAACCACTAACTCCAACTCTAAGCTTAGTCTAGGTTCAAATGCTGAATAATGTGTTGCTCTTTGTTGCCAAATATGTAAATACAACTCAGCGAAAGCTGATACCCCGATCTTATCGCAGACTTATAAGTGCATTGCAATTGCAATTCATTCATGCAACAATTACCTGCATGGTCCCTGTCACTATAGCACTCTACCCTCGGAGATCTTATACTGGCAGTGTTTAAACTATGTATATGATTACTAGTTTATTTGCTCCACAAAGCCAAATGTGTTGACTGTAGAGGAAAAATTGAAAATTCATCTTTTACAGTTTATATAATTATAATACTTTATGAAAATGACACAATAGTAAAAGTATCCTTGAAAAGTTTTGTTTTGTTTTAATCTTTCCGGATAATTCCATCATCGATTGTGGTGTTATATTCATAATATGTGTATAAAATAGAACATTTATAGATTTAAAAGTAGTACCAAATTTGTATGGTACTACTACATGATATAATTTTAAAGAAATCAACATTTTGTTTTTGCATTTTCCACTTCTTTTGACCTTTAAAAATCACCTCTCACAATAATTTAAAGATATTCGAATTCTAACACAATAAAAAAACTAAATATGTTTTCGTGTTTCCATATAAATACAATGTAAAAGAAAAACTTTAAACGCGTTTTTCTCCAAATATTTATTTATCATTGTAACTGGTGAATAAACAAAGTTAATACAAAAAAAAAAAAATATTTTTTTGTTGACCTGTGTAATGTACCTAATATGTTACATTTGTTACATATAAGTACGTCGTCATCAGTTATCTGATTATATGATTTCTAGATGTGCTTGTTCTAATGTTTTAATCAACCAACATTAGAAGATAATTAACTATGATAACAGTACGTCTATAAATAAGAAGTCAAGTTATAGAATTCTTAAATAATTTTGTATTTAAACATGGTTAGAAATTACTCACTACAAAAAATAAGCCTTAGCCTTG
Source organism: Scaeva pyrastri (assembly GCA_905146935.1). Classification (NCBI taxonomy): domain Eukaryota; kingdom Metazoa; phylum Arthropoda; class Insecta; order Diptera; family Syrphidae; genus Scaeva; species Scaeva pyrastri. Next base: position 701,082 of record LR989927.1, on the reverse strand, counting down.
ATATTTTTAATAATTTATTGTCTTATGTTTATTTTTTTTTTTTTTTTGAAACACTTTGAAATAAGTATGAACATAATCAATAAGATCTTTTTCTTTTTAGGTATTTAGGGTGCGTTAGTGAACATATGAAAGAACTGAAACCATTTGGAGATGTGCCCGATAAACTATCCGTCCAAATAAAGAGATCGTTTGTTGCGACACGAACATATGCCCAAGCACTAATGACAGCCTCTGATGTCACGAAGAAAATGATGAATGTAAGTTAAAAATTAGTTTGATTGGAATAAAGCCCAATTTAGTTTAAAATAACAAATACAGCAGCAAAATTAATAAATATATTAATATACGAACATCTTATCAATTATAAATAGATCCGTCTTAATGCTGACTGCACGGCTGCGCTGACAAAGATGCAACATTGTGGTGCTTGTAAGGGCTACGTAGAGAAACCTTGTACGAACTACTGCGTCAATGTAATGAAAGGTTGTTTACACTATTTCCATGAATTGGATATGGAGTGGGACAACTTTGTCTCTTCAATGGAAAAAGTCTCTGAACGATTGTTGGGCTCATTTAATATTGTAATGGTTGTGGAGCCCATCAACATAAAAATCTCTGAGGCAATTATGAACTTCCAGGTAAGTCATAAATACTTTTATCAAATGAAATATGTATATACAGGTATAATATAATATTATATACATATATACATATGTACATATGTATATGTATATTGATATATTATGTTTGTTCTGATGTACCGTTTTCTTTTTCTCAAAATCAAAATCTTTTGATTTTCCTTCAATCAAGGATCAAGGGTACTGAATTGAAATAGTGTACTCTATGTTTTGCTTGTATACAGTTCTTAATAAATTGAATTAAATATGAATTTGAGCTAATGCTGGTATTGAAAATTTAGGAAAATTAAAAATTGAAAACAATAATAAAACAATTTACCAAATAAACATTGAAGACTTATGAAGCGTGATGTACATATGTATACGTATGCAACTTCATGCATGACATGCGTTTGATTAGTTTATATCTAGTTTAAGGTGAATCTAGTAGTAAAATAAACCAAAAATTTTAAGAATGGTACTCTGATTCATACCCATGCCTTGAAGTTATTTGTGAGTTATAATGTAAATAAGGTAACAATAGTAGACCATTTCAACCTTCGTCTTAACATTTATAGTCCAATCGGGCATTTACCTTCAACAAAATAAAATACCAAATTCATACAATAAATATGTTTTCGTATCCCTAAAATTAGAAATGAATTTAGTGTAGATTTATCAAAGAATATCGAATTAATCTTATGTATACAAAACACATCCGCTACGAAGGCAGAAGATTGTATTTCTCAAGTGGTTATTGTTTGTCACGTCAACTCTTTACATATGTATATATATTTTCTTTACGTGTTGTCAATTTTGTCAACAAAAGACGCTCAAAAATCTATTTCAGTTTATTTCCTTATCATTTGATAATAATTTATGTAACAAGTAAGAGCCAGATTAATGATTTAAGAAATTGACTTGATTTCTTTCTCTTATCGCGTTCACTTTATAGGAAGCAGGGCAAGACATATCAAATCAGGTATTCCAAGGCTGTGGTCGCCCTTCGTTAGGTCGAAAAAAACGTACAATAAGTCCAAAGTTTGTAGAACCAAATAGTAAAACGTCTATAAGTGATAACATGGAAACCGATACCATGGATATCGATGCTACGCTCGATAATGAAATAGTTCTTAAAGACAGTGCCCAACAACGTGTGAAACGCACTATTGAATCGGAAGATCATACTGTCTCTGATCAAGAACAAAATAATCCCCCAAAAAAAGGTGGGAGTGCTGGCAGCGGCAATGGTGGTGGAGGAAGGAAAAATAAAAAGAAGCAAGGAAACCGAAAAAATGACGATAGTGATTACGTTACCCGTGAACCAGTGTTGGATAAACTTATTAAAGAGATTAGACAAACGGTGAAGCAATCAAAAAAATTCTGGTCAAATTTACCATATCAAATATGCAACAACGAAGGCATAACTGCTTTATCAGATGAAGACAATAACTGTTGGAATGGTCATACTGTGGATAGGTTTGTTGAATTTAAAAGAAACTTTCTATTTTTTATTCAACGAGTTTTTTTATATCTAGATATATGCACTCTGTTACCACAGAACATGGATCATCTAATCCTGAGTTCCCTGGAAATCCAACTTCTACTAAACAGCAGAGTTCTGTTACTTCTCAACTGTTTTATCTTAAGACTGCAGTTAGTCATTTGAGAAATGCATATAACGGTCAAGATGTTGAATGGTCCGATCAAGGTAATACCGTTAATTAAAATATTGTTCGTTCTTTGAAATAAAAAAATATATTTTTTTAGAAGAACCTTATTTTGGAAGTGGATCAGGGTCTGGTGGAGGAATTGATGATGAAGACGATGATGATGAGGGTTCAGGACTTGGCCCTGGCTCATACCCAACATTTCATAAGCCAACTGTCGCCAGTGGCAATACTGAACATCCGTCAGTACGAGTTAATAAAATTGATAATAGTGATGACGAAGACGACGTTGGTGTTGTCGAACACACATCAGGACCTGGTCGAAACGAAGGCACATCCGAAAATGGTGGTAACCACATTAATTCTCATGAAGAGGAGGATGAAGAGGGTGATAATCATCTTAATAATGAACCAAAATTCAGCAATGCAACAAAACTGAAAAATTTACGGTGGTCAGTGCTTATGTATTTACTTATACCGTTCTTTACTGTGATTCGATTTAGGGGAAACCTACACAATTTAGATTTTCTGTGATTCTTAAATCTTCAGGAGGTCTTGTGTTTTATATTATTTTAAATATAATTTTATTATTTGACTTAAAATTAATATTCGATGTTTGCAAAAAGGGTTTATATGTGTTTGAATCGAAACTGTATTAAAAATATTTACATAAAATGTGTTTATATTTTATGCTTTGTGAGCAAAAAATAATAAGCATTTTTTCTTTATAGAGTTTGAAGATTGAAACATACTAACGATTTGCACCCTCACAACTAAATTTCTCTTAAAATGTTCATCTACATATTTATTATTTTCTCTTTCACTTTATTCAGAGTCTATCTCAAAAACAACAAGACGATGGTGATTTGTAGTCTGAAAAGAGTTCTGAAATTCTCTTGTTCCTTAATTAATTTCGATAGAATATTATTAAAATACTATATATGTATGCCAATTAAATACTTTCATATTTGGAAAAAATGTTTTCACATACTTATGTACATATGTATGTACATAGATACATAGATGTCAATTTGATTTATAACGTTTAAAAAAAAATACTATTCTAGTCCCTAGGTAACGTCAGCCGTAACGACCCCGTCGTGCACATTATTAAATGATTTTATTTTACTGGCCTCCTAACCTTAATCATAAGGTCTCCATAAAATTCTTTAAAATGGTTGCAATCTTCTGTTAAGCAAAAAACACAAGTGTCCGCATAACACCAAACAATTTTCAGCAAGTAAAAATTGCAACGATTCCAATAAATAAATATCATTTTATAGTTTCGATTCTATAACACTTTTAACTTAAAAAAAGTATTTGCAAAACTTAATTTAAAAGATTCAGAGTGCATTTATGATAACAAATGAAAACTACAGATATACGTAATTCAATGAGTAATATAATTTAACCATAATAAAAGTGAGTATGATATAAGTGCGCGAGAGAATGAACTGAATACATATTGCTGTGCGAATGGATGTTTTTTATAATTTTGTTAGAATATATAAAATAGTATTTTTTGGACATATTTACCAGAGATAGATACAAAATACAAGTGGTTGTATGGTTTCAAACAATAAAATTGTAGCACAATTTTTCTGTTGTCTTATGATCATGCAAACAGTGTTTTATACAAAAAATTATAACATACATACATGTTAAATCATATCGGAAATTGTATATGTAATTTTACATCCTTATTTAGCTACGATACACTGAACAACCCAAATCAAAAGTTTCGCAGTTTTCCCAAAGCAAACAAATATTAATTTATTTTATTGATTCGTTTGCTTTTAAAAGCAGGACAAATCATAATTACGTATCTATCCGAGAAATATACAATTTAATAAAATACTAAAATATTGTCTTAAGCTTTATGCCTAGTACGAACGTAAATGATTCAATTATGTATTTTTTATTTTCAAAAGTAGTTATACAACGCACTGTCTATAACTATTTTAACCATTATTCATTGTGTTTTAAAATTGATTTTAACTAATTTAATTTATGTTTTTGAAAACAATTAACCAAACTAGTTTGATTATATTACATAAGAATTAAAATTAACAATGAATGTGTAAGGATAACATTAACAGCAATAAGATAAAAAATTAAATATTTATCATTATTTAGAAAATTTTGTTTATATAGAAATAAATATAGATATTTCTTAGATTATAACTTTTATGTTCATCGATAAATATAGAAAGAAAATGATTGTTTTATTTTATTTTAATTTGTTTTTTTGTTTATTATTATTATGCACATGCATATTATACATTTTTGTGCGTTAAACTGCTAAATTATTATTTATGAAATAAATTGCAATTTGACTTTAATTCGTAGATCAGTGAATATGTTTAAAATTTGTTTATAATAAATGAAGGATGTGATTTAAGTTTATAAAAATTTACGATTTTTATTTGTTTATTTAAATTTTATTTAAAGCGTAAGTATGTACCATTATGTGAATGACTTTGTAAAGTGATAATATAATATTAAATATACATATGTGTTTTTTCGAAATGTTCTTGAATTTGAACTAATTTATAAGTAAGAAGTACATTTTTATTGTCGCAATATTACAGATTTTTTTAATCCGACTGACTTATTTCGAAGTTCTCATATACTCTGATTGATTTTACTATGTTATTTCACATTATATACTTATTGTATGCATATCCATGGCGTTAGGAGGGAACATGTATTGACGTACGCTTAAAAATATAGCTGGATCATAAAACCCGTCGAAGTTTCTACTGTTCCAGATAATACCTACAACATACGATCATACCCAAAACATTTGCTTTAAATTATGATGAAATATAACTCATTTGTAACGGACCATGCGTTCCATTTGTAAATGATCAGCATTATTCGTATAGGTGTTATCTATAGGGATAATAATAATAATATTTTGTTCTCTATCGTCACTCGCCTTTAATATTACGCATATATTATACAATTACCTGTTGCTTTGTTTCTAATTTCTCTGCACTTAGAGGATTTCACCCACATAAATAAAAAAATAGATATGTACGTACATTCTTGTAAATAATATATTTTTATTTTTAGACTTATTGGAGACAGGCCTTGCATTTATGTACATCTTTATGTACTTAATCTTATAGTTAAACATTTAAGTCAATTTATTATTAAAGTCTTCAGGTTATTTTGTGTTAACATATAAATAGACTATAGAAAATACCTAATAAACTATTGGAGGGTTCAAGGCAATATCTGCTAATTTATGATTCTACGGGGCGAGTTTTTAAATAAACATATACACTTATTAGTGCCATGATAGCACCTAAAATAGGTAGAACAACAGTACTAATTTTTTTTTGGATTTCCGCGTTTTCCAGTTTACGTTCTTTCTTCTGCTTCCGAGTTTCTTTGACTTTGCCTTTAAGTTGCCTCATTTTTGACTAAAAATACAGATTTTACAATAGTTTAAATTGACAGTAGCTAGCAAAATGTATATATGTATGTAACTCTAACTTACTGTTCGCCTTTTCCCTTCAAATTGTGCAGCCGCAGCGTAAAGTCAAGTTACGATGACGATGACGTGTAATTGAAGCTATCAACAAGAATTCACGAATCACCCACGATTGAGTATGAAATGAATAGTCCAGAGTGGAATACCATGGAATGAAACCAGCAACTACAAATACAAACCATAACAAAACGAATGCATGGAACCTTTATATATCCGAATTCCGAAAAAAAACATACAAAGATGGAACTCATAAACTTTAAAGAACTCATATGTTTAGTAATTTTTTATTCTTCGGAACTTCAATTCTAATCTACAATTAATATTAAGCATATATTGAGTTTTCTAGTTTCAATGTTTTGAATTCACTTATTATTATCTAACAAATCTTTTGCTTCGTTTATTTTTGCAGCCAGATAGGGGGAGCCTCCTCGATCAGGATGATTCAACAGCATTATTTTTTTATGCGCATCTTTTACCTAAAAACTCAGTCAAAAAATCACAACGCAAAAGAAAAATTACGTGCATCAAGTGCCTACCTTTCCTTTAGATGCTGTTGGACTGACACCAAGTATAAGAGAAGCTTCTCGTTTATTCATTTTAGGATCAAACCCTCCTTTATAATATTTTGAATTTGCTATTGATTCAGCATCGAATTTAGGTAGATTTTTCATAGCCTCATTGATTTTAACACTCATTGCAGGCATTCGTCGCATGAGGTGCTTTCCTGCAAAGCCTACGGCTGCTACCCCAAGACCCGCCAAAATGACTGAACTAGCCTTATATAATCAATAAGAAATTATAATTTCTGTAATGCACCACGAGTTTATTTTTTTTACCATTTTCTAGTTACTATTTTTTTATGAATTAAACTACGAGATATGATTTCCAATAAAATTTTGACTGGAAACAGCAGAGCAAAGCCAATGAGAAAATAGAAGAGCAAACAGCAAAGGCACAATATGACAATACCCAAATCCAAAAGGAAAAGCACAACCGATCGCAAAACTGAAAATAAAAAACACGAGAGAATGACATTTAACAGCTGATGGCTATGTTAATTCTGTTTCGTTTCGAATTATACCATTAAGTATGTTCAACGAGTTGCACTGGACTACAAGCAGAAAAGTGCAGCTGATTTAGGGGCCAGTTATAGCTATCATTGGTTTTCATTATCGTGTGGTATTACACGGCGCATGTTAAGCATGAATGAAGTGCGAAAGAGAAAGAAAGAAAAAATGAAACGGAAATAAATCTTTCTCGACATGCACGGACAGAATATTCCTTGCATGTTTTTGACGTTTCTCTTTCTACTTCTCCGTTGTTTTTCGAATTTGCTTTATTTCGTTTCGTTCGTTGTTTAGGAAACATCAATAATGAGGCTTTGGCTAATGAAAATAAAATAAAATAGAATGAAGCCTTAACATACGAGTTTATTATTTAATTTATTTAAGTAAATCAAAATTGTTCAAATCATTCCCTGGTCCTATTTTTGGATTTGTATTATTATTATTTTGTTCTAAATTACTAAAGCGATCACCGAAACAACACGATGAATCTAGATGCATGCGACACTTCGAACAACATAAGTGCAAACGAGAGACAAAATTCGAAAACATGAGACACAAGAAAATCGACCTGTGTCGCACGGGTAAAATTTTCCGTGCGACAATTTGAAGTTTGTCTTTGCTCTTGTTCGCTTTTTTACTGTTCTCTTTCATATGGTTTCGTTCTTCGAGAAGGAAACTTCGATGCATCTTCACATTATAAATGTTTTTTACACCAATTTGTATTCCAAAATTCATATTCTTCATCAATAAATAGAAACAAATCAAATATAAATATTTTTTTATTTGATTTCACAGAAAACTGAAATCATTTGAATTTGAAAAGTCTCATAAGCAAACCTACAAGTCAAAAAATGAAATATAAATAAAAGAGAACTGTCAAAATAGATTCATGAATCTAGTTTCATCGTGTAATAGCACTTGAGAAACAGGATAGGATAACAAAGAAGAATTCGAAGATGTCACATGCATCTAGATTCATCGTGTAATAGCAGACTAAGCGTTCACATTTGTGAAACATCATTTCTTTTTAGATTTCGGTCATGGCGGGTATACAAGTAACAACTCCCATTGTTATAAAAACAGATGAACAGGAAGAAAAACGAATGCAATAAAATAAAAGAAAAAGAATATGCTCAAAAGAATGGATAAAGACACCCAAAATATTCTTCCTTCAACTCATTCACCTCTTTATTTTTTTTTTGTTCTCTTGTTATAGATCCTTATCGAAAACTTTTTAGGAATGAAATTTCCTCCTCGTTTGACAAACGTGCCTTCACATTATCAAATATGTTTGTCAAACCACCAAAATATCAAAAAATTTTGATTTTCATCAAGCATGTTTGACAAGCCGTTTGATGTAGAGTTCACATTCTCAAATTCTAGTCAATCAAGCATGTTTGTCATACATATTTGATAATGTGAACCCCCCTAACGAATGTGAAATGAAAGATATCTGTCAAAAAATGAGTAAAGCTGCAAACTCAGAAAATGTAATAACGAGCGCATCACCGAAAGACACCCCAAAACGAAATAACCGAGAACTGTGCATTAAATACATGCGCCATGTAATACTGCACATTGAAACCAATCATTGGACTTTTTTGACAAGTTCAAGTTGGTTATAGCTATCATCGAAGAATATGTCATTAAAAATATCTATCATTGAAATAAAAAAAAAACTGTTTTTTAAACCACCTCTACTCCTTGGAAAAAAAACAAATTAAAATTCTAACAATCGCGTAAATGAAAGATTTATTTAAATTTCTTTTAAACACTACGTACGTACATCCAATGACAAATTTGACTTTCTCTATCGCTTTTAATAGCAAAATAAAATTGTCAATGATGAAAACCAATGAAAGCTATAACTGGCCCCTTAGATAAGATGAACTAGTGTACCTGAACACTAGTGCAAGGTTGGTGAAAACTGTCAAAATCAGCTGATGTCATTATTCTATACTACTCAAAACAAAATAAAAGCCCACTAAGTGTTTTGGCTCTAATAAAATTTAAAAAAAATTGTAATACAGTTTTTTGATTGTTATTATAATTTAGATTAGTAAATAAGAAACTGAGTATACGTTATTAACACGGTTTTTTACAGCTTTGAATAAAACACAAATAGTTTAATTTATTGAAAGTTGTTTTTTTTGTCCCAATTGCTTCAATTTCTAGAACAGAAGGAGTAATTACATACTTACTGAGACATTTTCTAAAGATACAACTTTTCCCTTGTCAATAAATTACTCCGAATTCATTTCTATATGTTATTTTATTTCTTATAATCGTATAAATATTATTTCAGTGTTATGTGTTTCAATGCGTTAAGGCCCAACTATAATAGGCATAAGCAAACATAAGCTTATGTCAAAAACCCAACGAAAATTCACTTATGTTTGTGAAATTACGGCGCATACCCATAATGAAATTTTGCTCACGTATCTACATGTCAAAATAATATTCGCAGCTGTGTAATTTGGTTGATTTTTTTAATCAAAGGTAACTTTATTTTTGTTTAACAAAATGGAGTTCAATACCAAATTAAATTGTTTTATTTTGATTCTTTTTTCTTTTATTAACTTATTAATTTTGTTTTAAGCAAGAACTCGTCACAACAATCACAATACACAATCGAATCAGAAACAGAATGATAAATTCACATGCACACTGTCTCTTTGTGTGCTAACCCCACAGGAGATTTTTCTCTCGAACTAAATGTGAGATATCTGATATATTTGATATCAGAAGATTTTGTCTTTTTTCTATGGGCATAGACAGAAAATACTGTCTTGACAAACATTCTGAGAGAAATTATCTCCAGTGGAGTTGGCCTGTGCGTATTTAATCAAAGCTGTCAGATTTTACTTATGCGGCGAGCGACTGGGATCGCTCTTGCTTATGTTTGCTTAAGTGATCGAAACGGAGCTGGACTCCATTATGGTCACTCGCTTTGAGTTTCTTTGTATTCGCACGTTTACTTTTGCACGCATGTGCTAGCTTATGCCTATTATAGTTGGGCCTTTAAACTGTAATAGTCCAGTTCAATAACTGGTAGCCCTGTGTTAAATCTAAGTTCAAATTTGGTCTTGATCTGAATTGTTCTCGTTCTGGTTGCAGCCGTTTTGGACGCACCTGGTACTTCGCACAGCGCACACCTCACGGCACAGCTATTGTCAAGTTCTTGTTCTTTTGGCTGGTCATTTTTATTTTAGAGCATACGTGGTTAAAAATTAATTAATAAAATACCGGCAACTGTTTTTTTCATTGAAAGAATATGTTTTGATCAAAATCCACTTCCCCCGCATCAAAAAAACAAATTATGAGTGCTTTAAGGTAAATAAAACAATTATTTCATAAAAAAAACATTGCTATTTTTTCTCGTACTTCTTACAGGAAGCTTGTTACCTGCATTTTGTTATCTGTTTTTTGCTTCACATTTTCGAATACGTCTAAAAGCTACCCAATTACCACACTTATCAATGCAAAATGGGAACAGACGCCTTTGTATCTAGAAATAGCGGAATATCTAGCCGATGAGAATTCTGCTCTCTATTGGGACTTTCTTAGAGACATCGCTGAACTAGACATTCCTCTTAAACTATTAGGTATTTTATTTGAAAAAAAAACACTGTTAATGTATAACTAAAGTACAATTTTTAGATACTGAATCAAAGCAGTACCTCACTTCAATGAATGTAGTAAAACATCTACTCGGTAGCTCTCAGATTTCCTTACTTAAACTAGCTGTATCTATGCATAGCCTAACACCTCGAATTCAATCTCATTTCCAAATTGCGAAGGAAGTACTTGTCAGAGGAGATTGCGGCACAGACAATTTTGTGACAATTAACAATGAAATTGCTTGTACCATTGATGAAATGGAAAGCAAACTTAAAATTAGTCTGTCTGAAAATGAAGAAGAAAACATGAGCTATGGCTTTGATCATGTCTATCCTGGATCAGAGAACACAACTGGCAAAGTGGTTGCCTTGTATGGTGATATCGGTTCAGATGAGTTCCGAGCATTTCACAAGGTTCTTGAAAAACAAGCAATGCAAGGCAACATTAAGTACATAAGTCGACATTTCTTGCGAATGTCACTAAGTAAAAAAGTTCGATTATCTGGATATGGTGTAGAACTGCATCTAAAATCGACTGAGTACAAAAGCCAAGATGATTCACAAAAAATTGTTGATGAGGATATGAAAATGAACGAGCCAGGAGAGACTGAAATAGAAGGATTCGATTTTAAAGCATTAAAGTAGGAATTAATTATTCTTTCCACTATTTAAAATGAAAGCTTTAGGTTAAATCTCTGTCTGAGTCTACAACTACTATTCGCATTTGGTAAAAAAAAATCGTTTCTGCCAAAACATGTTCACGTGAATAGTAAAAAGTCGCCTTTTTCATGAGATTTTATTAGATTCGCTTTCATTAAAAATGAGATAAGTATCACTGAACTTTTATTAATTATTATATTTAGAGACAAGTTTCCTCACCTTTCCATAAATCTTGATCGATTGCGAAACAACTTACTCGAAAAGAGCGAAGAAATTGCTCCATTAAAAGCATGGGAATTCCAAGATCTCGGTTTGCAAGCGGCACAGCGAGTCGCTGAAATACAAGGTGAAGAGGCGCTTCAAATACTTCAGTTTACCGCTCAGAATTTCCCAACACAAGTAAGAATTTTTACAAAATGTTTATGAATTTCCAAAAATGTTATATTATTTTAGGCAAAGAGTCTTTTGACACAAATAGTCACTGACGACCTTCGCCAAGAAATCAAACACAATACAGAAGTATTCGGTAGAACTCTTAACATTGCTCCACCAGACGGAGCTTTATTTGTCAATGGATTATTTTTCGATGCAGACACTCTTGATCTTAGTTCAGTAATGGAAACTTTTAGATCAGAAGTACGAGTCCTGGAAAGCCTCTACAGAAATAGTTTGTTATTTTGTATTCTTTTGATACATATATCATTTAATCAAGTATTTGTAGATATTGAGGGTAAAATAGCTTCTTCTTTGTTAACCTTGGACCTATCTAGTTCGTCGACAAAAGATTTTGCCATTGACATCCGAGATACTGCGATATTGTGGGTGAATGACATGGAAAACGATGTTCAATACCGTCGCTGGCCTGCAAGTGTTATGGATTTGTTGCGTCCAACATTCCCAGGAATGTTAAGAAACATAAGAAAAAACGTTTTTAATTTGGTAATGTGAACGAATGTACCATTCTTACATCTATAACCCATCTATTTAAATATCTTTTAGGTTCTAATTATTGATCCATTAGATCCTGATTGTCGCACATTAGTCAAACTAGCTGAAAGTTTTGTCATTCACCTCGCACCAATTCGTTTGGGTTTGGTATTCGATACGAGGCAGGAAACTCAGGAAACCTCTGCAGATTACTTGTCTTTGTTCTGTGCTTATAACTATGTCTCGCAGAAAAAAGACTCTCGGGCGGCTCTTAGCTTTTTAACCGATGTAAGAACTTTTTTTGAAATGTTTCTTATAATTGAAACTCATAAAATTTTTCAGATATTTGCATCAGTCAAATCAAACAAAAGAATTTCTCAGAGGGATATCCGCACTCAGATTAAATCTGCATTCGATAAATTGTCAGTTTCAGAGGTCGATGAAATTTTAACAGAAGACTCGGACTATGACTATGGTCGCAAGCTATCTGAAGAATTCGTAGAACGACTTGGATTCAAAGAAGCACCTCAAGCACTTTTAAATGGAGTTCCTATGCAAAAATCCCTTCTTAACCCAGATGAATTCGAGGAGACTATTTTAACTGAAATTATTCAGCAGACCTCGAATTTACAAAAGAGTGTTTATCGGGGTGACTTGACAGACACTGAAAATGTCATGGATTACCTAATGAACCAGCCGCATGTCATGCCACGACTCAATCAGCGAATACTCTCAAGTGAAGATGTAAAGTTTTTGGATCTAACAGGAAATGCTAACAAAGATCTTGTCAATGTGAAGGTGTTGGAGCGGCTATCTAATCGTGACATGACTGCTACTTTGATGGATAACTTAAAATATTTCACAGGAAAACACTCATCAGAGAAAGTAGGCGAAAATAATGTACATTTTCTAACATTGTGGGTGTTTGCCGATTTAGATACATCAGAAGGAAGAGACCTTTTGTCAAGTGCTTTATTATACACGGTGAAAATGTTTGAACTCAAAAATATTGGTAAACAATAATTTTATATGTTAAATATAGAAATCAACAAAAAGTGCTCGAGTTGCTTTCATCCCGAATGTTGAAGGAGGACAAATTTCTAAAAAGGATAACCTGAACAGGCTTATATGGGCGCTATCACAAACAGTCAGTGGAATTAATGGCTTGGATGTAGCCTTGAAATGGTTAAGAGAACCAAAAGGGCCATTTAACGAAATTCCTGTAAGAATGACATTAACCAGTTTACCATAAAATAAGTCTAAATAATTCTTAAATTTTAAAAGGCACCAGTGAAGGAAATCATTTCATCGACAGAATTACACTTGAAAATGTTGCGTGTTTACAGTCAACGAGTTGTAAATATCAAAAAATCAGATCGCCTCGTAATTGCCAATGGAAAAATATATGGTCCTCTGGAAAAGCAGGAAAAATTCAATATTGAAGATTTTGCTTTGGTAGATCGTTGCAATACACACCAATATGGAGATAAAATAAGAAAAGCCTTGCAAAACAATCAAGACGAAGGTCAGTAAATAGATACAAAATTTAACAAAAAGAGAATAACTTTTTACTTGGAATTTATAATTTTTGTTTGTTTTTTAGACTTTGAAATTTCAAGTGATACTTTTTTGAAGATTTTATCAAGTTTGTTGCCAAGGGAGACAAAATCTCGATTCAATATTCCACAAGATGTAAAAGAAAATCACTCTGTTGTTAAATTGCCTGCTAAAGATCTGAAGCAATCGCAGTTTGATATTGTCGCTATCGTTGATCCAGCATCTAGAAGTGCACAAAAACTATCGTCTATATTAATCCTGCTTCGTAATACTATCAATTGCCAAATGCGTGTTTTTATGCTGCCAGTTGCGCAGCACAGTGACATGCCTGTTAAAAAGTATAGGTTAATTATATTCATTTACCATTTTAGTATATATTGTTTTCTTTTTTTTTAGTTTCTATCGATATGTCGTTGAACCAGAAATTCAGTTTTTGCCAAATGGTAAACAGTCCGACGGACCAATTGCCAAATTTATTGGATTGCCGGCTAATCCATTGCTAACCCAAAATTTACAGGTATATTTAAACAATAAAAGTCATTTATGGGAAATGTGACATTCTTATTTAGGTTCCAGAAAATTGGCTGGTTGAGGTTGTGCGATCGGTCTATGACCTTGACAATATTAAATTAGCTGAAATCGGAGGACCGGTACATAGTGAATTCGAGTTAGAATACTTACTTTTAGAGGGTCATTGCTTTGATTCGATGACGGGAGCACCTCCAAGGGGTCTACAAGTGACTTTGGGCACCAAAGATAACCCCACAATGGTCGATACAATTGTTATGGCCAACTTAGGTTACTTCCAATTGAAAGCCAATCCGGGAATCTGGGAGCTGCGGTTGAGAGATGGCAAAAGCTCAGAAATATATGAAATATCTAAGTAAGAACGAAATATAACTCAACGAAGTAATATCGAATTTCTCTCTTTATTCCTAGTGCTGAAGGTACAAACACGATCCACACAAACAACTTGACCCGGGTTATGATCAGTTCTTTGCGATCACACGTGATCAAGCTTCGGGTAGCAAAAAAATCTGGCATGACAAACATAGATTTACTTGGCGATGATGAAGAAGGAAGTAAAGGAATTTGGAATTCAATAACGAGTTCCTTCAGTTCTGCTTCTGCTGACTCTGATATGGAAACAATTAACATTTTCTCAGTTGCATCTGGGCATTTGTATGAAAGACTTCTCCGCATAATGATGGTATCTTTGATGAAGCATACGAAAGTAATTTAAGCCGAAACTCAAAACAAAAGAAGTATAAATAACTAAACCTTATATTTTTATTTCCCAGTCTCCGGTTAAATTCTGGTTCTTAAAGAACTACTTGTCTCCGCAATTTACTGACTTCTTGCCACATATGGCACAGGAGTATGGATTTCAATATGAATTAGTACAATACAAATGGCCACGATGGCTTCACCAGCAAACCGAAAAGCAAAGAACCATTTGGGGTTATAAAATCCTTTTCCTAGATGTCCTATTTCCGCTTAATATTCGAAAAATTATATTTGTAGATGCTGATGCTGTAAGTATTTAACTCAGTTGACTTTTGAGCTCATATATATGATTTTTTTTAGATTGTTCGTGCAGATATGAAGGAACTAAACGAGTTGGACTTAAATGGAGCTCCATATGCCTACACTCCTTTCTGTGATTCTAGAACGGAAATGGAAGGTTTCCGGTTTTGGAAACAAGGCTATTGGCGGAGCCATCTAATGGGCAGACGGTATCATATTTCTGCTTTGTATGTAGTTGACTTAAAAAGATTCCGAAAAATAGCGGCTGGTGACCGTTTGAGGGGGCAGTATCAAGCTCTTAGTCAGGATCCCAATAGTTTATCGAATCTGGATCAAGACCTGCCCAATAACATGATTCATCAAGTGGCTATAAAATCACTTCCTGACGAATGGCTTTGGTGTCAGACTTGGTGCAGTGATAAGTCTTTTAAAAAGGCAAAAGTGATTGATTTATGCAACAACCCACAAACAAAAGAAGCAAAACTAACCGCTGCCGAACGTATTGTTCCTGAATGGAAAAATTACGATCTCGAAATCAAAAAATTAATGTCGAAAGTTGAAGACCACGAGAACAGTGAACACGATGAATTATTAAATCAAAATGATGAAGATCAATCACCAACAGATTCACATCCAAATAAACATAGCGAATTGTGATCAATATAACAGTAAACTCCAACTCATAAACATCCCTCAATTAGTATAAATTTGAAATATTTAAGAATAAAAAACTCCACTCTTTGTATTCGTGACTTAAAGACCACTAACAAAATGTTTTTTAATTAACACTCGTTTTGGTTAATTTTTCATTAAATATAATTTTTTTATAACAACTTATTAGCTAATACTGTCTCGATTGGGAACCGAAGCCCAGTCCCACTCCTCGCATGGTATGTGTAACCTGCCGGGCGACTTCATACTGCTGTTCCATATTAGAGAACATTGCTTGCCTCGATTTAACGTCGGGACCCTTTTTCTCTTGTGCTGGGACATCTGCTGGATTATCGCCAGGCTTTGGTGCTGATTTAATGCCCATTAAACGCATAAACTTTGATGCAACTTTGCCATCAGAATCCTCTGAGAATGTGGCATGTCCCCACTTGGCTGAGGTATCCTCGGCCTTCTTTGCTCCCCAAATAAGCTTTCTTTTTTGCACTTGTTCCGCATATTTTGTCGGATTGATTATATTAGGATTATAATATGTCGGAAGCGCAATAGGAGTTCCGTCTGTTTTGCTCATGACAATTGGTGTTTTTGGAGCTTCATCGCTAAGAGGTAGGCTTAGAACAGCTTCCAAATTGATTGCGCCCTTATTTTGAGATTGAGACACTGAAGTTGAAGCAGTTGATTCCTCTTTTTGTTGTCTTTCACCAGGTTGATGAATTGATGGAATTATTCTTTGCTCTTTAGGTGGAGAACGGGACTTTGAACCATTGCGATTGCGACTGCTTGAAGTATTGTGATCTTTGCTACTCAAAGAAGGAGATTCTGATGATCTTCTTCGTCTGCCCTTCTCACGATGTGTATCTTTGGAATATTTATCTCGGCGATTTTTGTCGACACGATCACGACGATCCCTATCGTTATCTCGATATTCGTAGTCTCGATCACGTTCTCGGTGGCTATCCTTGCGCCTGCGAGCTTCCTTCGAATCTCGTTTCTTTTCGTGTGATCTTTCAGAACGCCTGTCTTCACGATGGTGGTATTGATCTCTGTTTGTCGAGTGCCGAGAACTTCGGTTTTCTTCTTTGTGGGAACTCTATAAAAATAAAAATTATTGGTTTAGAAATTGCATTATTTAAATAATTTTCAATTTATTCATTAATGGTATTATTTTTGACAACTAATTTTGTTTCTAGCTTCTATTATTTGTAATTCCATACAACAGGCATACTCGTTCCATTCAAGTACCTATTTATCGGAGTGTCACTGTAAAACTGTGCGTAAACTAAAGAAATTTGCGGTGAAAATCACGATAAAAAAAAGAGATTTATAAATTACACTGCTGAATGGCTTTCTCACAAACTTCACTAATGCACAGTTTTTGTTTTTAAATTAAATAGAGATTCGATATAGTTTGGTAGTAAAAAGCGACTAACCCTTGCAGTGCTAACTACTGAAAACGAGCATATCACGTACCACAGAAGCTATGCTCATTACCCAAATAGGAAATATGAGCCAAAAAATTAACATGAATATTAAAAGTTGAAATTATAGATTTTTCAAATGTTTTAATACAGGGGATATTGAAATATTGAATACTTATATTGTATACACCAGTATGTTTTGATTCTTTGTCACTTTTTTCAAACTTTGAACGTAACATTTTATTAAGTTCACATTTTTTCCAAATAAAATAATTTTTGTTTTCTAAAAATGTATGTGCACTAAAAATTCAAGTTTAATTTTATAACCTTTCTAAAGACATTCAACGAAGCTTCCTTGTTGTCTCGATGAAAAGAGGAACCCAGACTTCTGTCGCGAGTGCTCTAAAAGAAATAAACAAACATTGATTTATATATAAATTTTTCTGTGAATTAATAGATGATTTAAATTAGTTTATATTTTGAATAGATATAATATCAATTGTTTATAAAGATGCGACCATGTTTATCATCTGCATTTTTTTAAGTATATTTTCTTTTTTGTAGATGGATGTTTCCTCGCAATGCTTGTCCTGTAATAAAACAGTTAATTGGAATTTACTTTATACTCACGTTCTGAGGACACATTATGATTTTGATACAGGTTCAGTACACATAGGAGTTTAATTATTGTCTGGCGCAACGGTAAGAAGTCTAAATCATTTGCAATTGCATTTGCACACAAACTAACTTCTCTATTTATCATCTTTCTGATTGATGTGACTTAGATGGGGTAGTAGTTGATTTGATTTGAGAATTGATATATAATAATAACACAGTGGATTTTTGTTAATATAATAATTTTAAAGCATAGACATTTTTATATTCTTATTTTCTATTCAAAATTGGCAAATTGTGAAGTGCATTTTGTTTTCTCTTTTTTGTTAGTATAGATAAAAACAAGATGCACTGTATCTTCGTAATCAATTAAATCTATGTTTTATTATAGTTTTTGAATTTCTGTTAAAGCCACAATATTATGATAAATAACGACTCGGGAGTATTTTTTAATGTTTAAGTTTTTTTTTAAGTATAAAAAACTAATAAAA
The DNA here is from genome assembly GCA_905146935.1 of Scaeva pyrastri. Lineage (NCBI taxonomy): Eukaryota > Metazoa > Arthropoda > Insecta > Diptera > Syrphidae > Scaeva > Scaeva pyrastri. The sequence continues at coordinate 682,742 of LR989927.1, read as the reverse complement.
TTAAAAGCGGTTACCTCTTCTTTGAAATGACGGCTAGAAGAATCTCCTTTAATCCGCTTGTTCGGGTCGATTTCAAGCACCGGACAGCGTTCAGCCTAAAGAATTGGCAACTATTCAGAAACAGCAAACTATGTTATTTACTTTAATACTAAAAGGAATTTTTTAGTGATTATATTTTAATGGAAATTATTTATAATGACGAGATCATCTTGCAAAATTAATATAAGGAGATTAATTTGTTGTCATGCTTAGTTTATGATATCATAAGAATACGGTAATCGGTGTACAATATTAAAACAAAATATTTTTAACAGATATTTTTTCTAATATAAATATGTAATAGGTGATATATTATGAAGAAAATTATTGATTTTTGCAGTTTTAAGACGCCATTTTTACCAAAAATTCCCTCATGACATGTTATATACATATTTAGGATAATTTTTCGGCTTAAATTCTAGAAAATATTTACCACATTTCTTTTAGGGGAGTCTTCGCATTCGTCCTCGCTACTGTAGTTTACAATCCTTTCCATTTTGAATAAATTTTCTAAGGACGAGTTATATAGAAAAATACGATGGTTTTAATTTTTTCCGAGTTTAGCCTTGCCACTACTTCTGTATCTGTAATCTGTAATATAAATGCAAGCTAACTCACTCTAAGTCTCAAAAGTCCAAACTGTCACTGACAGTCGATTGTGGCAGTGTGGTGAGGGAGCTGTTAATAGGTGTGTTTGGCAGTCTGAAAGCTGCTCACTGAACACATTAGACGAGCACTTTGCACTCCAGGAATATATTTGGTGACAAACATTTTTGAGATTTGCTTCGGGCCAGTGAAAGTTCGTTGTCGTCACTCGTCATCAGCCGCGTGACCGCTGTTTCAACAAAGTGTGATTTGCGTGTTTTAAGTGCGTAAAACTTGAAGATTTACCATACAAATATATTTATCTTTCTTTACTATATAAAAATAAGTCAGGTTTTCCTTCCTGACGCTATAACTCCAGAACGCACGAACCGATTTCCAAGGTTTTGTATTCGTTGGAAAGGTCTCGGGCTCCGTGAGGTTTATAGCAAAAAAAAATTAGGAAAAATTTCAACAGAAAAGCGGGTAAATCTTTTTTCACATACAGCGTCATCTCTGATACATAGCATGTACTACAAACCAATATTTTAAGTAGATAGCGCCGGTGTGCGATACATTGTTTGACAGCTACTCATTGTTCTCTGCTCAGCTAATTTCATGTGACAAACCGGCGGCTTGATGATATTGTTGGCAGGCGATTTCAGGCAGACGTTGCCAGTAATTTCCCGTGGAACGCCTGCAGATGAATTGAATGCTTTCCTGAAGGCATCACCTTTATGGAATAACGTAAAAACATTATCGCTAACCACTAATATGAGAGTTCAACTTCAAAATGATCAAAGTGCTGCACAATTTTCCAAACAATTGTTAGCTGTTGGAAATGGAAAAGTCCCAGTTGATGCGACATCTGGATTAATTACTCTTACCAACGACTTTTGCCGATTTGTAGACTCTCAATTAGCTCTTATTGAAAATGTTTTCCCAAACATTAGTGAGAATAATCAGAATTATGCTTGGTTAAGTCAACGAGCAATTCTTACCGCAAAGAATAATGATGTACACGCACGGAATTTCACCATTCAATCAAAAATTGCTGGCGATTTGCTGACATACAAATCCGTTGATTCCATAACAAAACCCGATGATGTAGTAAATTATTTGAACTCTCTGGAGTTACCAGGATTTCCACCACATTGCAACTCAAAGTTGGTACAGTTATTATGATAATGCGTAATTTGAATCCACCGCGACTTTGCAACGGTACTCGACTTTCGGTAAAAAGACTTATGCCGAATTTGATTGAGGCAACCATTATTAACGGAAAGTACGCAGGTGAAAATGTATGTATTCCTCGAATACCAATGATTCCGACTGATCTTCCGTTTGACTTCAAACGATTGCAATTTCCAGTTCAACTTGCGTTCGCAATGACAATTAACAAGTCGCAAGGCCAATCCCTTAATCTTTGCGGGATAAATTTAGAAAATCATTGTTTTTCACATGGGCAGTTATACGTTGCGTGTTCACGTGTTGGGAAACCATCCGCTTTGTTTGTGTTAACGTCAGACTAAAAAACAAAAAATGTGGTTTACTAAAGAGCACTTCAATGAAACGGATAATTTGCGGACACGTATAACGCTTCGATTCAGTATTAACTTTGGATTCACTTTCATTTACTTAGAGAAGTTCAACTAAATAACACTTCATTTTTGTAATCGAAATGAATTCATTACTGTTGTGAAATGAAATAAAATGTTTCCTTTTCAAATATAAAACAAAAAAAAAATTGTCTTCATCTTTTAATCACCAAACGAAATGTTACATAAAACGAAGCCATCTGGTGGCGAAATTCTCGAAATCTTGTTGGAAACCATACGCTAAATGCTTTCAGTGAATAGGCGTTTTAGCTATTTGTCTACATGCGAATACGAACACATTATGCTATGCAACGAATTCATTTAAATGTCTTTTTGTTAGTTTGTTTTGAAACACTGCTGTACGTATTTACATAGGTGAACTTGTTCAAGTATACAATTGCAAATACTTCTAACATTGATTTGCAGGAAAATAATGAATTAAAAAACCATAGAAGATTTAAAATTATACATTCTATTATTAATGACGGTGACAAACAAGTCTTGGAATTCTAAAATGTCGCAGACCAAACGTCAAAATAAATCTGATTGTGTCGGTGAAAAAACTTCGAGATTTATTTTAAATCGCATTGGCTAAATTTCTTCATGGCTGGTGATAACATAGTAAAACGCAGCTATTGAATGTTCGTAATAGTTTGGGACGACTACAAAAAATCTAATATCTAGATCGATGAACCCAAATTAAGATTTATTCAAGTATGTTAGAGAGGAATAAGTGGGCAGCTCCAAAAGAAAAATCAAATTGTTTTTCGCTACTGTTCACTGATTTATTTAATTAAATTCCTTCAATTTATATGTTCTCTTAAAAATATATGTATGTTCATAAAAAATATCAAATACAGCAATCGCAGTGATTCAATTTTACAAATTAAGCTCATGCGATTCCGACTTAAGCTATAGTACTGAATGGACCCCTTTTTTGGTTACCGTTTTCTGATTGCCTCCACTGACCATTGGTGAAAAGTCAATAATAAACGTCAGTTGTAGCTTTGAATTTGGGTATCTGGACTGGGTTTGGGTGGGTATTGTACTACTTTGTAATTGGAATTCGAAATCAGAGTATTTCTTAGGTGTTGGTTTGGCCGACAGTCTAGTGAGTCACTTAGTAAATTTTATATTTTTGATTTAAAAACTTATAAGTGTTTTATGAAATGGCTGCAACTCTAAAACCATATTTAACTGCTGTTCGTCATACTCTGACCGCTGCAATGTGTTTGACCAATTTTTCTTCACAAGTGGTAGAACGACACAACAAACCAGAAGTAGAAGTCCGCAGTAGCAAAGAACTTGTCCTTACGCCCGTCGTTATCTCCCGTAATGAAAGAGAACGAGTGTTAATCGAGACCAGTGTCAATTCTGTACGTGTAAGCATCGCGGTCAAGCAAGCTGATGAAATCGAGAAAATCCTTTGCCATAAGTTCACAAGATTCATGATGAGAAGAGCCGAAAGCTTTGTTATTTTGAGACGAAAGCCAATCGAAGGCTACGATATCAGCTTCTTGATAACAAATTTTCATACTGAACAGATGTACAAGCACAAGCTGGTAGATTTTGTAATAAATTTCATGGAAGAAATCGATAAGGAAATAAGCGAAATGAAGCTTGCAGTCAATGCCAGAGCACGTATATGCTCTGAGGAATTTTTGAAAAGATTTTAAGTTAAATACGAATGCTTCATTTCTTTAAAACTGATATCATTACTTTATATGTATAAGAAGTAGATGTTCTCGTTTTTCTTTTTTAAATTCGTAGGAATACAATATTGTTATTTAAATTGAAACATTCTTTTAATTATTGCATTGAAGTGTCTTAATAATACGCTTAAAAAATAATTTGGATTTTAACTAGATTTAACTTGTTGGCGGCATTCCCAGACCTTGAAATTCTATTGCAGCACTAATAGCTTGCTGATCGAAAAAAGTAAGATCGTCATCCATTCCTGCAGCTTCTATGGTCTGAACACTTGGAAGCACTATTCTATTTGGCCTCCGTTGGATGCCATGCGACTCAATAGCCATGTTAATGGCTGATTCTTCAAAGGTTTCCGAAACATGGGGTACATTTCCATCAATAATACTGTTTAAAAAATTGTCAAATTCGCACCAAACGATTGCATTCCGTTGCCACTGATGCAACTCTTCGTCAGTCATCAGATCTGTAATTTAGCATAGTAAATTATTTGTTTTGGTTAGAGTTTAATTCAACTACAATTGCTTTTTCGTATATATCCAGATAAGTACATTTTAGGCTTTCAATGAACTGTAATTTGTTTACTTGTTAGAAAACTTTCGTATAACTCAAACTCGTTAAAGGGGCTGCTCTTGAAAAACAATTTTTGTTGATTTCATTTATTCTATTATTGAATTCACAAAGTTGAAATTGAAAGTTGTGACATATACAAATACAAAATGAAAGAATGTTTCGTGTTCTATTCCATTTAATATGTTGGTCTGTTTGGTAACTAGAAACTTTCATTAAAAAACGTTAGTATTATAGTTTCATGAGACTAATAAGAAGAAACCAACAAACATGGGGCTAGTAACAAAAACCCCTTCCATCCGATTTAAAATATAAATTACAAGGTAATGAGAAATAAAGCACAGTTGTTTTTACCTTCCACGTTAATTATCGCTTTAACATCAGAAAGAAAACAATTAGGTATCTAGTTTCCGATATAAAAATCTAACTGTTCGGAACAGCTTCATTGAATACAATTTATGGAAAATGTATTACCCACCCCATTAAATTTGTTTTCTCTACCAAAAAAATTAAATGCTTTTTTAAATGCAATTTAAATACAATTGTTCTGGTTTGTTTTCAAAAACATTCGGCCCTAGCAAGGTATCCGTTCCTATTGTTTTATAAAAGTAAATCGAAACTTAGTGATTTAAAAGTATTTGTGTTTATTTATTTTATTTTGGGATAAAATAGAAATAAATTTATGTTCTCCGGGGTATACCATGCCCATATGGGGGATCTGTGTTTATTGTTCCGATATTTTGTAATGACAACAAGTGAATTATGTTACTTTAAGATGTCACCAAGCATCAACTGTTCGATTAGGAATATTCTTGGATTTTATGCTATTCGGAGGATTTTTTCAAAACATTCTTCGGAACATCTGTTCGTAATGTTGGTCCAACAAATCGCGTTGAAGTATTATTATTCTTTAATAGATATCTCGGAAGTAAATTAAATCTCAAAAACAGTTTGCTTTGCAGGCAATTATCTACTGGAAACGCATACCTAGCTTGCAGAAAAGGGCCGCTTTTTGTAACTTAAACCATCAAAAATGTAGTTCTTAAATGCCTATTTGGCAACGTGTTATAACCTTTTCTTGCATTTCATTTATAAGAAATGGGAACTAGATTTCAAGGTAACCCAACACTGTCACAAAACAAAATTGAAGCGTATTAATTCTTTTCAGACAGACTGTCAAAGTTTTTCAAATGTTGAACATTTATTTGACATTTCGATTTCCACCAGCCCAGCTATAGCATACTCAATACTCATCACAACCATCATTTTATTTTGCTTCCAGTCCGTGTCCATCGGCTAAATTTTCTTGTCCTTAAGTAATACTTTATCAAACATAACACAAAATGCTGTCGCGCATTGTTAAATATCGCACAATTTCGCGTAGTATAACTTTACTTACTCAAAATCGTTCAGCAATTGCGTACAAGCAGTTTTTATATAAAAAACAAATCATTAACTCACGAAACCTCACTATTTTGTGTTCGAGAAATTTTTGCAGTGCAAAGAAAAATGATGATGAAATTGACGAAGCTAATGGGTATGTTGTCAACAAGGATCCTCAGCTTCCGGCAACAGTTGCAGTTCCTGAAGTATGGCCACATGTTCCACTCTTAGCTACCCGCAGAAATCCTGTATTTCCAAGATTCATGAAAATTCTTGAGGTCAGTCAATAATATGATTGTTCTAGAATAAAAAATAATAAATAAGTTGACTTTTTAAAAGGTAACAAACCCAATGGTTATTGACTTGATAAGGAGAAAAGTTCGATTAAACCAGCCTTACGTTGGTGTTTTTATGAAAAAAGATAGCGAAAATGAGTCGGAATTGGTTGAAAAGCTCGATGACGTTTATAGATTCGGTACATTTGCTCAAATTCAAGAACTGCAAGACCTAGGCGATAAATTGAGGATAGTAGTTGTGGCTCATAGAAGAATTAAAATCACTGCTCAAATGATGGAGGATTTAACTCAAGAGCCAAAAGGTTTGTATTTTTTTTAATTATTATTAACGAGGAGACTAGTGGTATGCTTCGTCCTTACTACATTAGTGTATGTTAATTTAAAATTTAGAAAAAATGACTATACATTACCCGATGTTTAATGTTAAAATGAACGTCTCAGTTGACGAAACAGATATTGATCGGCGAAAACGAAAATCTCGAACTGTCCGAAATAATAAAATGAATCGCCAAGAAATTGTGCCTTCAGCTACACAACCACCAGCAACACCTAAAGTTCCCTTATCATCATTGGATAATATACCTGTGGTAGATAAAGATACTACTGGAGATACTCCACCACTAAAACAGCCCGTTTTAATGGTTGAAGTTGAAAATGTAAAACATGAACCATACACCCAAACGGAAGAAGTTAAAGCACTGACACAGGAAGTCATTAAAACTATTCGAGATATCATAACCATGAATCCGCTGTACAGGTTTGTTCAAAATATTTTGTTTGTAAAGTACATATTATTATAATTTATAATTTTCTTATATGTATATAAAATTCTCGTGTCACAATGTTTGTTCCCATACTCCTCCGAAACTACTTGACCGATTCGTATGAAATTTTATATGCATATTCAGTAGGTCTGAGAATCGGCTACTATTTATTTTTCATACCCCTAACATTTTTTTGACAATTTTTTTTTTATAATGTTGTCATTAAACAATTCATGTAACCCTTAATTTTCGCCCTACTATCACCTTTAATTTAATTTTAATTTATGTTCTTGATTTTGTATTAAAAAACAAATACTTACTTCAGTTTAAAAAAAAAATAAAAAAAATTAAAGAAAATAATTGACTCGGTAGCTTACGATATGTGTAGACTGTTGATATAAATACATATGTTCTCAAGTAATTTTATTATTTATTTATTCGGGGGTTGTATTTAAATCAGGAAAACTTTCTCCATCCTAAATTGATGACATTATTGAAGTCACGAATTTTTTTTGTGATGTTAATTTGTGCTTCAATTGTTTTTTCTGTTTAGCCCTATACATGATTTTTATTTAGACCAACACTAACCAATTCTTCGGTTATTTTTTTTACGTTCAGAATAACTGAAGAGAATGTTACAATAACTAGGACATGAACTTCGGTTGTCCTGCCGCTCGATCCACTTTTTTCCAAACAGGCAATGCACAGCTATTTAAAGGCAAGACCATGTATTTTGATTTTTCTTAAATAACTATTAGACTAAACATTAAAGCAAACTTTTTAAAGATCGGATTTTAAGATCTGAAAAATAAAAATGCTGTGCATAAGAGTTGACATAAGAGTTTGTAATAGAATCAGCCATTTTAGCGAAGGGAGAGTTTTAATATCTTTTGGATAAGTGATACATATTTATTATTATATCTGTGGCGTTTGGTATAAATATGAAAACGCATTTGAATGTTTATTCAAGCATTGTAAAAAAGTGTTTGGAAATAATAGAATAATTTTTTTTATAGTTTATAAACATTGTACATGAATGATATTAGCACTTCAAATAATGTACATTATTATTTAAAAAAAAACACCTAGAGGTTTTAACAGCTTATGATTTTACAATTTTGTGGCACTTATCATGTTTATACCAAATAAAAACGAAAAAATATATGAGAAAACTTGACAGTTATTGTTATCGCTCCGATTTTTCAATTATTTTTTTTAACAAATTTCGACGTATGAAGGTCCCTAGAATCTAAATCCGTCATTTTTAGAGGGCTTCTTGTCTTTGCGTGTGTAGCTACACGATTGTTTGTACGTACAAAGTGAACATTTTTGGTGGTCGACATAAATTTATCGACTGTTTTTTTACGAAGAGTGGAAAAGTAAATAAATTTTACTAAAAATTGTTGTTTACGACTCTGATATATCTCGAGGCTGGCAATGATAATGACTTCAAATTTATTTTATTTACATGACACAACTGTTGAAAAAGTAGGTAGTGGAAGTTACTTTTTAATTAAATTTGACATATCTAAATAAAAGTTTACATATCATGTTTATACCAAATATAAAACACAAAAACCGTACTTATCATCTAATAATATACAACTCTTATTTATATATATAGAATTAAAATATAGATAAAAGAAATATATTGGCAGTCCAAACAAAAAAAATTAATTTTGCGCTACCTACCTAGCAATGAATAAAACACATCCCGATCCGGTCAGCCATTGTGGAGTGTTTGGAAAAATTAAAAGAAATCTAACCCACGGGAATCATACGTTTAACCGGAATAAACAGTGGCCTATGTGCTATTCCAGATTATAATCTATCTCTGTGCCAAATTTCATCCAAATCCGTTCAGCCGTTCTAGTGTTATTGAACAAGAAACATCCACACTTCCAAATGTTCACATTTATAATATTACCTTTATAGTAGGATTACTAGAGTTCTTAGGTTAATTTAAGTACATATATGTACATATACATACATATTTAAATTATTGAATTATTTTATTTTGATGTAACATTATTATTTACTCGTGTTTTGTACATAATGAATTAATTTACGTTTGAAAAGAATAAAATTTCGTATGTTTTTAATTTCATTTGGTAAGTTATTAAAACCTGGAAAACCTATATTAAATATTGTTCGCTCTTCTCTTACAGTTTTTATCTTTTTGATCTAGAGATTCATAGGTCATTTCTATTTCTTAAGTTATATTCAAGTACTTCATTTACAAGTGTAGCATTTACACATTTTATTTAGTAAAATTTTGTGAAACATGTAAAAATAATCTTACACTAATTTAAGATTCTTGATATTTTGTATCTTCAAATTATTTTTTTTTTTTTGAATTTCAGTTAAAAAGTTTCAGTAAAAACTTTAACCCACATAAAGTTGAAAAATATTGACAGAGGTTTAGATCTTGTCTTCTAAGTAATAAAAAATGATCAATGATCAAAGGAGAATGGCAATTTAGACCATCTATCTTATTAATATGTATATCGTTGGAAAGGTTGTTTTTATTCTGATCAACACGTAATATTGCGGTTTTTTCCATTTGCTGTGGAAAAAATGTTATTTTCAAAAATAAGCATGAAATGACGAACAATTAGTTGAGATTCAAGAAACCTAACATCATTTTTAATCCTTTGCGAACATCGATGACATACCATTTGTGCATCCTGTTATTAATTGTTTATTATTAAAAAAGAAATAATCGAATTAATTCATTTAAACTACATAAGTATACATATAGCATAAATCGAATATCGCGTGCTAACGAATATAATTTACAATTTCTATTCGATCTTGAAGCAGACCTAAGGTCAAAATATGAAGTTTATTCCTCCTATAGTACATAGCTCGATTAAAAATAACACAATTATGAATATTATTCAAGAAGTGCAAATATGTAGGTATAACTTTTTGCCTATTTTATTTTTCTCACAGCGAATTTAAGTGAACTTCTATATAAAAAGTTTATCTCTGTGAGAATAGCTTTCCAATGACACATGAATCGCCATTGCAGGGCCACCCCACCTCCGATTTATTGAGTGCCATTATTCTTTATATTATTGTTTCACAAAAAGTAGTTTTTAAGAAGCTTGTAGTTGAAAGTGTTGGCAGAACTATCATTTTTCATGTCTTAGTTTTCGTTTTTCTTCAAAAATACCGCCTAGTATTACATTTTTGATTATTTTTTTTTAAAGAGAGAGCTTACAACAAATGCTGCATCAAAACCAACGTGTAGTCGACAACCCAGTTTACCTATGTGACTTAGGAGCTTCTTTATCTGCTGCAGATCCCGAAGAATTGCAGAAAATCATGGAAGAAATGGATGTATGTATTAATAAAACTAATCAGATTAATTTTTCTTATTAAAAAAGTTTTTTTTTTTAAATTAGATTCCAAAAAGACTTTTACTAGCTTTAGCACTTCTAAAAAAAGAATTGGAGCTATCAAAGTTACAACAGAAAATTGGTCGCGAGGTTGAGGAGAAAGTTAAACAACAACATAGAAAATATATCCTTCAAGAGCAACTTAAAGTTATTAAAAAGGAACTTGGAATAGAGAAGGACGACAAGGACGCAATTGGAGAAAAATACAGAGAAAAATTAAAAGACAAAACAGTTCCTGAAAATGTAATGACTGTTATTGATGAAGAACTTAACAAATTAAACTTCCTCGAAAGTCACAGCTCTGAATTCAAGTGAGTGCTTTCTTTCATAAAAATGGTTTCTAAAATTAATTTATAAGAAGTTATTTTAAATAACCAATGGGGTAAAAATCTTCAACTACGTAAAATATTACTTGAGCATTTTAGAATATTTTAGGTAAAATGGAACGCCTCCAACTCCTCTTCATTCCAATTCGATAATAGCATTCCTCAGGGATCACCATTGTCAGTAGTTCTCTTCTCAATAGCTTTTCAAAAAATCTGCGAAATACTTTACAAACATCTAAAATATTTACGAAGTAGAAAACATTTTTTTTAACGCATTTCACAGGTATTCTAGAATTGGGTATCACCTAAAGTTTGTAACCGAATGGGCTGGACAGTATAATTATAAAAAAAAAAAAAAAAAAAAAGAACAATTTAAAAAGAAAACTAATTACATAAAAAAAAAAATAGAATACGAAAAATAAAAACAAACTAAACAAGATAAAAACACCACCTAGACACGACTTACGCGACGACCACTCAACTGCTATTGCATTTGCCTACTTTCTTTTAGCAAGTTATAGCAACTACCAGCTGAGAATAAATTCTCTTTTTGGTCAACAAGAGCTATGGCTGCCCTTCAAATCACAAATTGAGTAAATGTCAGGTTTGCTATAATTGAAAATGTTCAGAGGGAATGTTGCGAAGGTGAAGAAACTCACCTCTGTTGCATGAGACAATTCGGATGCGATCGGTGTCACGACATTTATGAATCTGATTTGCATCCGAAGCGTTTGCAACAAGTGCGTAAATCACACCCACTAATGCGTACACGCACAAACAAAATAAAGGCGTTTTTTATGAAACAAATGTAATAATGCGTAAGCTGGTGGGTGTGAAATGAAACAAAGGCTGGAAAATCAAGAAAGGGTGGTATTAGTGCGATAGGTAGAACTAGGGTTCTTGAGTAAAAGCCGTCGGTAAAGACTTTCTTTTCCAAATCAAACGCCATAGACTGAGGAAGCTAAACTTTAATTCCAAGAGGGTACTACCGATCGGCTTTTCAAGAAACCTAGCTCGAGATAATAAAATGTAAGTAAGTTTTCGTTACGGCAAAGGATATACTAAATTAGTTTTTTTTATATAGTTTTTTTTATAAGAGAAAGTCATCAGCGCTGAGTTCGCCCGTTCACATAGGTAGCATAATTGCACCTTAAAGATCGTATAGAATCTAATTCCATACATATATACACATATATTTAAATATATATATATATTCAATTTACAAATTGATCCTAAGGTAAGCCTCAATTAAGATAATTTCGAGTGAGAACAAATAATAAAAAAATTTTTTTTTGGTGCATTTAGGCCGTTCAAAAAAAAAAGAGGAAATTTCCTTTTGACGGCCTCAATTTTCTTTTAAAAGGAAAAAGTGAAATAAGACAGTAACGGGGGAGGAAATCCCAAAACCCACAAATCATCCTGACATACTCAACAAAGGAAAAACCAACCTACTCGATATATATATACATATATACATATATAGTGCTTTACTTATCAATTTAAATTTTAAAATCCAATCAAAATTTAACCAGATTTTTTTCTGTCAATTATCTTTCAATTCAGTGCTAATTATAAATTGTTTTTTTAATTTAAAATTTAAAATCAAAAAAAAAAGAAAAAAATAGAGAGTGGTAACGATATTCACCTTATTATACGTATACTTATATATATATATATTCGTATATACATATATAGGTATACATATATTAAGTACAGTGCAAATTATATATTTTTTTTAAGTGAAAGTGGTAAAATTTATAAACCTAAATCGTTAAACACCTAAGGCGTATAAAGGATCGCCTCCTCAAGCCAAGAATCATCGAGGGAGTGGCCACTGCATCGTATTTTTGGGGTGAGTGATTTTTTTTAATTATATGTCGTATTGAGACAAATACTTACCTATATAAATATTGCCCAGTATTACTTCCAAAGAAATAATAATTGCGCGAAAGTATATTTATACCATTATCTTTTTTTTTAATCAGATATTTTAAATTTTACATACCTATTTTTGATAATTCATAAAACATTTAAGAATTGAAATTATAAATTTTAATTACTAGCCTGATTATTGTAACAATGTAAATTTTTTTTGATTTTTTTGATTATGATATTAGTAAATAAATTGTTATATACATAGGAACAAAAAAAAAATGAATCTTTAGATTTTTCATTAAAAAGGGGGAGATGAGGAGATGAGGAAAACGAGGTAGAAAGACGGGGTAAAAGGAATGTGTTTTATAAGGGGTTGTTTAGCGAGAAAACAACCAGGAAGGGAGGGTATAGATCATCTCGCGCATCACTAACAGCTAGATGCAAAGCCTGGCATATTTTTTTTGCTAACGAGGAGGTCAAAGGATCCACTCCTGAGCTAGCGAGGGATGAATTGTGTGCCAGCAAAGACCTCAACAAAAAAAAAAAAACTCGTTACAAAAATGGCGCCCAACGTGTTGGTTTCACTATCGGAAGATGGTGAGACAAACAATATTTCATTTTGATAGATGAGTCGAAAATTATTTCTTTTGTCAAAACATTTAAAATTTTTTTTTTAATTTTTTTTTTAATTTTTTTTACTTAACAAAATTTGATTTCAACATCTTTGTGAGTCCCGGTTACTAAGGTCGGTTACCCGGTACCGTGTTGCAACAAAGAGGTTGAAATTGATATAAAAGCATTTATTTAAACAAAGGAATCATGAAAGCTTAGTCTTTGGGCATCTGTAGAAAAGATACCCAAATTGCAGGTAGATATGGTATACCTTTTCTATATAACCACAAAATTAAAGAGATCCCTTGATGCTAGTGGTGTCTTGGATGGTCCTTTAAACATTTAAAATTTTCAATTTTTAGTTTTTTTGAGAATCTCCAGAGTCCTCATTGATGATGCTCGTCATGTAGTGTCCTGGAAACTTAGAAAAAGATAGCCTAATCTTCATACAAAAAAAAAAAAAAACAATAGCAAACACTAGTTTATTTTCTTTTTTACCTACACATACTTTTGGTCGACTCAAAATAACGTTCCTTTTCAATCCTCGGTAATTGTACCTCGTTTCCGGATTCATATCTCGTCTTCCCTTTTTGATCTTTATGATAATTTACAACTCAAATAAATTTTTTTCTGAGATACAAAAATTTTAATACTCAAAAGCACGATTTTATGAAATAAAGTTTCAATTAAATAATTATACGCTTTTTATTTTTTTTATAAATTTTTATTGAATTATAATTTTTAACAAATTGTTTTATAAACATTTTTTCTATTTTATTAAAACATTTTTTTTATCATTTTTTTTACTTTATTTTGAATTGCAGTTTTAAAATTTGTATATATATATATATATATATTTGATTTGGTTTCCTTTTCGTTTTTTTTTCTTGAACATTAATTTGAACGATACTTTTCAAATCTCAACTTTTTTTAGTTGCAAAGAATAAATTGCAAGTTACAATAGTAACTTTTAAAAAACAATCGTTTCCTGACTCCTAATTTCTGTTGTTGTCCTATCGAAATTTTTCTTTTGAAGCTTACTAATAGGTGATAGAAATCAGAAGGGTGGTTCAATCGAACCAAGTATGAGCAGAAGTCGCCGAGTTTCAATTTATGACGACCTAGATGTAATAAACGCTCACAACGAAGCAAATTTCGAAGAATTTTTCCAAAGGTTTCGTAACACGGTAGATAGGTTTAACCTAAACCATTCTTTTAGTTTTTCAGAAGAATTAGAATCAGTTATTTCCAATTCGACATCCAACATGGCGGATCAAGAAGATCCTCACGGTGTGGAAAATGACCCAAGCTATATAAGTGAGGGCGGTGACAGAGAGCCAGCAAATCGCGCTGAAAATGATGTCGGTCGAAAGGAAGATTTACTTGCTAGGATAGAGAGAAGCATGGTTCAGAACCAAGTTAGGATTTTCCAGCAAATGGACATTTTTATGGGAAATGTGTTGCAAAAATTAGAGGATTTGCGTTTACCTTCGCAACAAACAATTAACCCTCCTCAAGTCGAAAGGCATAGCCCTTCCTTGACCCAAGCTGTTCCACCAAGAAGTTCAAGTGCTTCTACTACATTCAGTGCCTCAGGTCCATGTAGATTAGATCGTTGGAACATCAAATATGATGGCTCCGAAAATGTATCCGACTTTCTTTTGAAGATAGGAAGAATGCAGTCGTGTTCATCTTATAGCGACGAACAAATCGCAGCAAATTTTCATATTTTGCTTGACGGTAGGGCAAATAAGTGGTTTTGGCGTTATGTGAAGAAAAATCCAAACGCGGATTTATCTTCAATAAAAGAAGCAATAAAGAAGGAATTCGGCAAATTGGAGTCGGAAATTGATATTTATATGAGACTCATGTGTCGAAAACAGGGACCAAAAGAATCTTTTGACGACTTTTATGTTTCGGTTTCCAGCTTGAACGACCGTCTAAAAGAACCATTTGATGATAAAAAGTTGATTGAAATCATTAGGGGTAATACTAAGGAGAAGTTAGGAGAGATTTTGTTGTCGGCTGAGGTGAAGAACCTAGAGCAACTCCGACAAAAAGCTCGCGAGGCTGAACGATTTTTGAATAAAAGAGCCGTCGGTCATCGAAACGTAAGTGAGATCGCGGTCGAAAACGATTCTGCCGAAACAGAATTGGAAACACATGAAGTTGCAGCCATGTATTCTACCAGAAAGCCGGTTTCAACCGCAAATTATATATGTTGGAATTGTGATCAGAAGGGACATGCCTATCACTTTTGCCCATCGGCGATCAGAAATTTATTTTGCTTCCTTTGTGGAGCTAAGGGTGTCACCACAGTGCAATGTGGTAAGCATCAAGCGGGAAACTTCCCGAGGGACGAAACGAGGAGTGGGGAGGTTCGTTCCTCAAGGAATCCGACGAACCACTCTCAAAATTAAAAATCAACAACCTAACGAAATCATCCGATGAAACTGATAACAGTCTAATCCCGATACAAATCTTAAAAAGGGAAAAGTCCAACGTTGATGTTGATCAGTTTCATCCGATGAAATCCCACCATCTTAAGTCTCTTCACGAGCGAAAACTTAATTACGAAAAGGTTCGATCTCGAATTTTCGGAAACAACAATAAACCAATTAGTATAAAAATTCAAAAAGCTCGTCGTCGTTTTCGAAATCGAAAAAAGTTTCGAAAACAAATAATCGAAACAATAATATCTTCAAATACAGATGGTCGTATGTATGCCAATGTTTTTTTGAAAAATGAGTCAGTGTTTGGACTGCTTGATAGTGGAGCATCTATTTCAGTCTTAGGTGATGGATGTTGGGAGTTAGTTCAAAAACTGGGGGTTGAAATACTGCCTTACAAAAATTCAGTGCGTACAGCAGATGGTAAATCTCATGATATAGTCGGATATTGCGAGATAGACACAAAATACAACGGAATTTCGAAAAAAATTACTTTTTATATAATACCCAACTTGACACAAAAAGTATATCTCGGCATGAATTTTTGGCGTAGTTTCCAATTGTTACCTCAAATATGTGAATTAAAAGTAGATTTTGACAAAGAAGAAGATTTCAAAGATGACACTGAATTATTGAAACTTTCATCTGAAGAGTCTTTTCAATTAGAAGGTGTTAAAAGACAGTTTCCAAATTTTGTTGTCCTTGGATTAGGAAAAACTGACCTCGGTTGTCACATCGTCGACACAGGAAACGCCGCCCCGATAAAATCTAGGCATTACCCATTATCGCCGGTGCGTCAAGGCGAGGTTTATAAAGAGTTAGATCGCATGTTGGAATTAGGGGTTATAGAAGTCAGTAACTCTCCGTGGAGTTGCCCTGTAGTGTTGGTAAGAAAACCGGGTAAAGTCCGCCTTTGTTTAGATTTCCGAAAGGTCAACTCTGTCACTGTTAAGGATGCGTATCCGTTGCCTCATGTTGAAGGTCTGTTAAGTCGGATAAAGGACACACACTTTATCTCGGGGATAGACTTAAAGGACGCGTATTGGCAAATTCCTTTGCACGAAAAATCACGGGAGAAAACAGCCTTCACTGTACCTGGTAGACCACTCTACCAGTTCAAAGTAATGCCATTCGGTTTGAGTAATGCTGGACAAACGCTGTGTAGAGTAATGGATCAAGTTATTCCTAGTCATCTTCGAGATAACGTGTTTGTCTATTTAGACGACTTACTGATTTGTACTTCAGATTTCGATTCACATTTACGCATCCTTAAAGAAGTGGCAGCTTGCCTTCGTCGAGCAAATTTAACAATCAACCTCGAGAAAAGCAAATTTTGCATGAAAGAAATAAAATTTCTAGGTTTTATTGTAGGCCAGGGAAACCTGAAAACTAACCCGGATAAAATAGAAGCAATGGTTGATTTTCCTGTCCCAACTACTATTAGGCAAGTAAGAAGGTTTCTAGGCATGACAGGTTGGTACAGGAGATTTATTCGTAATTACGCCGACGTAGCTGCTCCTTTAACCAATTGCCTTCAAAAGAAGGCAAAATTCGAATTCACCTCTGAAGCACTCGAAGCTTTCGAGAGACTTAAATCAGCCCTCTCGTCAGCTCCAGTATTAGCTGAACCAAACTTTTCAAAACCATTTGTCATCCAATGCGATGCTTCGTCTGAAGGAGTAGGCGGTGTTCTCTTTCAAGTGGATGAAAACGGTAATGAGAAGCCCATCGCATTCATGTCGAAGAAACTCAACAAATCGCAGAAAAATTATACGGTCACAGAACAAGAATGCCTCGCAGCCGTGTTAAGCGTGCGAAAATTTCGGCCTTATGTCGACGGATTGCCCTTTACAATCATTACGGACCATTCGAGTCTTAAATGGCTCATGTCAATGAAGGAGTTATCAGGTAGACTAGCCAGATGGAGCTTAGAACTCCAAGGGTACGACTTCTCGATTGAACATCGTAAAGGATCCTTAAACGTAGTGGCAGATTGTCTATCGAGGATAAACATAGAGGAAGTTGCGACAGGTGACAATGTTGTAAACAACGCGATTTGCGGAGGTTCTTCGATAACGATATGCGATGATATCGATTTAGATTCGGCTGAGTTTGACTCAGAACAATATACCCACTTGAGAGAGAACATTGCCCAAAACCAAGCAAGTCTCCCAGACCTTGTCATTTCCGAAAAATACGTTTACCGTAGAGTGAGATTCAGAACCGGAAGTGTAGACGAAGAAGATTCTCTTTGGCGCCTATGGCTTCCCGATAATCTTACTCAAAAGTGTATCGAGATGTGTCATGACACCAAACTAAGTTGCCACAGTGGCTTTGACAAGACCTATACTCGAATACGATCTAAATATTATTGGCCAAAAATGCTTAAAGATATTAAGACTTACGTGAAAAACTGCGAAATTTGTAAAATGGTTAAGGCACCAAACGAAATTCTTCGCCCACCAATAGTCAACCAAACAAAAACGGAAAGGCCCATGCAACGACTCTACGTTGATTTCCTTGGCCCATATCCGCGTACTAAGCGAGGAAACATCTACGTTTTCATTGTGGTTGACCATTTTACAAAGTTCATGTTTTTCAAAGCCTTTCCAAAAGCTACGTCAAACCGATTGATTCAATATCTTGAATCAGAGATTTTCCATACTTTCGGGACCCCTGAACAAATCCACTCCGACAACGGTCGTCAATTTGTGTCCAAAGATTTCAAAATCTTTTTAGATAACTACGGCGTTAAACATGTGCGAACAGCAGTATATTCGCCTCAAGCCAACATTTCGGAGCGGGTTAATCGTAGTTTTCTTAGCAAGTTGAGAATTTTAATTTCGAAGCAGCAAAATGACTGGGACCTCCACTTGTCCAGTATAGCATGTACGTTGCGATCCGACATGCACGACTCAATAAATTGTCAACCCTATTTCGCCATGTTTGGACAAAACATGATAAACCACGGTTCAACTTATGCTTTACTAAGAAAACTAAACGCATTACACGATCCCGAAATGTTGGTCAAACCGCGCGCACTCAATTTGACACTCGCTAGACAGACGTTGTCGGAGAATTTGGACAGGGCATACGTTAAGTCGAGAAACACATATAATAAAAGATCCAAAAACGTCACTTACCGTGAAGGTCAAGAGGTATTCCATAGGAACTTCGCCCAGAGTAATTTCACTCAAGGAATCAATGCCAAGTTGCTTCCAAAATTTTTAAAATCCCGCGTGAAAAAGGTAGTGGGCAACTGCATGTATGAACTAGAATCCAGATCTGGCAAACCACTTGGCATTTTCCATGCTAAAGACATTCGGCAGTAATGCTGAAAAAGAAAAAAAAAAACAAACACAAAGTATCGGTTCAAAAAAAAGAAAAAAAAAAAGGGGAAATAAATAATTTCGTTTTAACTTATCTGACATCACTCCCTTGTAATGGTAAGTGGGTTCACGCCCCACGTTTAACACAGCAGCTGGCACACAATAAAGCTTGAACAATTATAACCCGAACCGACTTCAAAATATTTTTTTAAAATCATAACAACATTCACGAACAAAAATCGAATTTCAAAACACCGACGGCAAAACGACACGCATCACGAATAACAACAAACTTTTTTTTGCCGCGAATGGTATCATATGGTTGAGGTGAACGACCTCTATTTTTTCTGTTTAATCCTTAAGATCAATTTATTTATTTTTCGTTTAAGATAGCGGATTTTTGTCGTGTATCTCACTCACGGCTAGTATGGCTATCCTTGTCGCACAATATTAAAAACCAACCGACATGCACTTTCCGAATTCTCGAATTTTGTTAACTGTTAACACTTTTTGTTTACCTGGTTCGCACTAATTATTTATGTTGGATTTTTTTTCTTGAAAAAGATTTTTTATCACAAAAAAACACCTAAAATAAACCATTCCGCCTAAGCGAACTCATTCCGGCAATTTCACCTTTGACCACTTATCACCATGCACTACCCGACCGCGCGAAAAGGAAAGGTGGGTTCAGTTCGCATATTCCATATAATAATTATCTGGAAAACGCGAAGCCCTGTAACCGAATGGGCTGGACAGTATAATTATAAAAAAAAAAAAAAAAAAAAGAACAATTTAAAAAGAAAACTAATTACATAAAAAAAAAAATAGAATACGAAAAATAAAAACAAACTAAACAAGATAAAAACACCACCTAGACACGACTTACGCGACGACCACTCAACTGCTATTGCATTTGCCTACTTTCTTTTAGCAAGTTATAGCAACTACCAGCTGAGAATAAATTCTCTTTTTGGTCAACAAGAGCTATGGCTGCCCTTCAAATCACAAATTGAGTAAATGTCAGGTTTGCTATAATTGAAAATGTTCAGAGGGAATGTTGCGAAGGTGAAGAAACTCACCTCTGTTGCATGAGACAATTCGGATGCGATCGGTGTCACGACATTTATGAATCTGATTTGCATCCGAAGCGTTTGCAACAAGTGCGTAAATCACACCCACTAATGCGTACACGCACAAACAAAATAAAGGCGTTTTTTATGAAACAAATGTAATAATGCGTAAGCTGGTGGGTGTGAAATGAAACAAAGGCTGGAAAATCAAGAAAGGGTGGTATTAGTGCGATAGGTAGAACTAGGGTTCTTGAGTAAAAGCCGTCGGTAAAGACTTTCTTTTCCAAATCAAACGCCATAGACTGAGGAAGCTAAACTTTAATTCCAAGAGGGTACTACCGATCGGCTTTTCAAGAAACCTAGCTCGAGATAATAAAATGTAAGTAAGTTTTCGTTACGGCAAAGGATATACTAAATTAGTTTTTTTTATATAGTTTTTTTTATAAGAGAAAGTCATCAGCGCTGAGTTCGCCCGTTCACATAGGTAGCATAATTGCACCTTAAAGATCGTATAGAATCTAATTCCATACATATATACACATATATTTAAATATATATATATATTCAATTTACAAATTGATCCTAAGGTAAGCCTCAATTAAGATAATTTCGAGTGAGAACAAATAATAAAAAAATTTTTTTTTGGTGCATTTAGGCCGTTCAAAAAAAAAAGAGGAAATTTCCTTTTGACGGCCTCAATTTTCTTTTAAAAGGAAAAAGTGAAATAAGACAGTAACGGGGGAGGAAATCCCAAAACCCACAAATCATCCTGACATACTCAACAAAGGAAAAACCAACCTACTCGATATATATATACATATATACATATATAGTGCTTTACTTATCAATTTAAATTTTAAAATCCAATCAAAATTTAACCAGATTTTTTTCTGTCAATTATCTTTCAATTCAGTGCTAATTATAAATTGTTTTTTTAATTTAAAATTTAAAATCAAAAAAAAAAGAAAAAAATAGAGAGTGGTAACGATATTCACCTTATTATACGTATACTTATATATATATATATTCGTATATACATATATAGGTATACATATATTAAGTACAGTGCAAATTATATATTTTTTTTAAGTGAAAGTGGTAAAATTTATAAACCTAAATCGTTAAACACCTAAGGCGTATAAAGGATCGCCTCCTCAAGCCAAGAATCATCGAGGGAGTGGCCACTGCATCGTATTTTTGGGGTGAGTGATTTTTTTTAATTATATGTCGTATTGAGACAAATACTTACCTATATAAATATTGCCCAGTATTACTTCCAAAGAAATAATAATTGCGCGAAAGTATATTTATACCATTATCTTTTTTTTTAATCAGATATTTTAAATTTTACATACCTATTTTTGATAATTCATAAAACATTTAAGAATTGAAATTATAAATTTTAATTACTAGCCTGATTATTGTAACAATGTAAATTTTTTTTGATTTTTTTGATTATGATATTAGTAAATAAATTGTTATATACATAGGAACAAAAAAAAAATGAATCTTTAGATTTTTCATTAAAAAGGGGGAGATGAGGAGATGAGGAAAACGAGGTAGAAAGACGGGGTAAAAGGAATGTGTTTTATAAGGGGTTGTTTAGCGAGAAAACAACCAGGAAGGGAGGGTATAGATCATCTCGCGCATCACTAACAGCTAGATGCAAAGCCTGGCATATTTTTTTTGCTAACGAGGAGGTCAAAGGATCCACTCCTGAGCTAGCGAGGGATGAATTGTGTGCCAGCAAAGACCTCAACAAAAAAAAAAAAACTCGTTACAAGTTCAAAGCTTTCACTAATAAAATGCAAAATATTTCATACAGCTATTAATTTAAACAAATATTGTCAATATCTTTCAACTAAAAAAGTAGCGTTCATGTTAACTCACATTGTAAAATTACCAAACCAATAATTTTAAGTAAAATAGATTAAATATATTTACATTTATGGAGATTCGCCTAAAACAACACTTGGATTTATCAAACCAACGTATCATCAAACAAGATGTAGTGTCGACGCTTTCCAAACACTCTTATCAATATATCCTGGCAGAGACTTTACTGCCTACCATTGAGGAGAGAATAGACACCATAACTTACAGGTTTTACTCATTTTTACATACAATTTGCCCATAAACAGGGAAGTAGAACTTATAATGAATCGTAAAAAGACTTGCAAGATGCCTTCACTCCTGTACACAATCCTTGAAACCGGAAAAAATGAATAAAAAAAGGATATAACTAAAATGATGAATCAACAACACCTAGACTTATAGATTTGACCCCCTTCTAAATGGAATTAGCTTCTTATGAAAAGCTTACGGAGGGTTCAAAGACTTCCGATAATACATCTTTTGCATAATTGATGAGACATCTTTTGTATCATTTTATTGATTTGTTCCTTTGATACATGTTAATAATTTTGCTCGGTAAGCAAATTTGTTATAAATGTATCTTTTCTTTATAAAATAATAAATAAATGTAACTATTCAAATTCTGTGATAATGAATGATAACATTCTATACTTGTAAATATCTTTCAAGAGAGGTTTCCAATTACTATACATATAGTATATATATATTATATATTTAGAATCTAAAAAAAAATTTTTTAGAGCGTAAGGCCATGGCAGCTCGATTGTAAATATATTACATAACTTGTAATTTTATTACTTGCTTAATAAATGTATAATAATAATATAAGAAGTGCTATGACCTGAGTTATAAAATTTTTCGTTTTAGTGTAACCCGAAATTATTTAGATTGGCTAACTACACTACCTTGGGGTGTGTTAAGCGAAGAAAACTTAAGCTTAGATCAAGCCACAAATATACTTGAAGAAGATCATTATGGAATGGAGGATATAAAGAAACGTATCTTAGAATTCATAGCAGTGAGTCAACTTAAAGGTAGCACTCAAGGCAAGATCCTTTGTTTTCATGGACCACCTGGAGTTGGAAAAACAAGCATAGGTAAATCCTTTTGAAATTGATTTATGGTTAAACTAGAATTCATAGTTTGCAGCAAGATCGATTGCAAGAGCATTGAATCGCGAGTATTTCCGGTTTAGTGTTGGTGGAATGACGGATGTAGCCGAAATCAAGGGTCATAGACGTACATATGTTGGTGCAATGCCTGGCAAACTCATTCAGTGTCTTAAAAAAACAAAAACTGAAAATCCATTAGTGCTTATTGATGAAGTTGATAAAATTGGAAAGTAAGCATTTAAATTCAAGGGATTTATTGAATTTTTAATTTCTTTGCCTTAGAGGTTACCAAGGAGACCCAAGTTCAGCATTATTAGAATTACTTGACCCTGAACAAAATGCAAATTTTTTAGATCATTATCTAGATGTACCAGTTGATCTATCTCGTGTGTTGTTTATTTGTACTGCAAATGTGACAGATACTATTCCCGAGCCATTACGTGATCGAATGGAAATGATTGAAATGTCTGGTAAGTTCATTTAAAGTAGGTAAGTACATATTTTTCATATTAATTTCTACTTGAAGGATATGTTGCGGAAGAAAAAGTTGCGATAGCACGACAATATCTTATTCCAACAGCAATGAAAGAATGTGGCCTTAATGAAAATCAAATTCAAATAACCGAGGATGCTCTTAACACTCTTATCAGAAGCTATTGTCGCGAATCTGGAGTTAGAAATCTACAAAAACACATTGAAAAAGTAAGTTCATTTAATTCAATATTATTTAACAACTCAAGTCACGTTTATGTTATGCAGGTTGTGCGTAAAGTTGCTTTCAAAATTGTTAAAAAAGAAGCAGAAAATGTTGTAGTTAAGAATGACAACCTTACGGTGTTCCTTGGCAAACCAGTCTTTTCTCAGGAGAGAATGTATGAAGAAACTCCTGAAGGAGTTGTGATGGGCCTAGCATGGACGGCAATGGGGGGATCTTCCTTGTATATTGAGACAGCAAGGCGTAAAATGGAAGATTTGGGTAAAGAAGGAACCCCAGCTTCTGGATCACTTCATCTCACAGGCCATCTTGGTGATGTCATGAAGGAATCTGCACAAATTGCATTAACTGTTGCCAGAAATTATTTGAGGGAGCTCAACAAAGACAATACGTTCTTAGAGAAAAGGTAAATAATAATTCCATGGACCGAATATCTGTTTATTTAATTAATTTAACAATAAACTCTGGTCAGTCATATACATCTTCACGTACCTGAAGGTGCAACACCAAAAGATGGCCCAAGCGCAGGGATAACAATAGTTACTGCACTAATGTCATTGGCAAACAAAAAACCAGTTCGACAAAATATTGCAATGACTGGAGAGGTTTCTCTAAAAGGAAAAGTTCTACCTGTTGGAGGAATCAAGGAGAAAACAATAGCAGTATGTTTTTTTTAATTCCTACATACATAATATATGGAAAACATAATTTTTGTATTTTCTTAATATTTTCTTGAAGGCAAAACGGAGTGGCGTAACATGTATTATTTTGCCAGAGGAAAACAAAAAAGATTTTGCCGAGCTGCCTAGTTATATAACCGACGGATTAGAAGTTCATTTTGCTGCGAATTATGACGATGTTTA
Organism: Scaeva pyrastri; assembly: GCA_905146935.1. Taxonomy (NCBI): domain Eukaryota; kingdom Metazoa; phylum Arthropoda; class Insecta; order Diptera; family Syrphidae; genus Scaeva; species Scaeva pyrastri. The sequence continues at coordinate 658,172 of LR989927.1, read as the reverse complement.
CAAAATTGCATTTGATTCCGTTTAGAGTTAAAATCAGTTTTTTAGTTATTTAGGTTGTGTTATTTATGATTTACTTGATGGAATAAGTGATTCAAAATAAATGTACATTGAAATTTACTTTAATTTTGATAGCTACATATGTATAATAAAATCATGGATCAATGGAGTTTTCAATAATCCAGGATAAATATTTATCAACTCGTGTATATAATCCAGGACGATTTGTTTCACCACAGCGTAAGCCCCACGAAACGAGACCTATTACAATCCATCGACGATTTGGCAGTTGAGCCATAAGAGGTCCTCCGCTATCACCTTGACACGAATCACGACCACCTTCAGCAGCTCCAGCACATAACAAAGTGTCATCAACACGTTCCACAAATAACTTTTCGCATACATTTTGTTTCCACACGGGAACATTCACTTCCATCAGAACTTTAGAATGTGGACCACTAAAAAACAGAGTGCCCCATCCCGTAACAATGGCATTCCAGCCTTCCCAATTCTCTCCAACAGGTGGTATGCATATTGGCCAAATATAGGTGTTAAACAACGTTGGTCGTGCCACTTTAAGCAAAGCTATATCATTTTGATATGTTTGTGCGTCAAAATCTGAATGATGAACCATGCTACTAACATGAAAGTCTCTAGATCGAGTTTCATTGAAAAGTTGAAAATCATATTCACCCAAACGAACAAATATTTCGTCAATCAAAACATTATATACACAATGCGCTGCTGTTAATACATGTCTATCAGTGACAAGAACTCCACCACAGTGAACATGCGGCACATGATGACGAAGAATTGCCGCCATCCACGGCCACTCATCAGGCTCGGCGGGCCTTCCACCAGCTATCCGAGGAAATTGCTTTGTTGTTATGCCACAACCCCTCTCTTCAGGTCTATTTATAATTCTAGTTTCTCCATTTATCCGGTTATCGTTGATGTTCGTTATTATTTCAGGAATAGATATCGAATTCGCTCCTGAACGATAGTCATCAGGACAGCAAATTCCAATGGAACTGTGAAGTTAAAAAAAAATATAAAATATAAAGTTTCAATGTGTAATACATAAATATAGCATTTGAAATGATTATAATAATTATTATTATTATCATAATAATTATTATGCCATTAATTTGACCTAAATTCTACCTAAAAGTTAATGGTCAAAAAAATATTGGGGTCTAAGATGTGTGTCAATGTTTACAAACAAAATTAGTTGGAGAGGTAGGTATTAACTAAATATTAAATAAAGTTTAAAAAGTACTTACGATTTTTCAATAATACATAGCTGATTGACAATTCTCCAAATGTCATTTTTGAGTTCCGGCATCCGGCAAAACATGATGTTCGTGCAGTGTCCAGGCTGTCCCGATGGTGTCACACATATTGAAAATTTTGTATTCGCCTGGAAAAATATTTTTTAACTTTATTTGAAAGCAAAAGAAAGAAATTTACAACTATACGTTTGGAAATATATCTTGCCGTTTGAATCTAGTAGGAACAATTGACTGACGCTCTTTTTCAATGCCCAAAAAGTCTTTGTTATTCCGCCCGCGCCGATGCAATAGGTCTTGGAAGTCAATGATTTATTATTTGCTTTATATTCAAAAACAAAATGATTTACCTAGGTGTGATTTATCGGAGCTGGAGATATTCCTTACCCAAAATGTATAAACTATCACCAAAAACAGGAACTTCTTCATTGCTACTGTTAATTTTTAATAATGGAACACAAGGAAAATTTCTAATTGATACAAAATTAAAAAAATAGGCTTGATCACTGAAGAGTTTCCTTATCACTTTAACTCACCCGTCTGTTTGTTCCAAGTGCAAAGCAGAAAATATAAGAAGTAAAGTATATTATGTACATAAATATATGTAAAAACAATAAAAAAAATTCGCAGTTCGGATGTGGTTTTAAGTAAAATTTTTTTGTTACGAAATTATTCGTTTAATGTTTTTCTGACACTGCTACCCCTTGTGTACATGTATATATGTAAGTACAACTTAGTGTGCATGGATATACATACATATAGTGGCTATACTTATGTATTTATATTGTATATATACATTTCTATAAATGTATTGCATTAAGCGAAGTTTAAACAAGTCATTTTCGAAGACTTCTTCCTCTTCGTGCCTGAGAAGATCTTGTGTATTCAATTTATAAACACAAAAGTGGTTATTGGAATACATGCATTGAATAATAATTTTATAATTTATACATATTACGTACATTCATCTGTTTAGCCACTTTTCTCAAGAAGTCAATTCATGCTAGTTGGTGTTTTGGTAAAAATAATTAAAAAAGAGTTCAAATAAAAATGTTTAGGTGATTTTTTTGTAATATTTTTGTGTTATTGGAGCCGACTGCTTTCTGTTACTGGGTTGGCGATTAGGTGTCTTTTGTTTTGTAAACTCAGTAGATTACTTTTTCTTACGGTAAGAATATATTTACAACCCTTTCCATTGCTTTACTAATATTTGTTTACGTATTATAGGCAAAGAGTCCACCTTCAAACTAATAAGCTTAATCCAATTCCGCTTGAATGGGTCACTCTGGTACATTTTACCTACATATTACTAGCCGCTAAAAGCTTTTGCTACAAACATAATGAGGTCTTATTAGCTTGGCAATACCAGTTAAAATACATTTTGGTTTTGCAGATAATAACGTCAAAACGTACATTAATAATTGTCTTACCAAAACACATAAACATTGCTTTCGCCTACAATTATACTCAACTATAAACAGAATTGGTACGAATTTAAATAAACATAAGCTTATATGTAGTTGGATTGAAAGTTATCTGGACGTTCCTTGCATTTTTATGTTATTGGAGCAGACCGCTTACCGTTAAATTCAGAACCATTCGTGAAACTGAAAAAAGCTTTACATACATTGTTGGTTGGTGATATTATGTATTACATACATTATGTACAGATGTAATTTCAAATAAATGTTACATACATAGTATATTTGAAATATGTATGTATGTATACATATGTACATATGTATTGTATAAAAACATCTGCTAGAACTATTTTAAAACTTGAATCTATTGATTTAGAGTTAAGAAAAAATAAGATTTACATACAAATGTACACTTTCTTTAATATTTTTATTTTATTCTACACATTTGTACACAAATTACATAAATTACAACTAAACAAAGGATCACAGTACAAAATTTTATTTCGTTACTATGCATTGCTTTAATATAGTGGACAGACAATAAGAAAACTTGTAGTGTTATATATTAAAAAAATAACATTTAAAAAAAGAAACTTAATACTACATTCAAATGGTGGGAAGATTTTTAATACATATTTCTGGTTCTTTTTCGCATTAAATGCATTATAGCAAAAAAAACTTATAACAAGTTTTGTTATATTTATAAATGTAAAAAGTATTGTAATAGTAGAGCTTGTGTAATAGACTTTGTAATTTTTCGCATCAAGCTTGAGAATAAAAAATAAAATAACCATTTATAATTTTTTTGTTATAACATACATGCATTCAAAAAATGTCTACTTATTTTTTGATTGTTTGTTTTTACTTTTAAAATGTTTTTTTTTTTCCTAATTGCTCTTGCTCTGCTCTTGCAGTATTGAACCAATTTGTCGATTGTGCTGGTTGTAGTCGTTGTAGATCGACTGAATTTACTTGGGTTGGGAAGATCGCTTACGACGCATTCTTTGAGCTGGAGCTGCAGCAGAGTTTGCACAATTACAAATTGCATCAAACAAACGAACCACAAATCCCTTAGCCCTATTTACTTTTCCGTTTTTTAGTCCACCTATCGTAAAACCTACAAAAAAATTAAATTAATTTTTATCTACTTATCAATGCACATATACATATGTATGTATGTATGTATGCAAGCATATTTTTTAGTGTTCGTTTAATATTGTCTTTTCTATTTAAGTGTTGGATTTGTCACTAATAGTACGTTATTAAATTGTGATCGATGTGGGTGGATTATAATTATAACTTTTCCATCTGAGATGCTTAACATCTTTAGTTTACAATTAAAAAAGATTAACGTTTAATTAAAAGCTATATCAGCTCGTTATCGTAAAAAGTCTATAAAAACTTTAGCTATAAGCGTTCATTTGCCCTTAAAGGTAACTGAGCTTCGTACTGGAAACTAATTTATAAGTTAAATACATTATATTCAAGGATAAGAGCCATGTATAAGAATTCAGTATTTTGTTTAGCGAGCGTAGTACTTTCAACACTCTTATCGGCAACCTTTTCCGTCACAATGAAACAATTCGAGTCTTCACTGGATATGATGCGATCCGGATGCGCTCCAAAGTTCAAGGTTACCATAGAACAACTGGATGACATGAGACATGGAAAATTTATTGAGAACAATATGGAGTTAAAGGTACATATTTGGAAAATATAATAAAATAAACATTATTAAAAAATGTAATATTTTCTTTTAAAAATAGTGTTATTCGAAATGCATCGCTCAATTGGCTGGAACAGTGAGTTGAAATGTTCAAAATCAGTGTGTTAAAGCAATCAATGTCTAATTTCGGTTAATATAATTTAGATTTTCGATTGCATAGTACACACATTTTGTAGAACAATTAAATTTACCAATAGAATTATACACAATTAGCTCACAAAGAAAGGAGAATTCAGCTTTCAAAAGGCTCTCGCTCAGATACCAATAATTTTGCCGCCAGAAATACAAGGAACCGCAAAGAATGCATTGGAGGCTTGCAAGGAAGTTCGTAAGTATGCAATGTTTTTAAATATACTATATATGTACATATGTACATAATTTAATTTTCTTTTGATTTAATATTTTAGAAAAAAGCTACACTGATTCCTGTGAAAAGGTTTTCTATGTCACAAAGTGCGTCCATGATTTTGATCCTGCGAGTTTTAAATTCCCTTAAAACTGAGAAATAAAATTTCTGTTAAAACTTAAAGGTGCTACTTACTTTGAGTACATGTTTTTTCTTTTCCAGATGTCTAAATAGATATACAATTTAGTTAATAAATTTGGTATACAAAATTATATATACGTTATATACGTATTTTACCTGTTGCAAATCTTGTGATTTTTTATGTTGAGCTTCAATCTCAGCAGTTTTGATGACATCTTCAATAAACTTAGACAATACTTCCATTTTTTCTGAGTCATTTTTAAACTTATCGATTTGCACTTCAAACGGTTCGTTTTCACTTTCATCAGTTGCAAAATGAGCTTTCATGTTTGCAATTATTATTTAAATTGTTTAAATTCCTTGAATCGTTTTTATATTTTGGAATATTACTTTGCAATCGATGTAATTTATTATTGTGGTTTCAGATGTTCGAACACTCACTTCTTCTAAACTACTGATAAGAATTATATATAAAAGGACATCCAAATCAATAATTTAGGTCTTGCGCATAATGTTTTGTTACGTTACATTCCCTGTCAAAACTACTTTGTGGGAAGTATTGTATCAATTTACTTTTCATGAATGCTATAATAAGAAAATCCAAAAACAAATCAACACACGCATGACAAACTAATTAATTAAAAAGTGTTTATTTTAATGTTAACTGTTTTTACATAAATTTTATTTTTTCTTGCACGAACTACCTATTCCAAGTGAGATAAGTCATCTATGTCTGGAATTTGCCTTTCTTCATTGTCAATAATTACAGAACTGGGATCAACTGACGTCTAGAAATGTATTTTATTTTGTTATTAACCTCAACATTTGCAACAGAAAACTTACCCTTAGACCCAAAGGAGTGGTGTTTCCATTCTGTTGTACTTGCAGCATGCCTGAAATTAACAGTGATTTATTAGAATTAGAAGTTACGTTTTTAAAATTCTAATATGACTACCGGACTGAGGTGTAGATGGACGCTGTTGAGGGAGAATTACATATTTTTGGCTCTGGCCCACCACTTGGGAGACCGTTCTAAGCTGCGGAATATTTGAGTTTGGTCTAAAACATAATCATTATTAATTAAAGACTTATTGATAAAATATGCGATATTACAAGTTAGACAGAGGACGTGGCGTGGCTGTTACTTGTGGTCTACCTATTGTTGATGCTGTTTGGGCAGCTGAAGTTATGGGTGCGCTTGATATAGAATTGCCCATGTTGCAGGGGATACTTGCTGATATTGGTGCATTTCGAGCTTTTATTACAGCTTGATGCAAAGTTGGGCCCAAGAAGCCGAACTCACTCCTTTCAAATGTTATACATTTTTATTTATAATTCAAGTGTTTTGTATTTCTTACTTGTATTCGTCGAGTGCGTCAGGTGGATTGCGCATTACCTTCAAAACTGGTGCACAACATTTTTGAAGCATTGCTCGAATATGACCGGCTGCAATTTTGTCTGTATTGCTTAATGATGTGCCTTGCAAATGAACTTCGATGCGTTCCGATACAAATTTCAGTCTGGGGACAATGAAAACCTTAATAACTTCACCTCCTAATTCAGAAAGACCAGCAATAGCTCCATACAACGAAGAAAGATGGGTTTTATCATTTTGTAGGGCTTTGCTAAATATTCTGGAATTTAATTTACAAACAAAATTAAAACAAAACATAAGATAACAGAAGACAGATTATATACCTTGTTACTCTTGTCTGCAAATTGTTTGTAGATGTGTTAAAATTTTTACAAATTTGAGCCATCAATCGAGCAGCAAAGTCCCGTAGTGCCCAGTGGTTGTCTAACTCAGGGCGCATACAAAGTTGCTTGGAAACAATACAAGTTGAAACTGATGGTATCAACTCGTGCAACTATATTATGTAAAAAAAAGTTAAAAAAATTTTAACAGCTAAACATAAATAGAAATTACATATTTTTCTAAGTAAAGAGAAGGATTGTCCAGTAAAGCCTTTACCATTCTCATCAAATAGATAAGAAGGGCTAAATTATTTTGTACTACATTAACTTTGACACCCTCGGCAATAAATGTACACATACGAGGGAGCATTTCATGTAAGCCTGGATCTGAGGCCAAACTCTGCAGCGCTTCACCTCTTCTTGGTTCATCCGCGCCAACACAGGCTTCAGTTATCTCTTTATAATAGAGTTGTTGCTCCACTGATAATTCGTGCGTTGCCAATTGTTTCACATGAACTGTTTCCACATTTTTTAACTTATGTATCTTTCCTGTTGCAGGTTTCCCAGCGGTATCTTTTGTTATTCCCTGCTCTAACTTTACAACTGGATTGACAGAATCCAGAGCTTGCGAGTCCTTAGACAAGGGTGGCGGATTCTCTGGGATAGTAGGTTGAATTCCATCCACGCACAGCCAATGCGAACGTAGAGTTATATCGAGGGGAATTTTAGGTGCTCCCGCCTGAACAATTTCATTCAGATCCATTTCTTTGTCTTCGACAAAATGCAATTCTCTACCACCCCCCGATGCAAAGCGGAAGGGGATAAAATCGTTGGATGTGAATCCATATTGAGGCTCAATGTTGCGGACCTTGATAGCATTGTCAATGTCACCCAGGCTAAGCTTTTCTCGTTTAGAATGGTGCATAAATTTAGCAGCATCTTGAACAATCTTTTTAATTTTGAACGAAACATCATCGGCCAGTTCCTTGGCTGCGTCATCGGGAAGAAATCCGACACCAATGCTTTCGGCAATAACCTTAATGGACTCAGCAGATAATGTTGTACCATATAACATATTAGATCCACTCATTTTGGAATTAACTTTGTTAAAATTTATTTATTATAATTAAAAAAGTTGTTTACTTCATAAAATTTTGCAAACAAAAATAAAAACTGACAGTACTTTGAGTTTATTCTTTAGCAAACGCGCTTTCCTTTTCGATCGGTCTTTGTTGGATCTGTGCAAAACGGAGTATCACATACCCGTTCTATCGTTATTTCATATTTTGAGATAAGGAGAAAACCCATTCAGCAAAATTAGACAAATGGTTCGTCCGTGTATGGCTGATCCGCTGATCATTAGCCAATAAAATTGAACTGTGGTGAGCTACTTTTAGTTGAGCAACTGTAAGTTGTCTATTTTCCAGCAGGGAGCAGTTGCCAATTTGAAAAATTAAGTACATTTTTCCAATCATTGACCAATGAGAAAAAATTGTTATAAACATTTAAACAACCATTTTTCTGTATTTTAAATTTGGCTCAACTTTCCTTTAGGGTAGCACGAATTTTAACACGCGGTTTTTTTTATTCAATAGATATACGCAAAAAAATAATATTAATCGCAATTTTAAAGTGAGGAAACATTTATTTATATTTTTAATTAATTTTCAAAGTTTCACTTTTCCATACAAAATTCACACAAAAATGGCTTTTTTTCTCACTTATTTTGACAGTTTTCCTTTTTGCATTCGTTTTAGTGATACCAGATATACTTTTTTGTGGGCAATTTTATCCGAAATTGTTCTCCTTTTTAACTGATTAACTAAATTTCACATAAATTTAAGGGACATTTTGGGAAATTTTCTATTTTCATATTATTGAACACCTAAAACAATATCCTTTTAATACAATACATATAACATTATCAAGGAAAAAGATTTGTAAATTTTTGAAGATTCTTGAAAAGAAAAATCGCGCGATTTTTATTTTATTATTTTCAGAATCTTGAAAGCTGTATTTTGAAATCAACTGATGCTTTTGAAGATTCTGAAAATAATAAAAAAATATTATTTTCAGAATCTTCAAAAGCATCAGTTGATTTCGAAATGCACCTGCCCCGTGGTGCTAGATATACTGGACGTTAAACCCACCTAATGGAGTCAAAAGGTCTTAGTTCGACTTGGACATAACAAAGTGGTCCACACCAAGGTATTATCTACAAACAAACAATTGGCGTAGGCGGTTACAGTGAGGTAAAAAAAAATTACAAGCAAAAAGTGAGGTTAAAACCGAAAAAGTAAATAATTTTTTTTAGGGTTTAGGGGGGTTTCCTCACTCTAAAATTTTAACCCTGTTCTATTGAGATGCCTACCTAACTGTAAAAAAAAAATCAATAAGATACTCGTGCTACCCTAATGGAAAGTCGCCCCAAATCTTTTCAATGAAAGCATTTTATTTTCGTTGTATTCCCAGTCAGTTTTTTTTTTCAATGATCAACTCTAACCTCAAATGCTACGTCGTGTTTTAAAATTGTATAAATCTATTATTTACACGGTTGTTAGAATTTTCTTCATTAAAGCGTTCTCTTTTTAACAGCAATTTTAATTTTATTTTTGTCGGCAAATTTTTTTTTATCAGCACCGTTACCCAAATGAAGACTCTAGCAACACAAAACACAATCAGCCTTATTTAATAGAATTCACTAAGCAGATGAATAGTTATGCAGTGTATAAGGATTTATGTAGGCTCTATTCAACGTTCTATAAATTCGTATTTATAAAACATTTTCCTACAAATTATAGTTACGCAGTTCTTATATCAAAAAAAGTACCAAAATGAGAAATCTATTCCATTCAGATATCATAATTAAATCAACAACTGTTTTTTCTTTCAATGAAATAGATAAATAAATAATAACAATAATACAAAATGAAATCGAAAGGGAAGAGTATGCGTTTGTCAAATTGGTATTCGTCCGATAAGGTACATATAGCTATAACTTGGATATCTACGGGCTCCTCAATTGTCCCTGCTGAGGTCAGAACGTACAATTTCCATCATTTGTTTCATATTTTCTATCGAAAATCTTTATTAATTTTTCAATTCTTCATCGTCATGGTAACACGATTTAAATTACATAAATCATATTTCAAAAGGAAGAAAATTGAAAAGGCTTTTTATTTTTTTCTATTTTCTATTATGGACACAAACCATGACATTTTGTCACTATAATTTCCTTATTCAGGCTCTATTCAACCTCAAAACGCGTTTAGCTTATTATGGCTCTATTCAACGTTGCATAAGTTTTATATTTTCGAGTTAAGAGGTATTATAAAGAGTGTATAACTTTATGCAGGCTTTATGTGGGGATTATAAATAAGGCTGAATAAGTAAAAATTAATAACACAAGTTTTAAACAAAATTTCATGTGACTTATATTGTTCAAAAAAGTTTTTAGTGTTTTAATTTCCGATCATTACTCTACTGTCAATTTTTCTTAAGACAGCATTACTTTTTCTTCCTGTGGTATCCACGAAAATGATTCTTTTTTCCTCTCGTGTAACCACCAATGACCGGCAACTTAAAATTCGCAACTCAATCTAAATGCCGGACGTGACCATACGGACACCGCTCTTAACACTCCGAAATGTATTCTTTGAAATTTGACATGAGCATTTTCTCCGATTCGCAACAAATAAAACTTCGGAACATCTTAGCGCCAGTCGACCGACGGTTCCATCACTTTTTGATGGGTCTGTAAAAGTGTAATTTGTTGTTTTTTATTTTTATTTTTTTATGAAAAAGGCATTACAATTTAAATCAATTATTATCTATTTTAATCTACTTCTCCTTAAAAAAATCACAGTTTTATCAAACCACTTCAGTTATATTCTATCAAAATACAATTCTAAGAAGTTCGTTAAATGGCGTGGTTCGCATCAAAATAAAATATCGTCCTAAAAGTGATTCTTTTGCGAGGAATATTTTCACTGTCGTCGACGCTTATAAAACGGCGCCATTTTAGAATGTGAATAATAAAAAATTAAATAAAAACATTTTTGGCTCCGTAAGTTTTGTAAACAAACCTATTCTTAATTCATTTATACATTTTCTAAAACGAAATAAAAATAAATTAACAATTATTTATGTGGTAAAATTGTTTAACACAATTAATATCCTCATAGCATTCATAAAATTGACCTAGATTTAAGTTGTGTGGCATAGTAATCTTCTGAATCTTCAAGAAAAAACACAATATTTCCAAATTATTTAGGTAGTTAAAAACTAATTTAAGGAAAGTATCCAGTGAAGTAACTTGGATTTTAATATACCTGCCGCCAAAGCGCTTTCTTGTTTCCCTGTAGTTTGTATGTTCGTTTTGTAAAAAAAATAGCTTCAAGGTATGCAATTTTTAAAGAAGGAAACGATCATTTTTATATAAATATAGAATAACTATTAATTTATGTAACAATGAGAGATTGTTTACACTTGCTGTGGGGAGTCCTGCATGTAGAAAACTCGCGGTATTCCAAACTAAGTGATGAGATCTGTGGTTTATCCATATTTACTTTCCCTGAACAATCAACATCTGCTGTGCTTATTGTGCGACCGGTTTTATAGTCCGAAACTACTTACAAAAGAACTGCGAGAATCAGAAATCGTCCCTATACTCGCAGAGTTCAAATGATTTTGCTTTTCATTGGGTTTTTAAAACCCTAGGTTAAGCAATTTAATATGCATCATAAAATTTAAAATAAATCGTGACCGACTGAACTAATATGGTTTGGACTTTTTTTTACTATAGGAAACTATTAATGGTAAACTTTTCGATGTGCAATTCAAGTAATGAAGTTTGGATATGTGTCATATTAAATATTTAAAAAAGGTCAGTTAAATTTAAAGTGCTGATTTTGAAAAAAAAAAACGAAAATAAAGAGGATTCTCACGTAAATGAATCGCATCCAGTACTGCTTAATTTGTTACAATGGTAATGAATTGAAAAGCCTTTTAGAGTTCTATCTGTTATTATATATATATAAATATATATATATATATATATATATTTAATTTCAATTGAAACTTGATTTTTAGTAAGGAGAAAAACTGCTATCAGAAACCAAAAAAAATATAGCTTAAGTGAAAGTTTGTTAAAATGTTTATATCTTCTTGAGAATAAAGAACCACAAGTGCCGTTTGTTTAAAATTAAATGTCAAAGTGTATTTTTGTTTAAAATAATAATAATCATTAGTTTGCCTTTAATTGATTAAGAGTTTTTAATATAACTTGCAACTTATGAGCTTTACTGTAGTACTTAATATTTAGTTTACCCTTTACGTTCATAAAACAATTAAACCAATAAATAAGATAAAATATTTGAGACTGGAGAAATAACGATTAATATAGCTGGAACTCGACTAATGCACTAAAAATCATATTTGCACTTCGATGCACATATGTATGTAGTTGTAACAGTCATACGTACTTACATATGTTCCATTATATATGTATAATTATACATAATACAAAACCAAAAAAATAATTCTTTTTATTCATTACTTGAAATTTTGATTTTCTAGCCCTTTCCAATGTTTTTTTCACCCGATATTTGTCTAATATGAATAATTCCTGAAATCTGTCCTTTTATATTTGTTAAATTGAACTTTACAAAAGAAACGTAGTAATGTCGTTGCCCAAAATTTCTTCTTAGGTTTACGTAGTTTCGATTTTGAAAGGGGTTTAAAGATAAAAAGTCTTTCGTACAGCATTTGAGTTTTTAATAATTTTAATTTAAAAATCATATCTTAAAAATTTAGCTCTTGTCCTGTTACCTTTTGTGATGAACTTGCGTGTATTTTATAAATTAATACATTAATTTTTATGATAGTTAACTATTTTTGTCTATAAATAAAGCGTTATAATTTTTAGGGACTCGAAATAATGAAACACAAAAGTCATCATGAAGCGAAGGTTGTGGCTCAAGCAGCACCACACTCGAGCGAAAATGAAGTATGATGCTAATTAAAATTACAACTTAATTTTTCAACGACCTCTTATAAATACATTTTAATTTAAGGAGTCGGATTGCACGGGTACAGAATCAAGCTCAATGTCAGGACATTTACATAAGAAAAGACGAAAAAGTACCACACAATTTAGCGTCTTAAGGTAAGATATTATTGAACAAATTTCATAACACTTATTTTTATATTTTAAAATAACTGTAGGTCAGATACCGATGGCTTGCGCATGAAAATATCAGCCATTCGACGGAAGACCACCGACCTGAGGCAAGAGGATATTAAAAGTAGTTCAGAAAACAATAACATCGAGCCAACAAAATCAAACGAAGACAGAATGTTGGCCCCATTAGATTCTACAAAGCCCACAGTTTCGGCTGGAAGATCGTATTGTTCTGTATATGTTAAAGAAAGTGATTCAAAATCGGAAGCTAGTAGTTCGGGAAAAATTAAAAAGTTAAAACTAAAACGAAAAAAAGTGAGTTTATTATTATTAATGACTGATACAAAAATATTTGACTAAGTCAACATTTACCCATAGACAGGTAAACAGCATGACACAAAGCAACTTCCATTTGGGGTTATAACACAAAATCCCCAAACATTGCTTAAATCTAGAGATATAAATACAAATCATATAAGAGATCGACCATTAAGCAGCTTGAACCAACCTCATGTGCTTCCCGATGACAACATAGGACTTTCTTCAAGTGATAACGAATTGCCAGCTTTAGTTAATGCAGCTATAAAATGTGTTGAGAGTGATTCGGACTCTCACTCAAATTGTACCCAACCAAAAATCCAATACACTTCAACTTTGCTTCAAGATTTTATGGAAAAAACGCAAATGTTATCAGAAAATGCGAACAAAGGAAAAAAAACTATTGAAACGGTAATAACATCAACTTCAACGCCAGTGTCAACGCAAATGCCGGCGGCAACGACATTGACAACGGCAAGTGAGAGTCTTGTGAATAGAGGTGAACAGTTATTGCTGCGGAAGAAGCGAGGCAGACCGAAGAAAACTGCGACTGTGCCAATCGTTAACGAATCGGCCGATTCGGGAGTCGTTTCGTCGAATGCTCAGAGTATATCTCCTTCACCAAAAGATCGATCTCGGTCGCAGGCCAAAATGGAGAGAGATGTTTCACCACCAAAAATTGATATTGTTAATTTAGATAAAAGAATGTATGCTATGAACGAACGTGTGCTATATCCACCTCCAAAGAGCAAGCTGAGAAAGCAAACAATGGATTCAAAAAAAGCTTCTGCAAGTGCAAGCAACAAATTGCTACAAATCAAAACCAACAAGGAAGATTCACTGGACCCCGTGTGGCGAAAAATTGATGTCAATTCGAAATTTCGCAGACCAAGCGTTAGTGGATACAAAAGTGATGGTGGAGGATTTTCTACAACTGTTTGCAGTAAAATATTAACTGCAAAAAGTGGATATGCTAGTGATTATAGCGTACGAAATAACCATTATTCTGGTTATAAGAGCGATGCTAGTGGCAAAAGTCGGTGCAGCATGAAAAGCTGCTATAGCCGTGTGAGTAGGACAAAGAGCTGTGATGGGAAACACCGAACAAAATTACGGCGCAAGCGTAGGCCAGCTTTAAGCCACTCAAAATCCGTAATCAATCTTAACGAGCAGGATATTTTACAATTGGCTGGTTTAAGTCTTGGACAGAGTAGCGAGGAAAGCAGCGGATCTGTGGTGTGTAAACCAAAAATTCTGGTTGAAGACGCCGAAACCTCGAATGTCTACAAAAAATACGGTGAGATAAATCGGTACATTACAACTGGTGAATACTTTGGTAGAAGTAAGAGCTCTCATTTCGTGGGAAGTAAACATTTAGAGACCGCCAATGTCGACCAGGTATCTCAAGATACATACAACTTCTTGGGTTCAATGGGCAACAAACTTTGCTCTCGTTCGAGGAAGAGTTCAGTCGCTACAGAGCTACCCCTCCAACTTAGCTCATCTCGAAAAATGAAATCAAGACGGTCATCTGTTGCGAGTTTTTGCAGCAGCAGCTTCTTCTCTGGAGTTTCCAAAGTCAAAAGACGCCATCGAAGAAAAAGCATCAAATTTAGCTGCAGTAAAATGGTGGTTGTTGATTCAAAACTACTGACTGAAATTGAAATTATAACTGATTCTTTCCCGACTATGTGCCGAATTCATTGTGATAAACCGGTAAATAGTAGTTATGGCAAAGAAAAGTCGGGCAGTGAACGAATAGCTCCACAAAAGTCAACATACCAAAACAAAAGAAATCTCAAGAAACGAAAACTAAGCGAAAATCTAGATTTCGCACTTTCCAACGGTATGAATTTAACAGTAGGTACAATAAGCAAACGACGTCACAAGAAAACATGTAGTTCTAGCCCTGATGATCACAAACTGCCTCTTAAGAAGAGACATTACCTTTTGACACCTGGCGATAAAACAGAAAAAGCTTCAGTGGCTTATGCTGCGGAAGCTTTGAAATGTTATAAAGAAACAACAGATCTGAAGGCAAATATTCATGTGGGAAAGCCAAGTGGCAGAACAGTTTCTACTAGAGCTGCTGTTACACCAAAAAAGCGGCATCTTTTACAAACGTGTGGACCTGATGGTCGAAGTAATTCACCAAACTATGTAAATGATCCCAAGTCACATTTGGTGAAAAATGGGGCTACAGAAAATGGCCCAACAGAAGTGGTTAATAACAAAAAACGTAACCGATTGGAGGGCCTAGTTTCTAAAATTGCTAATGCTAGTAGTTTGAGTGAAGTAACGCCAACCACTGTTACATCTTCAATTCAGAATATTGAGCCTTCATTCCCACCGCCAGGTATATTCGAACCATCAGTAGAACTCGAAATTCAAATTCCAATATCAAAACTAGGCGAAAATTCTATAATTACCAAGGCTGAAGCCGAGTCTCCGTTGGATCTTTTAGACTTGCATAACAAAACATTTCCAGAAGCTTCCTCAAACGGTAAGGCAGAAAGAGTTGTTGAAGCATTGCTCAATAAAACCGGATGTAATTTTATACTGAAGAGAAAACGAAAGAAAATAAATAGAACCGGTTTTCCGACCGTTAAACGTAAAAAGAGAAAGGTAAGCGAGTTGTCCGCGGCGCCTGAATTGGAGAATAAAACTGCAACTGTTTCAAAAATTGAGACAATTTGTGATCGTGTTCCGCAAACCGGCGAGACAAGTGCCACATTTTTGGAGCGTAATCGAACCCCGCGATTGTCCGTGGTTAGTCTTGAACGTTTGCAAGGGACCAATAAAAAACAGCTTTCGCGAGAAGTAACACCAAGCAGAACTCGTTCGGCCAAAATTTCGATGCCTGCAATTAAAAATAGAAAGCAAGTTGTTTTGCCGAAAAAAGATCAACCTAGACCTCTATCTAAAAAGAAGAACGTAGTAGTTGAACCTTTAAAAGCGTCTGTTAATCCTCTTTTGCAAATGTCTTTTCCAACTTGTAAGATACGCCTAAAGCGGCGGTTAACAATTCCGCAGGAAACGTACAAGGCAACATCAATTGACCAAGGGAAGAAAAGTGAAAACAAGGTCAATTCTGATACCGATCAATTAGGAAAAACAGTTAAAGCTACTATAAAGAAATCCGAATCGGAAGGTATTGACCTTTTAGAACAAGAACCACTCCCAGTTGCTGCTTTTTGTGATGTTACCAATGCGATTGACTCCGAATCATCTTCCTCTGTGTCAGTTTTAAGTGAGGATAGCAAATCAATTTCTCGCAAACAAAAGTGGAAGAAAGGTTACCTTGTGGCAGGACTTTTATCCGATTATTACAAGGTAATAGACCCTTCTAGAGGAAAAAAAAATATCTTGAATCCAGTCAAAGAAGCTAATTATGAGTCAGTCTTGCCGATGAGCCTGCCTCTGTTACCTGCACCTCCGTATTGTGAGAAGTTTTTCCGACGAACGGAGATTGATTTCCAGCTACCATTTGATATATGGTGGTCATACACTAATGGAAAACTTCCTACAAGAGAAACTGTGCCGAGTTGGAATTATAGAAAGATCAGAACAAATGTATACCGTTGTGCGGAAGTGAGGCCAAATACGAACAACATTGACCGGCCTACTTGTAACTGCAAACCAGATATAGGATGCAGTGATGATTGTTTAAACCGCATGGTTTATACAGAGTGCTCTCCATCAAGTTGTCCAACGAAAGAAAAGTGTAAAAATCAAAAGATACAGCGACATGAAGTTGCTCCTGGTGTTGAGCGCTTCATGACAGAAAATAAGGGATGGGGTGTGCGTACGAAGCTACCAATAAAAAAAGGAACATATATTTTGGAATATGTCGGAGAAGTTGTGACTGAGAAAGAATTCAAAGATCGAATGGCGACACTCTACATAAACGACACTCATCATTATTGCTTGCATTTGGATGGTGGATTGGTAATTGATGGTCATAGAATGGGCAGTGACGGTCGTTTTGTGAATCATTCATGTTCACCTAATTGCGAGATGCAAAAGTGGTCTGTAAATGGTCTTTCGCGAATGGCTTTGTTTGCCGCACGGAATATTGAAGCTGGGGAGGAGATAAGTTATGACTATAACTTTTCGCTATTCAATCCATCCGAAGGTCAAGAATGTCGCTGTAACACTCCACAATGTCGTGGAGTAATTGGCGGAAAATCTCAGCGCATAAAACCTCTTGTAGAACCACCAAAGCCAGTTGAAACCTTTGCAGGACAGACAGATGGAAGACGTAGCGGCAGGCCTCGAAAGAGACAGGGATCAGCACGTAAAGATGTTATACGGCTGCAATCAAAAGACATTGTAGTGACTCAAATGTTGCAGCAACTGTCTGAAAAAGATAAAAGGTTGATTGGATTGCAAAGAATCTTTTTACTAAGGAATTTTGAAAAGGTAAGGTAATATTATTTTAATTGAAAACTTATGAAAATGTGTTATGTCTGTTTTATGAAAGGTTCGTCGCATTAAGTCAAAGAGATCAGAATTAGACGTCAATAAAGCAGAACAAATTCCATCCGCAGCTCTTCAGAGAAGACCTTCGACACCTTCCTCTATTGCTGTGCAAATATCAGCTTTGCGGTCACCAAGAAGTATTCAAACTCGTGGTCTAACACAAGCTGTTCAGGACCCCGAAGTTGAAAAAATGGCCAAAATGGCAGTTATTTTTAGGGATATATGTTCAGCTCTAGAAGAAATTAAGGGTAAGTCTTTGCTTGCAATTAATCGATTTTTAGAGTCGTAATTCATTTTTTGTGTTTTTATTCAGATGATAATGGCAAATCGGAAATTTCTAAACTTTATCCAACGTTGATAAGGAAAAAAGGAAAACCAGTTAAACAACAGGTTAATATGCATAAACCGGTTGATTTCATTTCTATTCAAGCTAACGTCGAGAAAGGTTATTACAAAGTTCCAATCGAATTCGACGAAGATGTGGAAAATTTGCTTTCGACAATGCGAGAATTTCATAAGGCAAATCCAGAGAACCTTTCAATTATTAAGGAAATTTCGGAATTATATTTTAAAACAAAAGATAACGTTTATGATCAATTAGTAGAGCTGGCTCTTGACAAAAATAGTTTGAAGAGATTTCGACCAAATGCTGGTATTGAAAAACCCCCAACGGGTGTTATTAGCAAAAATTTTTCTTCGAAGTCTAAGCACACGAAAGCAACTACAGAAGACATCATTAGTTGCATTTGTGGTTTGTTTAAAGATGAAGGCCTAATGATTCAATGCGCACGATGTTATGTTTGGCAACATACGGAATGCACAAAAGCGGATGTCAATGCAGATAGCTACTTGTGCGAAAGGTGTGATTCACGTGTTGTGGATCGTGAAATTCCTTTAGACGACTATACTGACGATGGTCATAGATATTATTTATCTCTGATGCGTGGCGATTTACAAATTCGTCAAGGCGATACTGTTTATGTTTTGCGTGATATTCCCATGAAGGATGAAAATGGTGCTGTTTGCTCAACCAAAAAGCATACATACAAGACCATAGGTGAAATAGACTATTCAGAGTGTGACATTTTTAGAGTAGAGAGGCTTTGGAAGGATAACAATGGAAAGCGTGTTATTTTTGGTCATCATTTCTTGCGACCCCATGAAACTTTTCATGAACCATCAAGACGTTTCTATCCAAATGAAGTTGTACGTGTTCCTTTGTACGAACTCGTACCAATCGATTTGGTCATTGGTCGTTGTTGGGTTCTTGATCGAACTACATATTGCAAAGGTCGACCGGTTGATTGTACAAGTGAAGAGCATGTTTTTATTTGCGAACTCAGAGTTGATAAGTCTGCAAGGTTTTTTTCGAAAGCAAAAGTTAACTGGCCTACTTGCACGAAAAGCTATGCATTCAAGAAATTTGATGAGAAAATAAAAGTCTGCAAGACTTATGCGGTATGATTTGTATTTGCATATCAATAACAACTATTAATGTACGTTGTCATTTTCTAATCTGTATAGCCCCATGATGTTGATCCAGCCTTACTGAAACCAAGACGTCAAAAGACGGATTCGACAGAAAGTACAACAGCTTTGACTCAAAAATCGACTCCAACAAACGTTTTGTCCAACAAAAAGACAAATGCTGTTTCTTTGTCACAGAAACAAAAAGAATTTCTTCCTGTTAAAGTAAGTTAAATTTATATAATTAGTAAAGTCTCTTATTAAACCATTTACAGACAAGGAAGCAAAAGCGAAATAATCTGGAAATGGTGTTAGCAGCAGTAAAGAAAATCAAATCGAAGAAGAATACTCATATGAATGAAGGCGTTTTGGATGTATCATATTTACTTTCGGGACGCGGAGCAAGGAATCGTAAATCGATTGCGGCAAACGTGCCTACTTAGTCAATAAAATTATAATATTTAAAATTCATGCATAAATTTTAGGTGCGAATGATTAATAATGTTGTATTTTCGTAACAAGATAACCTTGCATTAAATGCAGTCGGTTTGCCTTTTTGGAAAGTTAAACTATTAAACTAAAAGATGTTTTCTTTTTAATTATTGTAAAATCTCTGGTCAAAATAATGCAGCTATATGTTTTTAATTATTCGTATATCTTGTGTATCAATAATTTAGAAACAATAATCATAGTTCCGTAAAAAAATAACTATCGATATAGATGAATTAATTTAAAACCATGGTTAAGATTTAAAAATGCCGATATTTGATTTATTGATGGTTTGACAGCTAAAAGTTCAACCTAAATTTTCAAACATGATTGATTGTATATAAAATAACATAAAAATTAATATAATTATTCCTATAGTTACTTTATAATAATGTTACTAATTTATTTAAATGAAGCATGGAACACATAAAAAAGAATTGTTTTTGTTTATCTTGCAGCATCATATACGTATTATGTATGTATGTCGTTTTAATTTTGAATTGCAGAAATAACTAATTAATGCATGCCTTTTGTTACTCTCACAAACTTGTTTATTTGGGTACAAACTATACAAATACTTAAAATAAAATATATTTTGGAGCATTAAATTCGTCTTTAATAAACTGATTTATTGTTTCTTTTTTTACTTCTAGTTTTTACAATAGAAACTAAATGCTCTTATGAAAGCAAGTATTTTCACTTTTTGTGAAAAATAGAATCATAGTTTATTTCAGTAGATTAAAATACTCCAAAGCGAAGTTGATTTTAGAGACTGAAATTAGACGTCTGCTTGCATTGGAAAAGATCCATGGTTCATGCATCATTACGTTCCTAATCTGTTTCTTTTAGAAAAGAAGTTCATAGAGTGAAACTGTAAAATCCAAGGCTGAAATCAACTTCATCGACGGATTTATATGAAGATATACAGGTATCGAAAATAAAGTAAACTTTGAATAAAGGTCCGGGACTGCCCGGTGGAGTATCATGTTCCGAAATTCAATTTAATTTCTAAATAAAGTCGTTAAGAATTGATAATCGCATACAAATAAACAAAAATTCTTAAATTACGTCTTTTTATTTAACCATTAGGATGATTTAAAATATATTTTCAAAGATTCGATGTGTTTTCTAATTTGTCCAGCAAAAAAATGCAAATTAATGTCTTGAAAAGCTAAAAAATGCAATGACTCATCTTTTTCAAAAACCAATAATAATACTAGGATGTAATGTGACTCCTCTTTCCACACACTTTAACTTACCTTTATTATACAGAATATGCTTTGAGCGCCCTCTATCAACAACTAATTTACTACAATGCATTAAAGATAGGACTACATTATATACATAGATATATAAGTGTAGTTTATATCCATACTAATATTATAAATGCGAAAGTAACTCTGTCTGTCTGTCTGTTACTCTTTCACGCCTAAACGGCTGAACGGATTTTGTTGAAATTTGGTATGGTAATAGATGATAACCTAGAAATGGTCATAGGCTATAAATAATCACGCCATCGTTCTTAGGTGGTAGGTAGTAGGCAGATAAATAAAACGAGTTAGTGATTTTTAGTCGTTTTTGTTGGGACTTTTGCTCTTCCACGTATAAACGGCTGAACGGATTTTGATGAAATTTAGTAAGGTAATAGATGGTTAATTAAAAACGGATATAAGATCAAATTGATCACGTCATCGTACTTAGGGGTAGAAAGTAGGCAGAAAACTGAATTCAGTTTGTGATGCCTAAACGGCTTAAAGATAGGATCCTAGGCACGGACACAGGCTACTTTTTACGGCGAGAAAATACCTCATTCCCGCGGAAATCTAGCGTCATCGTGTCAAGAAGCGCATGACGCCATAGCTACTGAAATGACTTTGATGTTTTTTTTTTAACTGAGTTTTACTAAGACTTCAAGTTAGTATTTGATCACTTTTCTAACTTAGAGGGTAGGTAGGCGCCATAATTTAGGGAATTTATGATAAAGTTTTGATACAACTATCTTTATTTAACAGTTTTACTTGGATCGAAACTTAGCAACATTCCATCACAATACTTAACTTATAGGGTAGGAAGGTACCAAAATTCAGACTACTTATTACTTCGGGAAATTATCTCATTCCCACAGGAACACGATAGTGGGACATTGTTGCAGGGGGACTTACAGCCGGAAGAAAACAAAAAAACTTATGCGGACGAAGTCGCGGGTAAAAGCTAGTTATTATTATAAATTTAAACCTTAGAACGTAATTTTGAGCTAAGATATTTTTCTTTTTTTAACGATGAAAAGTTACAGAGGTCGAGTTATTACATCTCTTAGGCGAAGAATGCAAAATGTGTTAATCTATGTTACAGGAGAGCTTAAAAATACTTAATGTTTTCAAAATTAAGGCTGTAATATTTTAAAAATTCAATTACATTTCAAGATTTCAACAATTATTACCCAAACATTTCTGTTTGAAAATGTAGTTTCTTCCTTTTAAAAGTAGTCCTTTCTCTTTCGGGTATTAATTCATTTTTGCATCAATGTAATCAGCCACTTATAAAATAAAAACGACCAGAACAAATTTCCTTCGATTTGACACATGTCAAAATTTATACCAACTACATGAGCCATCACAGCATTTAGCATATCAATGCAAAAGCAATCCAGCAACGGCCAACGAGTAGTAGTAGAGCTCAGCATTGGCAGTCACAAAAAAGACTCAAACATTAAACTCAACCAAAAATCCATTCACAGGTGTTGGATTAGAATTCAATTTCTTAATTCCGTCTCATTTTACATTTTAGTTAATTATTTAAATAATATTGCTTTGCTAACATCTACCAAAATCTCCATTATAACCTCAATATTTCCAATAACAAATTGTAAGAATGAGTGCTTTCACTGGTATTCTGCGACGAGAATTTCCCGCAATGGACGATGAGTTGAAAGACTATGTGGAAGGCAAGGAAAATTGAATAAATTGCTAATATTATTATTTATAACATTTTCAAAACTATTTCAGGTGTTCTGTGCGGTAGTCTGGATGATTTTGAAAGCTGTGATGATATATATGAGGCAGTTGGTGACATTTTACAAAGTATAAATGCTGAAAAAACTGAAGATAATATCAGGTAAAGTGAACATTTTTGCAATTGCGAAATATACCTTAATACGATTTCATTATGAGAGCGGCGCAAAATATAACTTAAATTAATTTGCATTTTGCAGAGAGCTTTGCCATCAGTTCTTTAATATAATAAAATTAAAATCCTCACAAGAAACAAAAAAGGTACTTAATGCCCCAGTAAACATAGCTGAAATGGCAGCTACCATGGAAGCCACTGATAAGGACGTTCAAAGTATATGGGTCGTGAACAAGGATGCTGGAAATGTAAGTTTTCATTACTTTTCTTGCATAAAGCATATGCTTATTGATTTTTTTTAATAGAAAGTAGACACAAAAAAACTAGAAAAGGCGGAAGCCAAGTTGCAGCAAAAACTGGAAAAGAGATTAGACAACAGGACTGCACAACCTACTCAGATCAAATTACAGACTGCAACAGCCTCGCAGGTTATCAGCAAAAAAAGCAATAAAATGGAACAGAAGGGAACAAACCGTTCTATGGACATAAAAATCGAAAATTTTGATTTGGCTTTTGGTGATAAGTAAGCAAAATTCAAAAAAAAAAAAACTATTAAATTGATATTTAAATATTTTCGATTCAGAGTTCTTCTTCAGAATGCCGACATTCTACTCTCATTTGGCAGAAGATATGGACTAGTAGGTCGTAATGGTCTAGGAAAAACCACTCTATTGCGTATGATATCTGATCGCCAGTTGGCTATTCCAAGTCATATTTCGGTACTTCACGTAGAGCAAGAAGTAGTTGGCGATGATACCCCAGCTGTGGATAGTGTATTGGAATGCGATTTCGAGCGAACCAAGTTACTGAAAAGAGAAAAGGAAATCCTTGCCGAATTGAACAACGGAACTCAAGATGCAGGCCTAAGTTCAGAATTAAGCGAAGTCTACTTACAGTTGCAAAATATTGAGGCTGACAAAGCCGTTTCAAAAGCATCCGTTATCCTTAAAGGTCTGGGCTTCACTACTGAAATGCAGAGTAATCCCACAAAGTCTTTCTCTGGTGGCTGGAGAATGCGACTGGCTCTGGCTCGTGCACTTTTTTCCCGGCCAGATCTACTGTTACTCGATGAACCGACTAACATGTTGGACATTAAAGCAATTATCTGGCTTGAGAATTACTTACAAACGTGGCCGACGACGCTCCTCGTTGTTTCTCACGACCGTAACTTTTTGGATGTTGTACCAACGGACATAATTCATTTGCATTCCCAAATTCTGGATGTTTATAAGTAAGCGAATTAATAAAAATAGTAGACAATGCTCTTTTAAATAAAAATTTTCCCAGGGGCAACTATGAGCAATTTGAAAAAACGAAAAACGAAAAATTGAAGGCACAAAGACGAGAGTACGAAGCTCAAATGGCGCACAGGTCCCATGTTCAAGAATTTATTGACAGGTTCCGTTACAACGCTAACAGAGCTTCTTCGGTACAATCCAAAATTAAAATGCTTGAAAAATTGTAAGCCAAAAAGCTAAAAAGCTGTACATTTTCAATTGCCCTTTTTTAATAGGCCCGAATTAAAACCTGTAGAAAAAGAAGTAGAAGTTAAGCTGAAATTCCCAGAAGTTGATCCCCTTAATCCTCCCGTTTTGGCTATGTCTGATATCCAATTTCGTTACAATGAGAATGATGCTCTTCCAGTTTTTTCAAATGTAAATTTATCAGCAAATTCTGATTCCCGGATTTGTATTGTAAGTTTTAAAACACCTATTCGAAATAAACCTGTTACACCACTGAATATGTAATTTATATATTATAGGTGGGAGAAAACGGAGCTGGTAAATCGACGCTATTAAAGATAATTGTTGGCCAGTTAAGTACAATTCATGGAAACATTGTTATGCATAGAGGTCTGCGAATAGGCTACTTCGCTCAACACCATGTCGATCATTTGAATATGAATGTGACATGCGTGGGTGTATTGGAAGAACTTTTCCCTGGAAAACCAGATGAGGAATATCGGAGGCAGCTCGGTAGTTTTGGGATTTCAGGTACTTTGGCTTTGCAGAGCATAGCAAGCTTGTCGGGAGGACAAAAATCCAGAGTTGCTCTTGCAAAAATGTGCATGGGTAAGTGTTAACGATTGTTATTTTACAGTAACCAATCGCTCTATTTGCCTTCTTTGTTTTGTTTAATAAGTAACACCTAACTTTTTTGTTTTTTAAGCTCAACCAAACTTCCTGGTTCTCGATGAACCTACGAATCATTTGGACATTGAGACCATTGATGCGCTTGGAAAAGCTATTAATACATTTGGGGTGCGTTATATTCTTTGTTTATATATCATCATTAGAACTATTTTCAATTTTAGGGCGGAGTTATTTTGGTTTCCCATGACGAAAGATTAATTAAAGTTGTATGTAAAGAGCTTTGGGTTTGTGGCAATCGAACTGTACAGGCCATTGAAGGAGGTCTTGATGAATACAAACGTGAAGTGTATAGAGAAATTGAAGAGAATAGCTAAACAAAACATCAACATCATGTTATTATAAAAATGCCCTCAGACACTTATAAGTTGTAAAGAATCAGGTCTGTTAGTAAAATAAATTCTTAACAAACTCATGGTGACAAAAAAAAAAACAAATAACAAATATACCTTTATATCCCAAAGGAAAATAGTTTATTTAATTTATAAGTTTATACTAAAACCAACACATTTTATTCCAGTTTATATTTGTGTACATTTATGCTTTAGTTATTCCAATAACGCCACATCCAATTCGTGCCCCCGCATTACCAGTTGACTTGCTTAATTCGTGTCCGCCTTTTCCCAAATCATCGGGATCAGCGTGAACAACAACAGTTCTTCCAATAATACTGTTCGATCCAAATAATGTAATTAACTTGTCTGTGATTTCAACCTGTAAAAATGATGGTATAGTTTACACTTTTGAATTAAAAAAAAATATTGTTAGCTAGATAAACCTTTGTTGGTCCATTTCCTGAAGCAAGAATATTTCCCAAATCACCGAGATGCCTGTTTTCATCGACAGGTGCTCCATGCTCTTTTCCGTGGGGGTTAAAATGCGGGCCAGCTGAAGTGCAACCATTGGTATTGTCTCCAAACTCATGCACATGAAAGCCATGCTCCCCCTTAGAAAGTCCTGTTACCTCCCCAGTAACAGTTACAGGGGCATTTTCGTTCTTTAATAACACAAAAATTTCATTTGAATAAATATTAAAAGACATACATGTATAAAAATAATAGCCAAACACCAAGCGTTTTAAGGGAAATACAATTAACAGGCAATCAAATATTAAGCGTTTTTAGTCAAGTCCTCATATGAATCAAACATGTATGTACGTATTTAGTAGTTATACAATAACCATCTGGTAAATCAATAACGGGTACAGATTTCTATATGCCTTATGTTATGCACGACAGTTCGTAACATTGCTTTAAGTTATCTAAACCAAATGTGGTGGGCTGGTTCTTAAAAAGGTGTTCTTTGTCATCTCTTATCTTGTTTTTTTTTTAATCATAACCCTGTCATAATCAAACAATAAACGCTTAAACATGGGGTAATTGATAATGAGCCTATACCACAAAATTACAAGTATTGTTCAAGAATTATATTTAACAATTGGTTAATTGATATTTTATGTACCAGAAAATAGTTTAATTTAACAATTGCGTTAAAATGTTGTTTAAATTTGTACTCCTGCTTAAAAGTTTACGCAAATTTTAATTTTAACTTTCATGAACAATCCTCGTAATAATGCTTTGATATTTTAACAAATATAAACGAATTAATACAAAGCACTTCCTGACTTAGCTGTTCATTTTGTTGAAATAAAATACTAATTCATTATTTACCTATTACCAAAACCAAGAGTATTTTTTTTTTTCGAATTAAATTTTTGGCGTAATAATAAACGTACATATGTATGTATGTATGTATGTTTACATATTTTAGCTTTTGAAAAACAAACTACTTAAATTTTTTAGAGTAATTCAGGGATGATGCTGCAGCTTTGACAGTTCGAAGCTATTTCCAAGTTTTCGAATTATATTCGTCTCACCTCATATATAGAGTATCATACATTTTAGATAATGTGTTATGTTCCTATTCATACTTCGATAATAGTAAAAGAAAAATGAAAAATATGATAAGGTGCAAAATTATGTGAAGCTATCAAAAATTTGATAATTGTTTTTTTTTTTTTTTTTTTTTTACAAAGAAAAGGAGTTCATAAATTAGTAAAATAACAAATGGGTACAAGAATCTTTCAACAATGTAGGTACATACGAAGTCTGCTATTACACGATGAATCTAGATGCATGCGACATCTTCGAATTCTTCTTTGTTATCCTATCCTGTTTCTCAAGTGCTATTACACGATGAAACCAGATTCATGAATCTATTTTGACAGTTCTCTTTTATTTATATTTCGTTGTTTGACTTGTAGGTTTGCTTATGAGACTTTTCAAATTCAAATGATTTCAGTTTTCTTTGAAATCATTTAAAAAAATATTAAAATTTGATTTGTTTTTATTTATTGATGAAGAATATGAATTTTGGAATACAAATTAGTATAAAAAACATTTATAATGTTAAGATGCATCGAAGTTTCCTTCTCGAAGAACGAAACCATATGAAAGAGAACAGTAAAAAAGCGAACAAGAGCAAAGACAAACGTCAAATTGTCGCACGGAAAATTTTACCCTTGCGACACAGGTCGATTTTCTTGCGTCTCATGTTTTCGAATTTTGTCTCTCTTTTGCACTTATGTTGTTCGAAGTGTCGCATGCATCTAGATTCATCGTGTAATAGCAGACGAAGGAATCCGTATAATAAACATTTGAATTATGTATGTATGTAGATGCATACACTCATAAGTATAATCGGCATTTGCATCAAATCACATACTACTTTCATGTTCATAATTTAATTCTTTACTATATATTTTTTTAAGATAATACATTTTATCAGCAACTACATGATTTAAGTTAAAAAACTAAAATTTCTTAAGTTGTATTACATAATTTAATATTAGGGTAGAGTGGTGGATGAATATTGAGACGTTCTAGAAGTTTCAATGTAACGTCAGTGATAAGAATGGAATGAATATAGGTATGTATGTAGGTATCATTTGCCGGTCTCTTAATTAGAGTGAAAAAATATTGAAGGTACTAAAAACAATTAAGTTAATATCAGATACCCTCGTGTTTGTAATATTTTGTTGTTTATTTAGATAAAACTTAATTTAATAAAGAAAACATGAAATAAATTAATACGAGGGAACAAGGAGGCAGCAATTGGGCTCACCCCAAGACTCGAAATGAATAAAAAAAAACGCAATGCAATTGTTATGCAGGCACAATGATAATCAAGTTTTCAAGTTCAAGGTTTTTCTCTACAGCAAATTAATATATATGTATAGTTTACATTTTACTTGCCTCTTGTTGGAAGAAAACTGTTCCCTTAGCATCTCCGTTGATAACGCAAACAGCTTTAACAGGCATTTTTTTAAAATTATTATAGATAAACTTATAAGAAAACTCTAGCACACACTTTAAAAGTAGATAGTAGAAGAATATTGGACGTTGGACGAATGAGAATAAAAATGGCAGACTAGTTAAGATGGGAGTAGGATTTA
Organism: Scaeva pyrastri; assembly: GCA_905146935.1. NCBI lineage: Eukaryota > Metazoa > Arthropoda > Insecta > Diptera > Syrphidae > Scaeva > Scaeva pyrastri. Next base: position 629,890 of record LR989927.1, on the reverse strand, counting down.
GGATTGATAAACCAATATCGATGGTATCGATATTAAAAAAGCTATCGATAAATTGTATTCTCTAAACTTTTACTTATCCTACGTTTTCACCGGGCACTATATACATTGAAATCCGATAAAAACTGCTATAACTTATTCACAGCTGTTAATCATATGTTTTCCTTCAAAGTTAATTTGAATTTTGTGTGAAATTTAAATTTTTTGTGAAATTTGTTTCTATTATTTTGAAAATGAAAAACGATGACAGACAAAGAAAGTCCATGAGCCTACTACTCATTAAAAGTCATTTTGTTTGTTTTGAAAAACAGCTGTACATACATAGATGGACAATTTTCAAGGTTACAATTGCAAATACTTCTAAAATTAATAATAATAAATTAAAAAACCATAGAAGATTCAAAATTATACATTCTGTTACTAATGATGATGACAAACAAGTCTTGGCGACTGAAAAAGTACAAATCTCTTTTTTCTTTTGTGAATTGTAAAATGTCACAGACCAACGTCAAAATAAATCTGATTGTGCCGGTGAAAACACTTCGAGATTTATTCTAAATCTCATTCGCTAAATCTCGTATTTATGGCCGGTGAAAACGTTGTATTAGTTTACATGAAGAATTGAATCAGGATTTAGCGGAATAATTTAATTTAGATCCTTTTTTATAACAGGTGAGAAAATGTCAAAATTATTGTCAATCAACTTTGACATCGAAATTTGTATACTACGTCGGAGGGAAAATTCGTTTCAGCAAAACGTCTAATTATTATCACTTCAAAAAAAATGTATGAAAGTTGCACTGTTGTTTAGTTTTTAAAATCTTCATTTAAAAAGATTAAAATTTGTCAGCCTTATTTATCTTATTATAGGTGGAGTAAAGTTACACCAAATTTAGAACGCCTTTAAACTGAAAGCTTATTCATAAAAAGAATACATGAATATTAGAGCTGGAGTTAGCTTCAATTTCCGTTATTTTATTTTCAAATATTTAAAACTTTTCTGTAATTAACTGTCTTTATTTTTTGTGATCTTTTTCTATTATATTGTTTATTCATTTCAATTAACATTTGTTACCAAAAATTCAATTATTTGACCGTGTACAAATTGCGTGGTGAATAAAATGGGTTAGTATTTATGCTGCTGTGGAGCAGGCTAAATTATGAGTTTAAAACACAATGGGTTTAATTTTGACATTTCTCAAGGAAGAGAGAAGATTGCGTTTGAAATTATTTTGTGAAAGCTTAAAAAGAACAGATCAACAAAGAACTACTAGGAAACCAAAATAATATAACTATGCAAGATTGAACAGATTTAATTAAAAAAATAAAATAATAAATATTGTAAATTTGTATACCTATGTAGGGTCTCATAAATATAAATTATCTCATCAGTATTTTGATCAGCACTCGCCACTCATATCATCTGGAAAACCTCGAATACTCTGTAAAAAAATCATAATAATCTTTGATATTTTAACAAATTAAAAAGAATTAATACAAAACATTTCCTCAGTTTGTTGTTTTTTTTTCATAAATAAAATACGAATTGTTGGAGAAGTTACCGATGCAAAATTCAGGTTAGGAAGTAAAATTGAGTATTTTTTTAATTTTTGGGATCAAATTTTTAACGTAACCTACATTTTAATTTAACGCAATTAGCACACGGCCTTAGGTTGATTCTAATGCCAACTTTTCTAAATGTTGGCATCCATGAATTGCTTTTGTTTTTGACAAATTAAGAAAATGGTAACCTAACCAAAAAGAATGTAATTTCGAAATCGGAATTCTGTGTAGATTGTGTGATTCCTTTTCCTATTTCACGTTGTAAAATTGTATATAAAAAGTTTTTCCTACAAAAGAAAACAAAATATGAATAGCTTAATTCGTTTATTGAATCAAAATCTTCGCTTATGTCAAAGAACTGCTTCAATTCAATATCGTGAAAAGTGCAAAGTTGTTGAAAAACCAAAACCAGGAGGAGGAAAATCATTTCGTCGCATTGTGCACTTCGCAGAAAATTACACCGTTGAACCGTTGAAAATAAGGCACTTAGCCGGGAGAGACCCAGAGACTGGACGTTTGGTAGCAAAAGGCATTGGTGGTGGTATTAAACAGCAATATCACTGGGTTAAGTGGGTGAGAGATGGACCACTTGAAGGCCCACCACAGTTAGAACGAGTGGTAGATGTTATTGATGATGGTTGTAGAACGTCTAAAGTTGCACTGGTTGCATGTGGAGATGACCTCAAATACATATTGGCAACCGAAAACATGAAGCCAGGGGACATTATAAAAACATCTAGGTTCATTCCCAGAATTCCAGGTGCTTGTTTCATTCTTACATAACAATTTCAATTGACTTTTTCTTAATTTTAAGTTCGTCCGAATGAAGGAGATGCTTTCCCTCTTGGAGCCTTACCCACAGGCACAAGGATCCATTGCCTTGAGAAGAATCCTGGTCAACCTTGCCATTTAATTCATTCTGCGGGAACTTTTGGAACCATTCTAAGAAAGTTCGACGATCGTGTTGTTGTGCAGCTGCCTTCTAAGAGAGAGTATGCATTTGATAAAACGTGTATGGCTACAGTGGGTGAGCTATTAAATAATAATAAAAAAAACAACAACAGCTTAACTTGAAATTCTGTGTCAATTTCAGGTCGTGTTTCCAATATTGAGCACAATAAAGAACATGTAGGTAGTGCTCAAAAAATGAGGGAAATGGGTAATCGACCTCGTTCTGGTTTATGGCAACGTAAAGGTGGTAGACATGGTCGCAAAATTAGGAGACTTCCCCCCATGTCGATAATCAAACCACCTCCATTGGCACCGGAAGAGACTATTAAGCTAACACTACATTTGTAAAAAAAATTTCTTTGTCTTAAAAAATACCAACTTTTTATTACCTATTTATTTTCTCCGGCTACAATAAATGTAAAATAAAACACCAATATATTTTTAATTTTCTGTTGTGTATGTATTAAATATCCAAATCAAAAGCCTTTAATAATTTTCAAAATTTATTTCCTGGATTTTTTCATGGAAAACCCTTGGCCCTGGAAGTCTTCTGGTTCAGTCACATTTGGTTCTTCCGTTGTGACGCGATCACTGATAGGCTTGACGTTACGATCGAATTTTATAACTCCTACCTGATAGTCATAGTCAGGAATCCCTCGTGCCAAAACCTTATAGAATTCAAGTTCAATAAACATAATTTAAGATTTTAATAAGAGAGGGGGACTACCTTTTTTGTGAAAGTGTGCGTTATTTGTGCTTCTTTCTTCTTTTTACCATCCAAGCGATTACCAGAACCACTAAAAGTATTAACTTCTTCTTCCATGTGCTCTATATTTTCTTCTTCGGGATTTTCTTCTTTTTTTGTTGAACTAGGCTCCTTGTACCCAACCGGAGCCTCAAACTCAACCTTAAATATTATTTATTTTAGAAAAAATAAAAAAATAAAATTTGAAGATTTAGGCACATTCATATCACATTCAATGATGCTGACGGCATTTCCAGGTTTCGTTTCAAGAACGCATAGTTCATATACTTTTTTGTTGTACTTTATTGCCACAACATCTCCAGTCGTTAGACAAGCAAAATTTCTCAAAGCATTTTCTAACACAGCTTTTGGATTAGTTATGTCTAAAAAGTCTGTGTTATGAGGTTGAAATTTTGAAAATGTTGCCACCGGAAGCGATACACTTTCAATAGTTATAATATCACCTTCCTCTAGAAGCAAATTATCCATCATCTACAGTCAAATATTTCAGAATCACAAGAATGAAATGTGAAATGCAGATTGAAGGTACTTACCCAATATGGAAGATACACTTTTCCCTCATCTGCAACAAATTCTAAAACACCAGCATGAGAATTTCTATTTTTTTTACTGTTGATTAATTTAAAGAGCATTGGATATTCCACATTGAGGCGTGTTAAAGCATCAAGTGCCGAAGGTGGCATTATAACTAAACATGTCAATAAAAACGCAAATTTTGAGATTATTATAAAGCTGTAGGCCATACAAAACTTACTCTTTCCTCCCTTTTCGACGTCGTGTCGCTCGTTTCCTGGAAGCATAGACACCGAGAAACATTTATAAGATGATTGGAAATTTCGCCCGACATCAGGAAACATCATATTAAATCCACCAAATTGAAACTAAAATTAATTAAATAATCCCATAGTAAAGTAAAAAAAAAAAAAAAAAACAAAATGCATCATATTAAAAATATCCTTAACAAAAAGAACAAGGTATAAATGTAGAGAAAAATAACAAGTTTGAAAACAAACATTTTGAGTTCTTTAAAACTTTTATGTATGTATGTTTTTTGAAAACATCCGGTAGTAAATATTTACTCGTATAACTTTTATTTAGAAATATTTTTCAACTTATGTAAATGCTTTCAATATTGTTATTTTTTATATTTATTTGACAAATAAAATAATGAGAAACAGTAATAGTATTTATAAATAATATATTTCAAAATAAAATTCTACGCACCATGATAATTCTTTTTGTCTTCTACAAAAATGAAAAACAGCCTTTTATTTTTTTAAGTCTATTCACTATTGAATGATGACAGACGTCAGAACTATATTACCGATAATTTTAAGCTTCCTCTACATGTATACTATTTTCGTAAACATGGATAGTACATGATCGACGCTGCATAAGGAATGTCTCGTGAGTTGAAATGTAACGAACTTATTAAAATGTCATTTTGTGTTTGTTTTGAAATACAGCTGAGAGTACATAGGTGAACAATTGTTCATGTTACAATTACAAAATCTAGAAGTGTTTTCACTTGCACAATCAGATTTATTTATGGCATGGTTCCGGTAGCTATGGCTTTATATATTATTTTGTAATTTGCATTGTAATAAATAAATAAATAATAATAATAATAATTTATGGCAAATCTACCTAAATCTCGGTTTAGTGCCCGGTGAAAACGTAATATTAATGCATTTAAAGTCATTTAAAACCATCTGTTTATCGCATTACACATGACTTTTGATGTTGAAGTTTTCTTTGCTGTGCAAGTTGCTATTGAAGTTGCTGCTTCAATCTGTTTCTCACATTAGTAATTCTCTATCGAATGCCTGTCAACATACATGTTTTAAGTATACAATGTTAAGAAAATGCAGAAAAGGGATAATATGGCCAATTTTAGCAATTTTTTTGAAACACAAAATGAAAGAGAAACTTACTGACATATCCCATAAAAAATTAGTTGATAGAAATGTTAAACGTAGATAGCACCTTGCAATTGAAATAGTGGATATCTAGTTAAATCTAAGTCAAAAGATATATCTTTTTCAGCAGTTGAAACACAGACAAATGTAATGATTTTTGAACGCTAAATGTAAAATGTAATACATTTTGACAAAAGCTCATTGTAACTATAAGGAGTTCAAAGGGGCCGATGTTTTTTTTTTTATTTTCTAAAATGTTTTTCATTTTGCTTTCACTATAGGTAATCTGTAAAAATATCACGGTACCAAGGAGACAGATAAAAAGAGTAACGACTTTGGAGTTATCGTGTAAAAGCTTACAAGGGTGTGTAGACAGCCTAATGAAATTTCAAAAATCCGTCAGTCCAAGTCCAGTAGCCAGTCAAACAAACGATTAACGATAGCCAAGGTCGTGCCAAGACACAGGAGACAGGAGACAGGAGCAAGAACCGAAATCCAAAAAGCCCAAAGAAAAACATCAGCGCAGCGCCAGCAAATCAGCAAAAGCAAACATCGAGCTTCGTGTTTGTGCTTCTTGCTTTCGCGTAAAAAGAACGAATTTGCTTCTCGATCTCGCTGCCGATGAAAATCAAAATAGTTTAAAGTATTCATCTGTTTCTGTCGTGGGATACAGTGTTATTTTTTCAGTCTAATTTTTACAAGTATGTAGTGAGCTTTGTCCATTAATTTATTATAAAAATATTTTTTTTGTGATGTTTACTTCATTTGAAAGGGATCAGCATGAATCCTTACATAAGTCGTTTCCCTTGGGAGTAGGGAGCTCATGTATTGAAAATCTTGTTTATCTTAAAAAATTAAATTTACTTTTGTATTATACGAGATTTAAAAATAAATCGTAATTTCTTAGTTCAACTCCTTAAGTTTTTTATCTTGTTCCTTTGCTAATACTTCTGTAAAAATCAATAAAATTTCACCGTACATACGTCGTTTGAAAAACTGCAGAATACATAGAAAATCTCACTCCAGAAACAATCAAATTATGCAATGAAAAAGGATTTTTCTGCTTTAATGATTCATAACTCTTTCCCCTCGGAGAAATATACATATAACTTCCATTTTGAAATAAAAATAAATACATAATTAATTTATTGTTCCAAGTTTTTGCTGCGCGGAATGTTTTATCATTTGCTAACGTCATGGCTAGAAAGAAATTGAAAAAATAAATAAAAGCCGACATGTGCACATATTGCAATCTGTCAGCATTTTGCAACAAGCTATTTGTGAAAATTGTTTTTTTTTTTTGTAGTGCAATTAACATTGAAAAGTCATTGGAATTGCTTATAGGTACTTAATATCAATAAATTTGCTTTAAGTTTGGTGGTCTACTACTTCATTATTTCCGGAAATCCTGGAACAGGCTTAAATTTGTTGATTATTATTATTTTCAAGGACACTGAACTTAATGGAAGCACGTGGTCAGGGTGCGCTTTCTTGCAGTCATTTTATTTTTTTTTTATTTGAACGAGCAAAAATAAGATCCACTATCATTATGAGTCACTTAGTGTAAGCTAACAGGGATTCCCTCATTGGTTTGTTTATCGTCTTTTTATATACCGTCTCGTGTCTTTAACATGTGCCGCGACGTCAGGTTGTCTTCGTTATAATCTTTATGATAGGACGTTGGAGTAGGATAATATTGGTATTGTGTAGGTTTATGAATATTTTTCTATTTTCTGATTTAAATGGAGCATTGTATCTCATTGTATGATGGCAGACAGAATTGTTTTCTCTAAACTGTAAACAAATCGACAATATTAACTTAGGTACGATGTATTGATCAATTTTTGGTTTGATCATTTGTTATTTATTTTACTCCAAATAAATAAAATAAAATTGTTTGTCAATAAAGAATATTCAAAGATTTTACTTACTGAGTTTGAAAGAGATTTTTCATCATCTTTGCGTAATTGTAAGTTTTATTAATTAGGAGAAATAGAAATTACAACTGACTAGCCATACTGAATACCTATTCTATAGCGTAATTTGAATTGATTCAGTGTCCGTTCATGCGTTAATTGATCAGTTTTGTTATAAAAAGAACGAGTATATTTTAAATTGAACTTAAAAAAAAACTTTTAACAATGTGTATAGGTACCTAGTTAGATGGCGTATCGAATGACTTTACAACAGTACGTATATTTGTAATTATTTTTTCGTAAATTATTATAATTATATATATTTCAACATGTTTGTAGGTATTTTTCTGAAAAGTCTGTTTCTAAAGGTAAAGCCCATAAATTGTTGAAGTACATAATATGTACATACTATATTCGTTTTGATAAAACGTCTATAAAGCAGTTTTAAACAATTAATTAAACGCATATACACAGCTTAATCTTCTATATATATAAAAATGAGTTTCAAAAATGTGTGTGTGGCCGCCTAACTCGCGCATTTATGTACCGATTTCAATTTGGTTTTTTGCCTTTGGAAGAGAATCATCAGTAGATGGTTTCTATATGAAAAAAAGTTACATTCGAAGAAACCATTCCTTACAAATAACAAAAATTTAAATCGATTCATAAAAACGGAATTTTAGAACATAAAAAACAAAGGTACATATTTAAACAGTTTTGGCATTGTTTCTAATTCAAAGGAGAAAAGGAACTTATCCCATGGGCTAAAGCGGAAAAATTAACATTGAAATTTGAATTATCTGAGTTTTATTATCACCATGGAGTTTATCACATTCCGTCCAATTTTAAATTATTTTTGCAAGGGTTACATTTTTTCATCATAAATGCACACAGCGAAGCGGGTGGGAATTAGCTAGTTTCGTATAAAAATGATTTTATATGAATTCTATTTTATTTTAAAAATGTATTGTAAAAATATATTCTTTTTGTGTTTTACTGCTGTAAAATACTTTTTAACAGAAGGTTTTAAACAAAAATTGTTTACTTATTCAAAAAAAAAAAAATAATAATAATAAAATGTTTTTCAAGTACCTACGCACTTATTACTATTATATGTTGTTTCTTATTTCAGACATGAAACTTCATAAAATTTCTAATCATTTATGCTGTCCTGAACGCCAGGTGGGGAATCCTATCAATAAACTATGACAAACTTTGAAAGATATAAAAAATATTTCATATATAATTTTAGATAAAAACGTCGGCGCCTTCAACGTAATAAAAATAAAAACAATTGAACAAACCTTTACATAGTACTAAATTAAACATTTGAACCAAAGTTAAAATACCAACAGCAAATAGAATTTAATCCAATTTTTTATTTATTTATATTCTTCCTGTAATTATTTTAGTACTTACTTATATATTTATTTACATTTTCAATTATTTTTTTAAGAAAATATAAATTTGGAGCAAGGCCCTTTTCTTTTGAATTTATACATAATTCTAAAGATTTTCCAATTATTCACGCTTTTAAAAGCTTCAAGTACCATTTTTTTACCATAAATTGTCTCAGCAATGAAGATTTCAAAAATGAAATTCAAACGCAAATATGGATGTTTAAATGTTTGAAATACACTTCCAAGTATTATCTAAATTTTAATTTTGTTTTGTTTTGTGTATTTATGAAGTGTTATCAATCAGGTTTGTTATTCGGACACATTTAACTTAAGCAAAATACCCACATTTTTATTTCAATTATTTCATTATTCTTCGTAAAAAATTAAATTCAAATTAATTTACATATTCAAGTAAAACGTGTTGCGTATTATTTCTGTTGGGATTTAACACATTGTTAGGAAACTAACATAACGCATTAACTAAATAAAAAAAAAAGTTAAAAAACAACGATGGATCCTTATTCCCCGGAACTCTTGTGGATGGTCATAATTGGCTTTATAATTGCATTCATTTTGGCTTTTGGCATTGGTGCGAACGATGTTGCGAATTCATTTGGAACGAGTGTTGGTTCAGGTGTTTTGAGCATTCGGCAAGCTTGCGTTTTAGCTACTATTTGTGAGATATCAGGCGCAGTACTTATTGGTAAGTTATTGATGTGTTTGTGATAAATTCATACCTTTTGTTATGTTTTGCTTGTAGTTATTTACCATTGAAATAAAAAATTAGTAAATATTCTTAATATTTCTGGTGGTGCTTTTAAATTAAGGAGGTATTTTGCAATAAAAAAACGACGAATCATCATTATAAAATAAAAGAGTTATATTTCAACAATATCACTTTATTCTTTTGTAGGATATAAGGTATCAGACACAATGCGAAAAGGAATTCTTGAAGTTGGTCTATACGAAGGTTCGGAAACGGAACTTATGCTGGGTTGTATGTCAGCTCTGGCAAGCAGTGCAGCATGGTTACTAGTAGCTACCTTTCTGAAGCTTCCAATTTCTGGGACACACAGTATTGTCGGTTCGACTATCGGCTTTAGCTTAGTAGCGCGTGGGTCGGAAGGCCTTAAATGGTCAACTTTAGCAACAATTGTTGGTTCTTGGTTTATTTCGCCAGTTATGAGTGGCATCGTTAGCATTTCATTGTTTGTACTCATAAGGAAGTTTATTTTACGAGCGAGTGACCCTCTTAAAGCAGGACTTGCTTCTTTACCTGTGTTTTACGGAGTAACCTTCTTTATAAACTTTATCAGCATTGTTTTAGATGGACCTAAACGTAAAAAAAAATATTGCAACAATATTTTAACACTAATTGAATTATCATTTGCAGTATTATACATGGACAACATACCAGCTTGGATGGGATTGGTTTCAAGCGTTGTTCTAGGATTGATTGTTGCACTTCTAACTCAATTGTTCATTGTTCCTTTGCAAAGAAGAAAAATAAAAAGCAAAACCCAAGCCACCAAGCCAGTAAAGTTCAATTTTGAGGACTCTCTGGGTAATTCTTTTGATTTTTCGGTATTGGTTTTAAAAAGTAAAAAATCTATTTTTCTAAAGAATCATCTCCATCGGGTAGCCCACGCAAAAATAGACGTCCTGTTTCATTAGTCAGCGATGGAAAACAGCTGCCAGCTATTGCAGAAATAACAGAGCTTGTATCATTGACTGAAAACTCTCCAACAACTTTTAAGCTTTCGATTTCAAAAGGATATGTAAACGAAAAAAGCTATAGAATTAACCCGGAAATTGTAAAAAAAGCAGAAGATTTATTGGGAAAAGCTAGCCTCGATAATACCGACCTGACTATTACAAGTTTGAACTTTATTGATGAACAGCATATTAACGGCAACGGAAATCCAATGATACCAAACAGCAAACCCCTTCAAGAATACTTTGTGGAAAAGGAAAATCAACAAAAATCGCCTGTGCTTACAAGTAAACATGAAAATCAAAACAAAACTGCCAATCTAGATGCAACCGACTTGTTTGTTGATAATCCAACTTCAACTAATCAATGTGCTTCCAAAAGTAATGATCAGCTCAAAGTAACTGAAAGTGGCTCAAGCTTAGAGCTGATGATCTCGTCAACACTGTCACCCAATTCTAGTAAAGTGCCTCTAATTGAAAGCAAGGATCTGAGTGAATTTACAATTCCTGTCAGCAATGATGAGGAAACTGAAGAAGTATCCATGCTGTTCTCATTTTTGCAAATACTGACTGCAACGTTTGGTAGCTTTGCTCATGGCGGGAACGATGTGAGGTAAGTAAGGGGATTTATTAAGAACGATCGTATAAACGTTGATCAATTTGTTGTTTTTAAGCAACGCCATTGGACCCTTGATCGCCTTGTATATGATTTACAGAGAAGGCTCGGTTATGCAGAAAGCTGAGAGCCCCATTTACATACTGATTTACGGTGGAATAGGAATTTCTATTGGTCTGTGGCTTTGGGGTCGAAGAGTGATTGAGACAATAGGCAATGATCTAACAAAAATCACATCTTCAACGTAAGTAATCCTAAACTTCGTGATCAGTCAGAATCAAAGCAACTACAGTAAAGTACAATTAATTTCACGATTGAGTGAAGGAATATAATAACCTACTGTCTGGTGCAGGTGAATGGCTGATCACGCAATGTACCCCTACGGTTTAATTTAAAAACTATTTTAATAGCGGATTTACTATTGAAATTGGCGCAGCAATAACAGTACTACTGGCTAGTAAAATTGGTTTGCCAATCTCAACAACACATTGTAAAGTGGGTTCCGTGGTCTTTGTCGGATACGTGAGTTCAAAGGGTCACGAAAACGGAGTAAGTAGCAAAGGGATAGAGAGTTCTACAGCTACTAATTTGGAAAACGGAACAACGTCCACTTTAACTCCAAAAACGAAAGGCAGCGTCGACTGGAATTTGTTTCGAAACATAGCTTACGCTTGGATTGTAACAGTTCCCATTACTGCAATCCTCAGCGCAGCTATAATGTTCTGTCTGTGTAAATTCGTTTTGCCTAGTTAAGTCTGCACACTAATGTTTAAAGGGCAGAATAACTCATGTATTAGTTTTAAAATTAAGAAGAAAAAAATAAATACTAGTTGTCCATCATTGTTAGCTTCATACCAAATCATGTGCAGATTTATGACCTATTTTATCAATTAAACATTATTCCGATGGCAGTTTTGATTGTTGTTTTCCCATGTATGTAATTTAATATAATTTAATTAAAAAAAAAAACTATGAAAACATGTTTTTTTTCATATAAAAATTGTATTTCAAAAATTTACAAATTTAAAAAAAGTCAAGGTGTTTTTAAATTAATGCTTTAACAACAACCCCGTGAAATTACTTGTTTAAAATATTTTGTATTTGAACAAAATAAATATTTTTCAACTTTGTTCTCACAATGTGTTCATTACTTATTCGAGTAGTATTTGCTAAGTTGCTTCTTAAATAGTAATTGCAAAATGAAAAATTTCGGATATCCAGAAATTGAAAATATTTTTTTTTCTATTACATAGTTCTAATCCCTACACCTTGATGAGAACAATGTTCCGTTTACACATTTTTACCGTTATGATGTTAGATCAATCAACAGACATATATTTATTTATATACTACACACAAAATACTTACTAAGATTATAAGATGCGCTTTCTAAAATGTGAGTTCGAATGCAACTACATACTATAGTTTTTAATTATAAACTTTCAAATAACAGTTTGACTTGTAAAAATTGTCGTACTATACGCCACATCGTTTCATTTCACGGTCATTGTAATTAACTATTGTTATAAATATACAAAAATAAAGACATAATAATAATAATAATTTTTGTTGCGTTTATTTATAATTTGTGCAATGGATTTTTTCTACGATTAATAACTGATATAATTTAGGCATTGTAGGTGGACCATGAACATCATTGCCCAAAGGAGAGAAACAAAAAAAATAAAATATCTCAAAGATTTTAGCTTTATCTTTATTAAAATTACCAAAAATTATTCATCTACGTAAAAAAGCTAGCTCATGTGTTTATCTTGCCTTAAAAATACTGATGAAATGGTAATTTTCGGACTGAAAACGGAGATATTTTAAAACGCTTACCTGATTGATTGAGCCTGACGTCTTATTCCATTGAAAATTTATAACCTTTTAAACGTAATATGTAATATGTGTACTTGAAAAAGATGTATGAAGCAGGGTAAATTTCTTTAATAAATATTTTGTTTTATAAGTGATATAAAGCAGAAATTGTTTTTATACAAAAACAAACTTTTTTTAAACCAAAATATATCTGTTGGAATAAAAAATAATAGTTTTGTTGGAGGCATTTAAAAATAATTGAATTATTTCTTTGACAAGAATAAATGGATTTAATCTACATCTCTGAATGAAGTCATACTTGAGCTTTACCTAAAAGCTTATTTTGCAAGCTTCCACGAATTTATTTACAAAAAACTGAATGATCTCCTTTGCTAATTATTATTTTTTTTTTTAATTTTAAGTTCAATCAAGACCAAGATGCTGAAAGTGAATTCCGATTAATTGGTGAATCAAACAGGTTTATGTATATTTTATCTTTCAATTGTTTTTTTTTATTAAAAAGCTAATGAAAATCGTTACTAAAATTGTCTACCTTATTCCATAAAGTTAAAGCTCTTACCATTTCCATGAAAGCGAAAGTACCATAAAAGCTAGATAGTCATACTCAATTGTTTTAGCCTTAGATACATTTCAGCATGACACAGGCTGAATAAATTTAAAGTCAGAGACGCGCGCTGGTGGTGGCTCCTAGGTATGTTATTTCCTTCTATTTGCTTGCTGCCGTTGTTGGTAGTTTGTAGGTTGGCATACAAGTTGTTGTGAGGCTCTCTTTTAAGTTTCAAGACAAGACTCAGTTGTGAGGTAGCTTACGGAGAAGTCACACGTAAATACAAATTTTGTACCTGTCCGCTTTTTGAAAATCCCACAAGAAATGACCAAATCTTAACTTAACAACAACAAATAAATAAAAGATTAATAGTAAAAAAAAGTATTCCATTGATTTGACCGTAACGGGACAGGTTTTTATTTCGTTTTCGCGTCTTGGAATGCATGTTGAGATCAACGTTTTTGTAAGTTTTTTGTGTTTTGGTTTTGTTAAATGAAAACTCCCTCCTCCGACCGCCTAAAAATTCAGTGTATTTTTTCGAATCTTAAATCGAAAGCTTACGTTTAAAGTAAAAGGAATATATTGCAAAATATTTAGTCGTTGAAGGCATTTGTTACTTCTGTGTTGTTGATGTACATGGTGTTTTTGTTTAAAAGTTTTGTTTTGTTCCGAAAATTGTATTTTGTGTTTTAAGTTTACAATAATGGTATTGAATTTTAAAATCGATTTTTTAGATTAATAAAGTATACCAATATATTTCAATTAAAGAAAAAGTTATTAAGGTAAGTCGTCAAAGATTGGAATAAATAAAACATAAGGTATCTATAAATAAATTTATATATGTAAATATTCCTAGTATTTTTTTAAAAATTTGTTTGAATAATTTATAAAAGTTTTGATCCAAATTTCGGTTATTGTGCTTACATGCTCTGTACGTCAATCTACATACATAATGTATGTACATTTCATGTATAAAAAACAAATCTTTTCAAAATGTATGCAAATAAAATTTTACGATTCCAGATGCCAATTTTGGGACTATAAATTTTATAATGAATAATTTTTAATGCATATTTAATTTCATTTTTAAGATTTAGAAAACTTAGAGCATTAATGTTCCAATTAGTTGATCACTATTCTATAAAAAGCATTCATTCCTTTAGTAAATCTTAAAATGAATACAAAAATCTTAAAATGCCTCAAATTTAATACCTACTTACCATTTTTCCCTGTTCAATTGGTAGTGACAAATATAATTTATTGAGATTTATCAAGCCAAATGAAAAAAAAATAAAATAAATTAAATAAATGTAGCAGTCAAGAGTTACCTATCTCTTAAATAAACAATGGGTATTTTTAAGTGTTAATTTTAATATATTTATTGAACTCAACAAAAATGTGTAAATTAATTTTTTTTTAATTTCAAGTGCAAAATAAAAATACATAAATACATAATATAATACTGGCATTCGTGTATTTTTACTTCGAACAAGTTATAGAAAAGTCAAATCATATTTATTTATTCATGTGGGTTGTTTCTTTTAATATTATTTTTTTAAATTATATTTTGTAGATAATAAATTATAAAACAAGGGTTTTTCTGAACTCGAAAGATTACAATTTCTTACAATTTTGTAACACATGGACTTGTTCTGTTCCGTTCGAGTGCGGTTGGTCATAGGAATATTTATATGCCTAGTCTCAGATTTGAAAATTTCCTCTCCATTAATTCACATTGGCGGTTAGTTCCAATAATTATACCTATAGATAAATGTAAAAAAAAACAAAATGCATGATGGCTAGAGGTCATAAAACGTGTATGCAAAGTTTGTGGTAGCAGAAAATAGAAAGTTGTCGAAGGAAGAATGGGGATCAACTTTGAAACATGAATATGGTTGCTGCTCTTAGAAAGGTTTAAATCTTTTATTCACACGACTAAACAACAACATTAGCCACATTGCAATATCTATCATTAATAAGTACGTACTTAAGTGTTACTCTGCGATACTAGTGTCGTTTTTAATTGGCAATCCGGAATTGGAATTAGAAGCCGAATCCCAATTGAACAGTTTTTCTGAATTCTGAAAAATTTGAAGTTTGGTGTGACTGTATTGGTAAAGTGTGACATGTGTCAACTACATATGTGTTTCTAACAAATTAGGAACAATTGTTAAGATATTTTTAATATTATTTTCCATTTTTTATAATTTAATTTCAAGCAATCACTTCACAGTTCGCACGATTTGTTAATTCAAAAAATATGACATTTATCTGTGACATTTAAAATTTTTGAATGTGTGAGTGATTCTGTTTTTGCTTCTGATTGAATCAGAACTGTCACTTTTGCCCAATTGAACGCTTTCAGAATGCTTTTTTCTGCTTCCAGATTGCCAATTGAAAATCCATAACTCGAGAAATAACGCCATCTATTTGGTTGCGGCATTGATGATTGATTGCAATATTTATATGTACATATAATACTAGCGGGCAAGGCGAACTTCGTCTCGCCCCGATTTATGGCACAAATTCAAGTTATCGAAAAATATTTTGTTGCTTTTTCTATTTTTCGTGCAATTTTTTTACAGTTTCTAGATGGCCCGGTGTGCTTCGTATCACTGATCCAAAAGATATTAAAACTCTCCCTTCGCGAAAATGGCTGATTCTATTACAAACTCTTACTTTTCAGATCCAAAAATCCGATCTTTAAAAAGTTTACTTCATTTGAAAAAAAAAATCAAAATACATGATCTTGCCTTTAAATAGCTGTGCATTGCCTGTTTGGAAAAATGTGGATCGAGCGGCAAGACAAAGTTCATGCCCTAGTTGTTGCAACATTCCGAAGATTGCTTCAATTTTTAGTTGGTCCAAATGAAAATCATGTATAGGGCTAAACAGAAAAAACAATTGAAGCACAAATTGACATCACCCCAAAAATTCGTGATGTTTGTATATACATACATATATCTATGTAAATCGTAAACTATGGAGTCAATTATTTTGTTAAATTTTTTAAGTATTTATTTTTTAATACAAAATCAAGAAAATAAATTTAAATTAAATTAAAGGTCGGTGATAGGCAGCATTTTTTGCATATCGTCTATGTTTTTATTTTCTTGGCATCAGTAAACTTTCTTGCATATACATATGTATGTACATATATATATGTCATCACACAAAAACTTTCATCATTTAATACCTCGAACTCCTCCAAAACGGCTGGACCGATTTTAATGAAATTTGGTATACACATTCGTTAGGTCTGCGAATAGGTTTTTATCTATTTTTCATACCCGTATGAAATTTTTTTTTTCGACAATTTTTTTTTTTATGTGTGGCTTTAAAAATTGTATGCGAAACTTAATTTTCACCATTTATCACAGACATTTGATTTAATTTTAACTATTTTTCTTGAATTTGCATTAAAAAGTAAATACTTTAAAGTTTTAAAAATTGAATTAAAAAAATTATTTAAGTCATAGCAACGATAAATTTTGATTGTAGTTCGTACGTTTTATTAAATAAATTTATTCGTAATCAATACGTGTCACGAGCTTCCGTCAGTAACAACGATTGTAAGTATAAATTAATGGTATACTATACATTCAATACAAAAATCATATTTTTCTTTATTTAACATATTGTAGTGTTTACAATAGTCCCGTTGTCAAGATCGGGTTGCAGAGAAAATCAGTATGATCTTCCGCCACAAGAAAATAAAACTTAAATATCCTTTAGGTAGAAGTACTTTAAAATATATTTTTTTTGAAACTTAATCTAATAAATTGCTATAATAATAAATTGAGGCGGACGAAGTCGCGGGGAACAGCTAGTTTATTTATATATCTATAATCAAAAGCCTCTTACTTTAAAAATTACATAATTTCCAAAAAATTATAATTAGTTTTCCGGTTCAAAAGCACAATTTCATATAAATCAGATTTCAGATAATTTTTGCTTGTATTGGTTGCGTATGTTGTGTGCTACGAATATATAAGACTATTCCGAATCGGCGTAATAAATAGTAATACACATAAAAATCGACCATTGGCAGAAAAATCAATAGAAAACGACAATGCGGAAAGGGCACCTGTCAAATTGAATACAGCTAAAGTCATCGTATAAGGGCATCTATCAGGTTTTGGCATTGATCATACCCAACGCCATCTATTATTTATCTTTCTACTTTCAATTAATTAATGCATGCAAAAACTTTTTTGCCAGGCTTACACGAAGCAGTTTGTAGTGAAAAATATAATTGTTGCTATTATTATCCATTAGAATTTCTCACTGTTTAAATTACTGCCATAAATATTTCAAAACCAAAATAAGTCAAATCTGTACACCAGTTTTCGAGTCATAGCTAGAAGAACATACATAAGTATTATGGATTTCCATTTTGTAAAAAATTGTTTCCGGTTATCATTTTTTTATAAACAAAATTCTTGAAAATTACACAACGGTATATTAAAAACACTCACTTTTTTTAATTAAAACATAAATTCAATTCACCCTTTATCACGATACAATGAATTGAATGATTGAAGCTTTTTTTGATTTTCTTTGTGTAAACAAACTAAGTTAATGATAATAATGGGAATATATTTTCACAAGAACACAAAATTGGACATCTTTACTGTATATGTATACGTATTGAAGTGTTGATTTCGAAAAATACTTGTACATTCTCGAAATACTATCATTTGAGCAAGTACGATCTACAAATAGAAAATTGTGAAAATCGTGCGCCTTGTCACAGATTAGGTATCAAGACTTATTGTAAACAATGTTAACTGTTAAAATATCTACCTATATGATGCATTTGCGTTTTTATAAAACGATTTAAATTTTTGTTATTTGTAAGAATGGTTTGTTCGAATATAATTTTTTTTGAATAGAAACCATCTACAGACAATTCTCTACAAAAGACAAAAAACCGAATTGAAATCGGTACATATATTATGTAAATGCACGAGTAAGGCAGCCACACGCACATTTTTGAAACTCATTTTTTATATATAGATAAAAATAATAAAATATAATACATAAATCCTTTCTTATATGTAATATTATAAACAGAACGGCTGAACGTATTTGGATGAAATTTGCTACAGAGATATGTAGATTGTAGTCTGGAATAGGACATAGGATACTTTTTGTCCCGATAAAATGTATGGTTCCCGTGGGATGGATTTCTTTTGATTTCTCAAAACTGGCTGAACGGATCGGGATGAAATTTGATAGAGATGTTGTAAATAAACAGACTTTGACTCAACTCAAAAACTACAATAAATATGATTATTATCCATCTATTCCGTGCGAAGCCGGGGTGAGCTACTAGATTATACATATAATATATGTACATAATACATATATATATAAATAATATAAATATTAATATATTGTAGAGAAGAGAAGTTGGGATTCATGTAACTAAATATTTTTTAAAATATTTTTTTTAGAAATTCCAGTTTGCGTTAAGAATCATTAAACTCCCTTAAGATTATGGAGAGATTAAATAAAATAGTTGAACAACTATCCCCATAAAAAAATGGAAACAACTTTTCAAATAGAAATACAAATTATGACGCTTTCAGAAAAATCATTCATTGCTGATTGAATGAATACAATTATTCTTAAATATGATGGTCAACAAATAACAATCACATTGAAAACAATCTAATTATGTACATAGTTTGATTAACTTTTTGATACTGTCAACCTGCTTTCTCTTAACTTGATTTACAATATTTTTGAATGAACTCATGGACAAATTGAAGCAATCTTAAATTTATCTTAGCGAGATGTAGACTTATACTTATTTTCAGAGTTCCTGCCATGATCGCCATGACCTGTGCAGTGAAATCTTGAACTAACATCTATCTACTTATAATAATGTGCACGTATGTATGTACATAATGTACATATGTATGTATGTATATACAAAAGTGTAAGTTTTTTTTAAAATTGTAAGTCTGCATTATTTCTTCCTCTGCAGCTAACGAAAACGAATAATGAGAACGAAAATAATAACATCTTAATAGAAAGTGTATAAAATTCAGTGTAGTAGATATTCTACGTGCTAACTGGAAAATAAATGTACATAATATACAAGTACAAGAAGAAGGTGTGGCATGTGGTAACATAAAAGTGCTTGCCAATTTGTTTACATGGTTACAGTGAAAAGCGAGAACAAGAAAATTGTAATAATTTTACGAAAATTATTTACTTTCGTTAAGATATTGCATTCCATAAGTACTTAATAGTCTATACTAAAAAAATAACATTAACCAGTAATTTATCACCGAAGAAAGAGGAAGGCCTCTGAAATAGTTTGCTACAGGGGGTCACAGAAATTGAATGTAGGTACTTTAAAAATATAAATTTTTCAGTTTTTGATTTTTACTTACATTAAATAATTAAGCTTAAGTCTATTAGGGAAGATAATAGTGATAAATATTATTTCGAAATTGTAGTAAAAGATTCCTAATTAATAATAATACATTATTACTAATATCCAAACATATTATATTACTCGAATATACCAAAGAAACTAAGGAACAGAGAGCCCTGACCGTGAGTAAATATTTGAACCAGGGCCCGACAGCATATAAACTCCTGGTTGATATGAACACACAATAGTTGCCTTTTAAATATAACTTAAGCTGGTAACAATATTGTTGTGTTGAGCTCATGGTCAAATTCTTTGAAATCTTTGAGATAAAATTACCTAGACTTGGGCTGCTTAGCTGCATAGTGCTGCTCGTAAGAATAACAATGACTTCAACATTTAAAAATGCTATTACTGGCTTTTGTTCACAGCGCAAATGATGTGACTTAGATTTACGTTTAGTAGTAACGTCACGTTGTGGTTTTTAACATTTTTTCCCCATAGCAATGGTTTGTTGCTATTGTTGCTATTCATAAGATTATTTAATTTAATTTCATCAAAATTGTTGCGCATTTGCAAGACGAACTAAAGTGAGTTAAGAAGTTGATCAACTACGAAAAATAAAAACATACATACATATAGGTACATACTACATAGTAAAGAAGTTATAAAGATATTTAAATGTTCATTGAACTTTTTCTATAATGCTAGCTGTGATGTAACTAACTAAAAGTTCAAATTTCTTGTTATTTGAATTTTTAATATTGTATGTTCATACATATGTACATAGTATGTATATGTATGCATGATGCTACTTCACCATCATCATAAATCATTATTATCCTCCTCTGGGATATACCTACCATCTCCGAGCATTTAACATATTAGCAGATAATATATCAAACACGTTTATGTACAAGTTTAACAACTTTTCAACTTTTACTACGGCAATTTCTTTACTTTGTCGATATTTGTATCTATGTACCTATCCTCCATGCGTCATGGAATAAACGGAAATATGTTTTCGGATTGAAGTTTCAGGAAGAAAGTCAATTTGGTGAATGCCAAGAAAATGTGAAAGCCAGTACTTCGTAAATTGTCGTGAATTGGCCGCCACTAAAATGAATTGTCTTCGATAAGATTACCTAATTAGTACAATTTTTACTTTCGAAATGGTTTTTAATTATTGTATGATAGACTATTTCATTCTTTTTTAATCTATTTTATACACAAAGTCATAGCGAAATAACAATATTATGTAGGTATCCACACAACCACTACCTGAAGATACGATGTTGAAATAAAAGACTTTTTAAACAAATAAGTAGTGCTTCGTAAGCGCATATCATCGGTTCACGGGTAAAACTACTTACTAACATGTACAAATTTTATGGATACTTTTTCTATAGGTTTAAATCAATATATTCTAAAACAAAAGTATCGGAAATCATTTAATACTCCTTGGACTAATGAACGATTACTTAATTTAAAAGATGTGAAAAATAAAGCTTTCAAAAATTTTTGAAAATGAAATTCTGAAACAAATAGCCAGCTATTTTGCCAGTTTCGAAATAAATATGACTTTGTAAACAAATATGTATGTGCTTACACCAACAATATGTGCTGAACATGCAATCTCTCATTTCTTGTGAACCTAAGGCTTTTTGGACTTTTTTTAAATAGTAAAAAAAATCTGTTTCTCTTCAAGTAAATAGTGAGTACAATGGGTAAACATCGAACGATTTAAAAGTTCGTCAGAACTTTTCTCTCAATTTTTCAAATCCGTTTATGTTGATCATACTACATTAAGTATTAAACATACAGATAGTTATTATATCAGCAATGCTAACATTTCAACGCTTAACCTTATTGAATCCTATATAGTAAATGGTATCTTAAAATTCCATCTTATGTCTTAAAACAAGGTAATTTTTCTTTAGCTTTACCTCTTATGATAATATAATTTTTAGTAAATCCCTTTCTACTGGTCAGTTTTTGAACCAATGGAAATTCTCCCAAGTAATTCCTATTTATAAATCAGGAACAAAAAATTTGGTAACAAACTAAATTTCTAAAATCTCTGCGATTCCTAAGCTATTAGAACTTATAGTCAAAGATCATTATCAAAGCTTTTGACTCAATATGCCATACAATTCTTATAGCTAAACTTAAAGTTTTTGGTATTCATGGTTTGCTTCTGAACTGGATATCAAACTACCTAACTGGTAGAACGGAATGTGTGAAGTTAGGAAGTCATTTAGGTCCTTCTCTTCTCTTTAACATATTCGTTAATGATATCCTATTTCTCCTTCAAATTGCTTTATTTTTGATGTATGCTGATGACATAAAAATATTTGCATGCATTAAAAACAGAAATCATCAACAAAAACTTCAAAATGATTTAAGTAGGTATTCTACTAACATGGTGTAGAAAATATTTTCTTCCATTAAATTTACAGAAATGTTACGTTTTTACTGCACACCGGACTTTAGTTCCTTTGATTAAAAATTATAAACTTTGGAATCAGATCTGATCGAAAATCTGAGATTCTTGATCTGGGGCCTTTTTTGATCCTAAGTTGTCGTTTTCATTACACTTAGACTATGTTATTGCCAGGGCTAATTCAATGCTTGGTTTCGTTAAGCGAAACTGCAATGAGTTCAATAACCCTTATGCATTGAAATCAGTTTATACATGTCTTTAGTTCGTCCAATTCTAGAGTATTGTTCAATTGTGTGGTGCCCTTCTGCTTCTATATGGATAAGACGTATTGAAAGAGTTCAAAAGGTCTTTACAAGAAACAACTAAAATGGAGAATTGATTCTCCTTCATACTTCATATTATGCGTCTAGGTGTGCTTTGATCGGTCTAGATACTTTGGAGAAAAGAGAGGAATCAAATGAGTTTTTTTTCCAGCGTCCATATGCTTTGGGTCACATAAATTATGATTTTAATTACTTATGTACGTCATAATTATATACAATGTATGTTTGTCGTACATAAATTTATGTCACATAAATTATGTGCGATTTTGTTTGATTTGCTTTAAGAGACTAAAACTAAGAAGGACAAAGTTTCGTCCTAAGTGGACGTCATATGTAATGTAGGTAAAACAAGGCCTGAACCTGTTTTAACAATTTGACACAATTCTTTGCGAATAATTATTATATTAAACTAAATCCTAAGCCAAATTACAATTTTTTGGATTCTAAGATACTAAACTTAATTTTTAGTAATCATAAAAAATACTTTTCAATGCTAATACCTATTCTATAGTCAATTTTTAATAGGGTTTGTGAACAGAAAACTTGAATTCTGTTAAGATAAAGCACAAATATTCAAATACGTAGCTACGTATTTTTGTTTGTACCTACATTGGCAAACTACAGAATGCCTGATCAATGATCATTTGTATGTAACCATAAAACTACGCATTCTCATAAATGTGACACTTGTACATACATATAAGCAAAGCGACCTCAATGGGATGAAAATGATTGTGTGTGAAAATAATCATTCATTGAAATACATATATCGCGTTAACCTTGGAAGCAATATAATAATGTTCAAAGGTGTACATTGGATATTGTAATGAGATATGACAAATAACACATAATACTGGACAAAGAGAAGTAGTGGTGGTAAAAAATGGAAGGAATTTAAAGTCAGGTGTAAAACTTGTATCAGTTTACCTCGTTTAAATGCAATTCCAAGAGAGGATAATATTAGAAACCACATATTCCCGTTTAATTGAAGGTAATGCAGTTAAGTTATGAAGTATATTAATAAATACATATAAGTATTTTGAAATAATAATATACATAGGTAAATACATATGTACATATGAATGTAAAGGCATTATGATGATGTTAGCTTTTAATTAAAGTATAATAAGTAGTTATATTAGATATTATTATTTAAAGATAATAATTATATAAATCGGTATCTATTCCTTATTGTTCGCCAACCATTGGACGCATCTTATAAACAAAATCATAGTGTTAATAAAAAACAAGAATAATTTTACAAGCTATGTTAATGTAATGTTATTGTAGATATTTTATTTCTTTCAACCAAATGGCAAAAGTGAATAAACATTTATGATATTTCCATGCAACAGCTTTTTCAATATGACACCTCATAGTCTTATCTAATTATTGTAGTGTAAGCTTAGAAGTCTACATATAATGCCAGAGTGGCTTGGAACCATGTCCACATTAGGCAGACTCGATTATATCAAAGGTAAGAAACAAGTGGCAAATTATAATCAAGCCAAGCTATAATCACCTTTCGAATAAATTTGCATTGCTTAAGAAACGAATTCAACAATAAAAATGGTTACCGAAGAGTATCTAGAGGGTTCTTAACAAGAATACTATAGTTGATTGTTTATAAATATATGTAGTTTTATGAAATGTATATAAAGACACATTTCATACCATAAGATTACCCCAAAATACAAATAGTAAATTCTGAAACGAGTCTAATGACAAATCAAGGATTTGTACACATTCATATCTACATATGTATGTACATACAAAGGTTCATGTGATATTGTTTATGAAATAAATTTGCTTTTTTTTGTTAAGCTAAATGTACTATACTACAATCTTTACCTGCTCAAATAATTTTGATATTTTCTTCCATTTTATAAAAGGGTCCTATACATATAATTGCAAGAATATGTTTTATAATTGGATTTACTTTCATGTGTCATTTAAAAGTTTCCTGTTAACATAATATTTTCTTATCTTTTCAGGCAACGAACTGAAAATGGTTTCAAAAGATACAACTACCTTCATATGATAATAACAAAATCAGTATCTCTAACCAAATACATCGCAAGTTTAACAGTTAAGGGTCAACGACACGTAGACATAACTGGTTGAGTTCGCCTATTTACTAAAACATAACAACTAATATCGTGGAGATAAAAAATTAAAAGCTGTTCGCGGTTGATTAAATAAAAAAAAACAACAACAACAACAACAAGATATCAAGAATGGAAGCCGAGGAAATAACAAAACTAGTTGATGGAGTCTATAAGGTAAACACCTAAACTAAAATAATTATAATTTAATATAATATGTTACTATGTAATATTTTAAAGCCTCTACTCTGATTTTCTACCAAAAATCTGTGTGTACCTACCTAAACTTTTGGTTTATTGGATTGGAGCATTTTAAGTAACAAACTTGATTCTGAAAATTAACACTCGATTTGTTTCTCTTAACTCTTTTATTCGTGATTTTTTTTGTGATATTTTATATATAGGAGAAAACATAAATTTTAATTTGTAATCTTTATAAAATTGGTAACTCATACTAATTATTATTAAAAAATTGTACAAAAATATACAACAGCTTCTCGAAATCTATGTACATCACCTATGTATGTAGGTACATCAAGTTAATTTTTTTTTCTTTGACGATTCAATATGCATACGCATACATGTAATATGTATATGTATGTACATATACATATTTTATATTATTACATTCTGTTTCGCAAGTTTAATTTTTTGATCATGAGAGAAGAAGTAGGTACTCAAGTACACAAAAAACTAACTTTCTTAACTGTATATAACTTGGTATTATTTTGAGAAAATAACGTTCATAATTGATAAAAGTCAGTAGGTATTAGGCTTTATTAATGGCATTTATTGCATGTTGAGTGCCTTCGTAATACGATGAAGCGTAAGCAGTGTAAAAAATGAATTTCATTTTTAATTTGACTCCTGCTCACATTCGTTCAAAAATCTAATATACTCGTACTCGTAACTTTATTTTATATTATGAAAGTTCTCAAAAGAGAGGGCATTTGTTTCACATTCGACAGATGGGACTTAGGTGTTGAAATACCAAAGGTTAAACTCTATATCAGCCCTCGAATCACCATCACCAGCATGCAAAGTTTTAATTTCAGTTACCTAGTAAGTTTGTGTCATATCCAACAGTGGATACACACATATTTCAACTGAACAGTATTTAGGGCTTCCAGTTTTCTTTTTTCGCAAAATTATGTACCTCTCCGTGCACCTTGTCACGGTAAACAGCAGAAAACAAACATAAAATAGAGAATAGTAAGAACCCATAAAAGTTTTGATTTAGTATTCTTTTAATTCTTTGCATACCTATATTAGATTGTTTGTAAGTGAGTTTTCAATGGTTTCTTTTTACATTGAGGGTGGTCAGTTCTAATTAAGTACTTAATGTCTTTCTACTCAGATAGCGTGGTGATATGGTATATGCCACCTACTACTACACACACTCACTTATTGTAAGGTATAGGTAGTACAAAATTCAACATACTTTTTGTAACAAATTAGAATAGCGTCTTCTATGGGTATGTGTGGTTCGGTTGTGCAATGTTTTCTTTTGTATTTAATACCTTGTATTATAGACTTTGAAAAACTATATTTAGAACTACATACATAATGTAACTGCACCCGAAGCTTTATACCTATAGGAAAAAAAATTGCAGAGAATTATTTACATTATTTAATTCCTTTCTAGACCAGGATCCGAATTTCTATTATAAAAATCTTCTTGACTTTTCATAATACGTGTTCAGATATTGATTTTATTAACAATTTTTTCTTGAAATTTTATCAACAAAAGTATAAGTGAAAACTTTATTAATAATCAATTTTTAGAAGTCAAACTTAATAACTTAATAAGGAAAACTTCTTAAATTGATAAGTATTGTAGGTATATGTTTATTGTATTGTATAGATATAAAAAGAACATAATGATTTAGTAAGACATTCTTCTTAAATGTTCAATAAAAATGTATGGGACGTACATATACATAGGTAAGCCTGGTGATGGCTAGAGAATATAATCCTACAGTTTGGCTTTTTTTAAATTACCGCCTTTCGTTTTTTTAACATTCTTTATATATTTAAAAAAAAAAATTTTTATGTGTACATACACATACAATATGTACATACATACATACATAACATATGTATGTACATGATGTATGCTTAAAAGAACAATAATGACAAAATCAACGTGGTTTTCATCCTTCCTATTTCGAATTTCTACTTATATACATACATATGTATGTATGTATATATTTTATTACAGACTTTTAAGTTTTCAATACAATTTGCAACGTACGTACATATGTATGTTGTGTTTTATGCAAGCTTTTTATATCACTGAAAATAAGTAAAATTTATATCAATACTAGACGCAATAACTTCTAATTTTAAAGAAATTTTCGCAAAATTCATTTCGCATTTTCAATTATCTTTTTAAAGAATATTCTAGAGAAATTCAACCCTGGTGCTAGACATCTGATAACTACTGGCAAGGCATACTTGAAGGCTTTACATGGTATGTTTGTCAATAAGATCTATGATTAAATACTAATGCATATATGTACATAAGTAAGTGCTTTTCATATCATAATAATTCATAATAAGTAACTAGAACCTTAAAATAGACGACATATTTCTTTCCCACAGGTGCTGCTTCTGCTTCAAGAATGTTTAATGAAGCTTTAGCTAAGATCGCTATGAACGCTCAACAAAGTGGCACCGGAGATATTGGTAAGTACCTACATTTTTAATGCTGTTTTTAAACAAGACAAATATCAATGCAATAAATTACGTTTTAAAACAAAGGCTCATCGCTCATGAATGTTGTAACAGTGTATAAGGAAATCCAAGACCAACAAATGAATATTGTAAGTTATTTTACCTAGATATACTTACATAATGTACTGATAAATATAATACAATTATTTAAAAAAAAAAAATAAAGCTTAAAGCATTCTATGTCGACCTTCTCGTGCCATTAGAGACAAATTTAGAAAAGGATACAAAAGTCGTTCAACATGAACAAAAAAAGTTCATGCAGCAACATAAGGTTAGAACTGAGAGTTATCAAAAAGCTATATCTACAATGAAAAAACAACGCAAAAAAAAGAACAGCCCTGAGAACACAGAGAAAGAAATTAAGGTATGAACGAATGTACATTTGATATTTGGTTTTATGGGTAGACTTTATAGAACCTTATAGTTAGAAATTGAAACAATAAACATATTATATGTACATATGTATGTCTATGTATGTATGTATGTATGTATGTACATGCTAGATCTTTTCTCGCTTTTAAAATGACTCTTTATATTCAATGAAAGCATATTAATTATTGTTATTTGTATTATTTGTCATACAAGTAAGAGCGAACATTATGTTTGGGGAACTAGACTGTAATATTTGCATAATATCATTCCGTTTGTAGGAAATATTATATACAACTTAACAAAAATGAATACAAATTTTAATTTCTATGCACTCGTTCAAATGACTTACATAAGTAACTAAGAAAAAGAGCTTCGTTTAAATTGAAAATACATTATTTAATACATGGGTGGAATCAGATAGGATGATCAATGAATGTGTATCACATTTTCATTTGATAGTCATTAAGTTCTCCGCCTGTGTAACTCAATTAAAATTCATTAAATTATAGTTTCTATTGAAAATTATAACCATAATAATTGCCAAAATAAAACGTTCAAGTGATATCTGTGATAATATAATATTCGAACCGAAAAAAGAAAATTTTTTACAAAACTTCCAAGCTTTTCAGTTTGGCTTTTCATATACGAAAAAGGACAATCAAGAAAAGCAATGTTAAAGCAATTCTGTAACTCTAATTGTAAATCTTATTTGTGGTAATCACATTTTTGTTGCAATTGCTATACCTATACATACATACTTAGATTTCACTTGTGATAATCGCCTTAAACAGACTGAATTGATCCATTTTTATTACTATTTATTACAAATAACCTTAAATGACGCCAAACCAGGATGATATTTTTTCGACTCAAAACATTACTTAAAGCGATATGTTCAACAACGAGTATTTTTATTTTTTATTTATGAAGAATTTCCTAAGCAAAGGTCGTTTTTTGAGATACCTTTATTTTAAACACATTTATCTTAATTTTTAGAGTCTTCAACTTTTGGACGATCAAAAAAAAAAATTAGATAACTTTTGTGAACAAAGTTACAAAAATGTAAGTTCAAAAATGTATATTTTTTTAACAAGATTTTTAAATGGTGTAGAACAAAAATTTCATAGGCAATGACACAAGAGCGTCGTAGATATGGTTTTGTATTGGAAAGACAATGTTCAATATCGAAACATTGGATGGCTTTTTATGCCCACGGAAAGAGTGTCATCGAAAACAACTTGGATAATTGGCAAGAAGTTGCTTCCTCAAGGGAAGTTATCCCTACAGTTTATGATAGCAACTTCCTGCGGCGAATTGTAACTAGAAAATTTGATTTATCTTGTATGGATAAGGATTAAAGCTTTTTTTATAAATTAAATTAAAGGAAAAACTTAAGGAAGATGAAAACCATTCTGGATCGTCAATGCTTAAAAAAGCTAGGAGCGTAGATGCTCCATATGGTGATATGAGAACCCTCAATGAACACAATTATTCGCAAAATTCTTTGCCTCGTGCCAAATCAGATTTTAATCTAACAGCTTCAGCATCTAACATTAGTGAGCACCTCCTTCTACAAATAAATATTTTACAGCATGTTTAATTTAAAGACTTATATATTTTTTTAACAAGGCAATGAAAACTGGGATCAGAGGCCTGTTGTAAAGGCTTTATATGCATATATGCCATCAGGGGAGAATCAATTACCATTTGCAGAAGGTGACAGAGTTGCTTTAGTCGGCTCCAAGGCCAAGGGTTGGCAATTTGGTGAGAACTTGCGAACCCAAATGTTTGGATGGTTCCCAATCGCCTATACAAATGCCGAAAACAGTGAAAAGAAGTTGGATCGCGATCGTGAACGGGACAGCAGTTATGAGAATGTACAGTTTGATCGCAACGGTATGCGAAGTTACCAGGATTATCTTTCAAACCAAGGAGATGCAGCTGCGGAAAGTGACTCTACTTATCGAAAGAGGAATAACAGTGCAGACGAATCATCACCAACCAGGATGTTTGGAGATACTATCATGTATAGAAATCAGAAAAAGGTAATAGAATACCTACTGATGTTTAAAACATACTCATACTTTGTGTTGTTTTAAGTATCGTGGCATCACAGGGGGAAATCCAAAGCCAGGGCCTCCGCCAACATTACCAGCACCAGTGCCATCTGGAAGCAATTCCAGTCGAATGCTTAACTTATCACAAAGCTTCTGTTTACCTAATGGACCTCCTTTGATAGAGCGAAGAAAGCATAAGAATCAAAACGGTCCCCCACCAACACAGGTTATTTGTAAAATTTTGTATGTATACTATTATATTAAATGTATACCTTATAACAGCCAATGATGCATAGTCACCAGAAGCACCTACGTGAGGGAACTGCCAAAACATCATTGCATAGTAGTAATGACAGTGGTTTTGCAAACGAGCCCCCTCCACAACCGGAAGTGGATTATTCAGATGAAGAACACTCCAACAGAGTCCCCATAAGGTAAGGTGAAGGTATAGATTATTATTTTTTAAGAGAATTGAGCTTTGAAATCTTAGAATTGTATTTTTTTTAGCATAAATCATCAAATGTAATAGATGGTCATATTTTTAGTACAATTTTCATGTTCAATGTACATTGTATATTTTATTTTTGCAAAACAATTGAGATTTAGTAATAATTAATAACCGTTTTAAAACTAATACTGGTTAACATTTCACACTAAGACTCATTATTTTTATTTGTTTCATTTTTAAATGATCTTCCTACAGAACAGCAAATTAAGCATTGTAATTCGTTGATGAACAAGAAACATTTCGACATGCGGATAAGGTTTTGGGTGTAATTAAAGTGATTTGTTTCTAATTATGTATTAACAAGTTCAGTTTTACAAAAATTATTTTATTTTTAATTAATTTTAAATTAAATAAAGCTCCCACAGAAAGTGACATAAAAACAGTTGCATAAAAATATAAATTCGGTTTTAAAAAAAAACGAGATCCTCAATTGAATACAATTAATATGACAGTAGAGCTAATAAGACCAATATTTTTGACTAGACACCGCTAGTTTTACCCAAATTTTAATGATAGCTAGTCAAATAAATAAATAATACTCTCGAATATTTATTTGTTTTTGTGTTAAATTATCAAATTAGGTTAAACTTAACTATATATACAAATAACTTGAAAAAAAAAAAAATAACAAATTATTAAAGTTATAAAAATAAATAAGTAAATGCAGAGTTATTCTTACGTTCTAAGATTTTTTAATGTAATATACACACATTCGATTTCATTGCCGTTTATTTTATCTTCAGTTTTTCTTTTTCTTTTTGTCTTTTTTATTTTTTAACCTGTTGTTTTGTTTCATTTATTTTTATGCACTCGTCGTAAATTTCATGCTTTCATTTTGTAAAAATGTCCCCCACAAAAACAAAATGTCTAAATAACGATTTAGACGTAGAAATGACGCTAGCTACAAATCATCACGAGAACTTAACTCTTGGACTTTGAGTAAAAATTTTAAAAGTGGCAATGGCAACGAACAAAAATTTTCCACGATACTTAGAAGACCAATTAAACAATCGGCGAGTTTTGAAAATATAATTGCAAGTGATGATGAGATTCTGAATGGAGGAGGTATAAAACGTACAAAGTCGTTTTGGAGGTTTGGAAAATCTGACGAAGTATTAGCGGGAATGTCATTATGGCGTCACAGAGATCTTGTCCAACTTCAAGAGCCTGAAGTTGATGATAAACAACCGGAAAGAATTCGACCAAACTCAGAAAAACCATCAAGATCATCAGGGAAAAATACTGCTCGCCAATCGATATCTTCGAATGAAACCAAACAACGAAAGGAAAGTTCTTCCACTGTAGAGAATTACGGGGAGGAAAATATTTACGGAGTCACTTCAAATAACGAAGACACTATTCAAAGGAAATACAACGCACATAATAGCTTTCACGAAAAACACATGCCGAAATCAAGAACGAAAATTATGAAAACTATGGAAATAGACATTGAAAACCTTTCAGATGCAGAGCGAGGGAGCACTTTAAAACATGGTGAAAATAATGACAAAAGAGAAAACGCACAGCAGTCTGTCAGTACTAGAGCTCATCAAAAACATAAACTTCAATCAGATATGAGTTTGAGTAATGGAAAGTCTTCAAAGAAAGTAAACAACAAATCAAATAATGGCAAGCAACTTATTCAACAGAAGACTATCAGCAAATCACGGAAAGAGCGTTCTTCGGATGACAGTGAAGATAATGATGAAGATGACCACGATAATGGCACATTGAAAATGAGTGACGTAAATAATTTTTTCGATGATATTGCTGCCCAAGAAACTGGAATTCTAATGAAAACTGTTAAACGACAAGATATTCTTAAGCAATATTACACCAGTGAAGATGAGGAATCTGATGCTGACATAAAGTCAACAAGTTCTGACCCCTATGACTGCATAGTTATAAATGACCATCTCGTTCGTAAGGACGAAAAGAATCGAAGGCATGTGGAATCTTATCAGAAGCAAATGGAATTTCAAACTTTTAGGTCTATTCCTAAAAAGCAGTCTGGCAATAGCAGTAGCAAAACTAGTACACTTAACAACAGCAGTGCTATAAATGAGGAACATAAGAGGAATTCAGACTTGTATATGGTGGATTCAAAAACAATTGCTCAAACAACCACAATCTTGCCGCGTACCAGACTAGTAAAATCGAGTAATTTGACACTGGAAAAGAATTTGAAAAAGACAAAAGAAAACAATACAAATCTTAATGCCGAAAATGCAAAAACCTTTTCCAAGACGTATGGTCCATGGTATGATTTTTGGGACCACCAAGGGCAACAATCTGAGGAGCATTCTCTTCACAGTTCAAAAATTATTAAGAATTAAGTTTGTTTATTTAAAATGTATTCACATACATTTATGTGCAACATAAAATACCCAAATTAAAAAATATATTTTAGAAGGAAATAATAGAGAAAACAAGGCGAACGTGACTTCTGATGATGCATCCATGTCCTCTTTCTAACTTCCTATAAAAAATTAGCCCATTTTATTTGTTTTATTAGTTAATGTTTGAACATAAATCTAATTATGCTAACTTTTTCAAGTATCTGTTCAACCCATCTTACAAAGTATTTATATAGTTCATTTGAATCTCACATTTGTTGAAATGAAAACAATGAGAACAATGATTTGTTTAAATTTAAATTATGTTTAACTCATAGTTCAACTCTTGGTGATGGTGCGTTGCTTCTCGTAGCTCGTGATATAATAATAATATAATATACATAATTTTCCAAATGTTCATTCACATTCATCGTACTTAATGGTAATTTTTTGGATCCAAAATGTTTAAAAAAAATTTGTCTACACCATCCAAAAGGTAACGGATTTTTCTATTTTTTCGCCGATCTAAGAGAAGTGCATTCGAAAAATAACTTTGGAAACTTTGATTGATATGGAAAAAAGAGTTAAACTTAACAGAAATTGAAAATGTTTTGTTTAAAAAAATTAGAAAAGATTATAATTCTGAAATTTTTAATTATTGTCAACTCACAAACCTATTTATATAATGCTGATCAGCTTCAAATAATATAGACATTTTCATGAAACAGTATTTATATTTGGGTATTTTAATTCACATAAATAGTAACATAAAACATACATATAATAATTGTATGCTAAAATAACCGTTAGATGCTTATTTTTACGGAAACGGCTACTAAATGTCAAATTATAACATTTTTAAAGGTACAGTTGATGCGGCCCAGCTATTTACGTGCTGGCGTTATGATATGAATTGGCATTACATCAGTCCTCTCCTGTTTTATATATGTTAATATCCGTTTTTATCATGTCTTGGTGAAACCTGAAATTAATTTTCATCTAAGCTTTCTTAAAGGGATAAAACTTCTTTGTAGGAATTTTATCTAAAAGTAAAGTATAAACTAATGGTCGTTTTGAAAGTGAAAATTTCACATAAATATGTACAGTAAAATTTATTGAAATAAAATTTTTTGAGGTTTCACCGATGTGTTTTAATAGTTTTGATTTTTAGATACGCAATATGAATATTTTATAGTTACGAGTACATAGATTAAATTGTTATACATATTTGTTGTTTAGTACTCTTTTTGTTATAAGCAAGTGCTAAAGTCTTTTGCCTATTTTGTACATTATTTATAGAAACAATTAGCAATCAACTTCATGTATTGCTTTCAAATTAAATTCAATAGTAATAAAAAAGATATATTTTGTAATCTTTTATTTTTCTAGAAAGGGAGGACGGTTTAGCAACATTTATATAAATTTCTGATGCAAAACTGTCCCAAAAATGCTCGAATTTACATCTCCTCTATTGTGCGCATATTACAAACAACATATTTACCTACAACATACACAAACTGTAATGATAAAAACTATATGCTCCTTCCCGCAAATAGATATTACCTTCCGTTCCCATTTTAAAAATAAGGTTTGCCACACAATATTTCTGGTTTAATCTTTTGCATAAAATAAAATAATTTATTTTATGTTAAATTGTGAAAAATGTGAAAAGCATTTCCAATTTTATTTTTGTAATTCAATTTTCAATTTGCAGAGCATCACAGTTTGCTACAGTTAAGCTGAGGCACACTCAAACAAACGACCGATCAGCACCGATGATTCATAAAAATAAATGATGGGATTTGACCAATACTGTGTTTTTTTTATAATAAAGGAAATAAAAATGTAGGATTATTTTAATGATTATTTGTTGTACAATGGAGCTTTTATTTACAGTTAATATTTCTAAAGCCAACTAGAGCGTTCAGACGGTAAGTACTCGTATAGGAATTACGTACCTTTAACTTTTCAAAATTTTGATATCGTATAATTAAATTGTTAATACATTGAATATAAAATATTATCTTGATTAAGTTAGCAAAAGCAATTACCCTAAGTAATTACATCAGTCGTATCATTAACATCAAAAGCAGCATTTAATCTACCAAGAGTGTATTAGTTTTTGTTGAAGGTTAATATACATACGAGTATATTATTATACTATGCATTTTTGGAGCAATAAATCGACCACGATATCTTAAGAACGCGTAGAGATTCGAGCCCAATTAATAACTTCGAAAGATGCAGAAATAACTTATAAAAATAATTTAGCTAACGGTTAGATATTTAGTTGGTCGTGGAACAAATGACGCTATTGACTTCAAATTAATTAATTTATTTATTAAATTATTCAGTTTTGCTACAAATTTGGAAGTTTGCCGTTATTAAAAACAAAGAAAAAAATTATTTGTGGCTCACATATACAATGAACGCAATTTGATATCAAAATATACAATGAACGCAATATGATATCAACTCTAGTACAATTTTTTTACTGGTAAAATTTTGGAAAAAAATCAATTAACAGTTTTTTTTAACAAAAACAATAAAACTACTAATAAAATGGTAAAAAGTATCGATTCGCTCTCGAGAACGGACAACAAAATTTACATCAAAAAAGATTCATTTTCATTACCAGCTGTTTGAAATGTACTATATTTCAATTTGAATTAGTATGACCGTTTTACACATTTTATAGATGTTGGATAAAGAATCATGAAACAAAATAAATAATAAATTTTTTCAATATAAAGTAATGTTTAACCATAAATAAATACATATTCATTACATGTTTTGTGTCAACTCAGTTGTTTTGAAACTATTCTTAAAAAAAATAAGTTGTTCATGACTCGTTCTAAATTTTTATTTTTTTTTCGTACACACTTGGTCACACTAATCAAACACAAAAGAGAAGTGTTTGTCAAAACCAAAAAGTGAAATCTTTTTATTTTTAATTGTTTTGTTTATTGCTTAATAATTTATTTTTTTTTGATAAAAACATAAAATAATTAAATGCAAAATTTAAATATGGCATTTGTGTTGTTTATAAATGAAAATGGTGCTGAAGAAGTTCAGAGGAGAAGGATAGCGGATGCTTCAAACCCATTGCTACCTCCATCTTTCTTCCATTATTTTAATAAATTTTTCCTTTTATTCGGTTTGTCCAGTTGGATACGACATTTAAACATAAAACAACAACAAAATTAATAAAAGTAATTTATTTCCCATGAAATAATTGAAAACTTGCATGTGTTTTGTTTCTTACTCGACAGAAAAATTCAAACTACATAAAAATGACATTTAATTCTATTCTTTCAAATGTCAAAATTGAATTAGCGTTTGGTGAACTTTCGATTTGTTCGTTTAACATTCTAATCGCCGAGTCTCAAAATTAAGTTTCAACGAATTCGACTCACTTTCGAACCAAAGACAATGTCAAAATAAGCAAAAATAAGTCCATTTTGGAATTTTGTTTGCATTGTTTTGTAAGCAGTGACTAGTTAATTTTCGGGAAAATGTCTCCTAAACATTTGATTAAACTCGCTTATTTATTTCGCTACTTATACTTACCACTTACTTTACTTATTGTCATAATATACAGGTGACCATCCCTGTGTTGTCAATGTCAAACTGACGTTTAATGTTGGAATATTAGCTTATTTTTACCGGCTTACTTCAGTTCAGAGATGCTGTGAAAATATTAAATAGATAACATATTTTGGAAATTCTCGTTCTCATCAATTTACTATGGCACATAAAACTATTAAAATTTTACCACCAATTATATATTTTGTTGCTTCTATTCCAATATTCAACAAGCTATATGAGACAACGCAGTCTGTTATTGATGAAGAATTCCATCTTCAGCAAGGATTACGTTATTGTAACAAACGCTTCTCCGAGGCAAGTAAACAAATTATGTACTTCCTTCTATAAAATATATTTCTTATCTGCAGTGGGATCCAAAAATAACTACATTCCCTGGCCTTTACATGGCTTCGATCATAGTTATTCCGTTTAATATGTGTAACGTTTACGGTTTACGCTTAGTGTCTTTGCTGGCATCTACTTGCAATGTTTATCTTATTTTTAAAATACGCGAACTTTCTTTGCCGCATTTAAATGGTCTAGCTCTGGCTATTGAGTGCATATCGATTTCACTTTTACCTCCTTTGTACTTCTTTAGTCACCTTTATTACACTGACGTGCTATCCATGACCTTCTTCCTTGTGATGTACTATTA
Source organism: Scaeva pyrastri (assembly GCA_905146935.1). NCBI lineage: Eukaryota > Metazoa > Arthropoda > Insecta > Diptera > Syrphidae > Scaeva > Scaeva pyrastri. The sequence goes on along the minus strand of LR989927.1, from coordinate 593,152 downwards.
TTGGAGCAAACACTCTTACGGACTATCTGCAATTTTTGGTATATTTTGTTAATTTTTTTCAAGAAATAACTTAATCACTGTTTTAGGCGCTTTCAGTGTTCTTGTAAGACAAACAAACATCGTGTGGGTTGTGTTGTTACTGAGCGTTTGTTTTCTGGATGAGCTTATCGAGATGTATGCTTTTCGCAGGGGTATAAAAAAGAAATCGGCAATTTCTTTGTGTAATTTGAAGGCATGGTGCAAGCAGAATTGCAAATTATTAATTACTTTTAACAGAAATCCATTCTAGATCATAACAAATATCGTTGGTTCGTGGGGAGTGATTCTACAAACCATCGTGAACACTCTGAAGCTCTTCTATGGATACATCGCGGTTGTTGCCATTTTTATAGCATTTGTACTTTCCAACGGTTCAATAGTCGTTGGGGATAAAAGTGCACATGAAGCCACTCTACATATTCCCCAGGTTCGGCCCAAAAATTAATATTATTTATCCTCATTAATAGGATTTTGATTTTAGTTGCTTTACTTTGGGACATTCACACTCATATTTGGAGCACCAGTGCTATTTGAAAAATCAATAGAAGCCATCGAAACACTGAAACAACAAAAGAAGTTCTATATCGCTGGTTTAGTTTTGATTATTACCATTGTCATCGGATGCAATACAATGGCTCATCCTTATCTGCTAGCCGATAATCGACATTACACATTTTACATTTGGAATCGGTTTTATGGAAAATATGAATTGTTTAAATTTGCCATGGTGCCATTTTATTTATACTCTTTTAAAGTAATTCAATTATCTTTATCACATTTATCGAGTGGGTTTCAAGTAATGTTTTGGGTTACGTGTTTCACAGCTCTTTGCTTCCAAAAACTGCTTGAGGTTCGTTATTTCCTCATACCGTTTATGGTTTTAAGATTAAATTTAAAAATCTTGAAGCTGAGATATATCATTATTGAAGTAGTATGGAATTTAATGATCAACGTTATAATGTTAACGATTTTTTTCAAAAAAGAAATTTACTGGTCGAATTATAACGAGCCTCAACGCATAATATGGTAGTGACATTTATTTGAATAAATTTGAAAATATATAAAAAAAAACAAAATCTGGTATGTATTAATAAGTTTGGCGTGAAGTGGATATCAAGCTGCCTAACTGATAAAATGCTATGTGTAAAGTAGGAAATTTTGGCTCTAGTATTATAAAAGCTTCATTTCAGTTCCTAAAGGAAGTCACTTAGGGCCACTTCTTTTTGAAATGTATGGTTTCCTTCTTCCAATTGTATGACGCATATTGAAAGAGTTCAAAAAGTCTTTACACATGTGCCTGCAATGGATACTTTAGGGAGAAGCCCTGTTTTGTATATGTCTACCAGTTCTTAATTATTTTGACACTGTTGTTAGGAGAGATAGTTGGTTATGGGTGCTTCTAAATTTATTATTTGTTTTAATTTTATTTTAAATGGTCTTGATCTCTCAGATATTAAATTGGAATTTAAGATAAAATAACAAAATATTGTAAATTAGCTTATATGCTACATATACATATGTTAAGTAGTTGTTGTGAAATGATATGAAATATTTTAGAGTATATTTAATATTATTTCCGAAATGTTGAAGCCAACATAAAAAACTATAAATATGCTCTTCCAGTTACCATGATATAATCATATCATACAAAACTCTGACATCTTCTTTTAATATTTTTAAAAGACTGAAAAAAAAAACAAGTCCACTTTATTTTATTAGGATTAAACATTGAGCACGTTTTACACAAAAATTGAAACAATCTGCGGTTATTGTTTTACATTCAGTACAACGAAACTGATGTTTTCAACAATTGGGACATGAACTTCGGTTGCCCTGCCACTAAATCCACTCTTTAATAAACTTACGAAGTACACCGGGCCATCTATTTACTATAAAAAAAATTGCATGAAAAATCGAATAAGCAACAGAATTATTTTAAGATACCTTCAGTTTCTGCATTAAATTGAGCCGAGAAGGAGTTTGCCGGGCCCTCTAGTATTTCCTTAATGTCTGTATTCATATATAAATAAATATTAATTGCTTGTTTTTTCCCTTTTTTTATACAAGCTATATATAAGCTACAACCTTGAAGACACCTACTCAGAATTAACTTAGTTGATAGCATAAGTGATGACTGGTGAGTTTATTATTTCATAATAAAAACCTTTTTTTTGCTCAAAACTACTTTCAATTCTTTTTGCACCAAGAGTTGTTGGCACGAAATTCAAGCCTTTAACTGCTTTTCAAATAGTTAAATCCCCCAAACTACAATCATCAAACATTTATATGTATGTATATAACTCAGGATATATGTATACAAGTTATTGGTTTATTGAATTTCATATAGAGAACCATTGTACAATGAATTCGGTATAGGATGCATGTTACGAGTGTCTTATATTAAATGTGCGTCGTGTGAACATGAAATCACGAAACCCCTTTAGTGTGAAAAAAAAATATTTTCTCAAGCGATTTAGGAATACGTTTTTTGACTGGGATTCAGACGAAAATAGAAACTCAACACTTACAGTTGACTGCTGTAAAAGTAAATCGGAGAAAATAAAAGTAAGAATGGATATACAATTTCGGGCTCTAGGTGGGAATCCAATAACTCAGGAATTGGCAATTGTTAGTAAAATAAAAATTAAGTAGTTTTCCAATCTAATGAATTATTTTTAAACAGCAACTACGCCAATTTATTTTTGGAACAGCAGCAGTCCCAGTTAGATGTGAATGGACTACTACAGCTTTAAATTTTTCGCCACCAGGAGCAGAGCAAGCTTATGGATTGATATCACCACGGAATGGAACCCGAGGATTGTTGTCTGTCCTTCAAGGATTTATTTTAAAAGATTTGCTTTTTAAACGTCCATTGTCACGCAATTTGGGAGGGCTTCCTCCTGCTGAGTGAGTAACCTATTTAAAAATATGTGCACGATCTTCAGATTTTCAATTTTAAAATAAACATTTTAAAAGTTTATTACGTCCTAACGAGGAAGAGCAATTTGATGCTTTAATCACGTCGATGGTTGAAATCTTAGTTCAAATATCCGAAAAGTATACATTTACTGTCGCCTTACCTGGTGAAGAGTCCTTCATTGCACACAGCACCACATACTTTCAGGACACAATTACAGAAAAGGTAACCTAAACTGCTCAAAACATAGTAGGGCCCATGCAAAATTTTCAGTGTATTTTGTGTGCAATTTCAATCAAACACATTCTGCATTGATTTATGTGTACTCAATTTATCAATACTAATCTAAATTACATAAATATGTTGTTATTAAATAAAAAAATATATCACAATTCTTTTTACCTAAATATTGAAGACAACAAACTTAGTGGGACCTATTTTGTTTTAAGTAATATAATACATAATGTATGTACCTTACCTACATATGTACAAACATTTTATTTTAATAATTCATTTCTGCTTTAAGCTTTATTTGTTTCAGCTAGAGTCCAGAGGGGTCTTAGAAACGTTCCTTAAACGTAATGTACATTTCGTAAGTCTGTGTAAATAAATGTGAGTTATTATTAAAATAAATAAATATAACAACGTAGTTCACGGCGAAAGATTGTCCTGGTGCTTTGCTGTTTCTCTACAGTGCAGTTTTGACAAGATCTATAGAAAAGTAATTATTAAAAATGTAATATTATTTTTCAAAAAATATATATGTACATATGTACAAACAATTTAAAGAACTCGGTCTGACCTGGACGTTAAAGGATCAGGAACAGTTTCTTTAGTCGGAAACAAAGAAGAGGGTTCATTGAATATAGTGACTTTACTATTGACAGGAAGAGCAACTCCATACATTCATAATGGGGTTGTTCATATTGGCGATGAGAATAACTATGTAAGAACATTTTTTCAAATCAAAATCTTTATATGTATGTAAATGTATGGCTTTAAAGGCTGCTTCTCAATATGGAACATTAAATCGTTGCTCAATTGGATTGCTTCTATGGGAAAACGAAAAGAAGCAGGTAGGTACATCGAATTTTGTACTTTTATATTTTATTAATTCTTATCACAATTGTGGGAATTTTAAATACATATGAATATACATATGTATCTTGTCAATAGACTATAGCTATGCAACCTGGATCACGTTTAAAAACTCCCCACTTTCCAATATGGATAACCAGTTGTATTGGGCATTTTGGAGTAGTTTTCAACAATAAACAAGATCTTCTACGAAATTATCATGCTGAAAGTCGGTTCGATATGGTTTACTACACTTGTTCTGGAAGTGAAGTATCAATGACAATTGATAACAGGGCGATGAAGGAGTTTTCTAAAACTATGGAAAATCCGAAAGTGGAAGGTACTTCAAGTTTGTCTGGTCATGCTCCGACTGAGGGTAAAGATGAGGTCATGAATACGCCTCTAATCGACTTAATCCATACAAAATGGGGAGACGCCTGTATTACTTTTCATTGTCCAACTTCGGCCGTTCGTTCCTTTTTCAGCAATTAATTGAAATAAAAAATGGTTGTTTTAATAATTGCTTGATTAATAATTAATTAATTATGTATGAAAAAGATTAATTAAAATGTCAATGTATTTTAGTTTAAAAACCCATACAGTTACATGTATCACTATTTATTAACTGCAAGCTAAAATAATAAATAAATGTTTAAAGATATATAAACATGAACACATATACATTAATTTTATAACAACTAAATTGAGTCACATAAACTCTCTGCGACTAACATGATCTAATTTTCAAAATACAACTGACGTGGTTGTTCATCAGAAAATTTTCACTGCTTATATTTTCGAAATTGGTTTCTTATTCCAATGAAATTTTTTTTTTAAATCAAGAGTTTGAACTTTTATGTCAAATCAATAATATTATGTACATATGTATGTATGTACATATTATTGATACAAATAAAATAAGATATATGCATTTATCAAACATTACCGACATTAGGCAAATTTTTCATTTCCGGTTAGTCTACTCGTAGTCTGTCAGACACCATGTAAGTCGCAGAGTCTCAATGCGGTTTAAAATGAATGTAACTACATACATTATACCTTTTTTTAACAATCCGTAGGTAAAAATGTACAGAACCCAGTTTATTAAACTTATTTACTTTTGTTAACACGATTTAACTGAATCAGTTATCCCGGAGCAGGGACAATCTTTTAACTCAGACGCAATCACAGGTTTTTGAAATATTGTGAAAATGTAGGTAGATACTCACATTCTTTCGAAACTATTGATATTTTTTCAGTGCGCAGCTCGCTTTGCCGGTTATTTTAGCCATATAAACTTTATTTTTAGGGTTAGTTTTGGTTTCATATAGTCGTATACAGTGTCTGCTGATATACATGTAAGAACCTTAATTATCACCAAACATTGGTATTGTTAAATAAAAAATGCAGAAAATGCGAAAACACTGTTATTAAATATTATTTTTTTTCGATTTATTTTGTTTTCTTTAGCAAAATTATTGTAAAACTATTTTTTTATTTATTTGATTTTAGTAGTATTAATTTGTTGTTAGTGCTTTAAAAATTTAAAATTTATAATTCCTATCTAATTTACAATATTAATAATAATATTAAACACTAGTGCTAAATAACTTTACAGTAATATACAGAGTTAATTTAAGTACCAAAAGATTTAAAAAGGTTTTTTTTTTGATATCCCGTTTGCTGAATAGGAATTTTTGTTTATTTCTTTTTTATTATTTTGAGAGTAAGTGTAAATATTTTATAAAACTTGTAGTTAAAAAATAGCTCTCGTAGCAGTATACTATGTACTTTTAATCACGGAATAAATAGAAAATCGATTGTTTTTACAGCGGAGAGAATATTGCCGTTATTATTTTTGTAATACTGATAAATAATTTTAAATTTAATGTTTATTCACCAATCGATACCAGTTGTCCACATATCATTTTTTAATTCTCAAAATATATATAATATTAAAATTTTTTCTTGGACAGAAAGTCGAAAGCGATGCAAATCATGTTATCAGCTTTAACGTTGCGTTAATTAAAATTGGTTTCTTGGAATTTTATGTACGAATTAAACTAACATCTAGCTTGACTAGATTGGTATGCTGATACTTTGTCATATTTAAGATCTGCGCTGGAGGATTCTTTTTGGTTTGTGTATGCCAAGTTAGGATCTAAAATTAGAAAATTACTAACACTGGTGTTCTTATACATATAATAATAAACTTTTAAATACCTCCGTGCACGCAGATGCCAAAAGCTCTATTTCTGTATTATTAAGGGGCGCTAAGCTCTTCAAAAAACCGTCCTCTTCATAGCCAGGTTTGAATGGCATTTTTGCTTTGGGCCTTTCTAGTAAAAATTTTACATTCACAGCAAATCCGGCCATATCGACAGGATATTTTCGCCCACCTATCCATCCATCGTAAAAGCCATCTATTTTACCATTACGTATGATTGGACTACTAATGCCTAATTTTGTTACCAAACCAACCGGCCACATAGATACTTTCTTCGTGTAGCGCATCTAAACACAAAAATATAGACAAACGGATATTAAAAAATAATAATAATAATCAATGAAAATGTCTTATTTACTATGAGATAACATAAACCTGGGAATAAAAAGACGCCTTGTTCTTTCACTTGTATTACTTCTTTAAAAAACAACAAACAGGAGTTTAGTTGTTAAACCTAAAGTCAGCAACTGTATTACAATATTCTCCGATATTCACTTGTTTAAACAGTTATAATTCCATTGATTTGATGTGTATGCCTTTACTTAACTAATTATTTTTTTCAAACATTTGTGTAAATACTCGTATCTCTCTTTGGGTCAATTTTTAAGACCTATTGCATTTATTTACACACTCGTATTTTAAGATGATTTTAGAATAATGAACACCTCAATCAATTAATTTTTTTCAATAAAATAAAGTACTAAAGTACATCCATACATACATACGAGTGCATACGTGTGTTAACTGTTTTGATAAATTCGAAAATAAGCATTTTTTTAAATGTATTTATACATAATATATCACCTTATTGATAAGAGAATATCTAGTTATTAAAAAAAAATTATTTCACTCGTTCTCACCTGCTCGAAAATTGAAATATCGTAAGTGTTATCATCGTCAGCGAAATAAAAAACGCCCTCGGTTGCATTTTCTCTCAGCCATTCCAGGCCTCGATTTCTATTTGATACTCCCCGAGGTTTTGCCTTGTTCTTTTTTTTATATTCCTCTGGCATAGGAGCTGTAGGTTTAAGTTTTAAAAATAATTGCCGAATGATTTGAAATCGATGTACATATGTATGTATGTAGGTACTCACCAATTAAATATTCATAGGGAATACCAATGCGGTTAAGAGTCTTGGTAACTAAGTCCGATGTCTTGTTGGCATCTTCGATTACCAACCACAATAGGTTGGCAACATGCTTAAGGGTATATCCTAGTCTAGTTAATTCTGCAAGCTGTTCAGGTCTCCTATAAGTTGGGGTAATAATATACAATGGAGGCTGCAAGTAAACCATAAATGTTAGTAAGAATTATTATTAAGGTGCAAATGCATAGTGTTTTTTTAATTTTTAATAAGATTTAATTATGTACAGAAAACGTACACAAGGTAAGTCATAAAACATATGTATGTATGTAAGGTAAGTGCACAATCATGCAGCTGTTAATAAGTTCATAGAATTTGCATGCAGTAAGCATCTTTCAAAAGTCAGATATCGTAGGTATGTTTTGCAATCCATTTTTACTTAAGAGAAATTAATTAAAGCAGAATTAAAACTAAACTAAATTTATGAACATAATGTACATATGTAGGTATATTGTTATTCTATAGTGTAAGTCCATTTGCGCATGCGTTTCAGAAAAAACTCAAAATATTATTATCTAGTTCAGTCAAAGAATGGCACCGTTGCAGATTTAGATGCGGATAGTAAGTAAGGTGGGACAATTTTGTATGGGAAAAAATAATAGTAATTTAATCATATTGTAATAGTAATAGCTATTACGAGTATGCTGTGTATGGTATAAACAAATAATAATTGCCAACAAAAAGTGAAATTAAATAATATCTTTTTTAACGAAATATGACGAAAGCTAATATTAAATTTATGGGAGTAAAGAAAAATTAATGTAACGAATTTTTGTCTAACTGTGGACATACATATTATATGACGGGAAAGCTTTCAACTTCCCTTCTGCTAAGTTTTACAAAAAAAAACATTTTATTAACAAAAGGGACATAAAAGCTCTATGCCTCTTACAAACAATACAATGTGCATTTATCTTCCAAAATAATAATTATAATTTCATAAGATGACATTAGATTTACACGGTTCTATCAAAATAAAATCTAAAAATAAAATACGCGGGCTCTTACACTGAAAATATATTCAATTATTTTACGTGTGTGCAATTGAGATAAAAACACAACATAATTTGATTATTACAAATAAATTTGAAGACCATAAGGTGCTTCATTATATCTACACCAGTTTATAAGAGGTAACTTTCAGCATGCAGATAATATGTAGGTATTTATAAAAACATCTTATTTTCAAAGGAGCCACATTATGTATATTATATAGAAGCATGTCTTAAATCTTGTTTTTTTTTTATTAAAACAATTATTAAATTGATTATCATCAACGAATCAACACAGTTGGGAATTAGAATTAAATATAAATTTAAGAGTAGATCATAATGTTGGCTCTGAAAGCATGAGCTTTTCTTGTAAGCTTCAGAAGTTCAGAACTCTCAATTTATTATATTTAACTTACTTAGTAAATAGCAAAAAAAAAGCAAATGTGGTCAGAACGATTAAGAATTCGAAACCCATTCCTTGACTGAATTATTTATATGAAAACTAAAGATCGCTGTAAAGATGAAAAATAATTTCTTTAAAATAAAATTTGGAGATATTTTAAATAACTTTAAAAATCGTGTTTTTTTCGTGTTTTCAACGTTACCAGGACCAAAAGTGATTGATTTTTGTTTTTTATATTTACTGGTTTTTACTGATTTTTACAAACAGATCATTGTAACTTTATATAAAACAAAAGAAATAACGAAAGCCTGCCTCGATCTGCTTCTTCTGATTCTACTATAATATGTGAGTTTTTGCAGTTATTTTGGCTTATATTCTTGTTTCCGTGAACTGAAAGTAACACTTGCTAAGTATATATTTATGTATATGCACATACATACAAGTATAATGTGGTATTTCTAACCACTGCTGTGGTTATACTTGTAGGCTTGTGGCATATTTTTTTTTTCAGAAAAAATAATTCTTGTTGGTTGGATACTGCTTCTCAGAAAAGTAAATTGTGCATTTTATTTTTTGATTTAAAAATAATATCGCAAAACACAATACAAAAATTGAATATCTTCCCTAAAGCAAACTCCACTCTAGATTTCAAAATATCTCCAGTTTTCAATTTAAAGAATGCAAGGTACAAGGTAAGGTACACATGTATTTTAAATCGTTGCATCGATCTAAAGAATCATTTATTTTGTGTATGTAGGATTAGGATATTGAATTTTAAGACGATTATTTTTTGTTTTATTTACGGGTAGATTTTCAGCTGTTTTGTTTTTGACTGTATAGGCGTTGGTGGATATGATTGTGGTGATGGAGGTGGTGGTAGTTATTGTGGTAGCACTAGGAGTACTATCTTTTATAATGTAGTTACTGTTGTTGGGCCCAAGGGAATCTACCGATGGAGTTGATCCAACATTAACACTGTATTTTTGAAGTGATCTGTTTTTGGCTCGTGTTTTAGAAGCCTGTAAGAATTGTACAAATAAAAACAAAATTGATGGATAATCTCGTACAGTTATAAAAATATTCAGATGTGTGTTTATAAACATTCCTATTACAGTGGACCCATCATTTCAGTGTCTATATAAATATATTTAACTCACATTCAGATTAGGTATGTATATTTATACGAAGTGAATGGTGCAGTAAATCAAATTCAATCCATAAGTAAAACACTTAATGTCCTATATAAGTGGAGAGTTGTTTAAAATTATTACCTATGACATTCTATTTTTTGTTCGTGTTAATTAAAAAAAAAAAATTGTCAAGATTGGTGAATTTTTTTGAACTTACCTTTATTTCCTCTGCTGGTAGCACAGAATTGCCTTTAGAAATATGATACTGATACAGCACCATGTAAAAGCATGTTGTTGCTATGAATATAGTCAGGTACATTTTGAAGGATCTTGCTATCGCCATTTTGTTTGTGCTCTTATTTAATATTTTTGTATTTAATTAGTCGAGTGTTAGTCCAAAGCTTATTTGCAATGCTAACTAAACGTTAACAATGCATCACAGTTGAGTTGTATGTATTTATAAAACTGAAATTAAAATGTATATTTGATGTACATACCTACATACATATATTTTGTAATTAAGGAGAGTTCATAATATTGTATTATTTTATTATTATGATTTATGACTATGAGTAAAAAAAAATTGAAATTTCTTAGTGGTATATATAAATACATAAATATATAAATAGGCTAGGGTACATTTTGTGGTAGGTACCATTTTCTCAAAAATTATTTCACCGATTTCGGCTCTAAACAAATTGTTAGATCTTATAATCACCAAAACAAAAAAGTGTGTACGTCATCGTAAGATCGTAGGAGTCAAATCAAACGGGGACCTGAATCCGATTGAATTGGAATGAAAGATCACTTGAAATGATCGGAATTCGTGGGATAAGTACTTCTTCTTTTTTGAATCTGTCTGTGATAAATCAATGTATAACCATATCTATCAGGTTGTAGCATTGATCATATCTCAACATACACATACACACAATTTATTTATGTTATTCTATGTTGTTTTTTTTTCGATTTAACACTAGTTACAAATGAGAAAATCCTAAGGTAGCCTTATTATGAAAAGTTGTAAGGTCCTTCCTCTCTCTCGCTCAATTTGTATCCTTTGAAGTTGTCAAAATAAATAGGACAATTGAAGAACGATTTAATCATATCAGTATATTTTAGTACAAGAATCACAAAACGTTTTCCAAAATTGTGTATTTAAATAATATCACATACTTTGTCAAGAAACCGAATAGCACGTTTTTTACGAACTAGATTCATTTCATTGATTTTATATTTATTTTATGTTTGTATAGTATCTAAGCAATTTTAAAAATTGTATTAAATTACATACATATATAATAATAGATAAAAAGAATACCTGCATACATATAGATGTATACATATGTACATGTGACTTTAGTTTGAAGTGTCTTTTAAACTTAAACGAAATTTTATCTTATCTCAATTAAATTTGTTGTTATAATTAGTTGATTTAATTTCGATAATTACTCATTTAAGGCTGTACCATATGAATATACGTTCTTCGATTCTTACTTATTAAATCATTATTATCAGCAAAATGGAATACAAAAAAAATTGTATTTATTTTTTTTAAGCTTGTGCGCATAACTACTTTTATTATTAGTCACAGTTTATAATGAAATAAATTTTAAAAGTAAATGTATTTTTACTAACAGCAACATTTTACAACATTAAACTTTAATAAGTTTTATGTTTTCGTGTTGCTCTATACAATACATACATATGTATGTATATGTATGTACATGTATGTACAATGTACATGCATACATTCAAATGTACGTACTTTTTAAACACAAAAATATACATATCTACATATATACATACGTGTAGATAGTAATATTATTTAGTATTTATTATTGTTCAGTACATGCCATAGTTCAATGCTTTCATAAACTCGGTTTTACTTTAGCATCCACATTCAATTTGGTTTAACCGGATGAAGTTTTTTGGTAATAATTATCTATTTATACTATGTAGTACGGTATACATAATATGTACGTATATGTAGTACATACATATATGTCTTACTCACGAGTAACGGTTTTTAAAAATGACAACAATATATAACTTATCAATCTAATTTTGTCTTTGATTATCCTGTGAATTTTCTATCTTCTATATTAATAAAAATGTAAATGTATGTTCGTTCCTAATCGCTAATCTCAGAAAGTTCTTAAGCAATTGCTTTCAAATTTTGACAGAACATTGAATTCAAGTCCGTGAGTGTTTATATATACTTTAAACAAAAATAATACCTTATACTTAAACACAGTTTTAGTTTATTTGTTTTGTCAAAAAATATAAATAAACAAAAATAGAAAAAATAAAATACCTATAATTCCTTTCAACTAATCAAATGTAACACATTACGCACAAATCAAATTGCTTGCCATTATGGACTTGGCTCATTTGGAGGGTTAAAGGCCCATGAAATTGCTATAAGCTCAAATACCAGGAAAATTCTAGCCCATCATCTACCGATTTTTGGTCCAGAAAAAAGTGAGTAGAATTTCATATTCATATTCATATTCATATTCATATTCATATTCATATTCATAATCATATTCATATTTCATGTGCCAAAATTTTTCTGGGATCAGCGTTAACGAGAAGTCAATGGACAACATAATGCAGGGTGATTTGCAGCTCTTTGATGCATCTTATGGAAATCACCCTGTATAGACCATAAACTTTATTTTATTAAAAAAAAAAAAAAAAATAGGGATCGGATAGGGACTAAAACAAAATATTTATGTATAGAAAAAAATTAATTCAAACAATTTGAAAAAGTCGGAAAATTATTAAAATCAAAAAATGATTCTGTAAAAACACCAAAAATCGCATGATTTAATAATTTTCAACGACGACGTAAAGGTGAAAAATTCATTGTAAAGTTCCGAAAAATTCGGATATTTGTAAAATTCATTATTAAGCTTTGCATCCATTTATTAAAATTGGAACTATCTAGGTTTAATAACTACTCTGGAGTTTATGTTAAGGCGAGACGAAGTTCGCCAGGTTAGCTAGTTATATAATAAATTATTTATTATTAAAATATAAAATATTTGATGCTCAAGGTATTCTGACTGCCATTCCAAAGAAATCTTTTTCATTAAAATGCACAAACAAATCCGCTTATTTAACAACAATTAACATTTCCACTTTTGAATTTGGCGAATATAAAAATAGCATTTGAACTATACTAAATTTTTAATTTTTTGCCTTACTACCACAAGAAAATGAAACGTTTGCTTAAACAACGATACAAAAGTGTAAACTTATAAAGAATATATAAGTATGTATGTATGTACATTATGAATATAGACGGTTGATTGAAAAAATCAAATGATTCAACAAAGCATAAGCAAATGTGTATGTACACAGCTACATATATTAAAAGCCTCGAAAACCCAACCAAATTTATTTACAATTTTTTTTAAAATTTGTTCAGGTTAAAGAAACATTTAATTATTGAGGACAATGTCCATGATCCTTTTAATTAATAGAATAGCATTGTGTTCTTCCCAGCCTCTATAGAAAAAAAAATAAAATTCTTTTAGAAAATATTTAAAATTTTTACCAACATATTATACACATGTTGTTCATTGTATTTAAAAGTCACTTCAATATCAAACCAAGCATGAAAACATATGTATATTTAGTTTGAAAGTTGTTCACACAAGAAAAATTTGAATATAAACGGATGGATAACTTTGTAACACACTCACTGAAAGCAAAATGTAAACGATTAATACGACTCAGACAAAAATTAACCACTAGTGCCCTTTAAAATTAGAATTCCGATGATGTTTTGCAAGTAAACCGATAATTCAAAATCGTTGCACACATTTTTACATAGGTGCTAGTATTGTGAAATTCTAGTAATTTCTTCTAGCAGCTAGGTACATACATATGTATATCTGATTGAAAAACATCTTTTTTACTAGTAGTTATAGTAGAAGCCGAAAACATTAGGTATTATTAATTTTACTAAGGATACTTATGTGTAGATTCATTCACACACACTTGGTCTAATATTCAGGGGTGATATACATGTACATATAATATGTACCTTCCAAAGTTAAAAAATCAGGTGAACTCTTTTTGTTTTTCTATGAAACGAGGTCTGTGCCCCGTAATATAATATCTCAAACAATTATAGAACACATGAACAGAAACGTATCAACAATTAATGAACCCTACTCGAGAGCATTGAGTGAAGATATAGCTAACTAAGATTCTTTTTGCACATTACTTATATAATTTTAGTTACATATACCTAGCATACCGCGTAACACTACACCTACACATAATACTTAGGCTATCATTGAATTGAATGTAAGGTACCTAGTAGTTTTAGCATTGGATCAAGTACCTATTAAAAATTGTTGTAACGTGTAAGTGAAGGTGTATTCATAAAACCAGAGCATATTACAAAAGTTTAAATAGTTTTGTAGGCTCCAGAAATAATCATCTACCAATAATTATCTTCCCCCTAAAAATGAACCAATTGATTCCTATTTATGTATGTTCGTTTTCGTATATTAATAAACCAAACTACAATTTACCTTAAAAGCGTAGATTAACTTCAGAGGGTTGTTGAAACTTTTGAAACAGGAAGGCAGGTATTGAATGTCTCTTTTGTGTCTTCTGTTGCGTTATAATTTCAATATTATTTATAAGTTAACCACTGAAATCTTTAATATTTTGTTTTTGTTGTTTCCATAGCATTTAATACCAAATGCATTCTATTATTCTTATAACATTACAACTTTTGCACACAAGAATCTATGTTACCGCAGGAACACCACAATACACCATATGTCCGTTTGAGCTGTTTTTTTTTTTTATTTTTTTTACATGAATTTGTGCTTTAATTATGTATCATTAATGTATGTATGTATGTATGTATCATTATCAAAACAACGATAGGGTAGGATTGTGTATAGAGTTACTCTGACGATAAACACTTCATTTCTTTCATGCTGAAGAACTTTTTCGGTTCCGACTTTTTTTGCATTTTATCAAAATATTTATTTTTACTCTGCATAATAAAAAAAATTAAACATTTTCCTGATTAAGAAAAAAAAAAAGAAAAAATAGATACCTACTTCCTTTCCCGATAAAAATGTCTATAGCCGAGCTACAACAATCAATCTTTATGAATCTTTGAGATAGAAGGACTCCACAATGTCTGTAGCGACATGGTACTTGTATCTGTGCCAGTTTAAGTACAATGCAGAAAAAAAAATTATGGCGATGTAGGATATCCGCAATAGGAGTAGTTGCTCTGGATCAAACGTTTTTCAAGGTTATTTCTTTTGACTTATCACAAGCGAATATGTAGGTACCTTTTTCCAATTTTGTAGATACATTTTTCCAAATCTAAACTTAATTTGCTTCAGACAATTAAAATTAAATACCTACACAATCCTTTATTTTTTGTTTCCGTACACAAACATTGATAGCTACTGATTTTATGTTAGCACTTCTTGTCACTTTTAGTCGATTTGTCAGAGTTAGGCATTTTAATATTTATGTACATATATTTTGAATATGAGGTTTACAAATAGGATCTTAAATTTTTTAATGACAAAAACTTTGTTCCAGGTATGTTCTCATAAAATATAGTTATTAATTTGGCCGATATAGAAATTTATACATCGCGTTAGCGGTGGCGGCGACTTCGGTTGGTATCTCGATACTAGCTGAGCTGTCTTTTTCATTTGCCGATGTATGCAATATTTCACTGTTGGGACTGGGGGAAGATATCAAATAATATGACTGAAACAGAACCAAACAGTCCAGCCCGGCGCAGTTGAGTCCACGCAATTGACGATGACAACTACTCATGATCAGCGTTGCCTGAAAAATAAATTTGAAAGTGCCAATGCTGACAACAGAAAGTGCCATTTTGGGCCCCTGGGTGCCTTCAACAAAAATATATAAAAATTCCAAAGATTTCATATGTTATTTTCAAATTTATTAGTTGCACTTCAAAACTTAAAGAATAATAAGAATAAATAAACATTAAATTAATAAATAATAAATTAAAACATAAAGTAAAAGAACTTCATTAAAAGAAACATAAATAACAAAAAATAAATAATATCATCAAATAATTTGTCAATTAACAATAAACATATTATATACTATGTATCTAGTTTTAAGTTTTCTACCGTTAGTACCTACTTTAACGGATTAAATAAATAAATCTTTAGGTGGTATGAAGTGCTGGCAAGTTTCACCCTTTATTATATCGTTAAAAGAAAAAGCGATTCTATTACTTTGTAAGAAAGTCGATTTTTATTATGGGTTTTAATGTTATTTAAGCGTGAAAAAACTCTTTCCGCTAATGCACTGCCATGTGGTAAAACTAAAAGCCTGATCATGAATTTGGATATATTTGAAAACATTTGCTCGTCGATAACATTTCTCATGTTTCCTAATTCTATCCAATAATTTGTTGAATCCTGAGCAAACTTTGATTCGATTTGTTCAACGTCAAAAAATTGTCTCATTTCATCGAACAAAACTTCATTTTCGTAGAGTGCCATTTAAAGCGTTTGAGTGCCACAGTGCCATTTAAATTAAAAAGTGCCAAAAGTGCACTATAGTGCCATTTCGGCAACGCTGCTCATGATGTAGTGTAGTTGTGTGCGTTCCAGTAGACCAATGTACCCCGATCCCCGGCGACAAGAGAGCAAACCGAGAGCAACACTTTGTGTTCGCGTTAGGGGAGGAACCATTTGTATGTGTTTAAAACTAAGCTTTGGGTATGAAAATGAAATTGCTTGTTTTCTCGCCTCGCAATCTTTCTACTGGAAATGGAAATAAAAAGAGAGTTATCCAAGGAAACAGCTGGACATATTAGAATAGAACATACCGTTTGTTAAACAAGTTGCACTCATTTATACGAGCAAGTTCATATAGGTAGGTATGTATAAGCAAATATATAAAATATAAATAATATGAATATTTGGGACTGCTTGTAAAATATGTTTAACATGGGCAAGTCTTATCGGAGACTACAACAATGCACCGCGTCACCCCGCACCTAAGTTATTTATTTATTTTTTTTTTCTTGCTTATCACCCAGATACTCGGACAGCGAGTGATAAAGAGTGTTGAAATGCCCATTGATAGCCATTCATAATAAGTAATATAAATACAAAAATTACTTTAATAGATTTGTTCTCTTATTGTCAACCAGTTTGCCCTGGTCTTGAAAGTTGACTTGGAACCATAATAGCTTATTGTGTCTTGATATCTTTCGGTTTCTATAACCGTTGTGTGAACAAACATAAAGTCTATTATTGAAGGTAATGACCCAAATGGCAAATGTGGTACAAATAGCAACGCTTTCGAAACTTCGAAACAATCGAGTGCATTCCTTCAATATATCAATATCAACCTGACGCGGACGTCAGTAAAAACAACACTTTAAAATAGATCTTACTTAGGAGTTCCTAGGTAACCAAAAACTAAGCAAGAAACAAATCAAATGGCATTATGATAATAGACCAGTAAATAAAAGAATATAATAAAAAGGTTACATAAGTACATATGTACATAGATAATAATTTTAGGAACATAATTTAGAACCGCGTAATGAAGTAACAATGATTTAAACGCTATTTGAAACATGATTTTTTTCTTAAAAATCTCCAGTTATAATTTTAGCTGCTCACCTGACCTACAGTGAGACAAATCTAATGTATCAAAAGAAAACATCATTATAGAAACATTAAACGATAACTTAATGATACTTTCTCGTTGTTATTGCTTTGATTTGTGTATTTTTATATGTATACATAATATGAACATATGTATATGTATAGTATATATTGAACCCTTTGAAATTAAAATTTTATTTAACGATCGGTCTTACACCAAGCGCCTGATAAATTGTGCGGACGAAGTTTACATGATATCAGAAAAAAAATTTTGGACATTGAGTTTTTTAATTCTTCTATATAAGGAAAAACGCTAAAGGCATAGAATATTTTTTTTGTTGTTTTATTTGTTTCTTTATTCCTAGAAAAGTACAAAATGTTACTAAAGTATTCATATTGTATATATTTTGTCAGTTTCTTTAAAATTAATTTTTTTGTTATATTTAAGCGTTGATTGATCTTTCGAGTCACATTTTCTTAAAACTTTTTGGTGAACATTTGAGCAATAATTAAAAACTATTAATTCTGCAAATTTATTAACTAACTTTAACTTTAGTGTTGCTTTTTAAGTCTACGATTATCTATTATGTAAACGCGTACAGCGAATGCATTTACGAATCTCATTTTATTTTTTTAAGACTATTCGAGTATCAAGTTATATTTCTAGTAAAACTAATAGTTATATTATGGGTCAACGAAGGATATCATAATGTATCTTGTGCCGTTAGTCACTTTAAGTCCTTCGTGGAAATGCGTCAAACGGCCTGGATGTAAAAGCATCCAACCCATTTTTGTTGCTGTAATAGAACAATTATATCTTAGAAAATTACATCCACCACCAGTGTAATCGATTCCGGCACGATTAAGAGCAATATTTATAGTATATGTAGATGAATCATGATGTGGTCTCAAAGAAGGCTGTTCATCTGGTCGATAACGAACGACGAAATTCATTAACGATCGTGGTGGCTAAATAATGAAAATTCTTATAAAAAAAGAGAAAAAAACTTGATTATCTCCTGTAATGACATACATTATGAAAGTATCCAATGAATATAGATTCTTGCAGTGGCCGCACGAATAAGTCCAGAAATTTTAGCCAAACACTATCCAAGCCGACCTGTTTCATGTGAATGTCTCGCGTTGGTACTGCTTCGTAACCTCCCTCCAATCGAGAATCCTTAAATTAGATTAAATCAAATATAAATTCAATAGCAAAATGTATTATATTAATTTACCTTGTTACTTCCATCAGACCATTTCCCATAATTCTCCACAATAGCCACCAAATCTTGGCAAAATCGTTCTGTTCCAATTCTAAGCCAGAACACATCTGGACATGGCTGCAAATAAGTTCTGTTTGGCTTCAGTTGATCATAATAGTCTGGGTGAATGTAACGTTGTTCCCAATCTTTTTGGTTTGTGAATAATGTATAAAAGTCAGGACGAGCAACGGATGTGTCAAAATTGTCACAGTTGACCAAATGAGCATAGTCTCTATCATTTATTATATACATAAACACTCCCTGTTTAAAAATGACAAAATGAATAAAACGTTGTTTTCTTTGAATCTACTATGAACTTACTTCATTGCGTAAATTTTCACACATAGCCATGTCTGCATCTAGGACTTTGTGGTCGAAATTTAGTTTTTTGAAAATGTCTTTTTTGATAAGGTAACAGCTTGACACGTAAGGAACGTTCCACATGCCGCTAAAAAAAATGTATAGTTCATTTATAGTTTAGTTAATTTTAATATTAGATGGCGTAGTTATTTTTTCACAATGTCAGTTCATTTCGTTTTTAATTTAAAACTTAACTAGGGAGATGTTATAGATTTGATATACTTTATATTAACATATATATGTACATAAATACATAGTTGGTCATTTTAAAATGTTCCTAGTTGAGTCATTTAATGCAAAATAAAAAAATAGTTTGAAGACTTATTCCTTAAAAGTTCAGGAATATTATCTATAAATTTAAACTAAACGTTTTAATCCGAAAAACAACAACGGTAAAAGTAAAACACGAATAGCAAAAAATCGAAAGCAGTTAAATAAATGTAAATCAATCGTCAAATAACAGAGTAATGTACCGTATGCACTACATTGTGAAGAGCGGGCCGATGCCCGCATTTAAGTACAGATAGAGAGCACACAACTTTAGCGAGTTTCAAAAACTTATCAGTGCCATCTGTCGGAATCCATGAGTAACATTTATTTATTTTTCAAATTTTGATTTTTAGCTTTCTACCATGAAAATTGCGGAATGCTCCATACAAACTTCCTCTTCCACCCCAATTTTAAAGAATTGGGGGGTTAGAAAGAGACAAAGAGTAGCATATGTCACTCTCCATTGATTCATTTACCTCCACTTAAAAAATCATGTCAATTGGTCGCTCTGTTTTGCCGTGAAAGACGGACAAACGAACACACTTTCGCATTTATAGTTTTAAAGTATGGATTAATATGTAAATCCACACCCATGATTTAAAGATTTTCAATACCATCATTTAAATTAGGAATTCTGAAAATTAAGTTTTATTTAAAGTTTTATGTTTATGTTTATACGGTACTTTATAATAAAAGTAAAAATAAAACAATATTAACGATTTGTACTGGACTTATTCCAATTTTGAAACCGATAAAGATATTTTGTTACGTAGGGTCATAACTCATGAGGTCATGCACTTTAACCCGACATAAGGTACGTGCATCTGTTTCTTTTAGTTGTCAGAACTAAATCAAATCAAACTCCCTACTCAGTCTTTTTAAACAGTGATTGAATTTATAAGTGGCGTGAAAATTAATTCAAAATGCGAGACCATTAGCCGACTAGCACAAAGCAAAACAAAATAACGACAACAAACACAACCCTAACTAAAATAACGAAGGAGACGGTCAACGAACATCCAAAGCCATGTTCTCGAGTGTGGGTGGAATTAGTAACAACCTTTTAGTAGATGTGAAACGCTCGTTCAGAGCTGCCTATTAGAGGTAGATAGAAAAGCATTTATTGTTTCGGAAAAAAAAAGAATAATCCTAGTTGCAAAAAAAAACAATAATAAAAGTAATCTGCTTTCAAAATGAAATACTATTTAACCTTACTTGTTTTTGTGGGATTACTGGCAAACAACAATTCAATTGCTCAAAGTAGGTTCAAAGTGCTTCAGTAAAATATTTATTATTTATATCATACTTTAACTTAACAGGATCGGTTGGTGGAAGAGGAATTTTAAGAAGAAATTATACGGGAAAGAAACCAGTTTTAATTCAACATCGCACACAAGATGCCGTTAATTACTACGATCATGAAAATGTAAGAATACAAAAATTCTAATATTGTAAAACTATAACATTTTTCATTTAAGGGTGCAAAAATTATAAAATCTTCACATTTTGAATTAGACTACACACTAGGAAGGAAAATTACTTTTTTCTGTATGGCACAGGGTAAGTATTTCCAATAATAAAAAAGAATATATTTTCAAGACAATTTGGTCAATTTTCCAGGACAGCCAAGGCCTACAATAACTTGGTTCAAGGATGGGGCTGAGCTATACCAACATCGATTCTTTCAGGTAACGAGTTGCATTAGATTAGTTTACATAACTTATTAGGTTTAAATATGTAGGTACACGAATCCATGGTAGATAATGATATAATAAAATCAAAAATGGAAATAGACCCAACGACACAAATGGATGCAGGTAATGAAAGTTCCTTAACAGTTAAAATTACATCTCTAAGGAAAACTTTTTTAGGATATTATGAGTGCCAAGCCGATAATATTTACGCTATTGATCGAAGAGGATTTCGAACTGATTACGTGATGATTAATTTTTAATTTTTGTAATACAATGTAGAGATTTAAAAGCAATTTAAAGCATAAAGATAAAAGATAAAAGAAAAAACACAATTTAACTGTATTTGTTTGTTTAGTTGTAATATATTATTTTCGTTCATGAAACTTGCCACCGAATTTATTTTTATCTTTTCTAGCTACACATGGGGGACACTATTACTGCTGTTCTGCAAGTGGCACAAAACTCTTGCGCAATTGACTCAATTATTTAATTCAGACAATATCATTTGCGAAGAGCAGCGGGTTTAAGCGAAACAATAATTCGTGGTAGTTGTTCAAATAGCAATAAACTAAGCTATGTGTTTGAGAATGTACGTATAAATTACAGTGAGCCGGAAGGGGTGATGGTTGCTATTTAATCATTAAAAGGAACCACAATAACAGATTTCTTTTGCATTTGGATTAAAATCCATTTATATTTCGAATTTGTCGGAGTTTGGTCGCTCAGTCTTTCTTTCATAGTTTACAGCTGAGACCATAGCCTGCAGCTCTTCGACTTAAAACAAAATTAAAAGTAAAGTTTAAAAATATATAATGAATCTCAGGGTCGTAATATTTATTGGAGTCTTAGTGTTGACAATCAATTTGTGTGAAGCTAGAAGAGGCCGAACAAGAGGAAGGACTAAATCGAGAGTTTGTTTAAAAGCGCTAAATTTTCTTATTTCGATTAATTTATATAATTCATATTCGGTAGGTGCAAATTGGATTACCTATTACTGGAAAGTACAGAGATCCTGAATCGGATCAATACTATAACAACAATAACGTAAGAAAAAAATCAACAAAAAGTATTGCATGCTCATGACTATTTTCACATATTTTAAGGGTGCTAAAATTTTGCAAGCATCTCATTTCGACTATGAATATGTCTTGGGTCACAAAATTGCTTTTCTATGCGTCGCAAAAGGCAATCCAAGACCTCACATAACCTGGTACAAGGATGGAACGGAAATATTTCAACACCTCTACATGCACGTGAGCTATTTCCCTAATTATGAAAGTTAAACTTTTATTGAACCAATTGCACTTGAAAATAAGGTACATGAATGGCGAATCGGGGAGGATAGAGTTAAATCTAAAATTGAAATTGACCCAGCCACACAAATGGATGCTGGGGTATATGAATGCACAGCAGATAATATGTATTCGATAGACCGAAGAAGTTTTAAAACCGATTTCTCCATTGCCTTCGATTAGTGATTTTTTGCATTTAAAAAAATGTTTATAATAAAACGTATCCATAGGTATTTTGTTGTGTTTTTTTCATCTTTTCCATTCCTTATTTCAGTTAAAAGAAAATTACTTACAGTATACTCCCTTTAACAATATCTACATAATCATGTGATCTGGCGTAGTATCCATCGTCTGATATGGCTCCCCAAAAGTTACTCCATAGTTCATTGTCACGAGTAATAACTGCCGAGATGAAATTCCTAAACACGAAAAAAACTCAAATTTGTATTTAGTTATTAGGTTATGTTTATAAATATACCTATTGTATGTCAAAAGATGTTTAAGTAAACCAGGATCATCAAGATGAACCTCGCCGTCAACTACAAACATGTAATCACTTTCTTTCTGAATTGCTTGATTGCTGTGAGAGTAGTAAAAAAAAAAAAACAAACATACATAACTAAAGTGCTTCTTTGGTACGTATAGTATTTTAAATTCCACTTACACAGCTAATTTTCTGGCCTGCTTTTCATCAATTTCATCGGTAGAAACAATAAGTTTTGCAGTTAAGTATTCCTTCTCATGAGCCACATAGAATGATTTCGACAATTCATCGTGGAAGTCGACCTTTATAATGTATAGAAATATATGCATAATTTTCTTTTAAAGAATTAAAATTACATTTTACTTACACCACTATATACTAATAGATTTATTTTATTTTTGGGGTAGTTCAAATTTTGCAATTTTTCTAAGAATTCTTCATAAAATGGTACTGCTTTAGTTGCAAAAATAGCTAAGGTAACAATTGGTAGTTTTTCCTCCTGTTAAAGAATCCATATTAATAATATAACTATATGCTTTCGAATACAAACACACGTCTAATTCTTGTCTATCTTCTTCGCAAATAATACATTTTTCGTTGAATGTGCTAGCTAAATAATTTCCAAAAGCATTCAATTCAATTTTACTTGGTCCATTACCATGAATGACACTTGGAATTGTCAAGAAGTCTATATTTTGCAAAACACCAGCTCCCGTTTTTACATTGACATCCAATTTAACGTCGTCCTTAGCGCCATTTAAATTTTGGAAAATTTTTGATTCAACATCTAACTTCATACCAAGCTGTTCTCTAAGTTCAGGATTCAAAAATTGTTTTGTATAAAATAATTGATCATCATCGGTGTTTTGCACAGGACGATTAATTAATTCATAAATGTTCCGAGCGTAACCTTTGGATTAAAATGTTTATTAGACAAATTTTATAATTATTAAAACATATAATCTATGTACCTATAAACATTCCAGAGTTTAGAAAACGAGATGCTTTCAATGACACATCAGGATACTCTTGTGCAAGATTCTTATCGGGCCAACAAAACTTTTCAGCAGAGAATATAATTTTAGCATCCATTTCTTTAAATTTCAAATGAATTTCATCTAGAGTGGACGTAAAAATGACATCATAACTAAAACAAAAACAAATACAAAATGTTTGAAATTTTTAATTAGAATATGGAGATTTCTTCGATCCTGTAAACATAATATCTGGCACTTGTGCAACGATGTAATTGAATCTAGACTCAAGGACTATCTATTATATTTCATTATAATTGGTTAAATGTCTGGCTTTTTTGAAGTATTGACGGAGTTTCAATACGGGCTTTTTGCATGTACATATTTTTTTATTTTTTGTTGAAAGTAACGTAAATACATTCAATTTTCAATATCAACCGTGCATAATTAACCTATAACTAAAAAATAGTTCCAAGAAAAAATATTTAATTTTCAGATTTTCTAGAACTCCATTTTTTTTTTTTGCCAGTGCCATGTAATTCATAAAGTAGTTCAATCCAGTCAGCCAATGACTCGTTAGTGTATTGGCTACTTAGGCTTAAATTAATTCAAGTCGTTTGATCATGTAAAATACAAATAAAAAAACGCGACTTACTATGTTGAGTCGAACTTTTTAGTCTAAGAGCCAGAGTTTTGAGCTTACTTCCATGAACATGAATTTTAACCCACTTATTTCCTTTAAAATTATCTTCTTTACGACTACGAGTATCTTACTGCATTATATTATAAAAAAGGTCCTTTTAACTGTTTCTAAATTTTAAATATGTACATCTATTTATGTTATAATATAATAATTTGCAAAAACATTCATTAATCATACCTATCCGTAAACATGATGATTGTATTGTTATCGTTCTTGAATGGAGCAACAGCTTCTTTCAAAAGATTAATTTTGAAACCACCTCCAGGTCCAGTCATGTCTCCACCCTTCCATTCCATACCCACCCCAAGTGGTGTAACCTAAAAATTCATAAGATGCCAATTAAATTCTTGCATATTTTATAAGAATCCTAATCTATATGGTTCAAATTTTATCGGTACCATAATTCAAAAGCCACTTGGAATAAATAGCATCTTATATACTACTACAGATAAGAAATATTTTAATCTATCTCCTCTTCTCACATAGGTCAAACTATGGTTGATGACATTATCATTCTACAAAAACAATTAAAAAACATAATTTCGAAAACCATTTTTTTATTAAAGCATGTTGCTGTACACAAAATTATTATTTGGTCACGTAACATTGTCGAGGTTTTTAATCTTTAAAAAATTCGTATAAGTCACCGGATATAGATGAATTTAAATACATCTGGTTTCTAGTGCATCGTCAGCATCATTTCATTTCATGCACTGGAAAAAAACCTGTTGTTTTTAATAGTTTTTATGGTGACAAATAAAATGTAAGCTAAAGTTGTTTATGTTAATTTAGGAAGGGTCAAAAAACTGTATTTTATAACTGTTCTATTTTAATATATTCTAAGATATCGACCATCATAATAACTTATCGTTTGTTTAACCAATCGAAATTATTTTTGTTTGTAGCTCATACATTAATTCGTTGATTATTTTAAATATTCAGATGCTTAACTTAAAATATGGAGGTTAATAAAATAATTTGAATGACTAGATATCAGGACTATGGAATGCTGAATAATTAAAAAAAACTGTCAACCCACAAAAAAAACTTATTACATACATACATAGGTACTTACCTCGAATTTGTTGATTGTGGCTGATCGAATATAACGATGGTATCCATCAGTTTTTTCTGTGGCAACAGTGAACACCTTTATGGTTTCGAGACCTAGAATCAAAAGTAACATTATTTGGAATTCAATTTCACGGGAACATGGGAATAGAATATGTATTAACCAGATGGAGTACAGTTACGAAAAAGATTTTTAGTTCTCTAAAATCTAAATAATGCTTTCTATTATTTAATTGCAGATTCAAGCAATGTGTTTTGCAATGTGTTTTTCAAATTAAGTCAATTTATCAGTACATGCCAAGGATGGAGAAATGAGATCATGTTTTGCATTCTCTAGACTTCTAGATCAACGGACGTTCAAAAATACTTAGTTTGTTGTAGATGCAAACACAAACTGCTCCCCACCTCTCAAGAGTCGATTTATAATTATTGTTTACTTGAAAAATTCGCAAATAGATTTTTAGTCCAGATGGATAGAACTTCAAATGTAGTTAGGTACTAATATAATTAATAATTTTCTACTTAAATCTAATGTAGGAATATTTTACTTAGTACTCACCAGATTTTGCTTCCTTGGAGCAAGTTGGATTACTTGTTGCAATAACAAAAATGCAGAGTACACTCAGATAAACATTGATTTTTCCCATGGTTTTTCTTTATTATTAATAAAATACAAAATATATCAAATTACAAAACTTCAATTTTTCATGTTTCAGAAACCAAGCCGGGACACAGTAAAAGCGACCACACACCACAACCTAACAACACAAGCTAAATAGCTAAAGAGTTCGTTTCGATTAAAATATTTAATAAAAAAAAACTTGTATTCACTCTATTCACTATTCACTCATTTTATAAAGTAAGAAGAATATATAAACTTTTATATACAATGTTTACACATTCACACATAAATGGTGTATATGCTTTGCTTTGGGTTTTTGTATAGATAATCTATACAAAGATATGACTGTCAAAAATGTACTCATTTTATTTTCTTCTCATTTTTCCACTCAATAAATTTGTTGAGTTTCTATCCAACATTAGATGGCAGTGTTTCATAGGAAATGTTTGTAACGTATACAATTTGGGTTTCTTGTTTCCTTTTTATTTTGGATTTTGGAGAGTAACCTCTTCTTTTGATTTCACTTTACCCGAGAAACTGAAACATAGACTACCTACCTACCTTAAATACGAAATTATGTTCGTGAGAATAAAAAATTCCTAAATTTGCTGATGCATTTAGGTCTTTTTGAATGAAGGTTAACAGGGTGAACGATCAGCAGAAGCAAGATTATGTGTTCAGTTATTTGGAAAATTTTACTCGGAAGATATTGCTCACATGATCAATATATATATATATTATATCACCATTTGGGTTGAAGCTTGCTTGTGGAGAGTGTAGTCTGTCAATCGTCCTGTAATGTAACCAATCTACCTGCGTTAGTTAAATCTAATTTGAAGATGTCAAAGTCAAAATCTAACAAACTAATATGCATACTTAGTGGCTCAACACCTCATTTTTGGAGGGTTGTCAAAAGCCAGTAGCGCTATAAGAAAATCTAACGAATATATTTTGCAAACAAACACAAACAAATTACACTGAATTATTCGCTGTACGTGTATCTAAATCACCACCGAATATATAAATTAAATTTCAAAGGAAGGAAACTAAGTTTGCAATACACAGATTCGATTCGAATACCTTATGATTTATGAAGTAGTTGATTTATAAACAAGAATACTATATATGTATTTTTATAGTTACTAACTTGTAGGAAGTGTAAGAAAACAGAAAAAAAAAATTAAAATGCATTTTTTAATTTTTCGCTTCAGTGATTATCTCAGACAGCACATAATTATTGATTTTCATTGTTGCAATTGGAAAAGCATAACATAAATATTATAAAATCATATTTTATTTGTAAGAAATATGTTTTAATCAATAACAAGGAACTTTTTAATTAAAAGAACTTGTTCAAACTGGAACAGATATTTTTTCTCTGTTAGGAATTTTTCAAGAAAATATCATTCTTCCTAGAGCCTAGACCCCTGAAAAGTTAAAGAAAACAATTGTTAAGTTGCTATCTGGAAGCATAACAACCCTCGAAACGCAAAAAAAGGTAGTAGGTGGTTTGCTATAATTATTTAATCCAGTTAGCTAATTGCATTAAAGAAAAAAGAAGTGGCATTTTATGTGACTGACACTGTCTCAGTGAATTTGAAATGTGAACAATTTAGTTCGATTTGTTCAGTTAAAGCAGTGGAAACCGATTTCAGCTAAAAGTCCTCGAAAAGAAAAGAGTTAAACGGAAACGGATACCAATACAGCCAAGGATAGTTAAAATTATTAAAAATGGTTAAAGACGATCCCGAAACAGCTGCACTTAAGCAAGAAATTAACGATATGATACAAAAATTTAAGGTTCGGAAAATAAATTACCAACAAGACTACTATAAAGAATAATTATGTATTTTAAAGGATGCGGGAAAAGCTCAAGCAGACTGTAAATTAGAGGAAAAATGTTCTGACATGTCGGATATACCGAAAATAAGGCTGGCGTCGAAAAAGATCCTCAAAGGACATATTAACAAAGTAAATTCCGTTCATTTCGCTGGTGACAATAGGCATTGCGTAACAGGATCGCTGGACGGCAAGTTAATTATATGGGATACATGGACAGCTAATAAAATTCAAGTCAGTAAAAAGTATTTATTTCATAGGGAATGATTTTCTATAAGATGGTTGTAGGTTATTCCATTACGATCGGCCTGGGTTATGACAGTAGCTTTTTCACCATCGGGAAATTTTGTCGCTTGTGGAGGAATGGACAACCAGTGCACAATTTATGATGTTAACAACCGCGATGCATCGGGCGTTGCCAAAATGACTCGAGAACTTTTGGGATATGAAGGGTTTTTAAGCTCATGTCGATTTCTAGACGATAACACACTTATAACTGGCTCGGGAGATATGAAAATGTGAACTATGGCTATTGTTTTGAAATCTAGTAATTTTCTTTTTTATTGATTATGTTTTAGATGTCATTGGGATCTTGAGAAAGGTGTAAAAACAATGGACTTTAACGGACATGCTGGTGATATTGCATCAATTTCGCTTTCACCCGACATGAAAACATATATTACGGGCTCGGTGGACAAAACTGCAAAGCTATGGGATGTGCGCGAAGAAAAACACAAACAAATGTTTTTTGGACATGAAATGGATGTTAATTCTGTTTGCGTAAGTAACGAACATTTTATTTTTTCTTCTCAGAAAACGACATGTTTTTCATACACAGTATCACAATAGTGGTTATGCTTTTGCAACTTGCTCAGAGGATCAAACAGCCCGTTTATATGACATTCGATCAGACCAGCAAATTGGCCACTATGAGCCACCAAATAAAAATACGGGCTTTACATCTTGTGGTAATGAATTATAGCATTGTCGAAAACTTTTTCGTTGCAAAAATTTTTTTTTCCCAAGCTTTATCTTACAGTGGAAGATATCTTATTTGCGGAGCGGTTGAAGGAACTATTCATGCGTGGGATACCATGAAAGTTGTCCACAATGGTGAGTCTTAAACCTTTTAAAAATTAATTGCTTATCACAATTGTATAATGTTCTTCCCTAACCAAGGAATATTAACTGGTCATGAAAACCGCATCACATGCATAGCTATGACTCCCAATGGTATGTGCTTAGCTTCAACTAGCTGGGATCAGCAGTGTCGCATCTGGGTCTAAGGAAGATTGCTTATTATATGTATATGTTATTTCAAAATTATAAGGAATGTTTTTATCACATTATGAATTAATAAAAAGAAAGCAAACAATTATTATCTGAAGGGAAAAAAAACTGTAAAATGGTGTACGATTTTAATCGAATTTCAATGAGGTGAAAAAAAATTTGTATGCAGTATACGCTTTACAATACTGCGTACATAAGTATTGTACAACCAATTCAAGTTTGAACGATCCTTGAATGTTTAGAATTATTGAATTTGAAAACGAAATATAAAACCTTTACTTGAATTCCACCTATTAAACTAAGGCCTGAAATTCCCTAGAAAATGAAAGCCTAATAAAAATAATTTTGATATCTTTCACGTTCCCAATTTTCGTAGATTGGATAAATTTCAAGGTAAATACATTAACCACAGCACACAATTCAATAGAAAGCAAAAAAGAACTACCTTGTTTTTTTTATTTATATAATTTTACATAAAAACGATATTTGGTTTAAATGCTAACACCTTCACAAATGGAATAACCAGAATCTAGTACATTGCCATAATCTGCTTTAGATCTCTATTCAAAAATTGATTTGTCCAATCATTTTCAGGATTGTCCAAATGATTATCAAAGTCTACAATGTCTTTCATGGCGCCACGTTTAAGGAGCGAGTTAACTGCGTCTAATGTGATTTGGCAATGTATTAATGTAAATGCAGCTTTCTTCCAATGCCCCTCTCCATGAGAAAATACCTTTAGTGCAGGTTTTTCGGCTGTGTGACAAACAAATTTATTATCTATTACCACAAAACATGCATTTCTAAAGTTCTCTTGAATTTTGTCAGCAATTTTTCCAGCTGGAGCTTTTTCCACA
Organism: Scaeva pyrastri; assembly: GCA_905146935.1. NCBI lineage: Eukaryota > Metazoa > Arthropoda > Insecta > Diptera > Syrphidae > Scaeva > Scaeva pyrastri. Next base: position 562,840 of record LR989927.1, on the reverse strand, counting down.
GAAGCATCATAGAAATTTTCAGAAGCACCATAGTAGCCACCAATTATCAGTCCTTGGCTATCCGCCATTGCCTCAATCTGAAGTAAAATTTTGTTAAATAATTTAAAATTGATTTTGCATTAATTTGTACTTGTGCAAGGGCTATTTCAATCATGGGAGTGACATAAAGGCATTGATGAAAAAGTGGTATTGCATCGGCAATGTTCACAGATTCGTAACGTCCAGAAGTGTTCTTCTCAGCAAGTAAGACCCCATTTATAGCACAATGGGGATATTTAGCAGCATGAAAAATCATTTTAGCATAAGCTCTTTCTGATATTTTATATTCTTCCATTATTATTTTAAAAAAGCCTTTATTTGTCCAATTTAAAATACTAAAACTTACTATTAATTGGTGACGTTTTTAGATGACAGATTAAAATTATATTCGACACTGACATTTGGATGTGTGGAATTAATCATTGCCAGATTTGATATTTTTAATTTTTTCCTGAACGCAACCATATTCAGGAAATTAATTTTCTTATTGCGAGTATCATTTCAAAGCAAAATATTCTATCTGATTCTTAAAGAATTCTCGATACACACACATAAGTTAATTAACTAAATCCCTGAAAACTTATTTTTCTGAACATACTTACAATATATTTCAAAATTGTGTTTTAGATAGAATAATTTAGATTACATACTAACTCAAACAATTTTAATATAAAGTCAATAAAGGAAAGTTAAGATTTATGGATATGGATATACTTACAAATGTAGGTATTTAAGTTGCTGCCAACTTGCATCGTGCTTCTGACAACATAGAATAACTTGAAATTGCTTTTTTCCACAAATTTAAATTTGTGATGACGCAACTTTATTTATCACAAAAATACCAAAATAACATTTCTGTTTGGGATATAGTCGATATATATGTATGTAGATTTTTGGAATGTCAACGTGACTGGCATTAGGCCTAATTGGCTTAATGATTTCCTGTAAGTAATTTAATAATTATAAACTACATAAATACATTCTTCTTTCGAATATTTTCTCAGCCTGACATTTAAATACGTATCTGTTGTTGGTATAAAAATGTATATCCAATTCTTTAAAAATGTTTTATAAATTATGTTGCAAGCAACTTAAGGGGACTAGACGTACGTTTAGTTTATGGAAAAAACTAAGTTATCTCCATGTCATAAGTCTAAATCAAAAAATTGTTAGTTAATAATTAGGTTTATTTCTTATAATCTAATACTGCATTTAAAATAAATTAATAAATGAAACAAATAATATAATCCAGCTGCACATACATCTATAAATTTATAAAAGACACAGAAAACAACATATAATTTTGGTTTTTTCGTGTCACATTCATTTGAATATTTTTAAAATATTTTATTTCAACATTCAAAACTCGAAACAACATTCTTTAAGAATTCATTTAAATTTATCCTACTTTAGTATTTATCTGTTAGAAGTTAAACTATTAAAAAATACTTAATATGAATATGACTGATATCGAGAGATCAAAAATAAAGTCACTTATATGTATTATTTAATACGAATTGAATTAGAATTTAGCGCAGTTATTCTATATTTGTTCAGTTATTCAGCAATTTTAAATCGCCATTTTATCAATGGGTTAATTTAGGTTAAAACAGGTGATTACGATTTTGCAACCAGTCCTTAAGAAATGACTTAAAAATTGATAAGCTCAAATAACATAGAAAAAAACATTACATACATACCTATGTATGTACATAAGTCCTTCAAGTGTAATTGCACTTTTACGAAAGTAGAAAGAATGTCGACGATACTTTGTAATTTGTAATTCTACCTATACGATTTTATAGAGGTAGGTATCAATAATATAGCTTACAGTATTGATTACATAGTAATTTCAAAGGATTTTTATTATACACTGAAGAATTGTCATTCGGTTGTGTGTTACTATGTATATGACAATATAGATTGTGAAATTCAACCATGTTCCACAAGTAAGTAAGTATCCATGAATCTTATTCTGCAATTTGCTTACTTTCAGCAGTTATTTATCATTCTTCTAAAATACACTTTTTCAGAACTGAAACTAAATATAATGTACATATGTAAGAAGAAAAGACAATACTCTTGTTGCTACACACTACTCATATTTTGTTAAAAGTTCAAATAAAAATCAATATGAATAACCTACCTACTTAGTTTGGAAAAAAAACACAACATAAATTTGAGGATATGACGGATAAAAGTATCCAGTACATATAAAATAAAAAAAGAGAGGTAGAAAGGTAGGTAGGTATACCTGCTACGAAATCAAATGACCTATGAACATTTGTTTAATGATTTATTTTTAGTCTTAAAATATCTGCCTGCAGTTTTGCACGCACGTATCCGTTTTTAAGATGCCTGTGCTTATGCAAACACTTTTCTTCCCCCAAAATAACGATTTTTCCTAGGCACTTTTCTTAACCTATGACGTCATTTGTGCTAGCAGGGACGAGCCTCTTTTTGCTCACAAATACCAACTATTCTTCTGCTTTCTCATGTATGTATGTGTACAGGGGCATGGTCTGATTATAAACGCCTTGCCAAATCATTATTTGTAGTTTTGTACACCAATCTACAAATGTATAGGTATGTTTTTTCACACACTCATACAAGTTTATTTGCACTTTTGATTTCTACTTCATCTTCGTATGAATCGTTCAATTTTTGAAGGTCGCAAATCGGTCTTATTATAGCTGCATACGTATAGTGCACATGATTGCACTTAAACATTCTGCCAAAAATATAACTGAGTGGTAGGGTAGGTATCCGAACCCAAAGAATAAAAATATTCACAATTCTTTGATATTGTTGTAGGTATCCGTATCATCATAAAAGTTTAAATATAATACCTTGCCAGACAATCAGGAAGTATAATCTCAACGTCAACGGCGACCGGTGGTATAGGTATTAGTGAGGCAGAGTGTTGCAAGAAGCAAGATTTCAACCCCCTTTTCCAATTGATGTTGATAACACACATCTCATTGATACGAGGAAAGTCAGAGTGTGTATGTGACGATGTATATTTTTGAATTCCCTAAGCTTTTTCCGTTAATGTTTGCGGTGACTGGTCCCGCTCGGGCACACATACACATAAAGCCCACTATCTCGCATCGTCAGAACTCAGTTCTGAGCAAATTTGTCTGACTAAATGAATGTGTCTTCCAAACGAAATGACACTCCGTATCAAGTAAAAGTATTTGCGAACTGAAAATGTTACGACAAACTTGATATCAGCGCAGTTGTGTTTTCGCCGCCGTGCTGGACAGGAAAAGAACAAAAATATTTACTCTAATAAAATTTGAGACAATTACACAAATTCTTTTTCAATTTAAAATAAAACAAAGGATATTCACAATTCACATTTACTTTGTCTACAGAAGTTTTAATTTTAAATAGTTGAATATTCCAAGAAATAATAATAACTTTTGTTGTGAATATTAAGGAAAAGTGAATACATATATTTATCTACATACCTACCTAGTGCGTGTGTGTTTTTTTTTTCTTACCGGAAACCATCCAAACATTCAAATAAAAGGTACGTTTAAAATTAATTACCTATTTTTGTTTATGTTAAATAGTTACATACTTATGTAGTTGGCTACATACTTTCCTATTTATAGATATTTTAATTTCAATGCGTTATGCATGTGTTGGGTAGGAACTTGCACTTATTTATTGAATGTTTATTTATGACCAAGTGATATTAAGCATAATTAAGTTCAAAGTTCTAAGCGATAAGGGCTACTCTATCGCATATTTATGACTAAGATTATCGGGATTGCAAATTAATTTAGGTATATGTCCGTACATCTTGATTTGTTTAGGGACCTAATATGTATAGGTTTTTTTTTTTTTTATATTTATAATATTTTAACTAAGTGTAAAACAAATAGATCTTATAAATGAATCAATCAATCAATCGAAAAAAAAAAACATTGTTACCCCATTTGTCACAAATCTAACTGAGGGAAACTACAAGGTGGATGTACTTTCATTTTGCATTAAAAGTTAAAATAGAACTATTGGCTGTAGCAAGGAGTTTACCTTTATGATTAAATGGGAATTCACTCACAAGTTGTTGTGGGTATTCGTACGCCACCGTATACACGTAATTTGAATATTAAACACATTTTTTTCAAGGTACAAGAATCTACTCGGTATTGTCGTACCTAGATCGGATTTTCAATGAAAACTTGCTTCCTTAAGCTAGTAGCTATTTGATTGAGTAAGCGTATGTTTATAATATGTATGTATGTAGGTGTACCTGTACACTGTACAGTACACGTAAAGTAAATGTTTAATTTAATTACATATGCAAAAAAATCACGTTTGCTTGATCAAATGAAATGCGACATATAATATGGAAAATGGAAGTTAATTTTGGAAGAATAGGGAAATAGTTATTCATTCATAAAGGAGTAATGGTCACACTTATGAGAGTTTAAGGGAAAGGAATGTGGAATCGAAGTAATAATTGCGGAAGGAGTACTATGAACTTAAAGAGATGTATGTATATTATATACATAAATATAAAAGAATACCTATGTACATATGATATCTATAGATATTATTTTATGTATGTATTTACTTTATGTGCTTATAACTTTTATTCTTAATGTGAGTTTAGTAAATTTAATTGCAAAAACTGGAAATTCACACAATATTTATGCCTCAAGATAAGATTAAGAATATATTAGTTCTACTATAGCGTACTATATGATGATAAGCATCTGCAAGTGTTATAAATGGTATAGTTTTGTAGTATTTAAAAAAAAAAAAAACAAATAAAAGATTGATTTGTTAAAAGGGCTTAATCTGAATCAACAAGTCGCGCAAATATGTAGGTATATATGGCTTTTTGATATTTTTATATTTTTGTGTTGCCCTTGATGCTATTTTACCAACCTGCCATATTCATAAGATCTTACTTTTAATTTTTAATTAATATAAAACCTAGCTTACTTTGTACATCCAATACTTATGTACTGTTGTTCATAGATAAATGAAACTATATATTTTGTATTGAAATGTAGGTAGGTATGTTATCGGAAATGCGAGGAAAATGATCCAAGAGCAAGACCATTCTATTTAATTCTCACCTGGATCTAAGAGATTCTGAGCTTCGAAGTCTATCTTAATAATTCGAATACATACATAGGTATAATATTTGAATGCAAGTATTTGAAATACATAATATGAATATTTTTAGCTTTAGTCAAGTATAGATTTATTATTAAATATCACTTACTGGAAAATTTGAATTTCTACTAATTTCTAAAAACAGTTTGCCAGCAGAATAACTCATTTTTCATTTTTTGCGTTCTATAGAGGATAGAACGCTGTTCATCTCAGATTAACCCTATTACATTGAATAATGCGAAATAATATCATAAGCAATAAGTCGCAAAATAATTATTGTATTTTTTATTACTACTCATATCTACCTACCTGTAATTTAGATGAGGGGAATCACATGCAATTGCTTCATTTCCCATAACGTACCCATGTAATACTTGCTGTAAAAATATTTGTGAACTTAACTGGAAAAACACCCACAAATCGATTCTAATGTATAATTTACTAAAAATAATTTATCTGTTAATTGTTGTTTTTTATTTTAAAGGCGTGAGTAATTTTAGGAAAAATGAGGTAGTATAAAATACCAAGTCAATGCACCCCGATATGCATATACCATATAGGTAAACATAAATAAGTAATGTGTACATATTTTTGTATACATTCTACATGTCTGTAGGTAGGTATGTTTTTTTTTTTTGATTTCAAACAAAAACTATTTGAAACAAATCCGTGAAATGAAACTCTATATGTCGACAAGTGTCATTGCATATGCATATTGCTGTGTCTAATGTAGGTACTTTACCGTATTGCCCTATAATGTGGTCCCATTTAATGTTAAACATACAATTATAATGTCGCAGGATCCGATTTCTATTTGGAACTTCAACATACAAAATTATCTTATTATTTTGTTTATTGAAAATCCATTCAAAGTGTTTCCGCAATCTTATATAAATGTTTTTTACCTATCAATAAAAGAACCAAAAAATATTTACAAGACTTATGAACTCTACACGTGTGTGATTAGAGTATGAGACTATGTGTATGGAAGTAAATGTACTTCGAACTTTTGTCTTTAATGTATGTATGTATGTATGTATGAATAATGTACATACATACTTATGAACATATATTGTGTATAGGTACACCATTTTTTCTATTATTTTTAATTTTTTATATTTACTCTCTATGCTTTATAATCATTATTTTATTTGACACAAATATTTACGGTTCAAGTTTAATAAAAAAGTCTGATAAGAGACGTTAAGTCTTTGAAAAGTCTTGAACTTTTCATAGGTTTTTGCGATTTTGTTATCACCGATTTATAAATTTAACGTCACATAACATGTTTCTAGGAACAGAATTTTTCCAATGAAAGGCAAAGGCATAGATTCGATTTACATGAAATAAAATAAGACTCCCAAAATTACTATATGTAGGTATGTACATAAGTTGCGTCGTCGCGTCGTCGCGTCGTGTCGTTTCGTTTCGGATATTGCTCACCTCTTTCAAAAATGTAAGGATAGTCTTTTCCATGTTTCTTATACATCGCTGTATTATTAGTCCAAATCAGATGTTACATCAAATTGGAAATACAAACATTATGTAAACTGCTGTGCAGCATACTGAAAAGTTATTCTTGGAGTTTAAAGACGTATAAGAGTACCTTGATACTAACCCTTTAAATAAAGCTCTAATATGTCTTTTAGAGTTGTATACTAAAAAAAACTTAAAGAAATGCGGAAATAACTAAAACATACATAATGTTAAATTTTTTTAGTCAGGTGGTGCCTAAGTTTACATATTCTCGACAATGACATTGTGCTTACAGGTAATCAGCAGGTAAAAGCGATCGTGAAATTATTTTTCCTACTTCAGCTTTTTTTACTCTCTACATATGTACATAAATATAAATGTACATAATACGCTACGCATACCGTAATACTCGCATAGTTGATTGCACCCTAAGATTGAAAGAAAATAAAACAAGAAAAAAGCTGCAAATAAAATTTGCTATGCTATGAGTAAATGCGTTTGTAATGTAACGTTTTGGTTATTATTATTACTTATTAGAATGTAGAAGTAGCAAAGCTACAGAAAAATAAAAATCCAAGAAAGCCTCAATTCCCATGTACTCCGTCAAAATATGTACAAAAATTTGGCAAAATAAATGAGTACAAATAAAGGAGTATTTTTACTTTAAGTTGACGCTTTTAATTTAAGCGCTTAAGCGCGTATACATAGCCTGTCCAGTGTCCAACGACTGTATCTTGAAGAAATAAGTTTTTCTTGATCAATTTAAGACCAGTTTCCCCTAATCCGCATTATAAGACTGATCGGAATTTTTGATATGCGTTGCTATGTATAGTTTTGTACAGCAATTACGTGCCAGTGCATTGTATCTTCACCAAATCTTATTGAACCATGCTGATCTTTCGCAATGAGTGTATGTACTCGTAGCTGCAGAAGCTCTAGGTACAACAAAGGTTGTACGTTTGTATAGGCATGAACTGAAATTTGTTTTGTTTTGAATAATTAAAATACTAGAAAAGTCAATTCCGTAAAGTAAGTATGTTTTACCTACGGGCACGTGCTCTTTCACAATAATTGTGAATTGATTTTAATTGAAATCAAACATTCGAGCGTTGATTTACTCCGATTTGCATTCACAAACGATAACATTATTGAACTTGAAATGTGACTAAATCTAGGCGTAATCGAACAATAAGTAATTTAAACGTCAATTAACACAAAATTAAATTTCTGCATACGACAAACGAACAAATGAGATCAAATGACGTGCCCACATTTCAGACCAATGGAACTAAAGATCGACTTGCGTTATCATCATGTTTTTGTTTTCAAAAATGAGGTTGGAAGCTTACGTAGAAATAAACTTTGCACTGTTATGCAATAGAAACCACATATACATATGTATGTATAGGTTTCTGTTTTGCAAGTGTTAACGGTAGGTGTCCCAAGCTATTCTCTTAATAGGTATTCACCTGCAACTGCAATAGTGGAATTTTGCGTTTTTAATTAAATTCGTTAGGTAGACATCTTACTATAGTAGGTACTCATGCTTTTAGATCATGGGAATTTCCAATGGCATCGAATTAAAAAATCTATTAATTTAATACGGGTTAGAAAAACGTGCTCTGATGAAAATTCCCATTACAGCTAGAATGCGCAACTTGTTTTATCAAAACAAATAAAGTTTAATTTTAAAACGTAGTTTGGTAGGTTAGGTATATATACACGAAGTAAGGTAATTAACATTAAACTCTAATCAAAAAATGTTACATCTATGTACATTATTAATGGCATAAGAATATTTAGCTTTTGATGTTCTTCTTCATACTTTATAAATTCTGATGAGCCTCATCTTTCTTACTCTGATGAGACATTTTTGCATATTGATTAAAATATCTACTGTTATGCAATATATCTATCTTAATCATGTTATTTAAACGATTACTCCTTAAAAAAACAAGAACCCAAAAGTATTCAGAATAAATATATCCATGTATATGCATATTATATTTCTGCAGTTCTATGTTCAAATAAATGGAATTGAATAAAAACATTTTGTGCAGGGCAAATATAGTTTTTCAAGCAAAAATAAATACAATAATGACGATAACACAGTCCAGCAAATGTTTAAAACTAAGATTGATTATTCAATAAAAAAACGATATTATTAAACTTAAGAAAAATGTTGTTATAAAGCTATAGTGAGACAAATTTGTCAAATTGCTTTCGTTTTTATAAAATTCGTTCTAACTTGTATGGTTACTAAAATCTGGTAAAAATTGATTAAAATATATGCAATGAATTTTTATTAAGATGAGTAAACACCCGCTTGATTAAAATTAAGATAAAAAAGTACTGAAATTTAATAATTTTGCTACTGTAAAAGCAATTCAAAATAATACGTTTGTATGAATCACGTTAAGCAACTGGTATTTGACTAAGGCTCAGAACTTTGGTATAAGTTTCTACAAAAAAATTACATAACAGAAAAAGTTGTAAAACTATATTGAATCGTATGGTATCCTCTTCAGTAACCTTATATGAAATCAATTAATAAAACAAGACCTACTTATGTAATTATAATTATCGATTATGATGATGAACTTAATCTTTTGTTATTTAATTTTTGCACAAAAGGTGTAGGTAGTTGAAACAATATTTTTAAACGAGTACCTACATAAAACCTTTCATGTCATAAAATTGTTTTTAATGAATTTAAAACATTTGTGTGCAAACATTTCTATCTTCCTACATTTTGTGAAAATCGCGAGTTCAACAACAAAACCAATAAATTTTTTTTTACCAGAATGCTGATAATATTCCTCTTTTATCAAACCATTTTTGCGTGATCAATTTATGAGGACTTATAAATTGTTTTATGAGCATTATGTTTGAAAAGATAAAGTTTTTTATTAAATTAAAATCTAATATTGAAAAATAACAAGGAAAGTAATTGGTTTTATTACTCCAATGCCTGGATGGACTTAAATTGTATACATACATATGTAATATACATACATACATACATATCATTTTAAAATTTTGATATCAAAACAATTCTTATATATGTAGGTATTTAAGGAAACAAATAAAAAGTCAAAAGGTGTCAAATTTGACACTCAGTGATACCAGTATTTAATAAGTGAAAACAAATTTGAAATACTAGAACTCTAAAAAAACAACTTTGCCTCTTTCAAAACATCAACATTTAAAATTTTCCAAAGCTGAGTAAACACAAGTTTCTGCTATCATTCCAATTTTATTTGAAAAGTGATAAGAACTAAGATCGAATTCAAGATCATTGACAATCATCGAATATTAAAATATGGAGTAAAAAAATTCCATAACGAAAATTTGAAGATAATTAGGTAATTGTTTCCTTTTCACGCGTCTATCATAACAACGCCACCTGGCAAAATATTTGTCCAGCAAGTAGAGATTTTTACTTTATTGGAATATACATATATGTATACATGTATAAGACTTAGGGTCGTTCTTAGTCCGTCATTTGCAATAAGATAAACTTACATACATACATACATACATATATGCTAGAACTCAATACAGGGAGAATGCGCATACAGAATCAAGACTCAAAAAAGTACTAACAATAGCTCAAAACTATGTATCAAAGCTGGGAAATTATACATATGTACATAGATTAGATAATGATTCTTGAATTGGATGTAGGGATTTTTGTTTTTGAAAAAAAAAAAGGAAGAAATATCCAAATAGCTTAACTTACATATGTAGATAATTGTTAATCTAATATTTTTTGAGGCAGTCTAACTTTTTATTTTTTATTACTTATTTTTTAAAGAACAAATGGCTTTTAAATTAAAAACATATCACGTTCTACGAAATAATGGTGAATGCATTTTTGTTTCAAACTAGAAAAACCATTATTGTTGTTTCCGATTCAACATAATAAAAACATTAAGGCGCTATTCTGTCTATATAAATTTTATAGCCTACATACCTACACTGTTATTCTTCCTTCAAAGAATTACATATATACTTTTACTGGTAAATAGGTTGCTATAAAGATGAATAAAATCCGATTTGTTTAAACTAGATATCATTGCAAGTTCTTTTTAATAAACCAACAATTAAATTCACTATTCTAATGATGTTTATTAGATTTTGATCTTTATTATCAGTGCTGCTAGCTTGGATGTCAAGTCAACAGTTTTTTGATAAACTGATTCAAAATCCAATTACAATTACCTTATTATAGGTAAATTGTTGTATGCAAAACTCAATTTCAAATTCCTTCTCAACTTTGTATGTATACTTACAGCTGCTATTGTGGAAAATATATTTATATGTAGGTAATCCACATTTTAATGTACATAATGTACCTAACCACTTTGTTCTCACTCAAAGATAAACAGAAATAACATTCATACATACTTAGAAACTTAAATTATCTACTTGAACAATTTGGGCGAAGTGTTTCTTCCTGCTTACATATGTTACTTAGCCGTTTTTCTAAAATATGTTAGATATACAACTCGGTCGCACATACTAGCACATAAAACATACCGCTTTTGAATAGACTTGAAATGGGAATGTTAAGGTTAAATCTACAATCATGGGGCCATCATTTATCATATGATTTATTGATTTGATCTTTTGGAAGGTTTGATATCCTTTTTTGACTATATGATTGGTGCTATTTTTCAGCTTGAATCATAAACGTTTAAAGTTACATAAATGTATGTATAAATGCAGTAAGTACGTTTTTTTTGCACAAATGCATAACGGGCCCTTAATTAGATGCCTGATGATGGATCAGTAGTTTAGTACCTACATATGTACATACAAAGCACATTCATATATCACAAGAAAATAAAACATGCATTATGGGTATTCAACCATCCAATTGCTATGAACCTAATTGGTTAATTTCCTGCTTAAATCTTATTCGTATGCCTACCTACCTAAATTTGTTTTAGATTGTATTCTATTCTTAACAGCGATGTACATAGGTATATATGTAAATATGTACATATGTATATGTTTATACTGTGCCAATTTTTGTGAGCTGTGATGTGACAATCTTGGATACAACAAGCCTATTTATTTTAAGTGCTTATTATGAGTTGATCAACATCTGTGAATTTATGAATTGATTAATTTTATTATGCATATATGTACCTATGAATGTATATTTGTATATATGCATTGTACAGTATGCACCTCCTACATACATATGTACATAGCACATATGTACATACATATATTACATTAGAGTATTGAATTAACTACTCATTTTATAATATCATAGCGGTCTTCTACACATACATAAACATATTTATATCAAAATTTTTGCATTTTAGTCAGGCATCGAGTTACAAAATAATTTTTCGTATCTTCATAGTCATTTTTTCACCAAAATATCTTATGGTTATGACTAAGCCAATATTGTGTAGTTATTATGAAAAGTGCGTTTCGTATAATAGCATTTAAAATAAATGTAGGTAGGTAGGTATATTTTTTATTTTCGAATTTTATTTTATTAAAAAAAACAAAAAACACACGACCGACGGAGTTAAGATTGGATCCATTTAGGTAGTCAATTGTTCCTTCTTTAACTGATTTTGATGTATAATATACTCGTATTTTATCTACATTCCACTTTCATTCGAATTTCGAATGAGACTAAAGTACAATAAGTACATTCCCGATTCCCATAAGTTTTACATTTTTGAAGATACATACCTACCTAAATTAACAAAGGAATTTTTTTTCTTATAACATGAATCCTCCTCTTTTATATAATTTCGCAAAGGTACGTCTCTTCGCGTCGCGTCGTGCGTCGTGCAGTCCTTGAGTTTTCTATGCAAACAAAGGTATCCCGCTTATAAACAAAACATGCACTACCTATACACATGTTAAATACTTAATGTGTGTATGTATATATATTTGTCATCGTCCGGTAATGTCTATTGTCTATACTTAATGTGGAATCAACGAAGAATAAAGTAAGTAAGAAATTAAACCAAAGTACGTTTTTCATATTTCGAGTTAGGTAGTTATAAAGGAAAACAGGAAAACGCTTACCGCAACCCGAATAAAATAAGCCAATATGTGGATTATATTTTTCAAAATGTCAAGTCTTTACTCGAAATTGAAAAAAAAATTAAAAATCGAAAATTTTGTAGATAGGGCCTTTACGTATAGCAAGACTGATTTAAAAAAAAAATCTCAAACGATTAACCAGCATTTATTTTTGTAACTCATCAATGGAATACCAACAAATACATATTTACATTGAAATTGAGTACAATAGGCACATGATAAAAACAATTTTAAATATTATGGGGCGGAAATGGTTTTATGACATTGTTCCGATTAGTGCACTCAAGGAAAATTATTTTCTTTACAGAATACACAGCATATCTTTTAGGTACCAGAGTTTTATATTCTTGAATTGTAGTAGAAATATAAAACAAAAAACTTTTTACCGAAATACAAAATTAGATTTTAAATTCATTAAAAGAAGGTACACTCTTTCATATAAAGATGTAAAGATTTCGATCTTTAGCCCGGCAGTTATTTTTAATTAGTGTTCACAAAACAGGTAGGTAAGACCCATAAGCAAAGTTTGCAAATTTTTCAATCAACGTCTGCGCCTATTTTCAAACAAAAAAATTAATTCTTCCCAATTTCAGATTTTTTAAAATATTTTTACATCCCATACTATTAGCCTGTTTTTTAAACGCATTTTATTAAAGCAATTATATTTATAACTACACGAAAATAATTTTTTTTTAATATTGAACACGTTTGTGTGCGATTTTAAGTTATTTTTGTGATACGTTTTTGGTAAATTGCCAACTAAATTTAACCTTTCCTCAACTTTCAAATGAAAAGACTAAGAAGGTGTGTCCAAGATTGTTGATTTAAATATTTTATGGTATTCATAATGAACGCGATTTTATTTTATCGAACTCCTTGTGCCTTTTTAAATCAAGGTTATTGTTGACACACACAAGTGAGGATTTTCTGCCAAATTTTTCGAATAATTTATTAAAAAGATAAATTCATTTAATAGGCCTTATTAACTAATAGCAAACAAAGATGTGGGTTTTCAGATAAAAAAGAACGAAATAATCGGTACATATTGTGATATGCCTGCTACTTATTTTATATACTATATAAAATGTTGAAATTTTAATATATAATTAACTTTAAATATATCGCATTGACGCAGACTTTTCTTAAAACACACAAATAAAAAAAAAGAAACTCATATATGTTAGTATTTTGTTTAAAAATATTTTTATGAGTATCATCCAATTTTTCTCAATGAGTAAGACTTTCGTCACATGTTTCAGAATCATAAACAATTTCTTAAATTATACTTACATACATACTCCATATAGGTATGTATGTACATGAACACAAATACATACACAGTTCCAAAATAAATACATATAACACAAAATATGTATTGTGTATGCATATGTAGGCAATAGGTATACCTATAGAATGTATTTTGACCATGAAACTGAAAGAAAGCTTTGCGATTTGCGAAAAATGAAAACTACTTTATGAATGGATGGATGGATGTTTGTTGCTCATTAACACCAGAACGGCTGAACAAATTTGGATAAAATTTTGCACAGAGATATACCTATTATAGTCTGGAATGGCAGATAGGCTCCATTTTATTCCGGTAAATTGTATAGTTCCCGTGGGATAGATTTCTTTTAATTTTTCCAAACACACCAGAATGAAGTTTGGCACAGAAATATTAGGTATAAATAAACAGAATTTTGACTCAACTAAAAACTACTATTAATGCGATGTGTTGATTTCTATTTTATTTATTTATCTATCCCATGCGATGCCGGGACAAGACGCAATGGAGCCTATTGTCATGTTTCATCAAAAGTATTGTAAAGAACATCCAATGTCGACTTAAATGTTTCATTGACATCCAGTAAAAATTTTGTCTGTCACTAATAAAATTTCTCTTGACGGCTTCAGTAGATACTGTAATTTTTTCATTAGGTTCATACGACCTGATGCTTCAAGTATTTCCTATCTTGGATGCACCTACATATGTACATATGTATCTATAAGGTCTACAAAGTGAGGCCTTTATGCGCCTGCACCTTCATTTCATATTCAACTACCTACATACATATTTTGTTGTTCAAACACAAACACTCTTTCTATTTTCATATCACAGACAATAGAGTGCTAGAAAGAATATAGAAAGCCATAGTGTAAGAGCCGCTCGGGAGCTGCTTTGCTTCTGTACTTCTGTTGTCTGTTTCCTCTCTGAATATCCAAGACCAAGATCCAACTATAAGCAATTTAAATTTCCTATTCCTAGAAAGAGTTTTTCTCTTTATTTACTCACTCTTTTATTAACTAGGTTTATGTACATCTACATACATATTTTGTGGAATGTAAAAATGTGGAATGAATACAAATTTGCTATTGGCTTCGATTGGGGGCTGGTACTATGTGTGGTCACGTCACAACTTTCTCGCGTCAGCATTTCTAGTTGAACAATAAAGTGGTTACACAACAGTAATAAGAACAACATATCTGCGTCGATAAAAAGAATTTTGGGGGTCGCCCACAACCTTGGATCGTGCACCTTCATTCTATAGTCGTGTGATATCGATAAATTGGTGTTATTCGGGAGCATTTATCAAATTAACATTTTAAAGCCCCAATAAAACCACTAGCTTCGAACCAATTAATACCTGCTCGAACAAAGATTATATCAATTCAGCTGCCAGTTGGTTTGCTTTTTTGGTGTAGGTACCGTTCGTTGTGTATTTCAGTCGCAATCTCTTTCAGCAACAACTCTCCGTCCCCGTCTCCGTCTCCGTCACCGTCTCCCTTTCCTTCTCTATGGTCTTGGCTCCATTACTATATCGAAATCGAATATAATAATGACCACTTCCTTGTGCTGGGTATGAAAAATAGTTGCTCACCAGTTGGAGAAGCAGCACGTCAATTGGCAGTGCGTGTACTAAATAAAACCCTCCATGCGGACGGAATTTTCCTCGTTCATACATTTTTTCTTGTGGATTGTGGTGATAAAATAGATATTGTTGCTTACTTGTTTCGTCTCGAACGTATCAAACATAAAATACCTCTCGCGGCAGTAAGAAGTGAATCGTGTTAAATTATTTAAAATCATTCTTGTGTCTTGTTTTTGTGCAAAAACTGTTTGCGTGTGACATTAAGGTGCATTATTCAAAGTCAAACGTTTCTGAGCATGCTCTAAATTTTTGGAAGGACATACTCCTTGGCGCTTTTCCTTTCCATTTGACAATAACTTTCGAAGGGCAAACGGTTAATGCCACCCGCACATTTTAAGCTTTAATATTCTCAATAAAACTCTCTTAAAATCTGGTCGTGTTTTCCGTACTGTTTCTCGATTTTAATTAATTAAAAGAAAAATAATAATAAATAGCTGCGGAAAGTTTGCATTACAAATTTATTGAAAATATACCTAGTATCTACTTAATGTTTTGTGTTGTGTTTTTTCCAATTGTGTAAAAATAAGTAATCTTCTAAAGGAACCTATACATACCACCATACATATCTATCTATATACTTACTTGCCTTATAATGTCTGAAACAAAAATGATTCAGAGCACGGAGGAAAGCTCACGGCTACTGGAAACTGCTAATCCGGAGAGCTATGGAGTCCGACAACCGGTTAAATTATCCGTTCAGGTAAACTGTTATTTAATTTTAAGAATCAGCTAAAGTTAAAAATAACTTGTTGAATACGATTAGGTCAATCTGGTTTGTTTTAATGTACCTGCATATGTAGATACTTATTGTGCGCATCAGCGTATTAAATTAGGTACTTTTTAAAACAGCCTACCTACCTTCATCTCAAAAAAGTCCTTGCTGCCTGCCTCTGACGCATGTTGGAACTTTTTGCGTCACATTCATCTACGTACATATGTAAATGCTGTATCTACTATACATCATCACCTTTGCCTTCTTAAAGGTCAACCTTTGTTATTGAAAACAAGTACCTATATATATATGTATATATTAACCGTATGTATGTATCTAAATTGCATTGCATTTTATATTTTAAAGATTTTAGAATGAGATGAGGTCAGTCATGTTGTTTTGTTAACCAAAATTAGTTTCATACCAAGTATTAGTTAGTGAGTGCGGGTACATATGTACGTACTTTACTTGATGACAACTTAATTATCTATAAAAGCTTTTGAGTTTGAGTGTCACACCAAGGTGTAAGTAACCATAAAATGTCTCCACTTAGTAAACTATATGTATGTACATCGGAGATCGGAATTGGTAACATCAAAGCGTGTCAAACAAGGATTTAAAACCGCTTCTGTATACCTACATACGTATACATGAACTATACTGATATTGATGTAAAAACAAGAGACAATACTCGCACGTTGTTTAACTATTTTTAATACATTGATGATTAACCAACTAACCTATTGGTACTCCTACTCGTACTTGACAAGGCCTATGCTATACGCATAATGAGTTACCTTCTATAAACAATCATTTTTTTGTAGACTTGGTCGGTGTTGCTAAAAATATTCACTATTATTTTCATTAGTATAGATACTATTTCAAAATTAAATTTTGTAAAAAAAAATCCAAAACCTGTTTAAACCTTAGAAGCGCCTTAATAATATGAATATAATAATGATATTTTTTAAAAAAAACTTAAGCTGCGCTGCCACATAAGTGGTTTCGTAATCCTGTTGTGGTGAGATGGCAGATAGATCGATTTAATTTTATGAAAACCGGAATAAAAACCAATATATTCCACCCGACTTGCAATCTACTCAATAAAGTGTAAGCATCTAGCTCCCTATACTTGTGCTGCGCTAGGATAGATTCAAGTTTAATGACCTACAAATGGCACACGCCCATTACCTAAGTGTCCCAAGAATACAACTTTGTTAATGCAAATGCCTATGCAGTTGTACTTGTATCTGGCTTGTCTACAATTCTACACCCCGTATAGGTACTCTTACTAGTTATACCTGACCGAAAATTAATTCAATTTTCAAATTGATTTTCAACATTGCTTACACTCATGGTCATTTGAATAGGTCATTGTTTATATTAACCATATATGTATATTATTTATTATATATGTATTAAATATACTACATACATATATTGTATATTCACCAGTATTTCATCGAAATTCTTCTAATTTGATTTTTATCGAACACAAATAAAAGACTTTATGAAGTCAGCTTTGGAATTAATTTCCATGCTCATTTTAAAGCATTCATAGTAAAGTTTTTGTAAAGTAAAAAACATTAATTACCTAGAAAAAACACGACTCTTTAACTTTTCTCCTATCTGAAAAATAATTTCAAAATGTTGCATTTTCGTATTGTTTGACCTCAAATTAGAACACTGCTCTATTCAATGATTTATTGACATAAATACATACACATGTATATACCTATGTGTGTATACGTCCAGTCGAGTCGGTAGCGTGAAAACAGATAACAAATTTTAATATAATGACAATATTTATTTCAACAAGATCTGAAGTCAGGTCAGGCAGGCCGCATAGTTATTCATAAAAACAATCAAACCTAAATTCATTTTTAAGATGACCTGTTCAAATGATTAGGAGTGTATTTATGTGGATGTTTCTGTATATGTTACACATTATAACATTATTACTTGTTTACATTTGGCAGATGGAAAGTTGGTTTCATGGAAAAAAATCGATATTTTTAGACTATATTCGGCTATGCACTTCTACGATATATTTACAAATAAGGTTTATAGATATGATTCTATGTTACCTTGACTACCCACTTGAATGGGAAAAATTGTTAAATGGTAAATATTTTAGATGACAATAAAAAAATGTGAAAGTAGGCAAAGGCACGCATTGATAAATAACAATGTTGACAAAAAACAAACTCTTCCCTCATCACATCTGGGTATTCTGATAATAAGTACCTACCTTCATATATACATAGTACGTAGGTATACATATTTACATACATATACTGGCACTCGCTCCTAGATTGTTTGCGTGCATTAATGAACCGTATATTTATAATGACAATTTTAAAGATTCGAGAGATTTGCTTTAGTAGAATGTCTCTATGCTATTTAAAATAAAAAATCGGATTATAAAAATTGTATAAGATTACTTGGTATATTGGGGTTCAGTGTTCAGATTAAAATAACTTCTTTCATTAACCTAACAAAACACTGTTCGGAAAAGAAAAGTACTTTGCTGCAAGTGTTTTCTCGTCAAACAGCATCTATTTACATACATATCTATATATACATAGGTATATAAATAGGCTAAGGAAAATTTTGTGGTACCAGTTTCTCAAAAAGTATTTGAGCCACAATTGTGGAAATGTTCAGAATATACTTTTGATACGGATTAACACACTGTGTATCATTTTGGTGTTTGCACTGGCGAACACTACAATAAAAAAAAATATGTACATATACATACATATATGTACATATAATTATATATAGAAACAATGTTTTCTTCTTCAATATTTTAGATCAAATTGTACTACATATAGTACCTCATAATAATGTTATGTGTTTTGATCCCGGTATGAAATTTTCTTAAGTGAATTTAAAGTGTAAAGTAATTTTTGTTTTATTATTTAGGACTGCAGGTGGTTAAGGTAGAGGGAAAGATTAAAGAAAAATTTGAACTACATTTGTAGGTATTCACCCAAATCGAATAAATCGCCAAATCTATCGTTTCGTTCACTCTATAAATAATACTTTATAGATTTGGAATTAAAAACTGTATAGATTGTAATAACAGGAATTGTTAGACGCGGAATGTTAACGAACAAAATGGTAACATTTCTAATTTCTAAACTAAAGAAAAATCCGGATATACGAGTACCTATACAGAAAATTAACCAGACCCTAACATGCGGGTTATTGGGTTATAAAAAGTTTGTTTTGATTTGTTACTTTATTTTTTAAAAAATCTGTGAAAAATCAAAAATAATAATTTATTATGTACTCAAAAATAAATTTATTAGAAGTTTACTAATATACATAATTTATAACACCAGTATTCAAATTTTGCAACTTTTTTAGGAACAAGAAAACCTTCTAACTATGGTCAACGGAGAAAATAACTCGCAAACGTTTCGCCAGTATGTTGCAGCTTTAGCCGCTACTGGAGGGGCATTAGCGGCTGGTGCACTTTTGGGTTGGACATCCCCAGCTCAAAAAGAATTAGTCAGCCCTAATAACACAATCCCCTTAACTCCCGATCAATTTTCATGGATTGGTTCTGGTGTAACCCTGGGAGCGGCTTTTATATGCATTCCAATTGGATTTTTGATCACCATTATTGGACGAAAATTGACCATGTTGTTGTTGGTACTTCCATTTACCCTCGGATGGGCTTTGCTTATTTGGGCAGTAAACTTCGAAATGATGTTCATTGCTAGGTTCATATTAGGCATATCAGGAGGCGCATTTTGTGTGACGGCACCTATGTACACTGGAGAGATCGCCCAAAAGGATATACGTGGAACGTTAGGAAGTTTTTTCCAACTTATGATAACCATTGGTATCCTGTTCGTGTATGCCCTTGGAGCAGGATTTAATGTCTTCTGGCTGAGCGTTATATGCGCTATGATTCCGTTAATATTTGGCGTAATCTTTGTGTTTATGCCAGAGTCTCCGACATATTTGGTAAGTTTGTATGTTTCTTTTTTTGGGTTTGCAATTGTTATGTTGTTTTTATTTATTAGGTTAGCAAAGGAAAGAACGAAAGTGCAGTAAAATCTATACAATGGCTTCGTGGAAATCAATACAATTACACTGCAGAATTGGAAGAACTTAAGGAAATTGATGCTCAAATAAAACAAAATCCAGTGTCAATAATGTCTGCCCTGACTCGCAGAGTAACAATTAAAGCTTTGATTATAAGCTTAGGTCTTATGTTTTTCCAACAATTAAGCGGGATAAATGCTGTTATTTTTTACACAACTGATATTTTTAGGGTAAGTCAAAAGAACACTTAAAAAAAAAAAACAGATTTTCCTAATGCAACACTGGCCTTACACAATAATATTTTTATCAACAGGACGCTCAGACTGGTATCGATGAAAATTTGTCTACTATTGTCGTTGGTATCATGCAAGTTATTGCCACATTTATTTCTGTTATGGTTGTTGACAAACTTGGCCGCCGAATTCTTTTGCTGGCTTCATCAGCCGTTATGGCTATTTCTACCGTTCTCATGGGGGTGTACTTCTACATGCAAAGCAATGATAAAAGCTCTGTGGATAACCTTGGATGGCTGCCAGTAGTGTCCTTGTGTGTCTTTATTGTTATGTTTTCAATTGGATTTGGACCAGTTCCATGGCTCATGATGGGTGAACTCTTTGCTTCGGATATAAAAGGTGTTGCTGGATCAATTGCTGGGACAACGAACTGGGTCTTGGCATTCATTGTTACTAAAGCTTTCTTAAGCCTTAAAGACGCCATAGGTTCAGGAGAGACATTCTGGCTGTTCTCAGGTATTACATTTGTTGGCTTTATATTTGTTTACTTCTTCGTACCGGAGACGAAGGGCAAATCCTTGAATGAAATCCAAAAGTTATTGGAGGGAGAGACAATGGAAAACTCAACACACACCGAAAAGTCACCACAATAAGCTATAAAATGAAAGAATTCCTGATTCCGTTTTCTCTATAAAAGCCATACATGTTTTGTTTACATACATACATAGTTCTCTTTTTTTTTTGAAAAAAATTGAAACTATACAATACCTAGTTTTTAAGCGCCCAATGGCTTTATGTCATTTGTTATTGTTTTAATGGATTTTATTCAAAAAGACAAATTGTTTGTTAATGTTTCACTTAACTAATGTTGATGCGTACACTCATACATTCAGCTCCAAATTATACAAAATGTTTGAGCTAATAACTTTTAAGACTGAACGTCAGAATTATTGTTACTGAAATTCCACAAGTTTTATACAAAAAAAAAAAACTAAAACTAACTAAAGAAAAGGTGGACATTTATACAAAATTACATTGAAAAAGCATTTAAGCATTTAAATGAAGGTGTAAGTTAAATTAACATATTCAATGTGCATTTACTATAATTATTTTTACATTTACACGAAGTAGGTAACATGGATGTGTTTTAGAGAAAGAAAATGTGCATATTTTTGTAGATAAATAAAACGTATTTTTTGGAAGTGTGGACCTGGCAAACAAACCTAATAATAATATAACCTATAATTTATAATTTATACAAAACTCATTCTGATATGTTGTTTTTGTATTGTGAAAAAACTTGTAACATGAGTATTTTTAAGTGACTTAAGTATATGTATGTCGTTGTAACTAGTATAAATTATTTAAGTTTTGATTAATTGATAATTATGTTTAACTAATTAACATTTAATTATTTTAAATCTTGTATAAAAATGTTTTACTACTTTAAGATTCTTAAACTGTAAAAAAGATATTTAAATTAGTCCAAAATAATATTATTATATACATACCATACCTACACATTGTAATATTGTTATGTATCTCTTTTAAATAAATATATTTATCAATTTATGTAAGCTGGATTTTTTGTTTTTGGAAAAGGCATTGTCTGAAATATTTAATTGTACAAAAGTATAAATACCTTAGTGAACTATTCTTATTGATTTGTGAATTGTCCGTTTGATATTATACCAATCAGGGATCTGAGATTAATCCCAACTCCATAGGTCGAAAAATCAAAAAATATATCAAATATACACTAACGCCATAAAATAAAATAAATAAACACAACGCCCCGGAACCTTACTGTTGCCAATCCACAATTCATAAAACATAGAAATAAACAATAGTCCCTATAATAATCCCATGTCGCAGCTCGCAGATAGTTTTTTATGTGTAACTTAATTGCATTTTGAAAGATAGTTTTTTTTTATAGGTGCACTGAAATTTGTCCCAATAATAAAAACAAAAATTATTAACTTTATCTTTTCGAAGTAAAGTTTACACCTAAAAATATTTTCTCACCGGAGATGAAATATTTTTTTAGACATCAAGCTATGAAAGAAAAATAAACCATGATCATATCTTATTCAAAGAAAGTCCATCGCTGGAAATTCATTTCTATTTTACTGTGAGCGAAGCTATAAATAAAACTCACCCTCCTTAGTGCTTTACAGTATGATGTATGATCTATGATCGCAGCAGCGTCATTGACAACAACATTGGTATGTATGTACATCTTTTTTTCTTTTTTTCAGTGATTTCAAAATTAAAGAGTAGAGCAGAGAAATTTAAAGAGACGTGCGCAGTAGCGTTACCGCTGTGCCACTTTAGTGGCACAAAGCCACCTTTTTTCAGCCTGTGCTACCGAGCCACTACTTTTTAATCTGTGCCACTTTTTTAGTATTCCATGTAATTAAACCAAAACATGAAATTCACCACAAATTTTGTTTTTGAAACATCAGTAAAATGTTATTTTTCTGTTCTATTGAATACCTAGTATTATTTATATACATACTAGCTGACCCGGCGAACTTCGTACCGCCCTATAATCAAGAAATATCTGTTACCTATTTATCTGAATAAAGTTAATTTCTTTATTAAGTACCTAAAGCTGACCCGACAGAGAATGTTTTTAACTGTGATTGTATATTAATTGGTATATACCTATATTGGCATAAAATTTTCTTGAATAACTTTTGTAGCGCCAAATGATGCCATTTGAAAGCAATTATTGTATTACTGGATATCAGTTAAAAAATGTCTAGAATCTGGCCCATTTTCGAAAACCAATGAATGTAATGGCTCTGGTGGCGGTACCAACGGCCTCAGTTTGACTTGACCGTTCGAGCAACACAATCCAGGGGTTTCATTTTTAAACTTTAATGCCTTGCAATATTGACAAACAACGTTCATTGGTCTAATAGCAACGATATGCAGTGTATTGTAGTCAATGCAGTTCTATAAGAGTTAAACGCAACACTTCTATTTTGTTAATGTCGGTTCCATCGATTCCGTTCAACTTCATTCCGCGTTTCACGTTGCTCATCAGTTTGATTTGCTCTTGTATTTCTTTTACTTGCAGCATTACGGGTTCTGTGACTTAAGTACATCTAATTGCCGGCATTTTTAGAAACAAAAATTCAACTGAAAATAATAAAATACTATAGTACCTATTCTTTTGTAAAAGTATGAAAATGGTCTATCAAAACTTTGAAACACTATATTAATTTGACTAACCTTGTTGAACAAACACTTCACAAATGAACACACACTACAAATTATCCTATGGAAACCATTGTGAAAAGTACACTAAGAAATGGTAAATGAATTATATAAGTATTTTGTTATTATAACTCCGACCACAGACCAACTCCGACCGTTAATTTGCAAAGAGCATTTAAACTACAATTCTTTGTTTTTAATGGCAACTACGTGAATATTACTGCCATAACACATTATTTTATTAAAAAAGTAAAATCTTCTTGTTTCCTGTGCAACTTTCGTAATTTTTTCTTACATAAGAGACTTCTCCTAATAATAACAAATACAACAAAAAAAGAATTAGTGAAATCGGTCCAGCCGTTCACGCGTGATGCCGTGACCAAGGGAAAACGGGATTCATTTTTATATACATATATAGATATGCTAACACCAAAAATTTAAAAAGTGGAAATAATTGAATTATACGGTATTTCGTTCACTACAAAATAAATTTAATTAATTTTATAGCGTCAACAACACGTGGTAATTATGCTGTTAAAATGTAGATATATGACACGTTCGTAGATTTACCATAGCAGCGCCATCTATTGATTACTTACTCAACCCAGTCGAAAGGTATCGACATCTGTTAGAATCATTTGGAGTTAACAGATAATTGTGACTGTCAAATAATAACAGACAAATAATTAGCAATAAATTAAAATTGCGACTATAATTTGAGATTTAAACTATCCTATCTCTCAAGTTGGATCGAACTGCACATGGTGTGCGAATTTTATTATAATCGGTTAAGTGGTTTAGGAGTCCATTGAGGACAAACATTGTGACACGAGATTTATATATATTAAGATGTATATGTATATATAAAATGAAGTGTAAAATTTTAAGTTTGCGTTACAATAAATCATAAAAAAATGTTCGTTTAAATTGTAAGTTTTCTTCAAATAATATGATTTTGGTGCGATTTTTTTCTCTGAAGACAATTTTTAAAATAAATCAAAGGAATTCGTAAAAACTGAATTTAGTCGAAAAAGCTCCAAAGGCATTTGATTTTTATTACGATTTTATAAAATTTTTTTAAAGCCCCTTTTAAACGTTCAGTTCAGTTTCAGTTGAGCTATCAATTAAGCTTTCAGTTAAACTGATGTCTAAACACAAAAACTGAAACGTTTAACTGAAACTGTAACTGAAACTTAAACTGATGAAATTCCCATCAGTTTTCAGTTCAGTTCTCAGTTAAACTGGTGAACTGAACACCGAATTGAGTTTCATTTTAACTGAACTGACAGTTGAACTGAAAACTGATCGTCTAAAAGGGGCTTAGCAACTGTACATTTCAGGTTCTGTGTTCGATTCCAGATCTCAAGTGACTGGGAAGATCATTTCACAATCGGAAAGCATAAACGGCATACAGGTATAAGAAATTTCGATTAGAAGAGAAAAAAATGTGGTAAATAAATAGCTGGGAGTGATGTTCAAAATTATTTTGAAGAGACATGATCAACACCGATACTTGAAGAAAGCTCCTAAAGTACAGCCTATGAGACCCTGAGACCAAACATGATCAAACCTACGAAGGTTAAAACGAAACGAGCAATCGCATTAAAAGTAACCTTTAGCTTTTGAAGCGAATTAGAATCAGGATCTGCGAATAACTCACATCCATTAGATTATCGGTATTACATAAATTAAATAGCATTAATTAAATAAATCGTCCTATCCCAAACCGACAGTTTAATTTGAAGACTGATTTTGGATGCGTGTATTTAATTAGAAATTACTAACCACTTGCATGTGCTTGATATGCATTTGAACTATGTGTATATCTAGATTAACATTTGTCTTACCGAAAGCTGCATGACCGACACTTTTCCCAGTGAACAGAAACAATTTATTTTTCGATATCCCAAAACGTATATAATAAAGTTCATCTCAAAATCATTATATTTTGACAGAAGAGACCGAATTATTGGCAAAAGCAATACATACATACATACATTAATAATGTAAATGTACAGGTTATGTAAACTTTTATCAAGTTAATTCTAAAAACCTAGTGTAGGTGTTTTGGTTTCTTTTCGTTGGAATTTTCACTTTTTAATCACAAAACATGGTGTCCCAAACATTGGCCCTATTTGTTCGTTCCCGCGGCCCAGATGAATTCTGGAGGAAGAGAAAAATCTTTAAAATGGCAGCAGTAAGTACCGTCACGATATCCATTGTTTCTCTTTTTAAATAGCTTCCTGGCAAAAATTATTTCTAGCATTATCGTAATCGATCAAGAAATTGTTATTCCATAGCCGTCAGAAGTGTCCATCGAGCGCTCGTCTATGCGACCAAGGGACGCAAGCTCAAAAAGCTAGACATGGCCGAGGTAAGAGGGCATATTAAAAATAAAACATTTACATATATTATATGTTTCTCCCCAGCTTTGGAAGACTCGAGTAGAAGCTGGTTGCAATCAATACGGCATATCGTTTGATTCGTTCAAAGAAGGTCTAATCCGAAGTGACATCCTGCTTAACAAAAAAGTTTTAGCCGACTTAGCTATCTGGGAACCTAAATCTTTCGAATCTCTTGTGAAAATATCCAGGGAGAGAGCAGCAGTTGAGGGACTACCTGATCTTAAGGAAAGGTCTACAATGAATCAAGTCTACGGACTACCTAACATAATGAATGAAATGAAAATAAAGAAATAAGCTTAATGTATTTTTGTAGTTTTTTTTTATTTCGTTAAATAAAACATAACAATTTAATTTGTAGGATTCCGACATGTTCACATGTTTTAATGGCTGATGAACTTATTCGATCTTAGCAAGAATGTCTGATTCTCTAAAAAGAATGTATTCTTTTTTATCTTCTAGTTCAATCTTGGTGCCTCCGAACTCGGGCAGTAAAACTTTGTCTCCTTCTTTGATGCCAATTGGAACGTGCTGCCCGTTCTAAAATAAAACACAACGCTTAATATTTTTCGAAACTATAAATGACGCAACTTACAGTGTTCCTGGCGCCAGGTCCAACAGCGATAACCAACCCCTCCAAAGTTTTTGTTTGCGATTTTTCTGGAATCAGAATTCCACCTTTGGTCGTTGAAATTGCCTCTGCGCGTCTGATGAGAATGCGGTCCAGCATGGGGATTAGTTTCTTGATTGAACTCTGTGCCGGCGAAAAAGTAAAATTAGATTCCATTCATTACACAACTGTCAGATAAATTTGTTCCAGAAGTCTCGAAACCCACTTTAGAAAGCTCATAACAAATTCTTGTTTCAAAAACAATTTCAGACTTACCATGGTATTTTTTTTTTTTTTTGAAATTCGGAATGAGGTAGCTAAGTCTTAAATTTTAATTTATTAAATGCTATTTTATCAGGAAAATAGGATTCCTGCACGTGCGAAACAACTTCTCGAGGCGAAAACGAAAATTGATTTCAATTTTCAAATGAATTTCGATTTTTTGGACTGTGGGCTGTGGAATGTGTGGAAATGATGAATTTTCTACATACATACAAAGTTTTTGCAATCAAAAAGAATGAACTCAACGTCCGTACTTACTTACTTCACATTTAGATGGCCAAAAAAAAGTCGTAAATGGCAAACTTCAGGAACTGAATTAAACTGTCCAAGAACGACCATCTATCTTTTCGAAATCAATTGCTTCGTATGATGCTACCTAGACCTAATTTCTTGTACTACTATCTAGTATCTATATCATTTACATGGTAACTACATATTTTACGATTTAAATGTCAAATATGTGGTACATATATTAAAAGTATGTTGAGGATTAGACTCCAGCAATAGCTTAGCTATCATTGGTTTTCAGCATTGGATGTTTTGTTTCGCGATGTAAAAGCGATAGAGAAAGTTAAATTTGTTATATTATGGTATCAAAATGAAAGTAATGAGTTGGAGAAATGTTTTACAAAAATAAATACTTATTTTCAAGCAGAATTTTTCTATGAGTTCATTTTTACTATTTCAATGATGCAGTTTTCAATACAAAGCTAATTATTAATTTTATAATTTTGGGAAAAATATTCATCTTTGAGGGCTTCCGTTGTTTGTTTCAACACCCTGATCTCAGGAACTGCGTGATCGAATTGAAAAATTCTTTCTGCGTTGGATAGCCAATTTGTCGAGGAAAGTTTTAAGCTAATTAAATTATTAATTAATTAAATAATTAAGCTAAAATTACGCTACTATCAATAGGAGCGAAGAATCAGTGAAAAATGTTGCAAAAGGAAAGAAAATTATTCATCTTAAAGGGCTTCCGTTCCATTGTCAAAATTGGGTTGCAGAGAAAATCCGTATGTTCTTCAGCCATAATAAAATAAAACCTAAATATCCTTTACGAAGTACTTTAAAATAGGTATATATTTTTTAAAACTTAATCTTTATTGCTATAATAATAAATTGAGGCGGACGAAGTCGCGGGGAACAGCTAGTTAAATTATATGAATCTATTGTTAAGATTTTATGTTTTTATTTTTTTCCAGTAGTAGAGCTGGTATAAAAAAACAAAGTATTTTCATTTGAATAGTTGTCTTTTATTAATTGATGGGTAGTTAAAGCAGAAAATTTTCTGTCGGAAAACATCAAGAATTTGATTGCTGATGAAAAAGAAGCCAGCATTGAATGCTGCACTAGATATACAGTAGTGAATTAAACACAATAGATTTTGTTCAATGTAGCTGGACGCACGTAATATAAGGTAGTTCACTGAACAACCACGTTCTTAGAGTTTGAGAAATTTGACAGTTGACAGTTCCCTAAATGTAAACCAACTAATGTAATACACTTCTGATTACTCACTTCTCACTTGTCACTTCACTTTCAGATTCAGTATTCAGATACTAGATACTACTATTACTACACTTTATTACTTTATACTATCTGCTCCGCTTTTTGCTGTTCGCTCCAACACCAGCTGTTCAGATTAAAACTAAATATAAAGTTCGAAGTTAACACAAAAACATTTATATTTTAAATGATCAAACTATGCTCTGCCATGAAGGAAAATTGAGTCTTTACTGCTTTTTTGGAACAGCAAGCATCGTGTTAGCATTATGTGTTCCTCAGTTTTTCTTTGATATTGTGCCAAATATATGGGGGGCCGCTTTGTGGGGTCCTTTTTTATATTATGCTCTTATTAATATGATTTTAAGATTTGCTCTTAAAAATAATGATTACCAGGTAAGAACAGCTCAAGAAAAATTTTCATGCTACTTCTTACAGAAAAAATATTTAGGTAGGATCTTTCTGACGGTCTTATATTTCAGATCGCGATTAGAGCATCATTATTGGGTTTTGTGTCTTCTGTAAGTGCCCTGCTGATTATTTTTGCCCCCGGTTCCTGGAAACAATTTGGAGTATATGGGTTTTTTCTTTCGTTCTTTCATTACTCGGAATTTCTGGCTATTGCCTGGTCAAATCCATCAAGCCTTTCCATTGATTCGTTTATTCTCAATCACTCAGTGCACTATGCTGTTGCTGCAACTATGAGCTGGACAGAATTTGTCCTAGAAACTTTGTTTTTGCCAGATTTTAAATCAACCTACTCAATTTGGTTAGCTGGAGTAGTATTGTGCCTCTTTGGGGAAGGTATGCGAAAAACAGCCATGATAACAGCTATGTCCAACTTTAACCATTTGGTTAGTATACTATATTATCTATGACAAATTAATACAATTATTAAATGTTGTTTGTCATTTTTAAGGTACAATACGTTAAGGCCAAAGACCATCAACTCGTTACACACGGCGTGTACGCTTATGTCAGGCATCCTTCGTATGTGGGCTGGTTTTGGTGGTCGATTGGCACTCAAGTAAGTAATATAAATAAATTATTTTAAAAAAGAAGTACAAAAAATCATATTTTTTAGATTATTCTGTTCAATCCTCTTTGCATTTGTCTCTACACAATTGTAAGTTGGAAGTTCTTTAAGCATAGGATATTCGTCGAAGAGATAACATTGCTAAATTTTTTTGGCGTACAGTATTACGAGTATCAGCAAAATGTGCCTACAGGATTACCATTTATCAAAGGCTATGAAATAAATAAGACTCAATAAGAGTAGTTGGTTGAATATATTGTAAATATTGCAAATGTAAATTTTACTTAATTTCGAGTTTGTATAGATATTGGACTTAAGATGCCTGTGTTAACTTCTATAAAGAATTTAATAGAACCTATGTATGTATTTATATTTGTATTCCTTAAAAGTAGAATAAATAAATATAATAAAATCAATTAAATGTTTAATCGAGATTTTTTTTTAGTTTGCAATTTGCAAATTAGATGCGTTCTCGAATTGGTAAGAAATCTTTACTGCAAGTAACTAATTTGTTTTTAAGTTTATAAATTTCGATCGAATTTTTCTTTCTTTAATTAAATTGCTTAAACTGATTATGAAAGGTAGAAGCTTACCTACCATTAACTATACCTCCTAACTCACTGCATAGATTGAGTCATATTCATTCGTTCTATTAATTTTTTAAAATTATACTTTTAAACGTCAGAACTCAGCCTCAAAGCTCTTGATTTTATACCTATGTATGTATGTGCATAATATAATAAATTAATAAGTCCTGCGGACTTGTTTGTTCGTAACCATGCTCGTTTTCGTTTCTATGGATAAATACTTTCTAAAGACGTAACATTTTTTTCAATATTTTTGTTAATGAACAAGTGACGGACAGAAATTTGACATTTTTTATTTTTTACGAATAAAAGGATAAAATTATGCCTGAACAAACAGAATTGGATGTTCTTGCAGCTGCTGAGTATGCACGTCTTCAAAAACAAGTAAGTTCTCATAAGAAATGTAACTGTGAAAAACAACTGGATTTTTTAATTTACTTCGCAGCTACGAACACTCCAATTGGTACTAAGGAAGCTACTAGATGATAAAACAAAACAGTTGAAAAAGCAGAATCGAATGATTTCAGTTTTACAACAGGAACATCATGGTTTATTGGTTCAAATAAATTGTCTTGAGAGTGGAACTCATGCTAAAAAAAATTCGATAGTCCGCAAATAAATAATTATCATTTGAAGAACAATTACAAACATTTTTTAAATTTCAGGTTGAGAAGAAGTTAGGAAAGATTCAGGAACAATTTGTTGAACAAAAAAAAACTATTCAGATGGAAAAAACTAGCTTAATGGAACTTGAAGGTCATATTAAAAAGGTTATAAAATTAATATTTCGCATTTCAGGGTACACTTAACAAATTTTACCTTAAGTACAGATTGAGAAAGAAATTGAATCAATTCGAAGAGTTGAAGTTCCTGATAGTTGCTACAAAGAAGCAATAGTGAAAGTTCAAAAGAGGGTTGTAAAACTTGAAAACCGGTTGGATGTTGTAAACAAGAAGTACAGTGATGTCTTGACTGAAAACTGTAAACTACGAGACTCTATAGATCACATGCTTCAAGATAGGTAATAATCAAATAAATCATAAATAAACATATGTTCACATTCATATTGATAGGTAATTACCTATCGGTCTTAAGTTTAACTTCTTTTTTGTAATCGGTCCGATTTATCAAATTGAAATTTATGACAAATCTGGACGTTTTATGATCTCTAGAATCTAAATTCGTCTTTTGTAGATAGATGTATGTATGTGTGTGCGTGTGTACCTACGTTCGTACGTTCGAGATATCCATAATCCATAGGTTATAACTTCAAAAGATGCAGAAAGGACTTTTATACAAATTTGTAGAACGATTTTGGTCGCAAAATCTTCTATAAATTGACTTCAAATAAATTTTATTGTGTAGATTGCAATGTGATACAGACTTGGTATAAATTTGAAAAAAAATTCAGCATACCATTATTTTTTTTTTAATTAAAAACTAAAAAAAAAATGTTGGCTCTCAAAGTTACAATAAAGGAAAAATGATATGATCTTCGGAACAATTTTTTACTATGTGAAATGACATCTGGTACAATTTGGAAAAAAATCAACTGAGAGTTTTTTTTATAAAAAATATGTACAAAAAATTTTACCAAAGGTGGATAAAAAATGTTTTTTGACTTGAATATCTCGAAAATGGGCAACTATATTGACTTCAAATTTCATTTATTTAAGTTTATAAAAAATATAATTATTAACGTATGGTACAATTCTCACAAATATCGAATTGACAGTTTTTTTTAAGAAAAATAAAAAATTTACCTAAAAGTGTCAAAAATTGTTTTTCGGCTTAAATATTATCACAACAAGCAATGACATTGACTTCAAATGTATTTTGTTTTCATTGTAATGCATTTGTTAATATGTATATGATAAAATGTTGATGAGTATAATAAATAAAAAAACTACAAGAAGTTCTAAAAAAAATTGGTTAATATTGTTTTCACGAAATGTTTTAAATCTGATAATTTTTTGTAAGTAAAATAGTTATCAATCAACATCAAAAGCAAATCGATTAATATTAGGAATGCCAAGTTTTCAAAGTATGCATAGTGGAAGGTTATCAGTTTGGGTGGCACCCAGCCTCTTTTTATTTTAGTTATAGTACAGACAGATAAAACAAAATATTAAAAACAAATATAGTCCCTATTCAACAAGTATAACGTAAAGGTGCACTTTATAAATAAAAAACAAAATGCTGTACTTTCCCTTAATGCTTATATACTTCGGAAAACAAACAATGGTTAATTGATCAATATTGGCAATGTACAAATAACTTCTTAAAATAAAAATGCCATTTAGTCTTGTGAGTAAAACATTTCTGAAATTAAATTGTCATTTATTAGAACGAGTTTCAATGAGATGTGGCAATCCATGGTAGAACAATTTAATCAGGGCAAAAAATATATAATTGAACTGATTGATCAATCAACACTTGCATTTGATCAGCGCGAGGAATTAGGTACCAAGTTACAATCACTCAAAGACCGAAATGAAAATGATAAGCTGATACATATACAGGTAACAAAAACAAATAATTTAAATTTTATAAAATAAAAAATTTCTAGAAAATCGGAATTATGTGATAGGAAATGCGTGAAATGCAACGACGATTAGAACATGACGCCAAACTTCAACAATTCTTCGATGTTAAAGGACAGAGAAGATCTAACCCAGAACTCGAACAGAGGGAGTTTGATAAGAAACAACAACAAAAAGAAGACTTTGAAAAGCAACTATCCGAATACGGTGGTATTATCCAGGAAATTAAAGTATTATTATTTTCAATTCATCGCAACATCGGAACTTAAAAAAAAAATCATAAACTTGTTTTTGAACTTCCGCAGCGTCTTTATCAAGAAGAAGACAACAAGTGCTTGGCAGCACAATTTAAAAGACAAGAAGAAGAAAATTTTGCCCTGTTTAGCTATGTTAACGAATTAAGCCATGAGGTTGAAATGCTGAATGATTGCACTCAGGAGCTTAACGATGAAATAGGTAGAGTCTAGACTCTAGAGTCTATACCGTCGCCATTGCATTCTATTAAACTCCCTAAGTACATTTTTTGAGTTTTGAGATATTTGCATTTAAAGTTGGCAATCAATATAAATGTTGTATGGATTTCAGGAGTTTTAATTCTTTATATTTTAATAATAGAATATAGATTTTGTTGTTTGCATAAACTTGGCTTATTTATCTAATTTTTTGCTAAAAATGGACTTAGGGAGTTTTTATAGAACGACGGCTATAATATGATATGTATTTTTGTTTTTTTTTTTATCGCAAAACTAACTTTAAACTTATGAATGACTCAGAACGACAAAAGGCCGAACAAACCGAGAAGGAATTCAAACAAAAAACCGAAGATATTACATACCTTACGAGGGAACACTTTGCCATCCATAATTTAACCACAGAATCGACTACACAGAAACAGCTGGTTGAAGTACAGTTAAGCCAGTTACTAAGTGGAATTGAGATTATTTACAGTTTAATTCACTGCGACAACTCACCGATTCTAAATGTTCTAAGTGCAAAAACTGCTTTAAGTGTACATAATGTAAAACTGATATTGGGAGTTGTAGAGCGAAGAATTAATTTAATAATCAGCGAAAATGTTGAGGATTTGTCTTCAAAAATCCTTGCTAAAAAAGATCGTGTTCCTAAATTTAATATAAAGGAAACATCAAAAATGAAGAATTAATTTTGGTTTTTTGATTAATTATTTCTTAAATCTTTCTAAACAAACAAGAGTTATGTTTTATTCTATATCGTAATCATTCTCTAGAGATCATACCTTTTTTGACTAGCAAATATTCCATTATGACGTAAAATAGCTTGGAATTTTCTTTATAATATATATGTAGGTACTTATTTATGTATTCAGTATTTAGAAAGCAAAACAGCAGAATGAAATAATTTCGATGTTAAACATTTATTAATTCAATTTCAAATTGTTTTACAATTAAATAATATATTGATCTTTTTTTCAATAAGGCAAGTTGTGAAAGATTTATACAACTACACATATATATATATATATTTTAATTTTCTCATAAATATTTACTATTCATCTACATAAAATGTTTCGTTTTTTTATTAATAAAAAAATCATTAATAAAATTATTGTTTAAAGAAATACAGATTTTGCTCTTGATTAAAAAAAATAATAAAAATATCAGATACAAAAGAAAGCTATTTGTGGTTTAAATTTTTTTTAAATGCAATGGTCGATTTTATTGGAGTTACCGCTGAAAAAGACTCCAAAGCTTGTAAGAAGAAACTCTCTTAGCCAAAGTAATGGATTCTGGTGATTGCTGCTGTTGTTTTGCCTTTCTGCTTGAACGTAATTTGGTTTTCATTTGTTCATCAATCAATTCCTGCATGTCCATCTAGAAAATTAAAAGATTATAACGCATAAAACATCATTTCAATTATAGTTTAAACTTACCTGCCATTGTTCGAGTTGTTGAGATAGTTCAACCTTTTGCTGAATTGCTTCCAAGAGCTGACTGTTTGCTTGCATAAGATCAACCCTTGCCTTAGCCAAATCAACTTCAGCTTTCGTTCTTTTAGTATTGGCGGCATCACGATCTTTTTGTGCTTTAGAAAGTATTTCGTCACGGTCACCATTTTCAGATAGATCTCCTCGGGCCTGATCACGTTCCTCCTTCACATTCGCCAATTCAACGTCAGCGACAGTGAGCTAATTAAAGTCGAGGTTAAATCACAAAAGAAAGTACAACAACAACATTATTTAATTCATACTTTAGACTCAAGCTCTTTGATAATGCTTTGATTTTTCTTAATTTCATCGTCCTGTTCTAGCACAATATTTCGCGTTTCATCCAACATTTTTTTAAAGTTTCCTGCGTCAAGGTTGAGTAAAAGCCTTGTTAACTCATCTGCAATTGCTGAGAGCATCCCTTGCCGGAAATCAGTTTCTCCCTCGGATTTGAACGTTGAAAGTGTAGTATCCATTGACTCTAATGATATGTCAGAATGTAGGCCTGGGAACACACACATTGTTATTAGAGCTGTTGATGACATTCAAAATTTTCTTACCTGAGTCTTCTTCGTCACTTATTTTCAACGAATCAACGAGAGTTTTTAGCTGAATGAATACAGAACGTGCTTCAACCCACATCTGATTTGGCTTCTCTGAATAACTTGAGTCGTTCATATCGTCATCACATTCCATTTCAAATTGTAGTGACTTTTTTCCATGCGAACTGTTAGAAATGCTCGATATCCCATCTGTTCCTAGACGCTCTGTGAGGACATTGTTTTCTCTCTGAGATCTTTCAAGGGCTTGTAAGGTTGTCTTAAAGAAAAAAAAATGCAAATCTTCCATACTAGGATATACAGATATACAACAAAAAAGTCACAAAATTTACCTCAAGCTTAGTTTCCTGCTCTCGAGCATGTCTTTCGAGCATATGTATCCTGTCAGATGCTTCTTCCAAAGCTGATGTGAGCGATTCTTTTTCTTCCTGCACATATTGTAAGCGCCTTTCAAGGTCCAGACGCTTCTCAGTTGTCAAATTCAATTCACTCTTGATGGACTCCAAACTATTGACATGCTCCTAATTAAAATTTGTTCAAATTCAGGTTTCGAAAACATTTTAACTTAGACATTTTTATTACTTGTAAGCTGGAATTTCTGTAATTGTACTGGTCTTTGAGCTGTTGAATTTGTGCAATGAGTTTAGCTTCTGTTGAATGTGCTTCTTGAATTTGCTCTGTTAGCCTTGAATTTTGATTAGATAATTCATCAATAAGAATTGTCTTCTCTTTCTCTGCTTGTCGAATTGCGTTTTCCTGATTACGAAAAATATATACATACATTATACAAAAATTTAAATTTTTACTTTAATTTTTTTTTAATTTTCTATATTTTTACTTGTGCTTGTAGTTTGTCTTTTAATTCATTTAAGTCAGATTGTAGTTCCAAAACTCGTTGATCGCTTTCTTCTTCTGCAATGGCTAGTTTTTGTCGCAAAACGTGTTTCTCCTGTTCCAATTTCTAAATTGAAGGAAAATAAGTTCGTCAATTATTATTAATTGCAACACAAAAAGCGTTAGAAGCTTAGAAGTTTGTATATTGTTTTGACCCCCAATATCTGGCAGTTGTTTAACTTAGTAGCTTTTAATTTTTAAAATTTCAAAAAAAAAAAATAAACAATAAACAAGTTATTGTTTTCAATATCACTATTAGTTAGTACTCAGTATCATCTGAAGCATTTTTCAAAAAAAAAAAAAACAGTCTCAAGAACGAATAAGTAAGGCACATGGGTGTAGAAATATAATGCTATAGTGACGACAGTAACGCAGCTGTCCAAATAAACGTACAACCTACAATATAATAATAATTATACTGTTTTGAAAAAAAAAACCTACAAATTCAAGTCTGCCTTCGAAAACACTTTCTCCTGCTAAAAAGCAGTCATGTAGCACCTAACGATTTTTTTATACATACATACATAAACTAGACATGTACAGTATATATGTATGTATGTATGTATATAAATTAATACTGTTTAAATTATAAAATGAAGAGATAATTAAAACCAATTGTTTGCGTGACATGATAGCAGAAGCAAAAATTCTGCAACAAATTAAGGTTCAAACATCCGAAAGTATTCAAAAGTAGTTATTCGCATATAAAACATGAGTTATACACTGACACCTTAAATGGTTACACAATAAACGCAAGAAAGTCCCCACTAAGCTCAACGCAAAACGATTTATGTTTAAGAAAAGTTGGAGCTGGGCTTTGTATGACAATGTAGCATAAGCGACAATGAAGATCCGCCCATTAAAAGGAATAAGTATTTTATCATGACGTCATCTGCTATAAAATGCAACCCATATTTTTAAGCTACAACAATGTACATACATAATATGTATGTACATACATAGGTACGACTTAAAATTTATAGAAATGCCAACTTTATTTTAGTCATTTTCGGGATTGAACTTTTTCAAAACTAATTGAAGAGCAATACCTATGATAATGCTATATGTGCATACATATTTGTATATGATGTAATGATCTAGAATCTAGATTCTAGACCTTTAATCACGATTCACGAACGTATATTCCACTTTTTTCAAAAATGAGTTAAGTATGAGAAAGTGTTCCTTAGAAGGGCCCTCGTCTATGTATTTACCTAAATTGTATCAAAACTTGTTACTTCCTATACTTTTGAGTATTTATCAAAATTTGTTACTTCCTATACTTTTGAGTACTTTAAAAGTTAAGTTTTTTTCAAAACTACACTATTCCACTCAGTCGTTTAATTCAAAAATCAAAATTTCCATACAATCTAAATTCCTCACCAAAACTCTTCTATATGCAAATCACAGTAGGCACTTTCAAAAGCCGTATAGCGGTATAGGTATTCCAATGCCATTAAAAAAAGGAGGAATGTTTGTTGTTTTGAGAATTTTCATGGGTTAAACTATTTAGTGATGCAATAATTCTTGTGAAGGAAACATCTTCATCTTGGGTAAGCTCGCAGATAACATGATGTTTTATAAGTTAATTTTTATTTAATAATTAAATATATTGTATTAACAGATCATGGACTTATCTGAATGTTTAAACGAAAGTTCGAATTTTCTCAGCCAAAAAAGCTGAAGAAAGGAATAAAAAGTAAGAAATGGTTGCATTCGGGACATTCCTTCAACTCGTATTAATACGAGTTATTTTGAAGTTTTGTATTTGTTTAAACAATTTAAAAACATTGCTGTGACGTTATTTTTTCTTTTAAATTAATATACTTTTTGTGATCTATTTTTGAAGACTTTTGAGGTTTTATGTTTTTAGTTGTTTTTTTTTTATATTTTAAGTTTTCTGTTAAATAAACTAAAATGAAGTAAATCGATAAAAAATTTGCTTTCCTTTTAAAACTCTTCTATTCCTAAATAGGTTGAATCAAAAGTCATAATTGATCGTAATTGTCATAACTCTTTTTTCCAAATACCTTATAGATTCAAGACCATAAGAAATAGATACAGATCATTCAAAACTTCAAATTAAGCCCTTAGACCTATCGCTAATATCATTTCAGCACCTTTTATAAGTTGTTTTTTTTTTTCATTTTACTCAAAATTATTAGAAGTGGAAAAAAAGAGAGTTTTGAAATTACACCCCTTATATATTTTTGTTTTAAATTCACTTTGAAGTAGGACTTCCTATGTGTTTTATTTTTGCGTAGTCCAAGTTAAAATAAAGTTTTAAGAGTTTTACATAGCAAATAGAATCGAAAAATAACTTTCTTAAACGAAATAATAACATTAAATAACATATTTTAATGAACATTCAAAATGCAGAATACTAAATTGTAAGAAAATAACAAATATGTAAGTTGAATTGATACACAATGAATATTTTAACGAATAACACACACTCATCTAGATTTGTAGACAAATCTTACAAATTTTTAGAATGGAATTTCTGGTATGGTCTTCAGAAACGCTTTTTTTAATAAAAACATTGAATGTGGTGTTAAGTCGTTGATGATGATGTTACATAAATGGAAAATATATTGTGCGAGACAGTGTAAGTAACCTACTTAAACAATAAGTCTATCCTTCATCTTCTGATAAGATATAAGCTGAGCTTTTAGCGCAGTTACTCAGTTTGCACATTTGAGCCTTGGCTTGGGCTTGGTTTTACTAAAAACCATTATTATTTGTAAGTTACTCTATTTCTGTGTTCTGTAAAACTCACTCGTTCGCTTTTTGCCTTAGATATATCAGCCAAAAGTTATATTAAATTATATAAGTTTATTATATTATTATAAGAAATAAAACGAATACATTTTTTTCAATAAAAATTATTAATAAAACTATGTAAGTGTTTCTTTTTAACTAATTAAACACATATAAAAATATCAACTTCGATTTATTTTTTACTATGCGATACGACGTTTTTAGCATCCAGTGAAATATAAAAAAATCCGTTGACAGTTGTTGTACCTACGCAAAATAAAAAAAAATACAAAAAATGTTTTTCGGCAAGAACATCTCAAAGAGGGCAACATTTATTTTATTTTCAACTGATAAAAATTTTTAAAAATAATGGAGCAATATTTCATAAATCTATTTTTAGCATTATACTAAGCTAAAAAATGGTTTTGCTAATTTTAAACAATTTTAACCTTTGTACCCACTATCTCTTAAAATATTGCTAAAGTTAAAATCCCGAAAACGCTATTTTAACTTTTATTAATTTGTTAACTCCTCATGTATGTATGTCGTCTTCATTATCCTAGATAAAATTGCTTGAGGATTTTACTTCAAAGATTTGATTTGGGTGTTTTTTTTTTTTTGATTCGCGAGTTACAAATTGTTCTTTAGTTTATGTATGTATTTACATACATATGTATGTATGTAAATAGAATTAGAAATATTTGAAGACTTCTTGAAGTAAAATGCATTTTTTGGGAGAAATACACAGCAGGATGATAAAATCATGGAATACGAGAATAGACCTTGTTCATGTGTGTTACAATTAATCTTATTGGATTGCATGGGATTGTCCAGTTTACAGTTGGGTCATTTCCAACTAAAAGGTCAGTTTAAGTACATATGTTTGCTTTCTTTATTTTCACAAACTGTCACTATTTGGAATGTTCAGATGCCCGTTTGAATTTTGAAGTCGCTAATTAAATTGTTAAATATTTAGGAAATTGCTAGTTTTAGTATGAAATTTTAATAAATACCGAATTGCTAGTTTTCATACAAAAAAAATAAAGAACTAAGAGCAAATTCTATCAAAAGGTGTTAAAAACTGCTTTTCGATTTAAGTATTTCGAGAGCAAGTAATTATTTTAACTTCAAATTTATTTTATTTTCAAAATAAAACATTTGTCAAGAAATGATAAAGTGTTGACAAATATATCAAATTGATTGTTTTCTTACAAAAACTAAAATACTACAAGAATTGGTATGATACTATTTGATTGGCGATAAGGCCGATAAGTGACACAAAAACTTCAATAAATGCCAAGTTTGAAAAGTATAACAAAAAGTTTTCAGGGTGACTCACACTCATACTCTTTTTCTTTATTTCAAACTGCATACCTACATAACCCAATTTAGCCCAAAAGTGGAGCTAGCAGGTTTACTCTCTAAACCGTCGATTATAACTGTTTACCTACCGAAAAATACTCAGAAAAGTTTACAATGCTAATTTTTAAAAAAAACTATTCACAAAACTTAATTTCTTCAATTTTAGAATTATAGAACAGACTTATGGCTTTCAAAACCGGTATAGTATGTATATCTACTTTATTGTAAGTGTTTCCGTTTTTTTTTTTTTAAATAAGTATTAATGTTTTGTGTTCGATTCAAAATGAATAGTAACATTGACTCCAAAAATCATTTCATTTAACCATTTTGAAGAAAAAACTTTGTCAGAACTTGCATGCGAATTTTTCAAAAAATGTTGACATAAATAATGTTATTTAAATTTATATTTATAGATCAACTTTTGAACACAAAGCTACGACTGTTCAACTCTAACGTCGAATCAGTTCTGCTATATGGCTGCAGCACCTGGAAAATAACAACCACAATAACCAGGAAACTGCAAACCTTCGTTAATAGGTGTCTTCGAAACATCTTACGGGTTTTCTGGCCTAATCGTATCTCCAACTATGACTTACATAGACGAACAGGTCAGGAACCCATAGATACCATTATACGAAGGCGCAAGTGGCAGTGGATTGGACACACGCTTCGAAAAGGTAATGACTGCATTGCAGGCCAAGCAATGCAGTGGAACCCACTCACACAAGAAGGAAGAAGAGTAGGTAGACCGAGAAGCACGTGGAGAAGAACAGTTGAGGAGGAATCTGCGAGACTGGGAAAGAGCTGGAGGGAGCTTAAATACATCGCTGGAAACCGTACACGATGGCGCGTAGGAGTAGTTGAGGCCCTATGTCCCGCTAGGGAACACCAACGGACTTCGTAGGTCTGAGGACCTAAGTAAGTAAGTAAGTAAGTAACTTTTGAAAAAACCGGTACAGTACTTTATTGAAAGCGTTGCCGTTTTTTTTAATAATTTATTTTTCAATTAAAGAATATTTTTCTAAAACAGCCCTATTCTTAAACGGGGTGACATAGACCCCACATCCTAAAGTAAACAAATATCGTTTAAAAAACTAACCGCTAAGCACCACGTCAAACTAAAAAAATGAAAAATATTTTTAAATTGAGCTGAATACAATAATGAACTAAAAATACTAGTACATATTATTTTTTAGTTTGATGTGCTACGCGTGTCTTATTAGTTTTTTTTTAAACTTTATTTATTTTTCACTATTCTGGATTTTGGTAGTTAATTTCATCTTAATCTATTAAAAATATTAAAGGTAGAAACAGAAACTGTGGGAGGAAAATATTTAATCCTTAAACTTATGAAATTATTGTATTGTCACCGGTTCTTGATATGAGTACAAAGTTTAAATTAAATCGGTTCGTGTAAAGTACATACCTACTTTGATCAAAATCGAGTCTAAGGGAGTCGGTTACATATGTACATAAACATGCATACATATGTATACATAAAAGTGAAGCGTTGTTAAAAATGTTTGTTTTTGACCCCACTATCAAATCTTGGCGATTTGTTTTGAAGATGGTTTATAAATTAGAAGTGTCTTTAACTTGCACATTTTGATTTAGAAACACTTTTTTCATGAATATTTATAACTACTCGTATTTATGTACATACATATGTTTTCTTTAGCGTACAACTTTTTTAACTATCATGTTCTCCCACTCACTCAGTTTGTTTCGCCATTTTTCGTAAACTGGTTTCCCTTTTGAGTTTGCGACCAAGCATCAATATGGATAACAAGTCTAAACTTTCTTAAATTCAACCCAATTTCGTATCAGGTCTGATTTACACTAAAGTGATTTTTTTTTATGCAAAGCATTTGCACTTTTGAAGGTCGTTTGATCTTAATTCATTTCGATAGTGTTGATAATAATTATCATGTTAGGAAATTTATTATCTCCTATTGTGTTATTGTACCAACTGACTCTAACAAAATTACCATTTCTGCGGGACAAAAAAGTAGAGCGTTCTAGTGTGTAAACACAACTTGACTATGAATAGGAGCCTCTATTTCAAATTGACCTTCATGGATTCATAATAACGTACTGTGAATATTAAAAAAAAAATCAATTTTAGTTGAAAATAAATTTTATTTAATATCCATTCTCGATGAAGTCACGTACATTATGTTTTCAAATAATTTGATAATTTATTATTCATATTTTGTTTGTTCTGTAATAGCAAGCGATTTTGTTATCTTTATCCACACAAGAATATAATTTTTTAGTGAGTTTTTATACTGCAATTAATCCAAGCAAAGTGACAATTTTATAAAAAGTTTATCTATCATTTAATCCCTTAACAAGGTTTGATTCCTACTTTGTTCTCATGATCAAATAAAAGCGAAAACGCTTTCACCTTAAAATTTAGAGAATTGAATACAGGTTACTATCAAATAGATTCATACTTTCGCCACTAAACTTCATGTCAAAACAATGGCCTGAAAATTCCCCAACAAAATATAATGAAGTGGTTGGAGTTCGTTGTTATACTTGGTACATTGCGAAACGAATTGAAAACTAACTTTGGCACGCTTTGTTCTTTTGCATTTTTTTTTTCTCAATGACTTATTGTCTGTTGTAAAATTGTTCATGTTATAAAAATCTATATATGTACAATGTACATATGTATGTATATACAATACATACATAAAACTAATTTATCTCTTCATTAAAAAAAATTGAATTGTAGGTATAATTTGTGGAAACTAGTTACCTACATACATATGTATGCATAAATGTTGGTACCTAATGCTAATTTATATGCAGTATTACCTGTGCATATATTATTAGGTCCCAAAATGTTCAGTTAGCCAAAAAAATTAATTAGCCTCAAAAATTCAAGGGAATATTCCTCATATTTAGTGGAAGTAGTCTATTTGGGCAAAAAATACTTTGAGTGAACATTTGATATCTTCATTCCTGAGTGCTATATATGTATGTAGGTACCTACCTGCATAAAATATATTTTGATTTTAAACATTTTTTTTTGTAGGTATGTAGTACGAATTTAGAGCTACTAAATAAAAAAAATCAATTTTTTTTTTTGAGGCGAAATCAATTGAACAAAATTATTGATTAACTATTCAGCTTTTTAAATTCATATGGTATATGTACTTGGTTTAAAGTTTATACTCAAATTACAGCCTTGGAGTGCAAATATGTATAGAAATACGTAAGACATGCGCGTGTCTTGAGGAAGGGGTCTGTGGATCAAGTTATCGTTTATATGATTACATGCATACCTACATAAAAAATAAAATATTAATAATAATCAAGTCCTCACTTTTTAACAAAGTACATAATTCATTCCACAAAAACAAGAAGTGTTCCAAATTGATGATAACATTTTCAAGTTAATTAGATGCACCTACATAAAATGTAAAAATTTTATATTTGTTTTTTTTTTATTTCATCATTAAAAAAGAACAATAAATTTAAAAAAAAAAATTGGTGAAATATTTAAATAAAAAAAATCGCGATGAACCATTACTTATTAAAACATATTTTTTTGCTAGATTTTTTTTGCTATAGAAACTGGGT
The DNA here is from genome assembly GCA_905146935.1 of Scaeva pyrastri. Classification (NCBI taxonomy): domain Eukaryota; kingdom Metazoa; phylum Arthropoda; class Insecta; order Diptera; family Syrphidae; genus Scaeva; species Scaeva pyrastri. The sequence continues at coordinate 518,850 of LR989927.1, read as the reverse complement.
TTTAATGATATTGGTATTTGGTAATTGGTACCACTCCAATCTAATTTTTTTTTGATGGAACCCATTATTCTTGAGTCAGACTACTATTTTCAAGGAAACGGTCTACACCTCTACACTATTGAAACCAAACTACTGTAAGAAATTCTTGTTTCTTTGTTCAAGAGATATACTACCTATATAAATATTCATCCGAAAAAAAAATCAATCTTCATTGATGTTTGGGTCTTCTTCAAAGATGGCACACATGTTTCACGTACCGTATAAGGCACAAAGTACTTTTTGTGAATATCTAAAGCAATTAAAATAGGTAGGTACCTACATCAGTTTAACGAACTTCGACACAACAGCTGCTACGTAGAAACAAATTTTCGGTAAATTTGAAATTAGTGAACTCGAATTGGCAAGCCACAGCCTTGGAATATTATGCAAATATTATACTGTTTTCCCTCGGTATGTTATTAACTTTTATACGAACATATGTATGTACATATGTGTTTATTTATTTTTATTTTATTTATTATTTACTACATAAATGTACATACAAATACATATATAGAATGAGCCACCGACCGACGTACATATTTGAACAAAAGATATAAAAGAGACAACTAAAACCTTTTACAAGTAACAAAGTTTGGACAAGGTCGTAGCCATTTAAATATATCTGGGAGGAGGGTAGTGATACGATTTTAACTGCAATTATAATTGTTTGAGTATAGAATTATTATTTAATTCAAAAATAAATTTTATCAGCATATTTCTTCATTGAAATATTAAAAGTCCTAGCTTCCTAGCTAAACTTTTTAGCAGCTTTTCAAATAGGTACCTACCTCAAAATACATTTTTAAACTCATGTATTAAAAAAGTTGTTTATGAGAACACAGACTTATTTTGACATTTAAAACAAAATTTGCTTTATTGTACACTGTCTCTCAGAAGAAAGATCACCTCTGGTTGGCTGCGGGTTACGGCCTTGCGAAAGATATTTATATCACCATCATTAAGTAGATAGGTATAGAGAGTAGTGGTAAGGTACTTATTTTCTGACAGCAACACAAAGCGTTCTGCACAACCTATTGGGTGAACTGCTTTGAAAAGGGGTCTAATAGGTACATAATGTTATGAAGCCAAACTAAACTACTTATGTATAGGTACATATGTTTGCATATTGTATACCTACATATGTATGTATATGCATGAGCAAACAACTAACACTTCCGCATAAATTAATAGCAAAGTAAAGTTACTGTTAAAATCTATTGGAATTCACTCTGCCATTTAGATGTTTTTATCAGGAGTACCTACCCGTGGATGGCGTGGTGAAAAGTGCGTTATGCCAAAGGTCTGGGTTCAACCTCTGCAACCCACCTGAAAATTTTTTCCGGGTAATGCCTCTTGCGAGGATTGACAAATCCTTCAAGAGTAATTATTCTTGTCACGAAAAATGCTTTCTCTAAATTTCCCTGATATTAGTCGCACACAGGAATGTTTGTGAGTTGTAAGTCACTAGGCCATGGTTCTCTAAGGCATGTAGCGCCACCTAATTTATTTATTTATTTTATTTTTAAGAACACCGAGTCACAGAAATGAAACTTCATTTCTTATAAAAGACAATTTAAATCATCAGTAGGTAGATATTGTCTGTCTCCGTGTTAATTTAAGTATGAACATACCTATACAATTTTAATTTCCTCGTTCGCCATCGCAACATTTCTAATCAACACTTGGATGTGATGTTTCTGTTCTTAATTAAATAGATAAAATATAAAAGGTGTATATATGTAAAATGTATGTATGTACATGCATATGTATTTATTAACTCGGTGTAGGAAGGTAGTGTTTGCATCTAAAAAATAAAAAAACGCCAACGTAGGTTGCAAAGGATTAGATCATTGAAATGAGTTGGTCACCTCTTCAAACACAGACTTTCAAATCAAATAAAAATGTGGCTTTTTCCATGAGATCACCTTTGAATTTGGTTTATATTAAAAACGAATTAATGAAAGCATGCTATACTTAAATAAAATATTGAAAGAATTTATGTACATTATGATTAGATATATGTATATGTAGATATTTATTTTAGTAGGTACCTACATAACTTGTATTCTATTTTTTTAGACAATTGTTTAAAATTAGCTTCTAAAAAACTTTAGACTTGTTGATGTATTACACTCTGCGGTTGCCAATTTCCCAATGCTTTGTAAAAAAAAAAATTGATCCAAATGTTGTTGTTGTTGTTGTTGTTAAGTTTAAAGAACCCTCATGCTATCTAAAAAATCTACTTAAACTACTAGGTATTAGGTAAGTAGAATCAAAAAAATTTAAACAACTTTCAGTAAAAATGCTCCTAATGTGCACAAAACATCTAAACATTAATTAAATTTTCAATATTTACCATCTTATTTAATTATGTTATGTCAAAATTCCTATACAACTTTGAAACATAAAAGATATGGTTTTCTTTCAGAAAAAGACATACCAAAATGTCTGGCCTTTGAATTACTTATAATTTTATTAAATAAATACAGGCATTAATTTATAGCACCTATAAAGGTATATGTATATTTCTATTCGCCACGGTCAAGTTATATGAATTGAATGCATTGAATTAGGTAGTCGTTAATCGTTCCCATTATAATGTCGTCACACTTTTTTGTTATCATCTCACAGATTAAGATAAATATACATTTTTTTTTTATTCAAATGAAAAATTCAGAAAGAGAAACTTGTTTCCTCTGATCCATTTTGTATTTCTTGGTACTTTTTAAATTTAGTCAAGAAAAGAAGGTCAAAGGTGTAAGCGTCCAAAGACTATAAAGCAATTCTTACACCACTGAGCTTACTTTTGTTAAACCAGTTCAGTAAGTACGAAATATACTTGTTCAGACCTTTACCGAATATATCTACCCACAGTAGAAATAGGTTAGGTGGGATTGTTTTGTGATCGTGGCTATTTTTTATTTAGGCGCAATTCGAACTGGTTTGCCGACTTAAGAAGGGAATGTCTTGCGTTCTGAAATATTAAAAAGCAGGGACAGTGTTGGATTAGAGCCTCCCAAATAACTTTTTCATGTCAATCAACTTAACTTTGTTTCAATCAGAATAGAACATAATAGATATACCTACTTCTTTTAATATTTAGAAGTATTTGAAATAATGACTGTGCTTCTAAGAAAAACGATAAAGGTTAACTCTTTTGCATTTGAAGTTAAAAAAAAAAAAACAATTGAATACAAAATAAAAACTTTTCCCGCACAAATCATTCACTCAAATAAAATACTTTTAAGTGCTTAAATGACAATAATAAATACCTATTTTTCACCACAATATTATGCAAACATATTTTGATGAATCACAACACAAAGGATGCGCCTTTAATCCAGTGCCTATAGTTCATTCAATGAAACCCCAGCCCTGGTTTTTAAATAAATGCCCACATATAGTAACATTCATTAAACTTGATTCGAGGTCTTAGCTTTGACTACTTTTTGTAGAGCGTGAGATCTAAAAACTTGTTTAAAGCAGGAACAAGTGTCTTGGTTTTGTTCATCGTTTTCAGTGCAAACTTTCCGGGATCTATTTTCAAGTTTGTAGGTATAAACAAAGTGAACATCTGTTATGTAAGCTTATAACTCGTGAAAGAGATATTTAAATTGCACATTTAGAACCTTTTTATGCAAACGTTTTAAACAGGGCATTATTTCAATGTAAACAAAGTTACATTAGGTACGTTAAATTTATTTGGAAGTTGACATTAAGGTACCTATATGTACCTATGTATGTACATGCATACATAATTACATGAAATTGAATAAAGCCTGTTAGCCTAACTAATTTTTTATTCGTAGGAATAACAGAAAAAATCAAATCACTTTAGTTGAAATGTTATAGGTACCTATATAGGTACTACCTAATGTATTACAACTTTTTTGACATAAAGACGCCGCTTAGTACGGTACATACAATAAACGATAAGAAAAACATCGATTTCATGCAACATTGATAAGCGTAAATGAATTGAATAAGGTAATTTATCAGGTACCGATTTTTTTGTATGGTTTTGAAACATCGTAATTTTATTAACGGTTCCATTGTTGCAATAAAAAATGATGGAGCGGATGCTTGTTTTTGATTTGTTTTCTTTTCTTTCCGCTGAAAGAGGTTGAAGAATAGGTAATATCTAATTATGTTATGGGTAGGTATATTGTTTCTCCGCGCGGCAAATGTGAATGCGCTAAATAAATTCAACATCAGAGTAGAGTCCAATGCGTCGGACGCATCAGCAAGAACGTGAAAACGCAGTATAAAGTTGTTGTGTTGAGGATCACACGCACATACTCGTACATAAATTTGTACGTGCTTATACACCAGTATATTTATTTATGTAAAATGGCGACAGAGCGCACTGAGTCATGATACACGAATGTTTTTGATGGTGCTATTTACAAACTACAAGGGCCTTAACGAAGCGTAAACATAAGAAAAAATCATCATCAGGTAAGCTTAGATACAGGTATTCTTTCTTTGGCATCAACTTATACCTACCCATTTTTTGTCCCACAAGCCACAGCAATTGTACTACAAAAAAGTTAATTAATAAACCGTTGGTTTATGCTAGACTGCGTGTTTTTATTTGACATTGTATTGGCACAATTGTTATGCTAACGCTAAGAATAAGAGGTAACTGGGTATTAGTTAAGTAAGAAGGTTTTAATAAACTTAGGACACCTATAACTATGTACATAGAGAGGTTGAAGTAGTCATAATCGTTTAAGATACTAAAAACATCGGACTTTAAATTCATAAGTTCTTTGAAATAAGTAGGTAAATATAAATTCAGTGTTAAAAATAAATCTTTTATATTATATTTAATTGAAAATTGTATGTAGTATCTAGGTATTATCTATTATTCAAAACTTTCCGAGACAATTAAACAAAGAAAATGAAAACTGTTTTACTCAATTTATAAATTAATTAGGTTAGAAAAACCAAATAAAGTAAAACTAGCAAAAACTAATTAGGTAGGTACATATACTTTTCGACAAAAGTAATACCTACAAGTACAAATGTATACATACATACATACATACAAAACAAATTATAATTTTGTTTGGAAATCAGACTTTTGACCATTTAAGAAGATTTAAAACATTTTCGATATTTTAAATTTTATTGAAATGCAGTTAGGTTGCATTTGGTTTCAGTTTCAAAACTTGTATATAAAATATACCTATGTATTGCACCTTTGCCATACTTTACCAAGTGCTTATCCTTTTACTTTTTGTATGTGTGTATCACATAATATTTAAAATAGGTATATGATAAAGAAAATCTTTATTAAATGGATACAAATTCATTTTTGAATAAGCGTTGCAAAAACGTTTGTAATATTGCATCATGAAATTGAATCTTTACCTACTGTCTACTAATCTCTGTACGCACCTTAACACAGAAATAATTCTACACCGCAGCAAAAGCCATCACCTGAATGCATCTTCAATGAGACCTCAATATTTTATTCAAGTATAGGTACTTAGGTACTTATGTTTGTGTGTCTATCTATGGTTCTAAATAAAAATGCACGAGTACCTACATACATACACATATTTGTTTGTAACCCATCTCTTGCGTATAAGGTTAAACATCAAGTTACTGTGGCCTCTTTTAAAATATTCCATTTCAAAGGTATAGATTAATACATATTTCCGTTTCTTCTTCATTAGTGATTTATTGTTAGTAGATATTTGAACGGAAACAGTTATTGTTTTTCTCTCATTAAATTCAAAATTAAGAGCCAAATAAAGTTTTCGTTAAATTGCTGTGTTTTAAAGGAAATTATTTAGGTACCATAGCAATGCAAATACATATAGGTATTCAACTTTAACCAACGTGTTTATACTCGTTAAGCCTATTTCATTAATTTAAAGGCCATACAAGATAATAGATAAAAGTTTTATAAAAGTCTCGTATTGAAAAATATTGCATTTTTATCTGGATTTTGTTCTCATTCACATGTGAAATCTATACATTTTTAAGGTTGTATGTTTAGAATTGTACGTAGAAACAAAGATTATAAAACAGATAAAATCAAACAATCAAACTATTTAAATCAAAATTTGTTGATGTTATGAAGCATGACCGGATTACAAAGTTATTGCTTACCAGAACTAGGTGTAAGTCTATATCGCAGACTCTTAAGCGATACTTACATACTTACTTACTTAGGTCATCAGACCTACGAAGTCCGTTGGTGTTCCCTAGCGGGACATAGGGCTTCAACTACTCCTACGCGCCATCTGCTGCGTTTCCAGCGATGTATTTAGCTCCCTCCAGCTCTTTCCCTATTTCGCAGATTCCTTCTCAACTGTTCTCCTCCACGTGCTTCTCTACAAACTTTTCTTCCTTCTCGTGTGAGTGGGTTCCACTGCATTGTCTGGCAGCAATGCAGTCATAACCTTTTCGAAGCGTGTGTCCAATCCAATGCCATTGCCACTATACATATGTAAGTCCTCGTTGGAGATTAAGCCAGAAAACCCGTAAGATGTTTTGAAGACACATATTAACGAAGGTTTGCAGTTTCCTGGTTATTGTAGTTGTTATTTTCCAGGTGCTACAACCATATAGTAGAATTGATTCGACGTTAGAATTAAACAGTCGTAGCTTTGTGTTCATGCTTACACTTATTTATTGTCAAAAGTTGATTGAATATCAAGCAGTACATTGCAAGAGATTGGTAGATGTATACCACTGTGTACACACACAATGAATTATCAACTTTGTCACGATATTGCCAGCTATCAAAAACAGTTCAATCTCAGAAAAATATTGTTTACATTTAATTGTAATCGTGTTAATTGTCAGATATCTTAAAATAATTTTTAAGACTCCACGGGAACGGGTAAGATATTGTAAGCTTGCTTTTCACAACATTTCTAATAATACTGATCTTGCTTTACATTTGTATTTGATTCTTCGAATTTAATTTTCCATATAATTAATATGTACATAGGTAGTCGCTGTTTAAGAAAACAGGCATAACTCAAAAAACATGATTCTTCAGAAAACGAGTTTAAAGTTTGTGAGTCATACGATTTTTCATATTATTATCCAATGTGACATTTTGAAAACATTCCATATAGCGGAATTCCGAAGAGCTACACTTATGCCAATGACAAAAAGATAGAGATTTTTTTTTATTTGAAAATCGTGTTTTTTGAGTTATGTCGGTTTTCTTAAACAGCGACGATATGTTTTGTTGTTTTATCCATTTTTGAACAATATCTACATATTAGTATGTACATTGTACATATGTTTGCATGTAGATATAATACTTATATTATATACTATGTACATTGTACCTACAATTGTATATGGGCATGTATGTATGTATTTAGGTACACTATGCATTTGGTCATCGGCCCAAACCTTCGAAATACAATTATATATTGATAATAATTTAAAATATATTTAACAATTTAGCCAATACATACTGCAATAATAATACTCTATATTTAATTTATTGAACCAAAACGCACATACCTACATCTAATTATTGATATGTCTACGTTTATAACAATATACCTACATATTTACTTACGAAAAAGAGAAACTAAAGTTATTCTCAAAGAAGCACCTTAAACGTGGAAAACTTATCTGAGTCATCTATTTCTACTCCTATACCAACGAATTCGAATAGCACAACAACAACAAAAAGCTTACTTATTTTGTAATACACAATTATCGTAGTAAAAATTCCTGACGCATAACTTTTCAAATGATTTGTAAATATTTCATTATTTTAATAAAATTAATTATGTACAATTACGAGTAGGTACCCATTTATAATACCTATACCTACATATGAATGTACATATGTATGTATGTATGTAGTTTGAGAATAAGTTCGAACAGTGAGGGGTGCTTATTGCATTGTTGGGGTCTGTTGTGTGATCAATTTAAATATAAAATTCGTATCGTATAAACTAAACAATCAAAAGTGAAATTGCAAATTTTTCCCCAAAGACAAAATATTTTAGTATGGACAAAATGATGATCGAAGAAATTGGGTGCAGAAATTTTAATATGACGGTCTTGGAGTTGAATGAACCAGACTTCTCGCTCTTAATGCTTATATATAAATATGTACATATGTATGTACATACATAATACATACATATGTATCTGCTGGCTTTAAATAATTAAGTCACAGAAATAATACAATGATTGTTTCATTGACTAACAGCATTTTAAGGTGTGCTGTTAATTTTTTAAGGGCATTGAAAATAATAAATTCTAATGACATGAATAAAATTTGTCATTATTTTTTTATCCAAAGCTTGCTATTTCCGAACAAAAGATCATTTTTGGCAAATGAATTTTATTTGGTTTTAGCATCGTATATGTATACCTACATATGTATGTATGTATGTACGTACCTACCTACCTACCTATGTATATAAATCCAGTTTATTTCGCAAATATACCTACTATATTTAAAAAAATAAACTGGTTCGTATTATGGTGCTTTGTCCACTTGGTGAGTCATTAAAAGTTGGAGTGTGTTAAACTTTATACGATGATCAATAAAAAAGCTTAAGTAATTCAAAATATTCGCTTTCCTCAAGGTTTAGCTGTGATATCGGTTTGAATGGCGGATTTGCGCTTTCTGTCTGTATTATGCTAATTGATGACTTCAGTTTCAAGTAGGTATGTATTTGTGTGTGTTTGTTTGGATAGAAAATATGTGTGTATATGTATTTAAATCGTTTGTTAGTTAGCAATTATCATAAAAACGCCTACAATTTGAACTTAAATAAATATGAAAAATAAATGCATATACATATGTACATTGTACATGTGTACATACATATGTACATTGTACATGTGTACATATGTACATAGGTAATACAAAATAATCCTGTTTTACAGGTAGTTTTTTCTTAATTCAGTTTTTATACATATATGTATGTACCTAAAACAACGCTACAAGAGCTTTTAGAGTCCATTAAAATAAAAGTAAGATGTAGGTCCTACATACATAGTATGTACCTACCTACTTAGGTTAGATCTTTTGGTGTAAACAGGTGCATTAGTATCATCATTATCATCGGCACGATACACAACCGGACGACAACCGGGATCTGATCGTGATTAGTGGCCTCATTCAACAAGTAAGTAGGTAGTTAGGTATCTCTATTTATCCCGACTGCGAGTCGACACCATATAGTAGCGCACCCCAAGGCTTTGGGGGTCGCGTGTCGGTCGGTCTACGTGATTTCTAGAGCGCCAGCGAAAGCAAGGTTTGCCACGCTCTCTCCTACCATTGTATCCTTTTTTGGTAATAATCAACAATTACAACTCCTGGAATTGCATTGGTTAAATATAATATAATAAAACAATTCAAGTAGAAAGGAATTATGTTATTTATGTTTTGTACAAACACAGGTATTATGTATGCTTGTTACCTTTGATGTCTATGCTGAATTTGACAAACCTCTAGCGTTATCAATTTATACGTAGGTTAGGCATTGACTAACATTTTTAAAATATCAGTAGGTAGGTACTTCCACTTTTTTAAAAAAATAGGTAGTAGGTACCTAACATTTGTTGGATACTATTAGAATACAGAAGTTTAGACCACACAAGCGTGATGTCATTATAAAATATGCAGGTCGTAGATAGGTATATAGTAACATTAATGCAAATAAATTCTAGGGAAATTTAAATTATTTTGATTTAAATTGTTTAATATAAAGTATTTAAAGTAAACCAATACCCATGTGCGTTGTCTTAACATCAGTAAAAAAGGAGTCTAAAATAATGAGAATCCGAGAAGCCAACGAAGCAGATCAAGCATGAAACTGACTGTACATAATTTCACCTACATACATACATATATATATCTTAGACACTTAACATATGTACATATTTTAAATGGGCCAAAGAAACAAAAAAATAAAGTTTGAGCCCTCAAAAGTTACTGTTTCTGTATTCGGAGTTCTATAAAAACTAAACATTCACAGAAAAAACATACATAATGTACCTACATACATGAAACAATGTAGTGTTATTTTTAATGAGATTGACAAAAAAATATTATTTGATCATTAATTTTGAATTTCAGAGTTATTTTTTCAAACATTATTAATTGGAATAACAAACTTGAACACAAAATCAAAATTTAATTCTTTCCATCTCATGTAACTTTGACTAAAGTAGGTTATTTATTGATATTATCATTTCGCAAACAAAAAACATAAAGCTAGTGTGGAGTGAGTCAGGTCAGGACTACCCGTTGTAAGAAATTACTTAGTTGGGTTAGTTTTGGTTTTAAAGACGCTTTGAGTGGCAGTAGGACGACTCTAGGGCTGAACGGTGTAACCGTTGCGTTTAATATATATATGTATATGTATGTACATATGTGTACAACCTTCAGCATTGTATGTACAAAAATATTTACATGTACATATGTACATACATATATGTATGTACAGTACATATTATGTACATACATACATATGTATGTACATAGGTACAATGTATTTTTAAAGTCAAGTACCGATATAAGAAGAAGAAAGCCATATGAATATCTATGGTTAAATGTTGTTCTTATGTTCTGAATTATGTATTTTATTTTGCGGAAAATATATTATGTATAAATTGTATGTCTACAAACATTACGTATGTACATATGTACAAATGTACATAGGTAAGGTACATAGTGAAGCTGTTTTTCAATCAAAGCCGGCGAAACGCTTTTCAATTGATATAATGTTGCAGACCGTATTGCAGTTAGAAAACATTAAATTTACTTTATTGAATACCTACATATGTACATATGTATGTATATACCTACCTACCTACAATATGTAAATTATTTTTCCCTTTTGCATAAGTAGATAGACATACATATGTATATACCTACCTACGCATCTACCAAATATTATACCACCTATGGATGTACATACATACACACATTCATAAATGTATGCATGTAGGATATCATGAATGCGAGACATAATTTAATTCCTGTGAAATACCTAGACTTTCCCATTTTTTGTTATTATTTTCGACTAAAATAACTATGATGTCAAAACAAAACAAATGTTATGTACCTATACATACATATGTATGTGTACCAACCATTATACCAACTGTCCTGTTCTGGGTCATAGAGCTCATCGAATAAGGAGTGGATTGTGGATATTATTTTTTATCGACGTACATACATATGTACATATGTAAGTATACATGCATAAGTATACCTACAAACATTTGTATTTGTATACATTATTTAGCTTATACCTACATACATATTAGCAATGTGTGACATTTATTATGTTTTATTCAAATTTTCATTTCACGAAACACTCAAGGATATTTAGGTAGGTAATACCTATAAACAAAAATGGCGATAGGTGTTTGTGTGCGTGTTGTATCCAGAGTCAGTGTCCACTTAAGTGCCACTAGGATATTTTTGTGTGGATAAAATCAATAAACTATAAGAACATTTTTTTTTCCGTATTTTATGGATACAAATATTAAATAGATATCATCAAAAAGCCTTATTCTATACAAACTTATAGCAAACGTTAATGGGTTGTGCAAACTTACCTCAAGTTTTTGGGAATAATCGTCAATTAACTTTTCTTGTTGTTTCACCAATTCCTCATTTTTCTCCAATAACGCCTTGCCAAGTTCTGCAGCCAAAAGTATATCCGCTTCCTTTTGCTGTAACTGACTCCAAATATCGCCATCAGCTTTCTGGCCAGCTAATGTTGATCGGGCTTCCATATCCAAAATATAATCCTCTAAATTTATCGAACTCGTGTTTTGATTACTTATATTCATTAATTTATTTTGCTTATTCATACTTGAATAAGACATACGTGTGATTGAATCAACTATTATTAAAACTCATCTATACAAAGCTTTTCACTGCTTCAATCACTTTTTTGCATTTCGAATAAAAGATAGATAAATAAATTTAATAATTGAGGAAATTTTAAAATTTACATTTTTGCTTTGTCTTACTAAAAGATTACCTATACCTTCTACCTTATGTAGTTTTTAGATACATTATGTGAAGCTCAAGCTGTATTTTCTTTTCGTTAGCAATTTGGTTAAAAAGCGAGAGAATAAAATAATGAGAGGTCAAAGAAGGAAGGTAAAATGTATGACTTTTTTGTTTAGAAAAAAAAATGGATGTACGGGTTAGTCACTGACACAAGAAAAACAATCAAAATAGGATTTCATTCCTTACAACTTAATTTATAAAAAATAATTTGGAAAAATGAAACGTATTGCATCACAGTTAAGAGTTTCTTATTGTTTATTTTTATAGGTTGTAGATGGTATCGATAAAACACTGTTCTGCACAACGCAACGTTAACCCGCGAACACAACGATGACTAACTCTTAACCAAGCAGGCTTTGTTTTGACTGAAAGTCTGAATGTTACCAAGCAACTTCGTTCTTCTCATGATAGGGCATTCGCGACTCTTGAGTCGTGCTCGGGACTCGTGAGTACAAATAGACAGTAGAGTACAAACAATCTGACAAGTGGCGCAAGCTGAAAAACAAGTTAAGAGTATCTCCTAACCTGTTATCTATCTTTGTTTGGTTAACTTACCTGTGTCTGTGCCTCTGTGGGCCTGTATAGCTCAATAGCTGTGCTGAAGGTACCATGTTCTCTTAATAGCAAAAACCTTAATTATTGTGGTTTATTATTATGCTATGTTTATGGAAGTAACACTCGGGACTGGGACTGTAACTGTATGATGAATGAAAAGAATGCAGAACATACAGCAGAGGCAGTGAACCCAAACAGCAAACGAACGATGGAAATAATTTCTGTAATAAAATTATTAATTTTGTACGAAATCTTATTCATTGGATTTATTAGCATTCCTAGGTAGGTACCTTCCTACTGTCTAAATAGGCTTCTTTTAAAATTTTGTATCGTTTAAATAAATAATAATTGACCGATATGTTTATAAAAAAGATGAATTTTAAGTGGGGAATTGCATTTGCATCTGGAATATTGCTCAGATCTTTAAAAATGAGTAGGTAAACATATGTAATTGGCTTTTTTGGGACAAGAGTATAGGTAGCTACCTGAACTGCTTACCTACTAGGTACACGTACACATCAATCAATTGCAAAATACCTACCAACTAGGTAGAGGTACCTATCTACTAAGAAAAGCAATGCACTGCACGCATGAGGTAATTTATCTCTTTATTGGTAAGAGAAGAAGTTTATAGAGAGTAAAATGGTACCTAAAACATAACTTCTTCATTTATTAAGTAAATGGAAATCGAATTTAGCATTATTTTTATTTCTTTTACTGCTTCGTATATATGTATGTAGGTAAAATTAATTTTATACACAAAGCTATTAGTATCGAAGGATTTTTAAGAGATACATAATAATAATATACCTATTCTTAGAAGGTGATTACATTGAAGCAAAAAACAATTAATTGTCGAAAGAGAAAGTATGATTTTGAGATAGAATGAAAGGGATTTTTTTTCTTTTTTGCGTTAACTAAGAAAGTACCTATTTATCTCTCAAAAACTCTGCTCTCAATCTCAATACCTAGATGTTTCATAATCTTATCTCAACGATGAATCATAGAGAAAGAGTAGATACCTACCTACCTATTTTTAAATGTAGAAGGTATGTAGACAGTAGACGTACACGTATTGTGTACAAAAATCATCTTACTACGTGGAAATCACTCTAAAGCAACTTAAAACTATACAAGTTACAAAATTTGGAAGAGCACAACGACAAATCAACTCCTTTTTTTTGGAATTTGCTTTTTGAATTAAAGAGAGAAATAATATACTACAAAATTATCTGTTCCGTCTGTATCTACATTCCATTAGTACTGTATTATATATATCAACTATTTGGGGTTCGGATCTTGCTCTTGCTGAGAATTTTAAAGTATTTGTTTCATGTTGGCACGATAGGTTAGATTAAAAAAATTTTGATACCTTCCAGTAAGAATGTATTAAACTACATTTTTTTAAATTGTTCAAGAAACGTTATTTTTTTGTGTATTTTATAAGAAGGCGCAGATCTGAAGAGGGATTTTCAGAATACAAAATTTGACATCATTGCAAAACCGAAATGGTTCTTAAAACACTGTAATGATCACAGAAATAAATTGTGTGACTTAATTCATTTTTTATTTTTTTTTCTCATTAACAATAAAATAAATAAAAATCTATAAAAAATAACATAACACTAATTTCAAAACGAAAATTCAAAACGGACACTAGGATTACCGAATAAAAATATAATACATACAAATCTATATTAAAAGCACCAAAAATTAAAATTTTATGGAGTATTATAAACGACAAAATGGATGAAGTTACGTATATTTGTATGAGTGTGACAATTTCGGTTAAACTATGCGACATCCAGTGAGAATTCTTGGCGGTTGGTAGGTACCTACAATTTTATTTTATCTCTAGTTTCTATTGTATACATTACATACATATATGATAGGACAGCGATACCGAGACCAATATGTGGCGCTTAAATTCTAGTAAAGGTACCTACATAATATATTTCACCATCAAAAAGTGATTTTCGAAAAAAATGTCGCTTAATACTTACGGGTAGGTATCGATTCTATGATTTTATGTACCTACATAAATAGTAATTCATATGCACACCTGTTCTCTTAATCAAGAAAGATTAAAGCTGTCGCAGCAGTTAAATATTCATTATAAATGGTAGTGGAAACCTGGATAAGTCATATAAAACGAGCAGTCAAAACTCAAAATGTGTGTGTGAATTTTCATCCGCAGTACAGAAAAAGTGTTTGTGTTGATGATAGAAAATAACCCATTAAGTGTTTTAAATTACTTTAGACGTTTAGGTTGTTCATGCAAAATTCTTGTGTGCTTTTTTTAAAGCAGAAAGTAGTATTGAAACATAAATACCTATATTCATTGACCATTTTGTTCATTATAAATTATAAGTACCTACCTATAACGCTTGACACTTGGACTTAGTAATGCGTATTTTACGTTCTGAACTTTTTGCGAAGAAAATCTTGTTAGTGTTGACCAATGCGAAATTATAAACGGTACCTAGGTTTATGCCTGCTTCTTTTATTTAACTTTTATAAAAATTAGCAATAGTTATGCAGGAATAGAATTTTTTCGATTTTTCCTTTTTGTTATTGCACAATCGTACGACACTATTGACTTTAAAAAAAAACACGTTTGATATTCCGCTAGCGGCAAATACATACATATATGTATGTACATATGTAAATGTATTTTATTTTGAATTTCCTTCTTTATTACCTTTTTCAAATTGTTCTCATCAGTTTAGCTTGTCGTATTCGACAACTTGAGAATGTGAGAACTTTGGCCTTAAAGGGTAGATACATATGTATGTAATTAGCTTTTGCAAGAATTGAAGCCAGGCGACTTGAACTTGTGTCTTATTTTCAATGAATGAGTTCCGGAAAAAGCCAATGAAAATCCGGAGTTTTATCTTGAAATTTTGTTCAGAGATAAATCCTTTATTAATTTGGGCTGCTGAAATGAGCAACCCGAAAAGTGCCAAGAGTTACCATTAAATTAATTTAAAAAAAACGGCATGGTGTGGGGTTTATTTGCTGATGGAATCATAATAATAATAAACGCCCTTTTATGTCTTTTTGAGTGCTTTATTTGACGTTTTTTTACTTTTTAGGTCTGCAAAATCCCATCCCTGGTTATGACATTTTTGAATATTAATAGAAATATAAAAGTGATACTCCTGAACAGAACAATAATGGAAGATAATACAGGGAAAACGGAAAAGTTATCAAAAATATGAAACAAATTCTAATACATACATACATACATATGTATGTGCCTATACCTATCGTTGTAATTTTCTTGAACCTAATGATTTTATAAATGTCTTTCCTTAAACCATTTTCAAAACTTTAAAGTTTGCACATACATACATATGTATGTAGGTACGATCAAATAGCAAAATAAAAAGATATTATTGAGTGAGGCAGTCTTTTCCGTGGCGGCTAGACAATGTCCTTTTGTAGATGATTTTGTTAATGCTAAGTATATACATACATATACATATGTATCTACATATATAGACTACTGTTGTTTATTTTTGATTTGAAAGTAAAAGAAATGGAATAAAGATTAGATTTCTTTGTTTTTTTTTATATACATACTATATACATATGTAGGTATTTCAATCAAGTTCAATCACGTTGAAGTCATTCCAATTGAAAGTTAATTTGTAATTTAACAATAAAATAAGAAATAGCTACTTAATGTGGTTTCAAAATTCAAACTAGAACGCTTTATTCAATGTTTGGTTTCTATACCTGAATGCAGTTTTACAATTATAAATATGGTAAAAATGTCTATTTCATAAAGAATTAAAAGGTCTAATATTTCCTTCCGACATGATTGTCGTTTTTAGCGATAATAAAACTCAAAACTGGAAAAAAAACGTCAATGGATCACTATTGCACTACTTTGAAAAATAAAACAAACGTTAATACATTATATTAGAACATTATTTTTTATCTTTTTTGCGCTTTTTTGATTTTTTGTGGTTGTTTTTTCGGTCCTTTTTCTTTTTTTCTCGTTTTTCTTTTTTAATTTTTTTGGAAACAGTGTTTTTCTTTTCCACCCATTCTTCTACAGTCTGAATTGGGTCTATGGATTTCGTAGCCAATAACTCAACGAGTCTTTTATCAATATCAGTTTCTTTACTCAGTATTTTATTGGGCACGAGCCGATCTGGTACTTTAGGACCATACATATTTTCAAGCTCTGGAGCAGTTTCTGCATTGACTCTCTCATGTCTTGGCTTGAAAGTTATTTTGTTTGTATTTTCTGTTTGATCCTCTTTTGGCTGATCTTTTTTTGTTTCAGGCTTTGAAAAAAGAGCTGCAAATATTCCTCTTGGAGGTGAATGGTTTCTTAATATATTCATAGGAATGGATGGCTTCACAAGGCTATCAGCTATTTCGGTAGGAATCGATACCTTCGAGTCTACTTCTCTTTCATCCTGATGGCTGGTCTCATCTTCACTGGGTGAATCGAATATGCACTTAAAAAGGTCTTTTTTTTCAGAGGGATGTTTGTGTTTGCTTTGCTCAATTCTTATTTCTAACTCAGTTTTTGTTTTTGCATTATTAATATAAAATTTCTTCACAGAATGCCCTTCAGGTGTATCTTCTTTTTCCATATCTTTTTTTCTTGGGGCTATTTCATTACTTATAGGACTAACGTTTACATCATGAACGTTTTGCGGTTTCAATTCTTTAGCTTTTTCAATATGCTTAGGTATAATAACCGGTGTAACAAAGTCTTTCTTAGAATTAATAGAATTTTCAATGTAATCAAAAATAGAAAATTTGTTTTTTTTTGGGACTGTAGGTTCTACTAAATTTCCTCCGTAAGGTTCCGGTATGTTGAAACGTTTGCATATTAAAGAACATGGTTTCCAAAGAATTTTAGTTCTCTTTATTACGACTTCAACCTTCTTATCTACTAGCTTGGTGACCGTTGCTGGTATAATCTCATCAGTGCATTTAGAAACAAATCTGCAAAATATAAATTAGTATTTTAAACAAAATTCAACCATTCACACACCTTTCCGACATCATTCCATTAAGAGGTTTGTAAATGTTTCTAGCTTGAATGAACTCTTTTTGCTCCATTTCTCTATCCCATTGTGAAAGTTGAACTGGTTGGATTGTGCTCAGAAATGAGCTTATATCTTCGGTTTTATATAAATTTTCCTGTAAAAATTTTTCATATCGAGCTTGTTTTGCTTCATTACCTACAAATGGTCTAAAAACTCCGCATGTATTTTCTGGAATTAAGATAAATATTTAATAAACAATGCTCTATATTTTATATTTTAAAAAACGGCTTTACGTGATGATTGCGTAATTTTTTTAGCTTCAAATAAAACTTCCTCGTTTTCGGTCTTCACAGATTTGTCAAGCTCCGTGGGCTGCATGATTTCAACACCAGCACTTGTTACAAGGCCTCCTTTAATAAAATTATTTTTTTTCGAAGATAGTAGATCCAGAATTCGTTTGGTTTTGTTTTCGCGGTCTTTATATTTTTCATTTATTTGCTCTAAATAAGACTTTCTAGTAGACAAATCATCTGTTTCATTCTTTTTCTCTATTTCTTTTATGTTATTTTTTCCCTCAAAAACATTTCTTCGTTCATCTGGATTTAAATCATGCCGACCTAATCCTCTTCGTTTGGTTTCTTCATTTTGTTTTAAAAGTGTGAGTTTTTCTTCTGGAAGAGGATCAAAGCGTGATTTTCTTTGTAACCAGTTTCTTGGTTGATAATTTGCTTTAAGCTCAACCATATGTAAGGGTTTTTGAAAATCCGGATTTTTTGATGGCTCCACAAAACCGTCTAGTACTCCCACATTTTGAATTTGAGGTAATTTCGCTTTCTCGCTTTTTCTTTTATTGTCTAGGCTGAAGTCATAATTTGTCATATCGTCTCTCGCATAAATGTCTTCATCTTCCTCTTCGAGAGCACCAACACCGAATGCCTGGCCTTGTATGGATAGTTTTTTATTACTTTTCACTAAGACTTCTAATGGTCCAAACAAATTTATGTGAGATTTTGTTTCAATTGGTACTTGGCGACTCAATCCACTATATCCCAAACCAAATACATTATCTTTGATAGAACATACAAAAGGTTCGTAGTCATCGGGTGCAAATGTTATTGTGTTTTCTTCTTCCTCGTCATCATTATCTGATCCATCTGATCCAAGCTTAGTAGAGCTTCCCACTTGGTCATCGTTGGATTTTGATGTGCAACCGTACATCTTCATTACATACACCTCCCTGTCGTTTCGTTGTTTGCAGCGTTTCTTTTCGCGTTTTGTCTGCCGTGCTCCAATACCTTGATTGGGCTTCCAGCCCATACGTCTTAAAAGTCGTACCGCTACTTTTTCACGAACTGGTTCAAGAAGTTGATGTAATACGGGTATACCAGGAATTGAACTGCTATCTCTAGCTGGAAATTTTCGTTTTCGACTTAACGACTCATCTGTTTTCGAAAAGTCATCTCTTGCTTGTATACGTTGAGGTGCTATCCCAAATTCACCCAAATCTTCATCGTCCATGAAATCAGTAGGTAATTGTTGCTGACGCCTCTCTGCCTTTTCACTCCTAGAACTTTTGAAGCTCTGCGGTTTCCAACCTTCAAGAGATCCAACCGTATTCCAAAAACCTGCACTGAATCCACCAGTGAACGCTCCATGGAATCTACGTCGTCCGTTTTCATCGGTAACAATTTGGTCTTCGATTGCCACTGGTTTTTTTGAAGGTACTTCATCTATAAATAATAACATTTTGGAAACAATGTGTACTATGAAATTAGTCCCATCCTAACCTTCTTCAAGTGGTTCCAAAGGAGTTCCAAACCGACAAAGAGGCGTATCGTCTAAGCTGTCCATATTGTATTGCTTTTTATTTTATATAAGAAACATTTGTTTAAAGTAAGAACCATTTACATTTAGTAAAAACAAATGTTGTCTGCTGGAGAGATTAGCTTTGTTCAACGAGCTGCACTGCACTGGACCTGGACTGAAGTACTCTACTGACTATTCTGTGTCTGGGCAGAAAAGTGTGGATTTTTGGTGTTGACTGAGAAAAGGGTTGGACTTTACACTGATTTAGCGTTTATTGAACTGAACTTGTGTTCTTGTGTACCGTAGTTCTAAATATTCTGCAAAATGAAAACTGTCAAAATCAGTTAATGTCATTATTATTACATTATTCCAATATTCTTTACTTTACTCTCCGAATTTTTTTTGTTTGTATTCTTGTTAAAATCTAACCTATGACGTTTATGGCTTTTTGCTTGGATTTGCATAAGGCTGTACCTGCATTTGTGGTTGATCAAAAATGTATGGAGAGGACTGCTAGGAGCCAACTTCACGTTGTTGTCATCTTATAAGCTACTAAAACTCTAGTCTAGACTCTAGAGTTGTGTCTTTGCTATTTTTTTTGTTAAGTTTAATTACAAAAATATCATATTAAATAATATAATAAATATCTTTAGTTAAAAAAAAAATTCCCATCAAATGATCAATTAATTATAACAACATTAGAAATCACTTTTTGAAGTTCATAAGTTCGTTTTTTTATTTTATGCAGCAACTTCAGTCAAAGACAGTCAATCTTTTATCTTATGTTTATATTATATTACTCGAATGTGTATTTTTTGTAAAAATTTTAAAGGAGATATAGATAGATTTGTCTCGTAAATTTACCAACCAATTTCTTCAAAAGAAGATATCAAAAAATTCCCACTGAAATTTTCGTGAACACATTAGTCAAATCAAACAAACATTTTTTCGTATAAAACCAATTTAAAAGTCAATGTCTTTGGATGAAAGATAGAAATGTCAGGAGTTTTTTTTTCTATTAAAGTGAATTCTCTTTTATGTATGTATGTTGTCTAGGATATTCTGGAAATAATGAAGGTTTTAAGTTAGCAACGCTAATTTTTTTTTAAATTAGTCAATGAATAAAAAAAATATCAATTTATCAATCAATTAAAACAGTGCTACTTTCATAGTTTTTTTCTTTTAGAAAGAAAAAAGTTTAAAAATTTTTCATAATAATTGTGAGTTAAACACAAACACAAATGCTTTGAAACAGGGTCGAAACGAAAGTAGACGGCTACTTACTGGGGCGCCAAAATAAATTGTTTGCAGCCTTGAAAGGATTTTTTTAGTTTAGTTTAATTTAATTCGATCAATTAATAATGGAATGAAAGTCTTTTTGGATTTATTTGCTTAGCTGGGTTATAATAACGAAAAAAGCAAGCTTACAGTAATAAATTAAACTTACCTATTACAGGAACCTGAAAATTGGAAATGGAGAAATGAAAATACATATAGCTTTTAGTTTTAAATTTTATTTTAATCAAAAAAAACACTATCACAGATATTTTCCTTAGTAAAATAATTTGAAATTTTACTTTTACTCAATAGTTACATTCCTCTGAAATGAAAAGTTAAAACGTAGAAAAATAATTCACCAACGTTCAACGATTTTAAGCGCCTTGCCATCACCAACAAAAACTAATCCGTCACTGTGCGAGAATTTATAATTTGACAGGTCGTGCTCAGATAAATCACATGATAAAAGTAAATTTTTATTTTCAACAAAATTGCTTTTTTTAAGGAAAAATACGATAAAATATCATTGAAAAATTATTTTGCAATAGTGTAGTTACCTAAAAAACATCACTTCAAATTACTATTATTGAATATGTGTTTGTTTATCGTTAGTATAGGTGTTTTTACACGATTTAACACAGCACCGCATATTGTTCTATATTTTTTAAATGAATTATTGCATATATTTAAAAGAATCACTTTCGTTTTAGTTTTTAATTCTGTTTAAAGTATATTAAAAAAATTAAAAAGTGTATTAAAATTTCCGCACTCTCTTTCGGCTAGGCAAAATGACAGATGTGGATCAAATTTTTTTTTTTTAAATTTATTTTAATGCTCCACTCACGTACATTGTATAGGTGACAAACGCCTCTTCCTCTATTTCTTATTCAATGGTTTCCGCAAATATAAACTAGCCTCATTCTCAAAAGGGATTTTTTTATTAACATGAAAGAAGAGAACAGTGTTTGACATCTGGAAACACTGCTTACCCTAACAGCTTACACTAGTCATCATCATCACTCAAACTCAACTCATTGGACTTGTATTTTTTCGAAACCCCATAGTTTCTTTCTGTAATACAAGCGTTTTAAACAAATCTAGTGTTTTTAGCCCAAATTGAGTCTAAATTTATAGGTAAAACCTTTATAAATAATTTTTTTGGGTAATGTTCTGAATTTAAACTTCATTATGATTTTTGCCCTGGTTAAAATTGATATGTATTTTAAAGGTGGCTCCACTTGGAAACTACGTCACTATTGGGGACACCATCGCAGGTATTAGCACAAAATAAAATATTTGGTAAGGAGAAAACTCAATGTTGTGTGACAGTACTATTAATTAATTGTTTTTAAGCAAAGCGCATATAAACAATGTCTGAGAAAACGATTAAGGTAAATGCTAGAGTGGAACTTGCCGGAAAGAATGTCCGAGGCAAGGTTGCATACGTTGGTGTAACAGGATTTGCCGGAGGAAAATGGGTTGGTGTTATACTCGATGAGCCGAAAGGTAAAAACAATGGAAGCGTAAAAGGACATTCCTATTTCCATTGCATAGATAAGTACGGCACTTTTGTGCGTGCTTCGCAGCTGATCCTACTTGATGAATCTACTGAAGATCTTACAGACGGGACACCAACATCATCACAATCTACTTCCACTCGAACTAGGTTAAGTAGCTCGCGTACTTCTCTCTCTTCAAGTAGGCAAAGTCTTACTGGTTCTCGGACACAACTGTCAACTTCTTTGACCGAACGAAATTTTTCTGCGGGAAGAAAAAGTTTAATGACCCCGCCAACAACAACTACAACGGCAACTTCCTCTACAGCTTCATCTTCTGATTCTCATCCATCATCTAAGAGGGCCTCTTTTGTAGAAACTGGATTTTTGGAGATTTTGAAGCCTCAGTTCACTCCCAGTCAGCCAATCCGATCCCCTTCATTTACTGCTCCGCCTGCCGCCTTGGGTGCTACTTCAGCGGGTGAAGAGAAAGCAACAAACGCAGAACAGCAGCAAATAATCGACGGGCTTAAAACACAAGTAGATGATCTTACCGAAAAACTAGAAACGCTTAAGCAGCGCCGTACAGAAGACAAGGAACGTCTTCGAGAGTTTGACAAAATGAAAATTCAATTCGAGCAGATGCAAGAGTTCAGGTCAAAAATAATGAATGCCCAAACGCAGCTCCAGAGAGACTTGCAAAGGGCAAAACAAGAAGCAAAGGATGCAATAGAAGCAAAAGAACGTCATGCTCAAGAAATGGCCGATTTATCAGACAACGTGGAAATGATAACTCTTGACAAAGAAATGGCAGAAGAAAAAGCTGATACTCTTCAGCTGGAATTAGATTCCACCAAAGAAAAAATCGAAGAGCTAACCTTAGACTTGGAACTTTTACGAGCAGAAGTCCAAAACAAGGCCGATTCAGAACATGGAAACAGATCAAGTGGTGATGGAGCAGTAAGCGCTTACGAAATTAAGCAGCTTGAACAACAAAATCATCGCTTGAAAGAAACGCTAGTGCGCCTGCGAGACTTAAGTGCACACGATAAACATGACATTCAAAAACTAGCAAAAGAGCTTGAAATGAAGAAGTCCGAAGTAGCAGAGCTGGAACGCACAAAAGAGAAACTATCAGTTAAGCTGGACGAACTAGAAGCAACTGTTGCTGATCTTCAAGAACAAGTAGATGCGGCTTTAGGCGCCGAAGAAATGGTCGAACAGTTGGCTGAGAAGAAAATGGAACTCGAAGACAAAGTGAAGCTCCTCGAAGAAGAAGTATCGCAATTGGAAGCACTGGAAGAAATTCATGAACAATTGGTCGAAAGTAATCACGATTTGGAAATGGATTTACGAGAAGAACTTGATATGGCAAACGCTGCAAAAAAAGAAATTCTTAGAGAGCGCGATGCTGCCATTGAAACTATCTATGATCGCGATCAGACATTGATGAAGTTCCGAGAACTGGTTCAAAAACTTAACGATCAGATAATAGAACTACGCGAGAAAAACTCTGAAAGTACTGAAATAAAGGCATCTCATTCTGACAATGGAGTAGGAGGAAAGAAAGATGCACTGGTAAATGATTCAATCGATTATAAACAGATGTTTGCTGAATCTAAGGCTTACACGAGAGCCATAGATGTTCAGCTAAGGCAGATTGAACTCACTCAGGCTAATGAAAGAGTTCAAATGCTCACTGCCTTCATGCCGGATTCTTTCATGAATAGGGGAGGGGATCATGACTCCATACTAGTTATATTACTTGTGGCTCGAATTGTTTTTAAATGTGGCATAATTGTTAGCCAGACACGAGAAAGATTTCCAGCCGTTGAGAATATATCCAAAGATGCAGTCATTCAGGGTCATAGCGTGCATCAATTTTCATTCAAGTCAAGACTGTTGCACTACATTCATAATCTTCAATGTGCTCTGCATCAAATTCTATATGGACTAAATTGTTGCCAGCCTGATACTCTTCTCAGGGCAGGTGGTTCGCTCCCGGAAATGATTGCTCAGGAAAAAACTGTTGACTCCATTATAGAACTGCTGAAGCAAAATCAACTAGATGAAAACTCTTTCACGGAAAATATCGAAAAATGTGTTTCCTTTTTCAATGCAATGAATTCTGTACTCTTAGCTGGAGAAGACCTCCTCAATGAAACCCAAATGATAAGAGATTGTGTTGCTTCATTGGGTTCTGCTTGTGACTCCATTTTAACAGATGCATCTATGATTCGCGCGATCATTCAAGAAACAAGCGACACAAGTGATACGATACTTCTGATGCAGTATGTAATTGAAAATGCTGAGAATGTGAAACAAAATATAAAGTTGATTAAACGCAGACTGCCTCAAGATCTCCATGTGGTGAAATGTAATATTTCCCCACATAAAATTGAAACTATGCGTACAATTACCAATTCATTAAGTAAGATAATGTCAACTCTACACATTGCTTCAAAGCAGGCTGTGCAAACTATTAATTCATCAATTGAAAGTGATAATGCAGCAGAAACAACAATTGAACACTCTAAATTCTGGGAAATTTTATCGTCTGCATGTGAACGAGTTTACGAACAAGACGATAGAGGCCCATCGCAGAACTTTAAAGCCGTGCTGGCTCCCGCAAACACCGATCTAGCTCAACTCGCTCAATATCTGCTGGATAACGAGTATGAGATAATGTCTAGGGCAAACGCAAGGGTTGTTGAAAAGCAAGTTTCGCCGATTTTATTGCGTGCTCAGTTTATTAAGAAACAACTTGAACAAAAGAATGTTCTAGCTGCTACACTGGAAAATCGTGAGGCTGACATAAAGCAATTGAAGTTGGCCGCCAAGATGAAACAAAGTGAGCTTTCTGAAATGCAAATACGTAAAGATATTGCAGAGAAAAAATTATCTGTGCTACAACATGATCATGAAATTTCAATTGAGAAATTAAAGCGACAATACGAAGAAACAAACGACCTTCTTAAAAAAAAAGAAAAAGAGTTTGAAGACACCATGGACCACTTGCAGAGTGACATTGAGGCCCTTGAAAGTGAGAAATCGACTCTTCGGGAAAAACTTAAACTTAACACAGGCACCACTTCAAAAAGAAATGATTCAACTACTCCAGTTTCGTCAAGCATCGTTAGTGCAACAGTAACTGCAGGCTCACCTATACTTGCAGAAGAGGTTAATCTTCTCAAAGGTGCACTCTTGGAAGAGCGGAATGAAAGATTGCGCTTACAGGCTGACTCGATCAAACAAAAACTCAAACTATTTGATCCCATCTATGTTCCACAGGCTAAGGATAAACGTATTATTGAGCTAGAGAACCAATTGGCAAAAATGAAACACGATTGGGCAATGTCCTTTTTAAAAACGTCGCCCTTAGCTAGGTCTTCAAGTATTGAAATTTACAAGCGACAGAGGATATCAATTGAAAAAGAAGCTAGAGCACTAGCGTCAGAGATTCTTGGGGAATATTTTCAAAGAAATCCTCATCGGGCAGCACCATCAGATTTTTCTCAATTTCCAACTGTCGAAGTTAAAAAAGTATTTCAAATGTAAAATCTAATAATACTTTTCTTTTTTTTAAATAAACAAAAGACATTTAATACGCGATAGCAACTGTGTGCTAAATACCTTAAAAATCAAAATTATCTGTAATACTAAACATTATTCTAACTTATTAAAAAAAATATAAAAAATTGTTATACAATTATTCGGGATTAATAACTTTAAATTCTATGGTTTGTTGGAATAATAATGCGCAGGTGGAAGTATCAAAATACTAAATGGTTAATTGGAAACAAAGGTATCAAACGCTCAATTGCTCACCAGTCGCCCGCGTCGTACAATTTGAAGTGTGAATAGGATATGACATGCAGATATGCAAATGCAGAACTTTTGTTATTTTGACAGGTAAACTTCTTGTCTCCCTAAACTAAACTAAAAAAAAAATTGTTTCAAGACTGCATACAATTTATTTTGGCGCCCCATTAAGTCGATACATGTACAAGATTTTGTCGGTTTTCTAGTATTGCCTTCGATTTATTTAATTTCATTTAGGGTATTCCGTATTCCCGATCTGGTTCAACGAGCCTAGTAAAAATGCCGTGACCGTGAACTCACTTTTTCTCATCTGTTTGCAACAATGAAGTAAATGTTGAAGTTTGTTTAAGTTTGTTAAAGATGAAGGTATCAAAAAAATATCATAAAAAAGCAATATACAAGGATGCATGTATATTTTATTTTCAGAAAATGCAAAAAGTGAAGATGCTGTTGATAAATTCTTTAACGAATTGAACGATGACCTTCTATTCGTCCTAGCATCCCGTGGTTGGATTTGGATGAGCAAATTCAATAAATCCTTTGCTTGGCGTTAAAATATTTTAGCTCCATTAGACAACGATCGTTTTCAACAAATACTCAGAATGTCAAGAATTCAATTTTCAAATTTCCTGTTTCATGAAGAAAATCTAGACTCATTGTTATTTCCATGTCGCTCCACGACTTCTTAACACGGTTTTCCCTCCGGGCGGCGCTTATTTTTTTTTTTTAAGTCCATTTAATTTAATAAAATAAAAAGAACAATAAGATATTTCTTTCGGCTTCCAAAGACTTTAAAGTTTTAAAAGCTATTGGCTCTTGCTGAGCTGTCAGAAATGCCACTGCAAATTTTACACCGTTGTATTTTTCCATTGCAATAGGTTTCGAGTATAGCTAAAGTGCGACACTGTTGCAAAATTGCACTCCGTATATTTTGTTGTTGTAGTGTTGTGAGATTTTACACTTTTTCATTTTTACAATGATACTAATTGCATTAGATCGTGAATACCCCTAATAATAATAATAGTAATAAGTTCAACACGCAATTTAAAATAAAGGATACAATTGACATGTTATAAATTGGTCTGAGAATTTTTATTCTGGTCATAGATCAAGTTTATTTAGCTTAATTTAGCTGTTTAACAATAAAAAATGTTATATAATGGATCTAAATACGAAAATACGAAAAAGTATTCGTATTCGGCCCTGGCGAGGTATCCGTTTGGAATGGAAAAGTGTCTGCTACGCACACTTTGTCGGAGGTACAAGTTGTTTTCTAGGTATCTTATCGGAATTAATAAAATAAACCAATGCTTTAGTGTTCGACCGATGGTCGATTTTCAGCCGAAGGCGAAGCCTAATTATTAGGCTGAAAGAAAATCTTCGGCCAAAGCCTAAGGTTGAAAAAGTCAAGAATTCTCCTTTCCAATTGGATAAAAATATTATTTATTTATTTTTATTTCTTACAAAACATAAGACAAATAAAATAAAAATAACTAATTAGTAATTATAAAGAAAAAAGAAATAAATAAATAATTTTTAGTAATATTCAATACATTAATAATAAAAATCAGAGTCTAATGTTGTATGCTAAGAATAAAAGTTTGTCAACATTTTCACCACTCAAATTTGATCTTCTGTCCGCATATATCTGTCCGGCAGCAATAAACAGTTGTTCACTAGGAACACTAGTGGTTGGCCCTGGCGCAGACAAAAATTTTATAGCTACGGTCCTTAGATAACACAAACGATCCGCAAAAGGGGTCAGGCAAAATTCAAAAATTTAAATTTTGTTCGGCGCCTAGTACGATGCTCGATATAATAAACAGATTCTTCGGCTTCGGCCGAAACTTCGGCCTAAAATGGCCGAAGCCGAAGGTTTGGACCGAATGTTGTTTTTTTGGCCGAAGCTTCGGTCGGAGACTACAATAGGTCTGTTCCAAGTGTTTTGTGCACAGAAATTTACAGCACACAATTTTTTTAAGGAGTGGGTGTAAAATTCTCTCAGCGAGAGAGAAACTATGCACAACGAAGTGGAACGACATTTCACAGAAAATCACAGAATCTACGAAACGTCAAAAATTTAAACAAAAAATCATTCGATTCGAAAGCGCGTGAAAAGTTTCTAATTGTTTAAAATTAATTGAAAATGGATTTGTTAAAATTGTTACGAAAAGAGTGCTCAAGAGAGTCTGACGACTCGATTTGGAATTAATACTGGTGTTTTCCATAATGAAAACTAGAATGTAAAATTCAATTTTTAAAAAATTCGTTTATTTTAACGGCAGAACTAAAATGTCAAATGCTTTTTTTTGAATTTGACAGTCTTCAATTTTCTGTGCACAGAAATTTTTGTGGCTGAAATTCACACGGTGGGGAAATTTTTTGCTCTCTCAAGAGCTCTCTCTTCTGTGAAAAACTACGAAAAATGTGTAACTTGGAACTGCTTTTCGGTGATTTTCGGTGAATTTCACACACTTGGAACAGACCTAATGCTTTTCCGCGAAGGAAATCGGAAGAACAACCACACAACCTGACAAAAAAATACACTTTATCGCGTTTCGATGCAATTCACAGAGTGCTTTGAATAAATGTCGGAGAAAAATTCCGAACAGTTGATGGGAAGAATACCTCGAAGAAAAAATCTTCCGAATCGTATAAAAACGTAGAATTTTCGATCATGACAAAGATTTCAATTTGGTTTTGATTCTGATCAGAAATCTTAGAGTAAAAATCAATTTCAGTTTAGACAACTCTGGCACGAACGAGTCTAAACTAGCGTTTAGACCACCTACATGTGAGGCAAAGAGAACATATTAGCTCTGTTCAACCACATAATTTCTCGTGTAGAGTATTGTAGTGCAGTATAGATTCAAGAAAACTGTCAGAGCAAGTCCAAGCAGAAACTTCATAAGTCAGATGTTAAATTCAGCACAATTAAAATGGTAGGGATAGTAATAATTTACTCAAAAAAATATAGTGGCCAACCAGAATGTTCACAAAATATTTTTCTGTGTTATTTGAATTTAAAAAAATCCATAATGATAAATATATACTCAATTTCTTATTACTAATCTAAATTATAATAACAATTAAAAACTAGATCACAACTTTTTAATTTTTTAAAGCCAATAAATTTTGTGGGTACTGTATTGTTTTGAGTAATAATAATGACATTAGCTGATTTTTAGCGTTTTCACCAACCTTGCACTAGCCTGCACTTGTTCAAAAGGTAGAGCAGAATATTCTGCACTAGTGTACACTAGTTCACCTCATTGAACGCTAAATCATTGCAGAAATTTCTCCATTGAACACTAAAAAGCTGCACTTTTCTGCTCGGAGTAGTCCAGTGCAACTAGTTGAACACACTTATTGTTTAAATTTGTGTTAATGCATTATCTGTCAATTATTAGTCACTACCATAACAAAATACAAACAAAAGTCATATCCATAAAATATTTTAGTGTATGGTATATTGGTATTGTCGTTGTCTCTCTCTGCATTCATCATAAATGTCCGATTTCTTAATAAAAAATAAATAAATAAATGTTTGCTTAAAAGTTAGATTGTGATTTTAATATATTAAAAGCTGAATCATATATAAAACTAACTAATTTGAGAATTACGCTAGCAAAGTAGTTGTACAAAAAAAAGGAAAAGACGAAATTTCCGTAGATAGGCGGGGTCGATGCTTTTTACCATTCCGTGCAAACGAATAATTGAATAATAAAATGGCTCGACCGATCTATCCCAATCAACAGAAAATAGCTGAAAAATTAATTATACTTAATGACCGTGGCATAGGCATTCTAACCCGCATCTATAACATCAAAAAGGCATGTGGCGATACAAAATCCAAACCGGGATTCCTCTCTGAAAAATCCCTTGAGTCATCGATTAAATTCATTGTGAAGCGATTCCCCAACATTGATGTGAAAGGACTGGGGGCAATCGTTAATATAAAGGCAGAAATCATTAAATCATTGTCTCTGTACTATCACACGTTTGTAGACTTGCTGGATTTTAAGGACAATGTGTGCGAGTTGCTTACAACCATGGACGCCTGTCAAATACATCTAGACATCACTTTAAATTTTGAGTTGAGCAAGAACTATTTGGACCTTGTGGTGACATATGTTTCACTAATGATTGTGCTCTCTCGCGTGGAAGACCGTAAAGCTGTTTTAGGTTTGTACAATGCAGCGCATGAACTGCAGCATAATCA
The DNA here is from genome assembly GCA_905146935.1 of Scaeva pyrastri. Taxonomy (NCBI): domain Eukaryota; kingdom Metazoa; phylum Arthropoda; class Insecta; order Diptera; family Syrphidae; genus Scaeva; species Scaeva pyrastri. The sequence goes on along the minus strand of LR989927.1, from coordinate 488,577 downwards.
GAGCGACTCGGGCTTCCCGCGACTTGGTCAAATGATTTTAGACTATGAAGTTCCTCTGAAAAAACTTTCGGAGGAATTCATTCCTCATCAGCGACTGCTTACTAATGCGATCCGTTCCCTAACCATTATCTACCCACTGCGAAACTCCACTGCAGACAAATGGCGTGAAATGCAAAAACTAAGTTTGGTTGGTAATCCGGCCATTCTATTGAAAGCCGTGCGCACCGACACGATGTCCTGCGAGTATATTTCCCTGGAAACAATGGACCGCTGGATAATCTTCGGTCTTTTACTTAACCATCAGATGCTCGGTCAATACGCCGAGGTAAATAAGATGTGGCTATCTGCATTAGAGTCCAGTTGGGTTGTGGCACTTTTCCGAGACGAAGTGCTACCAATTCACCAATACATTCAAAACACTTTTAACGAAATCAAAGGCTACAGCAAGCGTATCAACGAGGTGAAAGATGCCTACATAACTGCCATTCAGAAGGCAGCATTGGTGCACCGAGAACGCCGCAAGTTCTTACGCACTGCGCTTAAGGAATTGGCTCTTATTATGACCGACCAACCGGGGCTTTTGGGCCCGAAAGCCATTTTTATCTTTATAGGACTTTGTCTGGCTAGGGATGAGATCTTGTGGCTGCTTCGGCACAACGATAACCCTCCTGCAAACAAAAATAAGGGTAAAAGCAACGAGGACCTGGTTGACCGCCAATTGCCTGAGCTTCTTTTTCATATGGAAGAGTTGCGTGCACTGGTTCGCAAATATAGTCAAGTAATGCAACGTTATTACGTACAATACCTCTCAGGCTTTGACTCTACCGATCTTAATATCCGCATGCAAAATCTTCAGGTTTGCCCAGAAGACGAGAGCGTAATTTTGTCTTCGCTTTTCAATACTTCATCCAATTTGACTGTTAAACAAGTTGAAGAAAATGAGCTGTTTGACTTCAGAGCATTCCGATTAGATTGGTTTCGCTTGCAAACTTACATGAGTGTTGGAAAGGCTGCTTTGCGTATTGCAGAAAATATAGACCTTGCACGATTGCTTGACTCAATGGTCTTCCACACCCGCGTCGTTGATACTCTCGATGAAATTCTGGTTGAGACATCAGACTTGTCGATATTTTGCTTTTACAATAAGATGTTCGACGATCAATTTCACATGTGTTTGGAGTTTCCAGCTCAGAACAGATATATTATAGCTTTTCCATTGATCTGCAGTCACTTCCAAAACTGCACCCATGAAATGTGTCCAGAAGAACGTCACCATATTCGCGAGCGTTCATTGAGTGTTGTTAATATCTTCCTAGAGGAAATGGCAAAGGAAGCCAAGAACATCATCACCACTATATGTGATGAGCAATGTAATATGGCTGACGCACTCTTGCCAAAACATTGCGCCAAGATTCTATCCGTTGCATCGACTCGCAAGAAAAAGGATAAATCAAAAAAACAATTCGATGACATCCGTAAGCCGGGTGACGAAAGCTACCGAAAAACCCGGGAGGACCTAACAACCATGGATAAGTTGCATATGGCGCTGACAGAGTTATGTTTCGCTATAAACTATTGTCCCACCGTGAATGTGTGGGAATTTGCCTTTGCCCCAAGGGAATATCTTTGCCAGAATTTAGAACATCGATTTTCACGAGATTTAGTTGGCATGGTTATGTTCAATCAAGAAACAATGGAGATTGCCAAGCCTTCTGAGCTATTGGCATCAGTGCGTGCCTACATGAACGTGCTCCAAACAGTCGAGAACTACGTACATATTGATATAACTAGAGTTTTCAATAACTGCCTCCTGCAACAAACTCAAAGCCTCGACTCACATGGGGAGAAAACCATTGCTGCACTATACAACACTTGGTACAGCGAGGTTTTATTGCGTCGCGTGAGCAGTGGCAATATTGTCTATTCAATGAATCAGAAAGCGTTTGTGGCTATTGCTCCGGAAGGTTGTGTTCCATTTAATCCACAAGAATTTTCTGATTTAAATGAATTGCGGGCTCTTTCGGAACTAGTTGGACCCTATGGAATAAAGTCGTTGAACGAGACACTCATGTGGCATATTTCAAACCAGGTGCAGGAGCTTAAGAGCCTTGTTGGCCTAAACAAAGAGGTTCTCATAACTTTGCGTACGAGTTTTGATAAACCAGAAGTAATGAAGGATCAATTTAAAAAACTTCAGCACGTAGACAGTGTCTTGCAGCGGATGACAATAATCGGAGTGATTCTTTGTTTTAGAAATCTAGTACACGAATCATTGGAAGATGTATTAGAGAAAAGAATACCATTTCTCTTGAGCTCAGTAAAAGATTTTCAAGAGCATTTGCCTGGTGGTGATCAGATTAAAATAGCATCGGAAATGGCATCAGCAGCAGGTCTTCAATGCAAAGTTGACCCTACTTTGACTACTACTCTCAAATCAAAGAAACCTGAGTTCGACGAAGGTGAACATCTCATTGCATGTTTGCTGATGGTTTTTGTAGCCGTATCCATTCCAAAATTAGCTCGAAATGATAACTCCTTTTATCGTGCATCCATGGACGGTCATTCAAACAACACCCATTGCATGGCGGTGGCTATAAATAATATTTTCGGAGCACTCTTTACAATTTGCGGACAGAAAGACATCGAGGATCGCATGAAGGAATTCCTTGCATTGGCTAGTTCATCACTACTGCGTTTGGGCCAGGAATCTGACAAGGAAGCTACTCGCAACAGAGAGTCTATCTATTTGCTTCTCGATGAAATTGTCAAGCAGTCGCCATTCCTTACCATGGACTTGCTCGAATCTTGCTTCCCGTATGTATTAATTAGAAACGCATTTCACGCTGTTTACAAACAAGAACAATGCATCTAAAAAATACAATTTACTACATATGAGACTAGCAAATATGGCGTTTTTTATATTTATTCAACAGTACAGTAGTATTATTATTGATAAAATTGTGGCAAATATAATAAAATACTTATATTATGCAATTTAATTCTATCTACCTATTGTTTTTATTTGGTATTGTTCTTTGTTATTTTATAAAATTACAAATTCTTATGTCTTTGTGAAATAGGACTGGTACAAGATGCCGAGTGAAGATGTAGCGAACAGTGTGAAATAGCTCCACCATGTTGCGAAGCCCAAAAATCCTTTAAAAACTTCAGTCGTAAAAACCTGAAAAATATATAAAATATACTTATATTTGGTATTTTTTTAAGAAGTCTATTTACGCTTTTAAGGCTTGTCCAAGAAACCTGTATATCCTGTGTTGATTCAAGAATGTTCAACTGGTTATCTTCTCTTTGCCCGCTACCTTCAATGTGCTCCAAAATCCTTTCAGCTGCCAATCGAGCTGGATCCTCATCAGAGCATTCATCTTGTAGGACATTTTCAGCTAACAAACCAGTCCAGCTAAACCCACCCAGACTTTTATACATGAGTGTCAAGAATAAGCATATAATTAATGGTGCGGCAAATTGCAAAGTCACAACACAAAGATAGTAGAAAATCGATGAGATCTAATTAAGCAGAGAATGTATGAAAAGTCAAAACCGTGTTTATTTCATTTGTGAACTTACCTTTTTCTGATATTCTAAATTTGTTATACGACCGGCTTCTGTTCGTAAATCTTCTATCCTGTCGTGGGCAATGTTGAGATACGATTGCAAGTAAATGGGCATTAGTGCGAATCTAAGAAGAACAGTCAAAACTACGAGAAGTAGGCGAATGGTTTCAAAAGCCTGAGGCTGGAGTCTTAGAATAAACATAAGAGGGTAAAAATTGTGAAACAAAGTTATAACAATTAAATATTACAATGGTTTTTCCATGCCCTCAAACACTCGAACTGTTAAATAGTTTCGACTAATAGGACGGATCCAAAGTATAACTAGTATAAAAGGTAATATAAAACTAATATTTAAGAGAATCTGCATAATTCGATTTTCTCTGCATAATCTGCAAAAAATAAATGCAAAATTTATATAAAATGAGTAAAAAAGAGAAGCAAATATTATTATACTTTAATGAATCCCAGTGCATTCTTGCCGTTCGAAGACCGGGAAATGTAAATAGCGCTCCCAAAATACCACAGCCGAGTGCAATAAAGAACTTAACAACAATTTTCGAAGCAGGTCCACTATCAAAATAGAAAAAAAAAAACTTAATTATTCCGAAAAACTTATTAAGTTAAAATAAATAAAAACTTATTGTATTGTTAAAGACGCAAATGGATTTTTGTCAAGCCCTTGAGTTACTATAGTTATATGTATATAACTTACAATAGAACAATAAATTATTAACTGCTGTTTGTAGAATTTGTTGCTCAAAATAGAAGTACGGAAATAAAATGTTTTATTCTTTGTTTAATTTTTCAACTTACGAAGACGGAAGGCCTTGTTCCGTGAGGAACCTAGAAGCGCTGTGGTTAAAGCTAGAATAAGCATCTTCTAATCCAGTTTCTAACATACTTTCGTCGACAATAAGAACCACCATTGCAACAAGAAGATACACCAGTGCGGCAACAATGCACATTGAACGTTCACCTATAGATTCATCATTTTGGAAGTAAAGTACTGTCAGAGAAGTAAGAAGCTTGCTGCAATTAGATATTTAATTCGACTTAAAAATTATAATCAAATGAGTTTTGGGGATTACTCACAAAGCAAAAAAAACTACAAGAAGGCACCATACCATGCTGAGATTAACTTCTCCCTTCAATGGAAAATAGAATTGATAGATCTAAAATAGATGAAATAGATATAATGCCCAATTTTTTTTTCATTAAGTTTTTAATCCCAAACCTCAGATATAACATATACACTGCCGGCATAAAGACTGAAATCCAACAGCCATTGATATTCCGTAAAATATCTCAAGTAAATAACGTCATTTTGAGTAACTGGAGCTGTTTCCAACTGAATATCAATTGCCCGTGGCACCAGAAATGTAGATGCACTCTTTTCTGTGGAACCGTGTTTGTGGTAGCTGCCTTTTAATTTGGTAGGTTTTTCTTTAGGTACCCCAGCTCTAGTTCTGAGTTCTGCATCTGTTGGATGTAGGTACCGATACAAGCCCGTTGAACAAAGTACCAATTTAGCAAACGAAAAATGTGGTGTAAACTTTTGAATCACACTAACCATTACTAGGGTTAAGACTAGTTGAGCGCCCAAAATTGCCTTAAAGAGAACAAAAATTACATGACCAATCGCGTTTTACAAAATGTGTGTGGGCGAAGCAGTTAAGTGCATGTAAAGGCACATTATTTTAATTAGCTCACATTGCTCATTTAAACGAGTTTTTTTTTGAAGGAGCAATACTTACCATTTTTTTTTTTTAATTTAAAAACTGAATTGAGCCTTTTTTATTTTAACGCTTTCATTCATTATTTTGTTAATAATCAAAAAATAAATTCACTTTGACTTTTTGTGCCTCAATTCACTTTTAATTCCCAATCCTCCGGGCGAATGGCAAAAAAGTAAAAATAGTTGCAAACTAGCAACTTGAAGTGACAGCAGTGTCGGCTGTCAGTGAAAATCAGTATTGCCATACCTCGTAGGAAAGAAATAATATATTCGACATGAAAAATATTTTTGAAAAGATCATTATTAGGTCAAATTAAAGATTTTATGGAAACACGAGTGTCATTACGTATGTCTGCTTTTGCTAATTAAAAACTACATAGTTCGTACAGATTGTTTCATTTTATTTTTACGGACGAGTTTGGTATGCCAAAACTAAGCAAGGCTCTATAGTAGTTCAGCCTGTAGGTGCTGTTACTATCAATTGTCATAATGCGGACTTTAAATCAATGAAGTGGTTGTGATCATCGATTTGTCGTTTTTAATTGGCAATCCGGAATTGGAATTAGAAGCAGAATCCTAATTGACAATTTTTCTGAATTCTGAAAAATTTGAGGTTTGGTGTGACTGTATTGGTAAAGTGTGACATGTGTCAACTACAAACAACAAAATACAAAACTACAAACTCCTGCATGACGAATTGACGATGCAAGTGATGCAGTTAATTTTCTCTTGCAGGAGATCATCAAGTATCACTTGATGAGGAAGACAATGTTTCTAACAAATAAGGAATAATTGTTAAGATATTTTCAATATTATTTTCCATTTTTTTATATTTTAATTTCAAGCAATCACTTCACAGTTCGCACAGTTGTTAATTCAAAAAAAATGACATTTATCAAGTGTGACATTTAAAATCTTTGAATGTGTGAGTGATTCCGTTTTTGCTTCTGATTTCAAATCCAGAAGAGAAATCTCTTCTTTTTCAGAATTAGAACTGTCACTTTTGCCCAATTGAAGGCTTTGAGAATGCTTTTTTCTGATTCCAGATTGCCAATTGAAAACGACATTAAAGTAGTAGTAAACATTGAGATTTTTATTTTTCGTTTTACATTGATTTTGAATTGGCCTAGTTACTATATTTATAAGATTGACTTGTAACAATGTTACAAGAAGATCAGTGTTACTTTTTCAATGAGCTCTGAACAAAATTACCTAGCTAAGGAATAAAGGAAGTAGAAAATCTTTGAGTGATCAGAGCTAAAAAGAAAAACACCAATATATATGTACATCGGTGTGCTCTGGTCAAAATCTGCTTAGAGCGTTCTCGACGTGCTTTGGATATGCCCAGAGCTTAAAAGGAAAAATTTTTCTAATGTGAATATTTAATCGAATGTGGAATTTATCAGAGAAAAGCCTCACTGATAAAGAAGGGCTTTAGACACTCATATATGTATAAGAGCAGATAAGATCTGGTATGCGATGGAGAATAATTTCTCTATAGTTGATGCAGTTTAGAGGGTTTCCTATTTTCAGGATTCGGCAAAACAATGCTGACCATATTTCGAAAAAAAGGAAACAAATTAAGAATTTCTTTTTGACCGAAAATTAAAAAGAAAAGACTTCGTTAACTACAAAACCTTAGATTTCTATTTGCAGAATTTATGTAAATGATTGTTTTATCACATCAAATCTGGAATAAGAAACGTATCTACCAGGTTTTACTTCTTTTACCTTTAACTATTTTTTTCCGACGTGCATAATTGATAGGTATGTGGAAAGTGAATTATAAGGATGTTTTGTCAGAGATTTAGATACCTGCTCTACGAGTACCTATATTTGCACACATATGTACATATGTACATACATACTAAAATAAAGTGACATTCCTTAAAAGTTTTTTTAAGAGTTCCTTGTATAACTCTTTTAGCTAAATTAAAATAAATGAGTAATTTTCCTCAATTCTCGTAGTTCTCATGCCCTAAGTAAAGTAATTTGGCTTCTCATCCACCGATACAAATATGTCAACTACAGACAGGAAAGGATAGATGTAGCTTGTGTGTTATTTTCAAAGGGAACATTTTTTAATCCTGCTTAAATGGGATCACTGAAGGGCATTTGTTTCTCTTTTCTTATCCATTAATGCCACAAACCTTCCCGAACAACAGGAAATGGCAGACATCGGAAATAGAACAAAACAAAGATCTTTAAATTACACCTTAATGCTCTTGTTTCGCTCTGCAACTAAAGCATATTATGTATTTTCGTCTATGGTCAGGCATTCATGATGCATTCAGCATTGGCAAGTAAAATACGAAAATATTTTCAATTTCATTCGTTTGCCTTGATTGCGAACAAGTGTTCCAGATTCTCTTAACCAAATAGTTTGAGTATATCATTCTTAGTTTGCTAGTTCTTTAAACAAGTTCATCATTAGGCTCTTAATTTCGCTGGCGATCAGTTGAGATACGATTGTACGATAACATTTTTAAGTAATTCAAATAAGTAATTAATACCAATTCTTGTAAAAAAAAATTATATCGGAATAAAATCTAGTGGACGCAGTGGAGCTACAAAAGGAGAAAACTATTGAATTTTTACAATTCGTTACTTTTGTAATAGTTTTCATAGTAATATCGTTATATTTATACCGATTTGCCTTTTAAAGAAAAAAATAAAGGTATTTCTGATTACGTAACGCTGACATAAATTGAAAGGCGATTATTTTGATATAACCACATACATATACATACATTTACTTTACAGAAAACCAATCCCTAGCAATGGCTAAAGTTCCGGCTGTTGGCATTGATCTTGGAACGACATATTCATGTGTTGGGGTTTTTCAACATGGCAAGGTCGAAATAATTGCTAATGATCAAGGTAACAGGGTCACCCCATCATATGTGGCGTTCACTGACACAGAACGTCTAATTGGAGATGCTGCCAAAAACCAAGTAGCAATGAATCCAAACAATACAATTTTTGGTAAGCATAAAAGATAAAAAATACTATGTATTTGAGACATTTTGTTTCTTAGACTATACAATCTATATGACGCTTTTAACACGCAAATGCATACAATTTGGCGCAAATTAAGTTTTCTTTCACAAATATTCTGTTTTTCATAGTTAGATATTGAAAATTGAAAAAACAAGATCACCTAGTACCTACATATGTATAATGTATATGTATGTACATAATCAACGATAAAAATAGACATTTTTGTTTTACCTATCATGAACTAGTTGCTAATTTCATTCATTTTGTGCCATGTTTTTTGCATTTGTGTCGTTTTCGCTTCTTATTCGAATGCAATTCGATTATGCAGCTGCATATAAATGTTTAATGTTTATGTATTCGTTAATATATGTATGTTCACACAGCAATGCACGAGGAAGCAACAATATTTCAATGACATCTAGCTGTTTATTGATAGTTTTGTTGTTGTTGTTATGAAAATGATCAAAAATAAATGCAAGTTATTTTAAAAACACAATTTTGCAATCATTATTTTAGTATACAATTCCAATGCAGCAATAAATATTCAATTTCAGATGCGAAGCGTTTGATTGGGCGCAAATTTGATGATACAACCGTTCAAAATGATATGAAGCATTGGCCATTTGAAGTTATCAATAGTGACGGAAAACCGAAACTCCAAGTTGAGTATAAAGGGGAGAAAAAATCATTTTTCCCAGAAGAAGTTTCCTCTATGGTTTTAACAAAAATGAGAGAAACTGCTGAAGCATATATGGGTAAAGCTGTTAAGGACGCTGTTATAACTGTGCCGGCATATTTCAACGATTCACAGCGTCAAGCTACAAAAGACGCTGGTGCCATTGCTGGTCTTAATGTCCTGCGTATTATCAATGAGCCAACGGCTGCAGCTATTGCTTATGGCTTAGACAAAAAAGGTGACATAGAGCGAAATGTTCTGATTTTTGATCTTGGGGGTGGAACCTTCGACGTAAGCATACTTACAATTCAAGACGGCATATTTGAAGTTAAATCCACTGCTGGTGATACTCATTTAGGGGGAGAGGACTTTGATAATAGAATGGTTAATCATTTCGTGCAAGAATTTCAACGAAAATATAAAAAGGATTTGGCAACAAATAAGCGCGCATTGCGACGTCTGCGAACTGCTTGTGAAAGAGCCAAACGAACATTATCTGCATCTTCACAAGCAAGCATAGAAATAGATTCGCTATGCGATGGCATTGATTTCTACACCTCAATTACAAGAGCACGTTTTGAGGAATTAAATGGAGATTTATTCCGTGGCACTATGGAACCGGTTTCTAAAGCTATTCGAGATGCTAAAATGGATAAAGGTCAGATTCACGACATTGTTCTAGTAGGCGGTTCCACAAGAATACCAAAGGTACAAAAGCTTTTACAAGACTTCTTCAATGGAAAAGAACTCAACAAATCGATTAATCCAGACGAAGCAGTCGCTTACGGTGCTGCCGTTCAAGCTGCGATTCTTCATGGAGATAAGTCGGAAGCAGTTCAAGATCTTCTACTCTTAGATGTGGCTCCTCTTTCACTTGGTATAGAAACTGCTGGGGGTGTTATGACTGTTCTCATCAAAAGAAACACCACTATCCCAACCAAACAAACTCAGGTTTTTACAACTTACTCCGATAATCAACCAGGTGTTTTGATCCAAGTTTTCGAGGGTGAGCGAGCTATGACAAGAGATAACAACATACTTGGGAAATTTGAACTTACTGGAATACCACCAGCACCACGAGGTGTTCCCCAAATTGAAGTAACTTTTGACATAGACGCCAATGGCATTCTCAATGTAACAGCTATTGAAAAATCAACTGGTCGAGAAAACAAAATAACTATTACAAACGATAAGGGGCGTCTTAGTAGGGAAGATATTGAACGAATGGTAAACGAAGCTGAAAGCTACCGAAATGAGGATGAAAAGCAACGTGAACGTATCAATTCCAAAAATGCCTTGGAATCTTACTGTTTTCAAATGAAGTCAACAATCGATGATGAAAACGTTAAATCCAAACTTTCCGAATTGGATCGTCAAAATATTCTACAAAAGTGTAACGAAACTATTGCCTGGTTAGATGGAAATCAGCAGGCTGAGAAGGAGGAGTATGAGTATAGGCAAAAGGAACTCGAACAAATTTGTAATCCCATAATTTCAAGAATGTACCAACAAGCAGGTGGTCCCCCACCACAGTCTCGTCAATCTGGAGGCTCAAGCGGTCCAACCATCGAGGAGGTTGACTAGGCAGAGAAAATCATAACAGAAAAAATAAAAATAAAAATAAACACAAAAAACAACACACAGTCCAAGAACACTCGTTTTAATTTTATTGGCCATTTTCAGCTAATAACAATATAATTTATTAGTGTTATTTTTATCTCCTGTTTAAATTGTTCACAATAAATCAATTTATAATATAATCTAAAACACAAATTTAACTTGTAGGTTCTAAATAATATTTCTATTTTTCTATCTACATTGTTAATAATGCGTTATGTTTACATTAGTATGTTCAATTATCATTTTTTTTGCTTTGTCTAAAATATATAGAAGATATAAGACTTTAAATAAATGTCAATATTTTCGATACGTTTAAGTTGACACGTAATTAAACGCTTGTTCAAGAAATTAATTTCGATATGTTAAACATTTCGATGGTCATATTTTAAAAGTCGATTTAATTACAAACATTTTTTGTTGGTATATTATACGTGATAAAATTATAGCTGCATATAAAATAAACAATTTTGGGACAAGATGTTTAAATGTTAAGTTAACAGTTAAGATAAGACAGGGTTGTGCATTCCACGGGAAAAAAACTTCCCTGATAACAATTAGTTACGTATTACTCCTGTTTGATGACTTAGAATTGTAGCAATTTCCAAATCTGATTTTGTTATAAGTTTGATTAGCAAATTTTTATGTTAAGGAGCACACCGATGTTGTCTAGAGAAATTATGCATAAAAGTATTATTGTCTGCACCTTTTAGTCGTCAGTTGTTTGTATGGTTTTATATAGATTTAAAGGAGAATGGACAAAATTGGTTCAAAAATTTCATGTTCCATAATAAACACAACCCATAATTAATACAATAAAATGGTTGTTATATGGTTATAATGGTTGTATGACGTACATTTAGATATATTCAATGGCAGACACTTCTTTGCATGGATAAAGGTACAAATTACAAATGTTTTTGGAATTGTGGTAGTTTATAATATCATAATATTTATTTTCGGCAAACTATGTCAATGCTACAAGCGAGTACATGAGATCCAGTCGTGCACTTAAATCATGTATCTGTAACGAACAAGTGGGATGCTTTTGATTTTGAAAATATTATTTAACACACAATAAATATTTAACCTTTATAACATAATAGGACAGAGAGATCAACAAAAATTGAATCTGAAATTATTTTGACTCTCCAAAGTGCCTAGGTTTTATAACTCATGCCCGAAATTTGGACCAATAACTGTTATATAATATGTACATTTCTGTTATCTTAAACGAAAAAAAAACTATTAGGACTCACTTACTCGTATTTACTTACACGAGTAATGTACATGATTTTTGTGCTTAAATTAATATAAACATAAATACTTCGTTATTATTCATAATTTAACAATGAAAGTAAAATTTGATGTGTCTTATCTATACTTTATCAAAAAATAAATGGTCTGCTGTTTAAAACTTTTTGCTCCCTACAGAGTTTTATCAGAACATTGTAATACAACATCTTTTCTATCTTTTTGGAGTTTTTTTTTAAGTGCATTTCACGTGCTTTTCAGTGTACTCGTATAAACATAAAGACGATTTCAAAGTTTTGTGCCAAAAATATCATTAAGGTAAAAGTACATATGTATAATAATCTTAAAAATGTCGGAAATCATCTTTTCTTTGCTTATTACTTTTTTCTAGAAGAACTTTAGGTTATCGGTATTTTTAAAGGTAATGTTAATCCATTAAGCAAAGACTAATAAGTAGTAATATTTGAAAATGAATGTCGTTCAAAAAGTTTTTGTACCTACTTTGTTTGTTTACTTTGAAATTGTCACCACACTAAAGTGCGCACTGCGATATAAAGATGAAGTTATAGAATGTTATTATTATTACCATGCCCTGCCCATGCAATACAATGCAATGTTTATTATTTTTTAACAGAACGTTCGTCGAAATAAAATATTTTCCTTGCAAATTTTCTGTCGGAAAAAAATGTTTTTTTTTGTATCCATTTCGAAAATTCACACAGAATTCCTGATACCATAAACTAATAAATAAGAACCTAAGCAAATGTTTATAGCTCCAATTCAACGGCTATATTTTAAATCTTCTTCGTAAAACTACACACGTTTTTGGATCAATTACACGTGTTTTATGTTTGCTTCTCTCTGAAATCAACACACTCATTGAAAATAGCTAAGGTCATTATGAGTAAAATCATAAAGCATATACATATGTACATACATTACATTGTATGTAAGTATGAAGAAAAGAAATTTATTTTAATTGTTCTCATTTAAATTTAGAAATTCGGTGTACACACATAATGTATGTATGTATGTATGTATCTTCACCAAAATAAAAAAAAATTAATTTTTTTCTCTGATGTGTCAAATAACAAGAATTTGTATGTACACAATGTGATTTGCATAAAGTGCATCAAAGAGCTACAGTGACCTAGGTTGGGTTTAGGCTGGATTAGACTTAAACAGAAAAATAATATTAAAAAATAACAGTTAGTCCTCCCATGTCTTAATCCAACCTGTATCTTATGCCAACCACCCTGTATAGTATATGTATGCATTATTAACTTCATAAATGGCCGTTATTTCTATGTTGCAGTGGGAATGAACTGGATTGTTAGGAATGAAAAAATAAAAAAAACAAATTTAGTTTAATTTTGTTCGTATCAATTCTAAAATATTAGTTGGAATCATTATCAAAACGTCAGTCTGTTTTTTAAAATAAATTATATCTTAAAATATTGTTCATATTTTTTTCCTATTATTTTTACAAGTTGACCTAACGTAAATTTTCTAATTTCTACAATGGATGATAAATAACACATTTCTATCAGTAATAAATATTATATAATACTGATGTTTCATCAATCAAATTCTAGTTCTGTATCTGTACATAAATTTCTTATATAATCTTAAATTATATTTTTTATTAACTTTACAACATTCAAGGTAATACGAGACGTTTCTTCGCATCACTTTATAAGTGTATAAAAATGTTTGCAATTTATAGTTGTTGACATGCAAAGTTTGTATTTTTCTTTAAGTAGGTACTTGTCTTCACGTTTGATTTACTTATGCATGTATATTTGAATATTATTATAACAATAATAGTATAGGTAATAATTGTCACAATAACAATAATAATTTTAAAATAATAATAATAGTAATAATAATAATAATAATCCTAATAATAATAATCCTAATAATAATAATAATAATAATAATAATAATAATAATAATAATAATTATAATAATAATAAAAATAATAGTAATAATAATAATTATTATAATAATAATAACAATAACAATAAGAATTAAGATTATAAACCCCTGATTAAATAATATTGCTGTTTAAAATACATGTATTTAAATATTATATCAAATATAATACATAAAACTCATTTTATTAAACACAATGCTAAATGCTTAGAAAATACTTTTTTAATATTATTTGATTTTACAATATATTATTTGCTTTTATACTAAACTTAAAAGAGCACAAAACACGCTTTTACTAGATTAATATAGCAAACATCAAATAAAGCAAACTGTAACATTTCAGGCTTTAATACTATGGATTTTAGAACAATAATAGCTGAAGTTTTTGTTTAGTCTCATTTGCGATTTGACGTTGTGCTTTGATGCTTAAAGTGTACGATTCACAATGGATTTGGTTTAAAATCTCAAAATCTTAGGTTTCAGTTGACATTTAAAAATAAATATTATGTTCGTAGTCTCCGAAGACAAAAACAAACTCTCGTTACGAAAATAGCAATTCTTCTTCTTAATTAATTAATTAATTATCTACACCAGTCATAAGATTTTTTTCCAGATGGGAACATTGAATTAGTTATGTATCTATCTTATCCGGTATCAAATTCGAAAGGTTGCGTTTTACAGAATTATTTATCCCATAATTTTCTACAAATTCATTAAAAATAAAATATCAATCAATACCGTTTTAATATTTTGGTGAAATAATAACATAATAAGTTCGGAAATACATAAAATGCAACATAAGAATTCGTTACGAAATGTTTACACCCTTTAAACACTCTAACAAAATGTGATGTAAGATATCAACAGTTTCAGTGTCCAATTTATTAGTATGTACATATTTATAAAATAAAATGATGCGTTACTTTTTTAATATGATATATGAGTATAAATAATACCAAGGAAGCTATAATTTCAGGTTTCTGACATCCCTAAGTTCTTAGGGTAATAGCAAGCAAAGGCTGAAAACAAATTTAAATTCAGCTAAGAGAGGAATTGTTGTTCAGTTATTTATATACGAGTATAAAATATTTTATGGGGAGAACTTTTGTTCAGCTTTTAACTCCATAATAATGTACTCATATTGTAAGCTTTTCGTATAAATGATGTGTGACGGAGCAGAACCACTTGAAGAAAGAAAATTGAAGAAGATTGTAAGATAATCGTGTGCCCACTACCCAGTTAATTGTTTAAGATCTTAAAAATATATAAAAAATATTTCCAGTAATTTTGTTTGGCTAAATTATTAAAAAAAAAACAAATCATTTTTATATTTTTGAAAAATGTTCAAATTATTTCTAAGACAAACATTTTATTTTAAATTATGTGCACACGCACAAATATACATTATGTACTAAGCATAATATACATTTAATATGAAAGAAATTATTTTAACGCAATTATTCATGGTCCCTCAAAGCACAAAACTACATCCTTAAGTTCAACCTTTCGTTTTTATGTTATATCGTTATAATTTAAGCAACATTGAATGTTTTCTTAACCTTAATGGGGGCACTTTTTTTATACAAAAAAGTGTTCGGCAAAGTCCGCACATACATATGAAAAAAAAAAGTATGTTAACACTTTGTACTAGAGCCGAAATAAAAAAGAGGGAACTATCCCCAGAAAGTAATAAGTCTGTTTTAAGCAAATTCTGAAATACAATTAGAAACTTAAATAAAAAATATATAATTATGTAGAATTATGAAATTTTTTCAACGATTTTTACGATTTACATATATTACGCGTGATTATACACCAAAATCAAACCTACATTATGTATATCATTTGGTGTACAGCTTTTACCTTGTTCCTCATCTACATTTTTATTAATTCGTAAAAAATTGTTCTATGTATGTATGTATTTATGTATGTATATCGATCGTTTAAAAAAATTATAATGTTACTCAGAGATCTTCTGTTGAAGAGGCACACGGACCATTGTAAGCGTTTGGGGCTGTTACCGCTTCCGGCTTAGAAGCGAACTTGAAAATACATACAGGATACCAAACAGAACAAGATATTTAACACAGATTTGTACAACTTACTTCTTGAGTTTCATCTACGGAAGGCAATAGTTCATCTGTTGAATTAGGCGTTAGAGGGCTTGGAGTTGGCACATTTACTCTAGCAATGGCATTATGTTGTTGGACTGCTGCAGTGTCTCCAATTACGATTTGCGGCTTGTTATGACTCATATGCTGCTGATGTTGCAGCCGGGCTAATCTCAGTTTCATTTCCTGTCGCAACTCCCTCTGTTGAGTTTCTTTTTCAAAACGCATCATACTATAACTACGAACTGATGAACTTGTACTATGAACGGATGCTAGACTTGGTCGTCGAGAACCTAAGATGATTAATATCGTAAAAAGAAGAAATAACGTTTTTTGACATTAATAAGAGGAGGATTGGATTTAATTAAAAAAAAAATATGATTTTAAGTAAATTTTGCGATTGAGTTATGTATAAATAAAAGCATAAAAGTGGGTAATTCAAAGAAAGATACAATAAGCTTGTATATTATTATTATTATTATTATTAAAATTCAAATATTAACTTTTTCTGAAAAAATAGAGAAGATAAAGTACAAACAGATTTAGATTGAGTATTGTGCGGCAGTGTAATAAAATAAATTGGTCAAAAATGCAGGCAAATTTGAGTTATTATTACAAATGTATTCACAATAATCCATTGAATTACCCCCATTTTCAAAATTAAAAGGAAGCTCAAAGTTGGATTAATGAGATAGTTACGTACAAGAATATTTTAATAAAGTTTACGAGTACATATTTTTTTGATTTGATCTTTCAGCCAAAGGAAGCAAAAATATAGCACGAACTATGAAAATAGTTTAGCTAGATAAGAATGTGTTTAAAATAGTTAGAGAGAGAGAGAGAAACAGATAGATCAAAATACAAACAATCCTTTCGAGAAGCTGTTCCATATACATAATGCGTTTATGTTAATATAATCAATAATCATAATATGTATTCAAAATAATCATCGCACAGAAACACTGATATAACTGAATAATTAAAAGCCCAGAACAATGCATTAACTTTTTAGAAAACCGCGTGAAATTTTAATTGCATAGCATTAGCATGTGAAAATTATAAAAAAAGAGAGTCCTTGTATTGTCAAATTGTAGTAAGAAATAAAATGATGATGTTGTGTGCTTGAAATGTGTTATATTTTACAAAAATAAAATGGAAAGTGTGATAAAAAATTTAAAATGTTATAGAAAAATATGTCAAAAATGTTATATAAGAATCGATATTTTTACATTTTTTAATAGTAGATAAAATATTTGAAATACGTAGAAATTCTTTTCAAACATATTCACCGCCATATTGCTCTTGTGTTAACATTTCTGTTAAAAGTCAAAATTTAAAACATATAGGAATAATAATGGATCTGCGTAGAAGTATTTATAGTATGTTTAATGAGTTGAAAAATTAATGAAAATCACTTGTCAATAGAGTTTTTTTTTTTTTTTTTTTTTTTAAGAATAATACGAGTATAATCAACAATTAACTCCATTCGTATATCAACTGCTTACATGTATCAATATTATAGTGTTTGTATATTATAAGGGTAGTGTAAGTATACATCGATAATCATGTATTATGGTTTATGTAGGTATAAAAAAGAGAAAAAGGTGAAAATAAACATTTTTTGATTATTATTAAATACGTATATACGAAAAAACACATAACACTGATTAGAAAACATATACGATTATTATTAGAGTCACTGTTAAACTATATAATGTATATATATATACGAGAAGTTATAATTGTTTCTAACACAAAATCTTTTATAAAAAAAATGCTAGACACACTTTTTCAAAAAGTGGCTTGCATTTTCTCAAAAATCGAATAAGTACAAATATAAAAATAAAATTGATCTAATTCAATAACATGGTGAACCAAATTTTTGTTTGTATTATTTTTGAAAAAAAAAAAATAAAAAATAAAATTAAAATATTAATTTTAAAAATCAAAAAATTTAAACATAATTATTGTTTTCATGAATTTTGAGAAGAGGAAGGCTTTTTACCGCGAATCTGGGCGTGTCACTGGCTGGGGTTGGCAGTGCACCAATTTGGAGGCTTCCATTTTCTAAACTATTGAATTCGTCATCATCGGATCTATTATTTATTCCGTTTATGCCCAACATTTGTCTAATTCTATTATTGTTCTTAGCTGGGGATAGTTCTAAATTTAGTAACTGCCTTTGATGATTCAATTGTTTTTGTAAATATTTGGTCATTGTGCTATCATGATTGAGTCCAAAACCACCACCTTCACCGCCACAGCCACCACCACCACCATTGTCTGTTTGAGTTTTGTTTTTTCTAATTGCAGAAATGTGACACGATATAAGCAATATGGCGGCTGATCTAGCCGCACCTGTTCGTGATGTTGACACCAATATACCCTTCGAGCCGCCACCTGAACCCGATTGCATGGTACTTGATGAACGCCGATTGCCATAGGAACCGATCGATCCACTGGAACGCATGCTAGAACGTGAAGATGGCCGTCCGGATTGAACTGTGAGTGGGATACCTGAAGACGATCAACATATCATATTCGCGGAAGATGATTGAGGGGTGTGGAGGGAGGTGGGGGTCTATTCCCTCGCGTTACCTGTATCACTGGAATACATTATTGGCGGGGGGAGGTTGGCATCACCGAAATTCCGATGGCGAGGGTATTTTGTTTTGCTGAACAAGTGGAGAACCATGCAAATTAATCCAGCAAGTACAGCGATACCTGTTGATACACCGAGGAGGGTTGGAAGGTCCGATGTGAGTTCATCAATGTCTGAAAAATTAAATAATTTTTAAATCCGCCATTTCAAAGTATGATTGTGTGAATGGTCGTTTCGCCTGAATATACATAAATATTTATATACAAATAATAATGTTAATATATATATTTTAACGAACCTTGAGTGCAAAACACTCTCCTAGAAGGCTTCGTATAGCTGACTGAATGGAAACCATTAGCACATTGACATCGTGCATTATGGCGTACTTGAACACATAGGGAGTTTTCGTCATTATAGATGCAAGTTTCGTGGTAAAAACATTGTTCGCCAAGTTTTTTAGCTAGAATTTAAAATTAATTGTAAGGTAAGGAAAATCTTATGCGTGCGTTATTTCAAGATGCAGATAATAACGGATATCTTTTATATTTATAATAAATATGTATTTGACTGTAGTTACGTTTATCGCATCCTTTCGTTAGTCCGAGTACAACTGGATAGTTTTTTTCGCAGCTACATACGAGATTTTCTTTGTCACAGGCAACGTGTACTAGACTGGCTTCACACTTCAAATCATTACATGGTGCTCCAATATATTTCCCTTTAGCTAGAAATAAATTATAAAAGAAGTGCATAATAAATAAATACATAAGAAAAATTTATTAACCCGAAGCCGTCAAATTATTATAAACGACAAATAAAAAATATATACGTTATATAGGCCCAGGAAACCACTTATAGTAAGAAGCCCAATTTAAGCAGGTAGAAACTAGAAAGATTAAATAAGGCAAACAGCTCAACGAACTTCAATACATTCAGATCTATAGTTGCAGTAATTTTGATTAAAATGAAAAAATGAATATTTTTTTGAAGGTTTCTTACACTTCTGGAATTAGAAAAAATTAGTTTAAAATCGAAATCGATGTGAGATAGTACTTTTTACTCCTAAATTATTGAAGAATGAGATGAGAAAGCAATGATGTTGGAATAGCCAATTTGCTTGAAGCTCTCTTCTTTCTTATTCTTCTACTTTTTCTTCTCTTTATTAACTATGGCACTATTATCGTGAAGATTATTTATAAGGAAAAGTCTTAAAATTCCATGAAACTAGTTAATTAAAAATTATAAAAGCTTCAGAACTACGAACAAAAATATATATGTATATTTCTAAGCATTATTATTTCGACGGTTACTCTGATAAGTCTGATTTAATGCGACACTCACAAAGACGGTTGTAAGCGAGCTATACGATCAGTACTGCAAAGCAACAACGGTTCGAATTGTGCGAAAGGCAGGCTATGGGGGGTGTACATTCGCTAGATAAAAATACTACCAGAAAATGCACATGCACACAGAGGTACATAGCAGGCGAACAGGTCAGGAACCCATTAACACAATTATACAAAGACGGAAGTGGTAGTGAAGGAGAAGGGAATTGTAACTAGCCAATGCTCAAGCAAGTACTGCATTGCAAGTTACTTATGTACAAAACTTGTATATTCTTATATATAAAATTCTCGTGTCACAATGTTTGTCCCCATACTCCTCCGAAACGGTTCGACCGATTCGAATGAAATTTGATATGCATTTTCAATTCCGTAAGTCTGAGAATGGGCTACTATCTATTTTTATTTTATCTGAGGGTGGTCCACCACTTACATTTTTTTTGTCAATTTTTTTTTAAATTTTTTATAATGTGGCATTGAAAAATTCATGCAACCCTGGATGTTCACCCTTCTATCACCGACCTTCAATTTAATTTTAATGTATTTTCTTGATTTTGTATTAAAAAATAAATACTTCAGTTTTAAAAATTTAAACAAAATAATAATCGGTAGTTTACGATATACATATGTATATGAATTGATGTAATGTTCTCAAGTAACTTTATTACTTATTTATTCTTCGGGGATTGTTTCTCCATTCTAAATTTTTGAAGTCACGAATTTTTGTGTATGTATGTACACGTTTTTTTTTGGACCAACATTAACCAAAACATATTGAAGCAATCTTCGGTTACGTTCAGAATAACGGAACAGAATTTTACAACAACTAGGACATGAACTTCGGTTGTCCTGCCGCTCCATCCACTTTTTTCAAAACAGACAAAGCACAACTATCTGAAGGCAAGAACATGTATTTTGATTTTTTTTTCAAATAACTATTAGACTGAAGTAAACTTTTTAAAGATAGGATAGAATAGAATCAGTCATTTTAGCGACGGAAGAGTTTTAATATCTTTTGGATAAGTGATACGAAGCACAACGGGCCATCTAGAAACTATAAAAAATTGCACTGAAAATAGAAAAAACAACAAAATGTTTTTCCATAGGTTGAATTTGTGCCATAAATCGGGGCGAGACAAAGTTCGCTGGGCCCGCTAGTAATAATAATAGTGTGTTTTCCACTTAATTCATTAATTTTAGAACACCCTTTAACAGCTAGGTGGCACTAAGGTGAATATTTGATGTGTTCATTATATTAATTTAATGAAATTATGTAAGTTAGCAAAGTCAAACTATTATTTTGCTTTGAGATCTTCTCGACTTTTAGTTTGTACGTTAATC
Organism: Scaeva pyrastri; assembly: GCA_905146935.1. NCBI lineage: Eukaryota > Metazoa > Arthropoda > Insecta > Diptera > Syrphidae > Scaeva > Scaeva pyrastri. The sequence goes on along the minus strand of LR989927.1, from coordinate 467,391 downwards.
TTACAGAACCTAGTATAGTAATCATGTACAAACAAATTTGAATAATGTAATTAAAATTGGTTTGAAAATGGCTCAATTCTTGTTCCTCTTAAATGTTCTGGGAATGTAGGCGAAAACAAAATGTTTTTTTTCTTGCAATTTTTCTATAGGTATAGATACACATACATACATACATACAAAATGTTGCGAAAAATTTTAGTTAACTTATTAATTGAGAACAGCTGGACCCGTTTTGTTGAAATTGTTTTTTAATTGGCAGGACAAGATTTTTGCAGAAGGACATTTTAAGGGAACCTTCCGGAAAAGAGGGGAAATCTGGAAAAATCGAAAATACATTTTTTTGTGCAATTGTTTCGGGGTGGCTTTTTATTGGAAGAATAAAAAATATCAGTGGGAAACTTGTTATACCTGAAGTATTTGAATTTTTTGCATTTTATTTTATTGCACGAATTTATGATTTTGGAAGTAATAAAGGTAGAAAATTCGTTGTGAAGCTTAGAAAATTTCGGACAGTTGTAATTAGCTGAGCACGTCGATTATGCTCTCCGATATATTTATGAAACACACTTAAGCACTGAACTGCCAAAAGCATTCTGTCTCTGTCATAGCACATTAAAAAAATGTGAAGTAGCCGCGCTCATCTTTTTACTCCATTCGCTTGGTCATTTTATTTAAAACTTATAGAGCGCCCTCCGAGCTGGCTCCGATTGAAAAAACGCAACTTGAGCGCTCTAATGTGTCTAAAATCTGAGCTAAAAAAGAAACACAGATCTTTTTTTTGACAGCTCAATTCTCTGCTCTGAGCTTGAAAAGAAAACCTAATATTCCCAAGAATTCTCATTCATCTATCATCTTCCATTCCAATTCAAACCGATTAAGTTCGGGTGTTGGCAAACCGTCTTCGATATTTTGTTTGAGAACGGCGAAAATTACCTATTCATCTTTGAGGGCTTCCGTTATTCGTTTCAAGGCGCTGATCTCAAAAACTGAGTGATCGAATTGAAACATTCTTTTTGCATTGGATAGTTTATTTATCGAGGAAGACTTTAAGCTATACAAAATTACGCTACGACCAATAGGCGAAATAGAGGTCACTGGTCATTATTGGTCTATGGTCATAAATGGTCTTTGGTTAATATAGGTCACTGGTCAATATATGTAGGTCATTGGTCATTGTACCTTTGACCTCTGACCTTTGAACTTTCACTAATGACCTGTACAGGCCAATGACCAATAACCTATAATGACCAAATGACCTATATTGACCAATGACCATTTATGACCAAACACCATTTATGACCAAAGACTAATAATGACCAATGACCCATATTGACCAATGACCATTTATGACCAAAGACCAATAATGACCATTCTCCTATAATGATTCATAATCAATGACCAATGACCAAAGGAGTCGCTCATTTATCCCGATCGTGACGAACGCCATGCCATCGCCATTCAGTTGCGCAAAGGATTCGGACGGTTTGGTCTGCGCCGGCGCCGCCGTCCCTCCAAGTAAGGATGGTCTGCCACGCTGTACCATAAAATGTACTACATAGAACTTTCCGAGGTGGTTCCACTGCATTCATGTGAGCTAGGTGACCTGCCCGACGGAATCTACCGAGTTTATTTTTTTTCACGACACATCTGAATTCGAGGTAGATTGCGGAATCGTCCTTCCTTACATACGGGGCCATCAATTCTCCTTGCAATTCAAAATGTGTCGACTCCTTACTTATTAATTTTAATCTGTATTTAAAATACATATTATGATAAATATGTAATATTCAGTACACATAATTAACATATGAACATATGTTTATCTATATCTATATACTAATATATAAAGCTGAAGAGTTTGTTTGTTTGAACGCGCTAATATCAGGAACTCCTGGTTCGAATTTAAAAATTCTTTCTGCGTTGGATAGCCAATTTGTCGAAGAAGGTTTTAAGTTAATTAAATTATTAATTAATTAAATAATTAAGCTAAAATTACGCTACTATCAATAGGAGCGAAGAATCAGTGGAAAATGTTGCAAAAGGAAAGAAAATTATTCATCTTAAAGTTCTTCCGTTCCGTTGTCAAAAACGGGTTGCAGAGAAAATCCGTATGTTCTTCAGCCATACTAAAATAAAACCTTTTTAAATATCCTTCACGAAGTACTTTAAAATATATATTTTTTAAAACTTAATCTTAATTGCTATAATAATAAATTGAGGCGGACGAAGTCGCGGGGAACAGCTAGTGTAAAATAATCCTAAATGATTTTAAAATCGAAAGACAATGATGTCATTTAGATATCTATTATGACGATTGAGTTTTTTTTTCTTTAAGTTACCATTGATTGTTAAAGAAAATTATGTTTTACTTTCATAATGTAACTAGGCTATTCCTGCATTGTGCAATCCTTGAGTAATAATGATGCCAAAACAGTTGCACCAAATCGAAAACAACACATTTTAATTTTCAGAAATTCAAATTTCAGTTTTAAGAAATGTTTTTACAAATTCAAAGTATTTAATCTCTTGGTTTTTAATAATATCTGGAGGGTATGTGCATATGCATAATGCATATATGTTCTTTAACGGGAACTTACCAGATTTGTTATTTATAAGTAGATCGTACTCATCCATTTCGTCATCGCGATAACTTGAATCATCTTCTTCATCAGGCACATTGGATACATCACGAGTAACTCTACTTGGTTGTAAAGTCTCCCCTCTAGTTATAGATGACGTAATTTCGTCACTTTTATTCTGATGAGAAGATTTATTCAGGGACAACACACTTCGATCATCTCTATAGCTATCCCTAGTAGAATCTTCTGGCGGAATAGAAGTCGAAGCTCTGATGAGTACACACGAATACAATAATAAAAGCAAGGACAGATAGAAAACATTAGTTCGGTTAGAACTAGTATTTGACGAGTACAATTTATTAAGCTGGTGAATTTCTTTATGAAGAAGGTCTGAATTGACGAATTCCTTTTTCACTCGATGTTTGCAATGTATCCCTAAGAGCTTGTTTTGACTGTTGTATTTTAAATCTAAAATACTGTACGGCATTTTTGCTAAATTACACAAATTGGTTTCCGATCGCATTGCATTAGCTTTCTTTGTTATATATTTCTCTAAGCGAGTCGAGAAAATTACATGACACTTCCGTTTCCCTTGACCACTCGTACTGGTAGAGGCTTTATCAATTCAAAGGTGAGCCAAACATTTAAGAAAAGATATATTTTCACTCTACTTAGTATATGTATGTTCATTGTCTTTAGTTTTGTAATGCATCCTCTTTTGAGTAGTGTCCTTTATGAAGCACAAGATAGCGAGGGTTCTCAGTAGTTCTTTAAATTCCATTCAATGCTTTTATGCAACAGTCCAGATGAAAGCCGCTTTTTATATTGTAGTGTTTTTTGTTCGCCAGACATGTTCACAAAGTTATTTTCAAGAACATAGATATAGGCACACTGCGATAATATTTTCGAGGTTCGGTCATAGATTGCTGTTGGTTCACGTAATAAATCGATTAAAATGTAATCTTGAACGAAGAAAGTTGCATAAATCCGTATGAGTGCGCTTAATTGATATGAGAACACTTCTATGACTTTAAATTTGCAACATGATGGTTACACAACTTATAATTCAGCTTTGGTTATTTTTTCTTCGTTAAACTATTCGGAATTAGCAGTTTATTCACACTTTTTATAATTCACAAAAATGCACTTATAAAGGCTTTGAAAGAAGATACATAATGTAGGTGAAAATAATTTAATTCCTTTGCACAACATCCATATTACTTATAGTTATCAGTTGCGGTAGTTTGAGAAATAAAAATGTTTTTAGTTAATTTTCTTTTGATTATAGAAATATTTGAGTTATATTTCGTTTTTCTTTTTATGAAAATGTATTCATTTGTAAAAGAAATTTCAGACTGTCCTGAATCGTACACACTATAAATTTAGATTTTTTTGTCTTCAAGGAAAAAAGTATTGAATCCATTGCAGTGCGCACGTACGCACGTACAAAGAGCTTTCCTGTGACATCCTTGATGGCTTTAAAGCATTTTAAGAAGATGAAAATCTGTTTGTGGCGAGGGTAGCACAACCCTTTGGGTTTTGTTATTTGATATTTTTGGGACAGTTATTTTTTGAATGGAATTTCAAATTGAAAGAGGGTAACATCGTTTCGAAAATAAATATAAAACTCAATTTCTGTTTGTAATTTCTTAGCACTCGAAGTACTAATATTATTTCATTGGTTTTGAAAAGTATGAATCACATATCTAAGACAAGTGTTCTTTCATGGAGCATCATCATAAGTCAAATTTTAAAATAATTGTCTTCAATTACGATGTGCAGTTGAAATACATTTGGTTTGTGCAGTCGGAAGAAAAAGCATTTTCCCCATTTTGTTTATACCACTTTTGTTCCTGTACGCCCTTGGCCCGAATTCTATACAATTTTGCTCTATCTACTTGTTAAAATTAAAAGAAACAAACAATTCTAAAAATGTAAAATTATCACCTTTATTTAACATATATTTAAATGTAAGTTATTGGGAAAAAACAATCAGTGCGAAATTCTTCAAATTTTCACATTTTAAAATATGAACCAATCAAGTTTAAAAAAAAAATGATATCTATAATAATCAATCCAGTCAGTGATGATCAAACAATTTTAAGAAATACTGACGCAGCAAGAAAAGACTTCTATTTTATATTTCCAGAAGTTAACGAATTTAGTTAAACGAACACACATTGTGGACTAGTGATATAAATTTCTTGCCTTAAACTTGTTAGAGTAACATTTCCGAAAATTCTTTAATCATTCGACATAATATTTGTTTTTTCTTTTTGGTGTTTTTGTATTAAGGTGGCGATATAACTAGAATAAACACATAATTCGAAATTAATTAATTCAAGCGAACGACGATCCAACACGAATATTTTGCTTATAAAAAAAATTAATTAAGTAGAACTATAGAAGTTGATCATTGTCACTTGAACAAGCAGAATCTATTTATTTTTCGAAGTAATCGCCCGTTTAGAAAATCGTCCCAAGAACATGCCCATTATGAAGACCATTCCCAAGCATGTAAGTAATATCACTAAAAAGAATCTTTTAGCCGGTGAAGATATCACTTGGCTTACCAATTGCTCCATATTTTCCGGAGGTAGTGCTAAGACCTTTATGAGAAATACAATTTTTTAAAACTTTTAATATTTGAAATGGATCTTCTTACAGTATCAGCGTTTTGAAACATTTCAATGCGGCGCCGAAGTTTATTCCGACAATCCTCATCCATTGCTTTTGATTGATCTTGTAGTATAGTCTGGAGGCATTTTAATTCTAAAAAATTATTATTAAGAACAGTTTGTTTGTATACATATTTTCGTTGTGTAATAACATTACTTACTTCTCCCGTTTCCACTTTTTACATTTGAACAATATCTCAGTAAGTCAACTGTACACGCTTCTTCCAGTATTGGATCCACATGAATGTCTGCTTTGGCTTCTGCGATCAAAGTAGCAACTTCTATTTTACACTCACGATTTAAAATTTTTTGATTGAGAAATGCAGTTTTCAGACACTCTTCGACAATTCCATGCTCTTCGATCTCATCTCTAGGCTTACAAAGTACTTCAATTTCTGATTTACAGAAACTCAAAAGCAAGGGATTTAGTTTATAGTTGAGTGCCTGATCATGCAGTATAATGTTAATTTTCTGTTCGCATTTCTCTTCTAAACGTGCTTCGCGGAATTTTATTTTCAAGCATTCAATAACCTGAAAGTAGAATAGAGTTAATAACTAATTTATAAACATTTTTATCACAAATTCCGGTTATAAATGCTTAATGCCTGAGATAACGCATTATTGATACGATTAAAGCGAGCTACAAAAGCAAACACGAAAAACTATTTTAGTTAATTATCATGCGCAGGGCAATGTGTTTGGTCGTATCTTTTGTTTCGCTGTTACTGATCATAATATTCTTTATCAATATCAGTAATGTCGTGCTAGCAACTAAAGATGATCTACTTTTGGTAGATTTACCCGGTCAAGGTTTAATACGAGGTTCTCAAACGAATTCGGCTTGGACAAATCAGTCAATTTTTCAGTTTCTTGGAGTACCTTTTGCAGAGTCACCTAGTGGAAATTTGAGGTTCAAGGTTTGATTTCTATTAGATGTTCAATGTTGATTTAATTTAAGAATACTTATATCAAAGGCACCCGTCAAACGATTCCCATGGAAAAACATGCGAGATGCAACGAAATACGGACAACGTTGCCCTGAGCTAAATACAATAAGAAATAATCATTTGAACTACGACTTGGAAGATTGTTTGAATTTGTGTGTTTATACGAAAAATGTAAGTTTTTTTTTTGTTTCCAACAAATATGTAAGCTTTTTTGACATCCGCAGTTCACCACTCGTCGGCCGGTTATCTTTTATGTTTACGGTGGAGGTTTTTACAATGGTTCCTCCCAAGACCACCCTCCAAACTATTTACTTGAAAGAGACATTGTTTTAGTAGTGACACAATATCGCATAGGAGCGTTAGGATGGCTCTCTACTCAAACTCAGGAAATGCCTGGGAATAGTCCAGTTCTGGATGTCATGCTCGCATTACAATGGGTTCAAAAGTACATTCACCTTTTTGGAGGAGATCCAAAAGAAGTAACTATCGTTAGTCAATCTGCAGGAGCAACTGTAACTGGAATGCTTATGATCAGTCCTAAAATTCCGAAGGAATTATTCAAAAGGGCAATTATCCAATCTGGTTCGGTCTTAGCGAATTGGGCGACCAATAATAACCCAATGGACCTCACAAAAAAAGTGTGCAACAGATTATGTTCGAATTGTGATGCAATCGTTCATATAACAGATTGCCTACGCAATGTAGACACAATAAGTTTATTGGAAAGTACAACAGATGTAAGATCAGCTTATTTTGCCATTCAAATATTGACAATAGTTGATAAGCTTTTATCTAGTTAACATTTAGTATGACCATAAATGATGCGCACGGTGTAATGCCACTTACACCGATAGAACTTTTACATAATCACTCGCATTGTTATTCTATTATGACAGGGGCTACTAAACACGATGGATCATTTATTTTAGCAAGTAATTGTTTCAAAATATTTTAAATGTTCACTTATTCAAATAAGTATATTTTCGTTAGCGTTTTATGATTCTATTAAGGCAGCCGTTGGAAACATGAGCCTTATATCACCCAGAGAATTTTTGTCAAAGCTGTTCGATGAGTCACATGAAGTCGATTTCACAGGACTAGCCAAAAATTTAATAACCAGTTTGTTGTATAATGCAACAGATCTGAATGGCAATGATCATAAAAAGCTTATTCCTTCGTACATTGATGTATGTTTATAATCTTTATTTAAAGTTTGTTTTGCAAAATTGTAACTCATTTTCAACAGCAAGCTAGTAGTATGTTCATAAAATCACCATTATATACATTTGCAATGCATTTGGCCAAAAAGCAATGCCCAACTTATGTCTATAGTTTCGATTATGAAGGCGAATGGACACGCTTTGGATATGAATTTGGGAACGAACACTACCCATTTAATGGTGGTGTACATCATTCAAATGATAACATATATATTTTTCCCACACATAATTTGAATTTACGGGACACTGAAGTTTCAAAGAAGATGGTAGACTTATGGACGTCCTTTGCTACCAATGGAGTACCTGCGGCACCAGATGCCCCTACTTTGATGCCTTTACAAAGTAAGAAAGTGGTTAATTTCTTTAAACTTTTTACATGAATGTTTTAATTTTTTAAGGAGAAACCGGACCTTTTTTTCATATTGATGAACAAATTTCGATTGGAATGGATTTCTTTGAAGAATTTCGAGCGGCTGTTAACGATCCCCGTAAAGAAGAACTTGTTAGACCTAACGTTGATTTCTAAATTTGTTAATCATTGTTAAAAACAAACATTTTTTATATTATACATAATATGGAATAAATTGGAACTGACAAAAATTGTTTTCAAAATCAAATGACTTTAATTTTCAGAGCTTCATTTTTTTTAAATTCAAGGTAAACAATATTACAAAATCATGTTTGCATTGAAAGTACGTGTGTGTTTAAATGGTCTATTTACGTTTGTGAATAATTATTGAAACTTAAAATGCATCTCTACTAACATAGCATAGCATAGTGTGTATGGTAGTGTTAAAGTCGTTTGCAAAAAACTCAAACTCCATGAATTATAAATTAATTATTTTATATTAAAGTCAGCTATTACTTTTTTAACAACAAAAATTTGTTCTGTTAAGAATAATATTTGCAATACTATTACTAGAAAAGATTTTTTGATGAAACCAATACTCACTTTTCCATTTAACTCTTCATATGGCTTGGCTTGTGCTACAATATGTGAGCAATATTGATCAATATTTTTACCACATGCAAACTGTAGGGACGGATTAAAACGGAAATCCGTATTTTGTTCAATCATCCGATTAACTACAACCAAATGACATCTGGAATCGAATTGTGGGTCATCCTTGTAGACCTTTAAGCAATCCAACAGCCTTGATGTGTCGTAACTGGGACAAAACTTATAAGTCATTTCGCGGCAGGTATTGACCAATGTATAGTCTGTGGCGCTGTCTCCAAGCTCGGATTTTTTAACTAAAAACATGGCATGGTGGCAAGAGTTTCCGAGTCGTGCTGTATTCGTGGAAAGACATTCCAAAGCCTTGAAGTATAAAAAACAAACTGTTTTAATCAATCGAAACAACAACAAAAAATAGTTGAAATTAAAACAAAAATGGAATTATGACGTTGAGAACTTGCATTTTTCATCACCTGGCCAGGTCCCGTAGCATCATTGCAAAAGTCGGAGAGTTCTTTTTTACAAGCATTTGCCAATTTTGGATCAAGGAGTATGCTTTCTCGTTGCTGATAGAGTTGCGCTTTTACTTGTTGTCGACATTCTTTTGGAATCGAGTGACGCTGTCCTCGAATTGTGTCATTTCGCATAACTTCACTTAGACAAGATACTACTTCGTTTTTAGTTGTACTTGCAGCGCAGAAACGAACCACATATGGTCTGCATGCTTCCTTAAATTTATAAGTAAAATGATAGTTTTTAAGTGATATTATTTGAAAATGTTCAATTGCTGCTCGGCATTTTAAATCCTGTCTGAGATCGGCGTCATTCTTGTGCGAAATCAAACAATCCATCATATCTCCTGAAAACAAATACAACAAATTCTTCGATTTTTCAAACAAAAGCATTCAATTTTAAACAAGGTTCACCATCATCTTTTCTCCTTAAAATATGTCCACAGTGCGTATTCATCGCTTCAGAACATACCGACATTATGATCGGATTTAATTCCACATGACCGGCTTCTTCCTCTGTGTAACTCGTCACTGCTGCCTGCAATAAAATAATTTCAAATCAAAAATTTTACAATTATTCACTTATTTATCCTCTCGTACTCACTTTGCAATTAGTCTGTAATTTTTCGAGGTTTTCCTGTAAACAATTCATTTCTTCACCTTTCTTGGTTTTGTCATAGCAGAATGTTGATAAATCCTCAAGGCATACATCTTCGACTTCAGGAATGAGTTCAACCGATATTGCTCTTTGTCGCATAACTCGCTTGACTTCTTTATAACATTCATTACGCAGTACAATCTTTGTATCAGCGCTATAAGCGATTCGGTGGAGACAGGGAAGTATTAAAGGACCGCGTTCTGGATCCATTTGAGCATCGGTGACATCGTCCCAGGATTTTTTGGCTCTACAATATTTAACTGCGTCTTGCTTGCAATTTTTGTAAAGTTGCGGGTCAAGTTTAAAGTCTCTGGCAACAAAGTATTGAATTAGAAGTAGAGCTTGCTCACAATCTGGCGTCATAACCTGAGTGCCAATGTGCTCCATTAGACAAGTCATTACTCTGGCTTCTCCTCCATCTGTGTCCGTACAACCAACATCGACAACAGGTTTGCAGGCACGCCTTAGTACTGGGTCAACGCGCCAGTCCTCGCCAACATCCGATATCTTTACAAGCTGCTCAATAGCTCTCTGACACGTTGATGTTACTCGACGTTCTTTACGGCGCTTTGGACGTGCATGGTCCATGAGACAATGAATTATCTCTCCGCCAGCTGTGTTCTGAATGAAATCATTATCGCCGCAAAACTTTGGAATATCGTCGGCACATCCAATGAGAATCTCTGGCGATAATTGGTAATCGAGCAATAACATTCGACGGTGATCATTAATTTCTATTCTGCACTCTTCCAATATTTTTGTTCCATTTTTAATAACCGACTCTAGACAGAGTAAAATCTGGGCCAAGCGAACATTTTTATCATCAGATACACCTCGCCTGCAATGATGAACGCGAATGTCATCTTTACAAGCCTTTGCAAGTCCTCTGCTCATACGATAATCCTTGGCAAGGACCTTGTCACGTTGGATTATTTGATCTCTACACTTGCCTGTCATGTCTGGACTGCCTTTGTGTTTCACCAGGCATTTGTAGGCTGCACTCGTACCTGGATGCTCACTGACACAAAAGCGTCGCAAGTCTTCCCCACAAATCTGAGTAAATTGATATTCAATATGTTTGCCAACGGAGCTTTTACACATTTGACTTAAATTGTCGAGAGATTCCTGCAGACACGCTACTGTCTCTATTTGGGAAACTGAACTTCGGTCGACATTTATCCGACCACAGTGAAGCTGTCGTATGTCGCTGTCACATTCTCGAAAGAATTCGTTGAGAAACCGAAAATCATTGAAGACGACATTTTGAATTCGCTGGATCGTATCTTTGCAGAGGTCTAGTTGGTCAAGAATTGAGATTTTATCAATAAGACAGGAAAGAAATGCCCCATCGGCAGAATTTGCTGCCGAAATAGAATTATGACACTCGGCTAACTTGGCCTCGTGTTTTTCACACGGTTGGTCAGAAAGTTGATGAACTAATTGGTTGGAAAGCAGAAATCTTTTGGTATTCCAAATGGCTTGCTGGCACTTGTTGGTAAGCGATTCCAATTGGTGAGGTGGAAATGTTTCAATACACTCGAGAATTGAGAGATCATCTAGGGTTTTTGAGTGGCGGCATACGTCTTTCAATTCCGGACAAGCCGGATTGTCGATGAGGTTTACATTGGCGTTGTTTGTTATAGTGGCTCTAGAGAATCGTAGATTTTCATTGGAACTTGCCGAAGAATAAATCATTAAGTTGAACAGAAAAATAAGTAGTATATTCATTGTTAGCTTCATTTCTTAAGAACCATTGTTTTTTTATAAAAAAAACTCTTATCGTTAAAATATATTGAACAGTAAAACACTGAAAATGATTAGATTAAATGCGAAGTTCAATTATCCTTTATTATCAGTGAAACTCAACACCAACAGTCAAACAGCGTTGACGTTAACGTACCGCCTCAACCTAAATGACAAATGTCATTTTTTAATAAAAAAAAAGTGATGCCAATAAAACCCGTGCTTAAGTTCAATACACATTCATGTGTCATGTGTACTTTCTAATTGATTGTCGTTTCAAAATAGTTGAGAACGTTACTCACGATTAATTCTTTTTTATATTTAGGTACAAATTTCTTTTAGTTGCTTATCTCTAAATATACATACTTCTTCTTTGACAGAGGATCTTTGAGAGCGCTTCAGAATTTTGTTTAATACGTCTACTTATAACGGTGGTACGTAGATTTATAAAAAAAAATTAAATCATCTGGACTGTTAATTTAATTTCAAATATTCCTCATTAGATCCACTTATAAAGTTAGTAAATTATTTTATATTTTAATTAATAAAAATATTACATCTATTTTAGAAGTAAGACATTGTCAAAATCAACACTTATATTAAATTGGAAGGTGAAGTTAAAACATTCGTGTGATATATATATATTTATAACCTTAACAAGTAATCAAAAAATATGTAAAATGTGTTTAAGTTGGATAATCCAGCCTAAAAGAATGTTAATAGTTAATATCAATTTCGAATAGGTATTATTTTGTGTTTTTTTTTATCAAATCATGCGTTTAAATGCAAAATTCTTCGCGTTTCTCTATTCCCGAAAAATTACACTCAAAATTCCATAAAAAAAAATGTCAATGATTTTTTGCCAGTTGTTGATGCATTAAATTGAAGCATTAAATGAGTATACGAGATACAAGATTTGTTCTTTTCCAAAAGATCAGTGACTTTTAACAGTTCATGATCCCCCTTCTTACCTGCTTAAATCTTCCATTGTGTGCAGTATGCTTTGGCCGCTAATCTTTAGACAAAAATACTTTCTGTCTATAGGTTGATGGCCATTGTCTCGTACCTATATTTCCAACAACAAATACATCCTACCTACAGACTTTCACCACTTCACTCATCATGTCATTTATTCTTCTACAAACCACCCCCAACAATAAGTCACAATGTTTAGATTTTCTAATCAACCCAGTCAGGGTTCTAGGCTTAATTTAAAAGGATTTAGCTAATCAGAAACTGATGCAGTTGTATGGATTCAGATTGACAGTTTTATAGGAAAGAAAGGAATAGGTATTCACTTCAGAAAATGCACATCGAATGAATACTTAAGTGTGCATATTATGTATGTATATACATAGTATGTATATATTATGTATAATTTCGATAAGAAACTTATGTATGTATATGTACATCCATACATATATACGCATCGGCATTGTTTTTATTCTATAGTTTGATTTCTTACATATGTACATACATTACACAGGTACCTACATACATACAAGAGTACGTATGTGTTTTTTAATTACGCCAGCCAACATATAAGGGTTAAATGATTTGCAGCTATGTATAGCTACCTATAGTTCGTTGAAGACACAATGTAAATTGGATTCTGTTTTCGCTTTCTTGGATGATTTGTAATAAAAGCAAATCTATACTAAATCAAATAAGAAAAATTTGTTATTGCTATCTTCAAAATGAACTACTATGTTAATTTTTCTTAATCCAATTGATAAGTTAATTAGGTATATACATTACATACATAGGTTAGGTAAAGGTATACGAGTATGTAGATTTTTTTACCGCAATGGGTCGCTATATCAAAAACGGTTAAATTCAAACTGTTTGTTAACCGGAAATGACGGAGCTAGCTATGTCTGTAGGACGTAGGTATTCTTCATAATAGAGTTTTCCGAATGTTTCCTTGAATTTAATAAAAATAAAACAGTGCAATTTTATGAACTCCGAAAGTTAGGTGAGAAATTGCATTGTGCGTGATCACAGGTCGCGAAAAGTTCGGAGTGAGTTCATAAAATTGCACTCTTTTAATTGTTCCTAAAAGCAGGAGTCTAATTCGAAAAATTATTTATTTATATAATCCAAATTTGCATGGTTTTGAGGTTCACGCCAAATAATTAGTTTTGCAAATGGCAATTAGAACCAATTGTTGTCTCTTTTATCAACCGAATATCCCGAGATTGCTGATAAGCACTTTTAACTAAATTCGACAATGTGTTCCGTTGAGATTTTATAGTGAATTCGCTATATCTGTAGCTAAATATGTCTGGGGGAGTTTTTACAACTTCTTGGCATACCTATGAAATTTTCTAGACCAATATTCTAGTTGTGTGATATTATTTTGTTTTTATAGTTGAAAAAATTAAGAAGGACAACATATTTCAGCTATACGTATGAATTAAATTCGAAACTTTCCGAAAAAATCGTTGTAAACAAGAAACAATCACGATTCAAATTTTTAACGTACTGAGTGCTATACGGTGACACAGCGAACGGCGTTAATCCAATATGCAAGGAAGTAAGACAATAACACGTACATACATAATTATGAGAAATTACATAATTTTTTTATAGGTATATATGTGATAGACAAAATGGAAAGCAAACATCGATTCAGCACATTAAGCTCTTCATATTCAAGATATCTTTAGTTAAAGGAGGATTTAGTTGTAGACCAGTGTTATTATATGCAATAAACGAACATTTTTTGGGTTCATTTTTAATTGTTATAATTAAAAAATTGGTTGAATTTATTTGTATGTATGTATATACATATGTATATCCTTTCTATATCTTTTTAAATTAGGTATTAGGTATCCTGTTTAATTAAATTAACTCTTTACTAGCCCAAATCAAATCAAATAGGTAGTGATTTGGAACAAGATGAAGTCATAGGTATGCAAAATACTTTAATTTAGATCATATAGCAACATGGAAATTTTAAATTTTATTTTCATCTAACAGCTGGGAGTTAAATGTCAAAATCATTGTCAACTTATTCTTATTCTTAGTTGTATTTGGCCAATCAGAATGAGTTTACTATACTTAGTGACTACATTTGTGAATGCGCCCACTGTGTTTTTCAATTGCTCTGATTCAAGTTTTTAATCGTATAATGATATCTATAGTGTGTTGTTTTAAATTTTTCAAGAAGTTGATTTACACAGTAGTTATCAATCCATTTATCTACTATTGAAAAATGTAGTTTACCTGTTCAAGTAACGAAATGTACATATGTAGCTATTTGCTCTATGTCTCACAATAATTCTTATGTCCTCCTGCTCATTTCATAGAATTAGAAGCACGTGGTGCCTAGCCCTACATTGGTATTTTATTACCACCCTTTTATACGTCCATACATACATATGTACATGCATACATAGATACAGCTACCTAGCCAGGCTACCTATGTTTTAAATCCACAAATCTGTTTTTTTTTTATTCGTTTCCATACAAAATTGGAAAAAAGAAGGGTCTTGCAGAAGTGTTCCCTTATCATCACACCGTATGTCGCTCTCGATGATCGCTTTTATTTTCGGTCTTTTTTTAGTTTCCTGAGTGAAGCAAGATGCCATGATCCTTCATACCATACGGTAAAAGAAGGTTTTGTTAACGGATCAATAAAATGAAGACCATTTTTTTCGATGACGGATGACACACGACAAAACAGTTCCTCTTTTCTTTTGAAGATTGATTCGCTGTTTTGTTTTTATGTTGCTCACAGCTTACTCCTTTGGTTTTTTAAAACAGAATGTGATCGTGAAGTGCGACTTGCGACTTTAAATAAGAAAAAAACAAAACTTTAAAGAATTCATATAACTTCAACATCTGTCTCTATCTCCAATGTACATATGCAACAGAGTGCAGAAGCCATATTATTTCTACTGGTGGCGT
Organism: Scaeva pyrastri; assembly: GCA_905146935.1. Classification (NCBI taxonomy): domain Eukaryota; kingdom Metazoa; phylum Arthropoda; class Insecta; order Diptera; family Syrphidae; genus Scaeva; species Scaeva pyrastri. The sequence continues at coordinate 452,184 of LR989927.1, read as the reverse complement.
ATTAGCATGATATGCGGGTCCTAATGGTTATCCATACGTGGCCAGGCCAGTAAGAAACCCTCAGTTCGTTGACTGATGGGGAATGGGGACTAGCGTCTGGGGTAGTTACCTGGGTACAACTCTAAAAAAATAAAAGCAGATAAACGGATGACTGTTAGTTGAAGTTCATTGCTATTATACCGATTATTGCATGACAGCCAGTTCTGGAGGAATAAATTTGATTAATTCAAGGTATGAAACTAGTTCTTTTGTCTGAATGTGGCCAGTAGCAGTAGATATAGTATGGTATGTTTACGGCCATTCCGCATTTTCTTTAAATCTTTGGTGACAGTAGGTACCTATATGGTTTATGAATTTTACGATATGAAAATCAATGTTATTAAAATAAGATGAATTTTCAGCTGATTCTGAGCTATTTTTACTCACAGTAATATTCTTGTAGGAATAAATAGACTACAAACTCTAGCGTATTGAAACAAAATGATTATCTTGATCAATTAACTTTCAACCAGATTGGCCACATTCCGATCCATGCACAGAGATGCCGCCTCTGATGATGTTTAGGATTTAAAACATAAAAAAACTTTACAAAAGGCTAGAAATCAAGTTTAATTTAATGTTAGCAGGTATATAAAAAAATGAGAAAAAATTGAGAGAATAAATTGGTCGTCGCGAATTCCAACTATATCAAACACTATTCGCGTTCCACATACCATCCACACTGCAACGAATGAATTGTTCGCTCGCAAATAACTTCAAAATCATTCTAAAAGGATTTTCTTGATCTAAGTAAACGCCATTCGCGACGAATAAAAGAAAGTACGTGTGAAGGAAATGGACGAATGTTGTTCATTTGTCGGTCGTTGGTCGCTCTCATATTAATAGTCCTTTAGGGATGTCTATTCATATTTTGTACTCAATGCTGCCATGTATAGTTAAAACGAGATATACCCCACTTGCAACTATATATAATGATTAATGAGTGGCACTTGCTTCAACGGAACTGAACATCTTGATATTCTCGGTAGGTGTATCACTTACCACCTTGTGTGGAACGATAATATACGCGATGTCGCCAAAATTGCGGCAAGATGTTTGGGATGTTTGGGATTCTTGAGACGATGCAAGAAATACTTCTCTTCCTCTGATCTGGCTATAATCTATAAAAGTTATATATGTACGTCCTAAGCTTGAGTATAACTCACATCTCTAGGCTGATGCTCCAGTAACCTATGTACTTGACAATATTAAAAAAAGAGCTTTTAGGATGATTGGTGATGGTGACAGTTACATCTTTAGGCGTTTTTTTTTTAGCTCAGAAAAGAGTTCTGATTTCTGAACAGAGTCGAAGCCGAGCATTTCAACATTCAATTTTAATTATTATTTGAGATTTGTTTTTCAATTTCACTTTTCAAATACTTGTGTTCAGCATTCAACTCAGTCTGCTCAGTTATTTCATTTTATCTGAGGTCTGAGCTCATGGAACAAGCTCAGAACAGGTTCAGAATTAATCTATTGGTTATTGCAGTATTTTTATCTCTGAACTTTCCTTAAGAGGTAAAAATATAACGGAAGTCATTTTTGTTCGAAACGTTCGATCAGATTGGAAAAAGCATCATGATCCAAAATAAATGGCAAATATTTTCACCTTTATATTGACATTCTTTCGTGCATATTTTTATTGAAATAGATACACCTATGGTATATCTTTGGTGCTCATTAAAATTATTATTTTGGAAAGAAAATTCTATGTTCTAATGCTCATAACTTAGTTACCAAATAAAGGAAATCAAAAATTAAACGGCCGAACTTTTACTAGGAAATAGTAGTTTCACTGTCGATTTTCTTAAAAGCTCTGGTGGGTACATTGATTGATACGGAACCTGGAAGATAAAATTAATAACATTTCATAAAATAGTAAATTAAATACATAATGCAATATGCCATCTACCTGAAACATTACAATGAAACATTATACAAAAAACCTCTTGTCCTTGTACAGGAAAGTACATCCTTCCTCACGTACTAAATGATGGCGATATGATCATTTAAACACAGAATGATATATAGGTATGTAAATGTATCTATACCTACAGGTGAAAATTATTCATTATTTAATCAATAAGTAATTACTCATGGAGTTGAACATACATACATACATATACTAATAAGACCACGTTGCAGAAAAAGAACATTAAGGCAGGTGTGATGAAGCAACATTAAGTCAAAAACAGTCTTGATTTTTAAGATTTTAATCCTTTTAAAATAAATACCATACACACTAAAATTTTTATTTTATAGTGAAACAAAAGCTTGTGAAATAATGTAAATCCAGGTGGCACTCCAACTGCGGTACAAAGATGTTTTCCTCTGAAATCTTATTGATACCTGTTTGTCGGCATTATTTTAAGATGAAAGCTATATTACTGAAATTCGATGTTTTCACGACGAAAAAAATTAAGTAGGCATTTCAAGATTTTCTTTTTGTGAGCGATTTTTTGGTACAATAAAAAGTGATCAATTTGTATTGACGATTGTAGCAAACATAATTGCTCCGAAAACAAAAGCGTGTTTTCGCTAATTTGATGTTATCGCACGTCGCGTCGCTGCCGTCATCATATGATCGATCGGCAATTTCAATGCAATTCTGAATGCGGAGATTACTCTATGGCTTTTGAAGATATATATATATATACATATATAGGGAATTTGTGGAATTTCATCATTGCGTGCAAGTGCATTTTTTTCCAGATTTTTCAATCGGCAAATCGTTGTTTTGTTTCTTGTTCAATGATCAGCGAACTGCATCAATATAATATGTATGTATGACCGTCCAATGTTAGGACGCCGTCGAAGCCGCCGATGATGGCCACAGTTTGATGTGTCGTGTGGCGGTAATAATGAAAGGATTTGGCCGAAATACGGTATACAATAAATTGAAGCTTGATTTACCTTTGCGAAATTAAGGCAGTATGATTGTCTGATGCGTTAGATAATACGAAATAAAAAAAGAACAAATGGAAAAAAACATGGCATTTTAGTTGGGGCCACCGTCTTCCCAAACAACTTGTCTTCGAGCCATACATACATGTAGATATGTATGTTTTTATTATTGCTTATCAATATCAATACCTATGTGGTGTAAAGGTACTCACTTGGCCATTAACATTTATTTTAATAGTAAAAAAAAATGTCACCGATATATTAAAATTCATAAATAATTGTAACACTAAAAACTCAGACATCTAATTTTGAAATCAGGGTCAGAATGAGCTTAGGTCATTTTCTATTTAAGGTTGAGGTCATAGCCAAATAGCAATCTCAACAAACATTTGATAGTCACATCTCTAATAAATTAGACGCTTCTGACGCAATACGAATTCTTATAGAGTTACTAAAAACTTAATCTTGAAAATTCCACTATGGTAACTATATTATTTTGATAATTCTCAATGAAAATTGTTTAGTTAATTGAATTCAAATTCAACTACCTTACGCAGACGGAGAGCATGGTGAATATCAAAAATCTGATAACCACTACACGCATTAATTTTTATACACGAGTCTGTATGATTGTACAAATATTTAGGACATACTCGTATGTATAGGTCAATTAATAAACAAATTTCAATTCAATTATTTAAGAGAAAAATAAAGTTTTTATAGCTACTTTCCTTATCCTGATAACCAATAAGCGTTATTAATCAATTTGGCTCGTGTCATGTGTTAACTCTTGGAAACTGTTTTTTTTTTTTCAATCTTATTTCGTTCAGCGGACAGGAAGACAAAGGAAGAATGATGAAGCAAGTGGGGCTTGCACACCGTTAATTCCTACTCTTCACTGAAACTGAAGATACACCTGTCGCATAAATGAGTTTAACATTTCTTTAAAACGTTCATTAGTGCATCTTCGATGTTTTCCTACAACTTGAATTTGATTCATTTAGAGAGTTACATACAGGTGTGGGCTTACAGATGCATCATAAAATACCTATAGTTTCCTATAGTATAATAACCAGTCCAGTGCAATAGAGGGAAAAACTAATTTCACCAAGGCATCTACTGTGATTGAAAAGATATTGGTGCAGGACACGATTTGGGTCACAAAATAAGACAGGTGGCTTGTATCCCTCTATGTGTTTATTACAAATTCGGTATGTGTGAATGTCATTGCACAAATTTTTCTCAGCTCTTACTAAAAGTGCTCTTTAGCATTACTTTACAAAAAACATATTTGAATCTTTTTTTCACGAGTATGCTGGTTCGCTGACAGGTGAATAGTTTGGTGAATAGTCCAAATCGGAGGTCAGTTTTGAGTTTAATACTAAGTCAGGTATCTGTAAGTATGAACATAGTACCTATGTATATCTCATCATACATAAAACGCAGGTGTGTTCTATTTAAATACGTTAACGTAATACTTTTTGTAACACTAAATGAAACTTAATGGAGGATCCATCAGGACTCACTTTATTTTTATGAGACATAGGAACTCTGTTTTGTATTTTGAGCTAATCGCTTATAGGGGTTATTTAATATGTACCTTAGAAAATAACATAAATGTTGTTATGAGGGTTCATGTGCATTTTTTTATCCTTAAAGAGCCCCGCCTGTATGTATGTATATTACCGACACCTTTACATATAGACTCGATTTTGGTCCTTTTTAAATGAACAGATTTAACTTAATCTTTGAACATAATATATATAAACGGTGACAATACAATAATTCGATAAGTTCATCTCATTATCCTTTTAAAAATCATCATTGTTTAAAAAAATAATTTCAAATCACTCTCTATAAGATACTATATTAAATATCTTCTATCTTCACTCACTCTCAAGATAAAGGTATAAATAATAAATTTGAGCTTAAAAGACAATGCCAGCCTACCTAATAGTTCCCTGTTCAACCCTCGCATCAAACTGCTAGTTTTTACAGGTGCTGATGCTGACTGCCTCTTGCGGGGAATTGATAAATCCTAGAAGAGAAATTCTTGTCTTAAACAGAGCTTTCGCAAAATCAAGTCGTTCGGATTTGGCATTAAACAGTAGGTTCCCTCCATCCCTGACATTTCACGCACACAGGAATGATTGAGAATTGTAAGTCACTAGGATCGGGATCTTTACGAGGTGGCACCACCAAATTTATTCATAATTTAGACTATTTTAAAATTTCGAATTCTTAAGTTCACTGCAAATCTTCTTTTGCACATTATAGAATACCTTGTATATGTATTGAAAAACCTATAATTTCTTAAAACTAAAAAAACTTATTCTATGTTATATTCATATTCATATGTATGTAAACATGTATGGTATGTATGTACATATTCTTATGTCGCCTTTATCACTACAGTTGTTTTTTCCGGTTTATGTACTTTAGCTATATATTATGTTCATATTTATGTCCTTTATAGAATTTTATACATTTTTCAAAGTGCATAGCTAGGTTAAAAATTTTGTAGATATACTTACAACTTAGTACATACATAAACATCTAACTAAAGGAATATCATTTCTTTATGCGAATGCGAGCAGGGTAGGTATTTATATAACTACAACCACTGTTTTGTGACTGCATAAGCACAAATTCTGGGTACAATTCTAATTTCGATCTGATGAAGGTACTTACAACACTTTTGAGTTTTTCCGTTAGAAAGCTTAATTATACTTACATACATTATGACATCGTTTGCGTCTGGTTTCTGACCATATAAGATTTCACGTTGGAAAATAATGCATAAATCGAGTTTAATATTTATAATTTATTGTAACAAAATTTTCATCTAAATTAAAATTCATTCTTACATTCTCTTAACAATCGCATGTTATATTTGACTTAAATTAATTTCTAAAAATGTTTTATTAAAAAAAAAAAAAAAATTATACAAAAATATTTAAGCTAAAGTAAACATATTGTTTTTATATTCAAACTTATTCGCCTTTTAATTTATTTATTTTTATTATTCAACGAAGACAATCCTTAATTTAACATGAATTTTCTTTGGTTTGATTAGCTGCTCTGCCCTCTATAATTTAATACAAAGAAGTTCAATGAAAGTACATAAAACATAAGACTAAGACATACATAAGACTAGACTTTAAAGACTATCAAATATTTACAGTTGATTTTTTGAAATATAAAACTTTGGTTTGCAGACTACGGGCTTACATATTTTAATAAGCACTTACTTACTTATGAGACCATATGGTTATACTTATGTATGTACAGTACATACATATGTCCTCAAACTAAAATAAATACATAAATAAATAACTATATTGTTTATAAATTTAAATTAATGATTTTAGCAGCTACTTGAAACTTCCATTTTTATTGATGCTGGATTCTCTTCCCCATGACGATTCTCTCGATGACGCCTCAGATCAACTTTTCGCTGGAAAGACTGATCACAAAGTCCACATGCAAAGGGTTTATATCCTGTGTGTTTACGCATATGGGTGATGAGATTGGAACTCTGGCTGAAAGCCTTTAAGCAAACTGTGCACTTGTGTGGTTTTTCTCCTGCAATCACAAATAGAAAATCGTGTTAATGAAATTGTTTTAACCTCCATTACTAGGGACATTCATGCAATCACATATAACCAATTAGTTAAATTAAATCAGATAACGATATTAATTGTTATGGAACAGAGCGACGTTGTCGCTACCGTCCATTTATATATGAAACTGAAAATGCTTTTGTCAAATAACTCATGTATGTACATACATATACACACATATGTATGTATATACTTAATGTTTACTGTCCGTAATCAGGACACTTCCAGTAGGTAAGTTCTTTTTGCAGCAAAATTTTTTAATTGTGCTTCCTTTTCGAATTCAAATCATTAACTTATGGTTTGTGAAGGGGCATTGTAAAATCGGGGAAGGGATCGAAATAGAAATAAAAATGATTAGCTCACCTGTATGAATGTATGTATGCTTCTTCATGTCAGATTTTTGATGAAATCGTTTTCCACAATATTGGCAAGGATAAGGTCGCGTATCGCTGTGTATAAGCAAATGAGTGGACAGTGTAGAGGAACGCTTGAAGGTTTTGCCACACTGTTTGCACTGAAAAAAAAAATACGAAATAGTGTTTTTGTTATTTATTTCAATAGGACATAGGTTCCTATGGTTTTTGCCATAGGATTGGTCAAATAAATTTTTAATTTAAGCTACTAGATACCTAGATATATATATTATGAACATTGAACACCTAGGTAGATCACCCACATTAAAATTCAATTGTAAAAAAATATGCTTCACATAATCAAATCCTTATTAATTCACTAGATACCTATAAAATATGTAATAAATGACTGTAAGCAAATACACGCGTGGCGAAGATAACTTAGCCATTTCAATTAATTCTTTTTTCCATTTATACATTTGAGGTTCAAATTTCTAGATCAAATTGTGGGTTTCCTGCTAACCTTAAGCACAAAAGTTTTTTTCTTTTTAATTCGTCAATTTTAGAAACTCTCCAAAAATTATGAGATTTAATAGCACTAAAATCAGACTTTAAACTCAAATATTTACTTTTCACAAAAGAGTACGTAGGTAGAATGTACATAGATACCTACCTAAATAAAATTGTTTTTAATTTGAAATCTCAATGTTAATAAGCACAACAAAATATAGGTACCTAAGTTTCTATTCAGTGCTTGTGCCCTTTTTAAAAACTTGTTTTCGCATGTCATCATTTTCTAAGAATTTGAATATCGATGAAAAAGATTTTTTATTTTTAATAAAACAAAACAACTGAACAAACAAAATTTATAAGACATCGGTACAATTTATTATTACACTAAACCGATTCAGTTTTGCAAAAATCAAAATATTTCTGTGTTACATATGTGTGTAGGTTCTGGTGTGTGAACGTAAATCTTTTATTTTGGATTTCTTAATTGACAATTAAAACAAAATAGGTGTTAGGTAGGTATAGGTATCAACATCTTTTTTTTTTTTTACTGCACTGCACAAGCACACATCCTAACTAGGTACATGCATATGTTTCTATAATATATATGTACATATACGTATGTGACATGTGTGTAGGTATGTTATGTATGTATACTCATAGAATATGCCGGCAGTAAGAGAATAACCCGAAAATGATTTCTTATAATATTTGTTCGTTAACACTCATTTCGACTTCTGAATAGGAACAGAAAGATTCGATCAGAAATCACATTGCTTTTCGATCAGAAAACACAAAAAAAAGTTTAAGCAAACACAGCTCAGTCAATAATTTGACGTTACCAGAATAAGAATGATAATATGACAGATTTCAAATATTATACGCATCACAGAAATCTAACAGGCAAGCATTCTTTTAAGACCAAGAAGTCTACTTTGTTTTGTTGTTGGCAAACACACAGGATGAAACAATATGTATGTAGATTTGTTTTTGAATATAATACATTAGATACATACATACATATGTATGTATGTATGTATGTAGATACTATGTACAAACATACATACATACCTACACATAAACGATAAGAAAACAGATTTTAGATTTGTTTGATGCTTTGATACAAAATTTAACTGGCTCCCACAAAAAAAGAACAAAAAACAAATAGGTACAAAATTAAGTCAATGTCTGCAATAAGCACGTTGACACAAGTGATGAAGTGACAACCACAGCGAGATCTATGTTTGCGTGTTTGTTAACCTGGTCACTTTGTCACTCATTGAAGTTGCGGGATATGGTTGATCTCCGCTATTGTTTCTGTTTGTTTTTCTCTGGTGGCTGGCGAACTATTATTTTACTTTGCCACTGAAACTGAAACGGGTGGTGGCACGTCTGATGTGTCCTTAGTTAAATACTAATTAAGAATTTATTGTTATTTACAACAATCGGTTGTTAGTATACAGTATAGGTAGGTACTCTCTTTTTACAGGGATTTCCATTTCCACATCAGATTAATGCCATTATGATTCATTTTTTTTTGAAAAGCACTTAATGATAGAACGATTCTCCCCGTAGGAAACAAGTAGATATGTATCTTTATCAATTTTGTTAAACATTACAGATATGTAACGTTCTACATCTACAGCATTTACAACTTAGATAGATGATTCAACGACAAAATCAAAAAATATTTATTCGAGAGTTAAAAATAAATGCTTCATACCTATTTAAAGAGTCAAAGGTGTTAACAAAACTCTGAACATTAAGAAGTGAAAAACAAATTACCTAGGTACCCACCTATCTTATAAAACCTTAGATTTTCGAATGAGTTATTGGATTAACATGTACCTAATACCTATAGCAAACAAAACATGTAATGTATGTACATACAAATGCATATATGAATGTAAATGTAAACTATTAAAATTATTTGCACCAAAATATTGTACAAATTAATTCAACTCAAAACCAGTTTTTTTTTTTTAAATCATATGTGCTTGCCGAACATCATATGCATTTATAAATTCCACACCAGGTGAAAACTAAATATTTTTTTAGGTTTAAAGGTATCATCATTAATCTATGTTAAAATGAACAAATAACTACCTTTAGCCTCAGCCCTCATTTAAAACTTGCTCAAGTACGTACCCAAATCTAACATATGTTCAGACCCGAGTTCCTGATCAAGAGACGAAGTAAATAAAAAACTCCTGCACGTAGATCTCCCATAAGCCATAAGGAAAGAAGCCCCTCAACCGTATCAAGTTTCATCTATACTACTTATGTTTAATACCTACGGCCAATATAATTGTTCAAGCTGTTGATAGAGAACGTACTGATGGACACAATAACAATTATAAGTGTGGGATTTTTCCCTTAGCCGTACGCGTTCGTTCCTTTCGTGTGCGACACTTTTTTATGTCGTGTGCCAGCTTTTGTTGTTGCTTTGTTTATATTTTTGTTTTGAATTAAATGATTATAATTATTAAGCATATGTACATACATATCTACCATACAGTATGGGGCCGCCCTCACAATGAGTTTCGCCTCAATATACGGATTTCACTTTTAGTCCAAAAGGCTCGAGTTTAGTCTAATCTTATTAACCATTTCTCCACATATGGAAATGAGTTTTGTCCTATTCCGTCTATGAACAAAGTTCGATTATTTTTTATTTATTGTATTATACATACATATAATTATGTACCTATAAGAATTACCGAGAAAATTTAATTTAGCTGAGAAAACATCACACATGATGCAATTTTTTGAAATTAAGATTCCGAAGATTTTGTTAAATTATTCAAACATAAAACTATTCATATTTTGGATTTGATGAGTCTATATGGGTTCGACATTTCTTTAAAAACTCAATAAAAGTTAAAAAGTCATAGAATTTCAACAAGATAATGAAATGAAATACCTTTTGTCTGATTGATTTAAACTTGTGATTGCGTTTTGGGAAAATGCTTTTCTCCAAAACGGATAAATACTAAGAGAATAATATTTATTATTATTAAAACCTCCTGACCAAAAGCAAGTCATTCTTATATTATGTTATCCTTTTAGTTAATAAATACGAGTGACCTATTGAACGAAAATCATTTGCACGAAATGTATCAATTAAAAGGGAAATCGCTGTCTTCACTCGGCTTTCATTTAATTGGAACAATGATTTTGTTTGTACCTACTTTTTGTATTGAATGGGCTCTGCGCTTATAAAATGTTTATTGGATATTAATAACGACAACTCTATGCAGGAATTATTATGAAAGTGTTTTTAATTTGTTTAATTTTACTTCTTTTCTACACGCAATGGATTTTCGAAGAAGATACGAACGTAAAACGGACAATTGACCGAACGGGTGCCTATCGTGAGGCGCGCGCGGTATAGTGTTTTTTCATAATTAAATTAAACCGTTTTTTGGGGTGAGAGTTGTACGTGTGCCTGTGCGTGTGCACCCTCTGTCAAGGAAGGAAATTTTGTAGAGTACTTTTGACAGGGTTGGATAGTTTTTGGGGTGTTTGTATAACTTACCTGGAAATTACGGTACCCTCGTTTTTCCTCTTCCTTAAATGACGAACGCCTATTGTTTGTGGAATTTATAAGCGATGCCGTGGAATCTGGATGTTGCTCGTGTAGCAAGTCGTTTTCGAAAGTTGTACTTTGATCAAATCCACTTTTGACATCACCACCAATCGCATTGTTGCTATTGTTTGAATTGTTGTTATTGGTTGCATGATTTGTGTTGTTGTTATTGTTCAGCAGGAAGAGGTCGGTGCGACTTTGATGTAGCATATCCAGGTCACATTTGTTGTTAGATGTTTGTAACTGACGGGAAAGGAAATCCAATTGAGGATGGTACATTCGGTGTGCAAAGGTGGTTGACGAAGGCGGGCAGAAGTCCGACGAAGATGATGTAGCTATATTTGCAATCTGATTGGAACGTTGTTTGTTATATCTAAACTTCTTAGCAATCGGATCAATATTGATACAAGATGAACTTGCTTCCTTTTCACACATACTTGCTGGGGACCATATTAATGAAGATTGTTGAGGTTGTAGAGAATGTTGAGAATGTTGAGAGCGTTGTTTTTCAGCGTGCAAGAGTAATGTATCCTCTTTAGGGATATTCGACATATTAATATTAACTTGATAGAAAGGCGGAGGTGTTGTTGACTCGGATTTAGGTTTCGTCGATAGATTAAGGGGCATATCTTCTGCGAAGTTGATATCTTCTTTTTCGGGGGTTAAGGTATATTCACGATCACGCTGATTTGAATCTGTGGGGGATTTGGGTGTTGTTGGTGTTGGCAGGCCTGATGTTGATGAGAAGAAGAATTGGGGCCACAGCAAAGCACTCGAGTACAGTAGTGGATTGTATAAGAAGGGCAGATCTAGTTAAAAATTTATATTTTTTTTATTACAAAGGACCCAAAGCAAATATATATGTATATGTATATGTATGTATGTAATGTATTGCGGCCTGAATTAATTGTGGTGGTTAGGTAGGTATACAAAATAATTAAATGAGGCAAGAATGCGTCCTATTTTACCTATGGAATATTTTGAATAATTTATTTTATTGTCCTTCAAATAAATCTTGTATTCATCTTCAATATTTACAATCAGTTAGAACTTAAATAAACACGTTCTTTTTAGACCAGTTTAAGGGTCATTTTATGAATATGAATAGATATGTACATATCTATGTACATATATTGAAATGAAGATTGTAAATTGCAAAATTTAAGCTTTCCGACATAAGTAGACACCTATGTGTATTTTAGAAGAACAACTTGTAAAGAGTTTTGCAACTTGAGTTAACGTGAAGTAGTCCTCAATATAACTGTATTGTAATTAATCCATAGTTTGATAAATGAAAATGTAGATATGTTTAAAGTTCATAAAAGAAGACACATAAAGAACCGCCTGGATGTTAGTGACACGTATTCAAAGAAATCTCAGTCTAGATCGGTTACAATGGCAAGGATTTGTTCTGACATTTATGTAGGCACATAAAAGAAATGTTTTTGACTTCGTTTCAATTTATTTTTTTAGAAAAATGTATTGAATACCTATGTCAGATAGAAGGTTTGTAGGTAGGTGTATGCGTAGTTCAATTTTAGTATAATTCATTCAAACCATATTAACTGTTTTTACCTCGATTACTTAGTTTATGGCCAGCCGTCGCTAACGCCGAACTAAATGCTGAAGCTCGTTGTATCCATTGTTTTGAAGATGTCAGACTCATATCAATAACAGTATTGAATTGTGCTATTTGCCCCTGGCCCTGTTGGGAATGTGGTGATGGCGGCGGTGATAGGTGATCCATTATTTTATTGTTTCGAACCAAACTGAAACAAAATACGTCCTTGGTTATCATAGGTATACCTATATTATTTAACAGCCGAATGTAAGTTATTCTTTCTTTAGTTGAGTTGAAATTAAGATATTAACACACATTTATGGTTTCAAATTGAATTAGGTAGGTATTCAAAAGCACCCCTTTCATATTTACTTATATTTATTTATCACTCCAAAAGTAAATTAATAAATTATTAACACAATATTGTTTAAAAAGTTCTAAACCACTTATGCTGATGAAGCACTCTTATCAGGCCCAAATTGTGAATTTAGTTTGTTGATTTTAACAACTGAGAATTGTCAATATTTCAAAATTTCTATACCGTTCAATACGAATATCACTGACGAAAAATTCGTGTTGATGTTTCGAAAAACTTTTGAGGGTAGGTAGGTATCATTGATACTCATAATTCACAAAAGATTCATCATCTTACCTTCTTTATTATAGATATTTTGTAAGTTATTTATTATTTCCAATTCAACACACAAATTATTTAGTTTTTAATGAAAATGTTAGCTCATTTTGGAAAAAATTTAATCGAAAAAATTTCTATAAATCTTTTGATTTTGTCTTGTCCTCGCTCAATATTCTTTTACTCATTCATACACTTAACAAAACTATAAAACACAAATAAATTACAAAAAAAAAATAATTCAATTGCCCGGGAACTCCGAGTCTGAGAGGAGATTCAAAAACACGACCGCTCAATTCGGTGCACGACACCTGACTGAAACTGAATACTGAATCTCTTAATGCCGTGCCGTGCCGTGCTGCTTCGATTCTAAAAAGCCCTGCTTGATAATTCAACTCTATTTCTTCCTTCGTATTACCAATTATGTACGATGTACCATGTAAGATCCCATGTATTAAAGCATAGTATAAGTATGGCCAGGTCCCAAACCCAATCCCAATCCTAAGTGCCAAGTGCCAAGTCCCAACCTGAACCCAGAAGACTTGCCTCTTGTATGCTCGTATCACAGTCGAACAAAACAAATCGAACCTAAGTCCATAGTCATACATATACAGGTTGATCGGATAAAGGTGAGTCTGATGACGAAGGATAGCATGACACTAGCACAGATGACGGAACTCCTGTTTTATAATTCTTGTTTTTTAGTTTACCTCCTGGCCAGGCATTGCCGCCAAAACAGAAGGATAAAGTCAAGCCACACTTTCAAGATTCCAAGATATTTTTTTAGGAAGTTTTTCAACTGAAAAAAAGAAAAAACGTGATAAACGAAAGGTGTACTTCGAAGTACACACATACGTCAGTCATCTTAATTCTTGACTTATGTTCGCTGAACGGGGCTTGAGTGTTAAGTGTATCTGTGTATTTTGTATTTAATTAGATGAAAAAGGTACACATTAGTATTTGATTTGTTCTGCTGCTAGTACGGAAAGCTTGCATTGAATTTCTATTGGATAAGAGGTGAGATTTGTTGCAATTGAATTGTAGGTACTATATGGGTGTTTATTTATTTAAGTATATCTAGAACCCTAGGAGCAGAGGGTCTATCTATGTGAAGAAAACTTAAGTAGATACCTTGTAGGTATTTGCATATGTATGTTTAGTTGAATTAGGTATATTATAAGAAATTCTAAAAATAACTATGTACATATTTCAAAAATAAAAAAAATGTAAAAAACAGTTTTCATGTAGCAAAAACAAATTTTTAAGTGATAGGTATAAACAATTATTAATAGGTACATACATTCATAAGTACATATATCTAAACCTATAACTAGATAGTCTGACATTCGCGGGTAGAATAATTTAGAGGAGTATTACAACGCACAAGTCAAAACAATCAAAATAACATGGACCTATAGGTATAGGTAATAGGTATACAATTCTAAATTTGGATTGTACCTATCTGATGGGTTAATTATGTAGGTAAGTAGGTATTAAGAGATTTTAATGATTCTGCCTTTCAAAATTGAACAAAATTCAAGTTTTTCAATACCTATTTGTTAAAAAGAAAATCAAAATAAAGAAGCTAAGAAAAATATTTTCACTTAAGCTACACACACTCGAGGTAGGTATAGGTATGTAGGTACACTGATGAATTATTAAATATTTTTAAGAAATTTTCCTACTTTAACTATAAGAAGCTGAATACCTAGGCACCTATCTACATAAGTAATTTTTCAGATAAAATTCTGTAGATATTCTGCGGAATACAGAATGTTATAAAGGGGACAATTTTTTGAATTTAAGAAACTTTGCTTAAAGCATTTGCTGAATTCAACAAAACTATTTTTTGACAAAAAGAATTAGAATTTTAAAACACTCATAACTTCAACCCCAGCACGTAGGTACTTAATTGAAATTTTTTTTGTGCTGGCAAGTGCATTCCTATAAATAACCATGAAATTTTTCATAATGCACCCATACGGACTAGGTAGTAGGTAGGTAGGTACCTACACCTATTAAGATAAGGAATTGAAAGTTTGAGATTATTTTTATGTAGATACCTACATATATGTAGGTACATAGGAAGGTATGTACGCTAACCTAATTATTTAAAATTGTACTTATAATCAATGAAAAGCACGATTGTGTATATTGTAAGTTGTAAGTACTTACCTACATACCTACCTATACAATATACTATGCCCATCTATCTACATACATACATAGATATGTACCTACCTAAAATTAGAAAAAAATATACCTAACCTATCAATTCGTAAATTTTGGTGTAGAAATTAATTTCTATATGTAGTATATACCTAGATACCTACGAATCTATGAACTAAAACATAGGTACCTAGGTCCTAGGTATTAACTTGAACGTAAAATTGGCGGGAAATATAAACGAATTTGTACACGTGCCATTAATTTATTCTCCCATTTTATAATTGAACGTTAAATAAATTGGCGGCATGCGGTGCATACACCTACATACATACCTACATATGTAGGTATTTAAATTGAAGATAGGAGTGATAGGTATAACATTTACCTGCCGTCTACCTACATATGTATGCAATGCATGTAGTTAAATGACTTAATACAGTTTCTTATAAACTCATGGCATGTGACAAGCTGCACTCGGTCATGCTTACTTGATTTAGGGGTGAATATAGTAACCCTAAACGGAAGAATCCGAAATGGATTCCAACGCATGCCATGTTTTCGGGTTCATCAAACAAAAGTTGTTGGGATGGTGGATTTCACCTTTAACTTCAAAGATGTTCACAAGCTTATTCCAATTTGTACCCATCTAGGTATCTAAACAAAAAAGTAAGTAAAAACACTCTTCTCATTATTTGTACTTAGTAGGTACACTTAACCATAATGCTAGAAATAAATAGACCTCAATTCAATACCTACTGTAGTGGAATTCGGATCTGGGCTTGGGGTTCACTTTTATTATTCACCATTGTGTGTGAGTAAAAAAGGGGCGGAGCTGCGCAGTGTTATTTAGATAGATTGACCAATGAAACCGTCGGACTTGGCGTGAATTGCTCCATCATACATCGAACTTGTAGGAATTTGGTTGCAATTGGATTGATCCACATTCCACCTCTACCAAATAAAAGTGGTGAGTATAAAATATTTCATTTTAGCTAGGAAGTTAAAATGAAGTATTAATGGTGAAGTTTTAAAAATAATGATGCTGATTGCTCAGCTCAGTCCTTTTGGCATCACTCTATATCTGCTCCGATATATTATGTACCTGACCTACACAGGGAAGCAAAGTGTTGAATTGATTTCCAATAGGATACATAAGTTAAAGAAGAAGGTTTAAAAACAACTGTGATATAGGTAGGTACATAGGTATCTATTATCTCTAAATAAGGTTGAGAGGCCCGTACTATGACTATACCCTACCCTACCCTACCCAGTTTTGGCGAGAGCAAAGGAAAAGCTGTAATGGACACCCTTCTGAGAAAAAGCTTACGAAGAAAAGCACAATAGGTAAAAAAAGATATTTGTATCCATACTCTGTCCAATCAGTCTATGCAGTACTGAGTACACTGAGTACAGGCCGGCCTTATGATGGGAGAGCTTGCTTCCGCACAAAGGTTCCTGCTGCATACAAAAATATCTCAAATCCCCTATAAATACAAATTCAACCACTGTCTGCATGTGCATTTTCTCGTAGTATTTTTTATCAAGCGAACGTACGTACCTACATCCCCGTATAACCTTCCTTTCGCACGGCTCTAGCCGTTGCCGTACTGATCGTATAGCTCGCTTACAATCCTCTTTGTGTGTGCCACATCAATAATAATTAGAGTTACCGTTCAAATGGTAATGCTTATAAGCAGGGATGGGATTTTGTTGACCTAAAAATTAAAAAAAAAGGCAAAATAAAACGTCGAAATAGGCAAAATAGGCACAAAAAAGGCATTTATTTAAATAAAAACAATAATTGAATTCAAAATGAAAAGAGAATAACAGAAAGTTAGGTACCTAGATATTAAATTAAACTTAATTATAAAAAACATTTAACAACGTTGAGTTTTTTTAATTTTAGAAATGCATTAAAAGATCTGATCTCTCGACCGACATCACCAGAAACGAGTCGAGTCCAATTTAAAAACTCAACTTCGTCTCCAACTTCAATGTTTCCAGAAAGCTCACGGTTCGCTTCGCCTTTGACTACGGAATTTATTTGCTTAACTTTAACAAGGCCTTTATTAGCAGAAAAAACGGATTTCAAGTCGCCTTTGATTTTGTCAAAAAAAAATTTAAAACTTCAATTAGTGAGATGTTTTAAATGACCAGATGCAAACATATAGGTACATGGATCTATTCTCATTCATTCAAACTTTGTGTGTTGTGCTAATTAGTCAATATAGAAAAAATGCGGATCCGTTCCGTCAAATGCCTACGTCAATTAAAAGATTTTTGATCTTTGAGACTAAAGACGAAAAATATAGAAACAGACCTTAATGCCAGAAAAGGCAAAAAGGTAATAACGTAAGAAAAAGCAAAAAAAGGCTAAATAAAATATGTACATACATATATTTGGAATCAGGAGGACACGAAACCAATTTGTCATACGACTACGCAAAAAAAGGCAAAGTGAGCAAATTACAGAATAAATGGACCCATCTGATCGCGTTGAACTAAAAGCTTTTTTTTCATTTGTTTCCAAAGTTTTAGCGGATTTTCAATTAAATACTATGTACGCACAAGTACTCATTCCGACGAAAAAATGTTTTGACAAACAGACAGGCGGAGAATGAAAGTATCCTAATAAGGTTTCGTAAAAAAAGGAACTAAAACCGTTGCTTTATACAAAATTTAACCGTCAACGGATAGTCGATCGTGTCAACTTAAAAATTATTCATGCTCGGAATTACAGATGAACATTGGGTATAGATATCATATTGCGGTCTTACTTAGGTATAGCTATATTTTGGAAATGGCTAAAATTACATCGATTTTGTTGCTAATATCTACGTTCAATTCAAATATAAAGTCTCAAGCTCTGAGGATCATGATGTTTAAATTCAACTCTGAGTTAAACAATTGACATCTTAAGATATTTAAGACACAGAGAAACAAATAATCTGATGTTTTCGGAGATATGTACATACATACATACATATGTAATGTAGATATTTATGTATGTAGTTGAGTAGAGTAGATATAACCTACATTTCTTAAAACATATATCATTACTATGAAATCGATCTGCAATATCGTATATGAATTTATAAATACTACAATGGCTAAATTCAAAAAATGAGGGATTTATAGTGGTTAGGGGTCAACCTATACATAAAAATTAATAAAGACGTTTTTTACATTTGCATCGATTTTATTTATCGAATACGTTTTTTCATTGAGTTTAAATATTTTGCCACCTCCAATAATTAAGTAAACTTTAAACAAAAATGTATTATTTGAGCAGAAATTGTTTTTTTTTTATAAGTACCTACAGAGGTATATATGTAAAGAAATAAAACTCACTTTATTCGTGATAAATTTAAAACTGACCAAAGTACCTTTTATCTTTTAACATGTGGTTTAATTGAGTCACAGTATTTGTCGGTCCTTAATGTCTTCAAATTCAAATAATTTTTTTGACTAAATGTACGAGTGAGTACACACTTGCACCCTTACAATTCTCATTACCCTTCATTTATTTGGAGGAAATATTCATCAAGTTAACTTTGGTACTTAAATTATTGAAATATACATATTTTGTAAATCTTAATCAAATTCTAATTTTCCCACGTAATATTGATTGTGGTTAGGACTTAAGGGTAGCTAATACACTAGTTGTAAGTAGTTTATAAAATGTTTATATAATTGATGAGAAACTATAGAACCAGCTTGTAAAATTAAACTGTTTTTTAGTTAGTATACGAATACCTAACTTACTTAAAGGAGTTGCGCATTTAACTTTGTCATTGTCATTCCTATTCCTATAGTACCTAATTTCCAAAATCCCTCTCCATGTGGCAAACAAATTTTACTAACTGCAGCTTGTCACTCGCAATTTGTTCTTTTCATTGGTTTTATTTTTAAACTTTTAGTATCGCAACCAATAAGCGCAGACTGAAGAATGAGCATTTGAGTACCTAGTATATCTTACTTAAAAGTCAAAACCTAAGTTTTGAAAAAGCTTCTTACAAAACGTATGTATACATAAGTAGGTACTAAGAAATTGGATTGAATTATTCGGAAAAAACATAACGTAGGTAAAGGTAGGTATATATTATTATTTTTATATAGATAATATTTTGCAAACTCATTGAACCAGACAAAACTTCAATTTTTTTTTTGAAATTTATTTGTGTCCAACTGTAGTCATGCCTATTTAGGTGGGCCACATTGTCACATTGTGATAGATATATACGTACATATGTAAATATATGTATATTTACCTTTGAAATTTAAATTGGTCACTAGTATAGCCTTTCTTCACCCACAATTTTAATGCTTGAAAATATGCAATAGCTTGTATACCCACCCAAACACTCAAAAACAAGAGTTCTTAATTACTTATATGTAGAATGTAGATCCTTCGTACATATGTATATGTATATGATGTTGATGTCTTATTGTATGATTTGAGTCGTTGACTCTTCTATTCTAAAATACAGAAAAATTCATTTTTTTTTTCTAATGAGTTTCATGACCTCAAAAAGTCATCAGAAGACTTCAAAAAAGGCATATGGAGACCCTATATCATTATATTGTTGTTTTAGATTTTTTTCCAAAGGAATATCCTAACACCCTGACTCACAATAACATATGTTTACTCCAACGCGCGGGAAGATGTATTTATGCAGGTACGAGTAGGAGAAGCCAAAAGGATCAGAAAAATTGGAAGAAGCAAGGTCCCTATCCCTAAAAAAAAAAAAAAAAAAAATGATAAAGTGATGATCGAAGCAACGGTTTTTAATACGAAATTTCGTGCGTGCATGGGTTAGAAGCAGACGCGTGGCGGGAGAGACGTCTAGTAATTGATAAAACGGCATTGCCTCAGTTCCTTCTTTGACTCGGGCAAATGTAACGTTTTGTGGATTGTGGGTACCTCATTGCGGCTACATGCATATGTTAAAGACTCGATGTGGTACGAAGACGAACGGACGAGACACGAAACAAAAAATTACATACCGATACTATGTGCAGTGCACCTGTCCTAACCACACACGGACTTTGTCAGAGGATCAAAGAAGGACGGCTGAAATGTTGAGATGAGGAAAAGAAATAAAGGAAATAAGATTCCAATATCATAAAGATGACAACAAAGAGGAGGCGAAGGCATGTAGATTGGGGAAACCACCGCACCAAGATTGAAGGTTGGTTCCCTTTTCCACTGTCCACTTTCGAACAGTTTTTTTTTTTTTTTTTGATTTTGACCAACTTTTTTTTGCTGCAGTTAGATGTCCCTCTTGCTTCAACCTTCAATGTCTATAGAGATAAATGCTTTGCTTCAGAGCCACCACCGTGCGTTGGTTGCCTTTTGTCTGACCTTCTTCTTGAATTTGTCTTAAGTCGCGTGCTTAACCACGTGCCACTAAACGTTCAAAAAGAAACACCTTGCCACAACAATGCGCCTTAGGGTGAATCGCTTTTGGGTTTGGGTTATGCTAGGACTAACTGGTTTGTTCACTTGGATCATATATCATAGGTATTTACAAAATAACGGCCAGGTAGTTGAGACGATAGTTAGATATTAGATATGATATCGGAGTTGTTCTAATGGTCGAATGTACATATGTATGTAATGTTGAAAATTGAAATCTAAATAGGTTATACCTACATATGTGATTTGGACCCATTTAACTTTAACATCGAGTGACTTTATTTGTTTTTGCTCTCTCCAATATTATTTTAAAGAATATATACATACATACATACATACATATATATGTACATATGTATATGTTTTTTTTTTTAATTTCTACTACAGTTGGCAGGCATAAGAGCTTAAAATTAAAAATCATTTGCAACTGATTCATCACATACTGCAAGAGGTGCAGCTGGCGGTGTCGGCGCGGTGGGAATATTTTTGCAACTCCTTCTTGTGACAGTTTTATTTTAACGTAAGAACGTACACTTAATAATATTATGTACAAGTACAATGTACCTATGTATACATACCGCCCTATTCTGCTAATTATGTGAATCGTATATCCGATCCACCCATTCGATTCACATCAAAATTCCTTTCCATTCTGCTATCCGACGGATGAACTACATTAACCCGAACCAATTTGAGATTTTCGAACGCAGATTTTCCATTGAAAATAATGAATGCATTTCTATTATTTCAATATTTAAGTTTTATCGCTCCACCTAATGAATAGTATTGTACTTTATCTTCCAATTATGAGCAGAGGATTAAGAAAATCTTCGAAAAGAGAGCTTTTGAGAAATTTTAGAAAAAAAATATTTTGTGACTGCCGGATGAAACGTAAGTTGATTTATTTTTATTTTGAAATAAATGATCTGCAAATTATTTCAAAATTATGTGTTTATTATAAACTTAAGGCGAAATAAAAGAGCATTTCGGTATGTATTTACTGGATATTGTTTTTACTTACATTTTACTTAACACAAACAAGAAAGTCGAACAATAGATGTACCTAAGATCCGCAACTTTCATTTCATATGCGAATGTGAATTTGAATTGCATGGAACGGATGCGTTCACGTGATAATATTTACAAACTAACTGTTGCCCGCGACTTCGCCCGCGTCAATTTCAGTTATTATGATCGCAATTAAGATTAAGTTTTGATATTTTAACTTTATTTTCTTGTGGCAGAGGAACACACTAATTTTCCCCGCAACCCGGTTTTGACAACGCGACGGAAGCCCTTAAATATGAATGATTTTCCCCGTTTTTGCAGTATTCTTAACTAATGTTTCGCTCCTATTGGTCGCAGCGTTATACCTATTATACTTATAGCTTAAAGCCTTCCTCAACAAATGGACTATCCAACTCAAAAAGAGTTTTCAATTCGAACCAGTAGTTCCTGAGATTAGCGCCTTTAGACCAACAAACAAACTCATCGGCTTTATATATTAAAAAGTAAAAAAGTAAATTGTAGATAAACTGAGGATTTTCACATTTCATATTTCAAAAATAGCCGCTCTAAATGCATTTGATATCCATATTTCCCAAATTACTCACAAAAAAGCATAACCTCATAGGTACCTACTCTGTAGATATTGGGGTGCCTTGGCTTGGCACTTTGGCAGTAAAAACGATTTAACATAGAACCAATGCAATAAACTCATTTGGATTTATTTCCCCGTGCACGGAAATCTGTTTGCGGCACCAAAAATAGAGTCCCACTGATGGTTGTACACTTTGGGTCCACATTTTGCAGTAGGTACTAGGTAATACCAACAAAAGAAGGTCTGCCTACAAGAATGAGTCGTTGCGTTGGCAAGACGCAAGAGAATGCAACGAGTTAACTGATAAACGCATATTGAAAACAAAGCAACCCGAGAAACAGAAGCGGACCTAACCAACTGTTCATAATACCTGAACTGAACTATTTCTTAAGCACATATTTACATACATATGTACATATGTACATATATTTGTGAACACAAATCTGAGTCATTTGAAGCATTAATCTAATAACATGTTGTATTGTGAAAGACATCAAGTTTTTAAATTTAAATCATTGCGAATAATAATAATTTGCCTTAGCAAAAATATAAAATTAAAACTAGTTCAAGCCCTCGTGCGTTACTATACATATCATACCTACGCACATAATATATATACATAATTACATATATAAATGTACATACTATTTATATATGTATGTGTATACACACATAAATACGATAGCTTTACAAATTAAAAAAAAAAAGTTCTTTTGTTGCATAATTTAGACTCCCATTGAGTCGGAAGACTGTTTGAGGTACTGAAACCGCCCGCCCGAACTAGGACTACACATGACACATTGGTTACAAACGATGCTCGTTTGTTTACCCATTCCATTGCGAGCACACTAACTCTGGTCAATTGGAGCCGGGATTGCCCTTATCCCAAGTGAACTTCTTTGCATTGCAGTCTGTGTCGGAGTATTCATATTGTGTGCCTCTTAGTTTGATGTTAACGTTAAATGGTGACCACCAGAGACCAGACGCATTGAAACCTTGTCTCGGTATGCAAACCTTATGTGGCAATGGCGTTTTGTTTGGACTGGTCATCGTTCTCGAAAAGATGAGTAGGTGAGTCGTGAGTGTCCGTACCTCCCCTGTGTTTAAAAATTGTAAGGAATATTCCTCGATGCAATTAATATGTGTCGCGCTCGGATCTTAGCTTTTCCTCCTTTGCAGATTAATAGCAAAAATGAAACTGTATTGCTTTTATCCAGTAGCATAAGGAATACTATGATGAATATAGCTATTCTTAAGTCATTCAATTATGTATGGATTATTGTGTACCTATATTTTTATTTTGTTTCAATAGGCGTTTTTCTTTTTTAGCTCTGAACAGAGCACTGAGCAGAGCCTGAGCACGTCGAGTATGCTCTGAGCAGAGTTTGATCAGAGTTCTCCGATATATTTAAGAAACACACTTAAGCACTGAACTGCCAAAAGCAGTCTGTCTCTGTCATACCACATGAACAAAAAAGTGACATAGTCGCGCTCATCTTTTTACTCCATTCGCTCGGTCATTTTATTTAGAGCTCGTAGAGCGCGCTCCGAGCTAGCTCCGATTGAAAAAAGAAACACAAACTGAGCGCTCTGATGTGTCTGAGCTAAAAAAGAAACACAGATCTTTTTTTGACAACTCAGTTCTCTGCTCTGAGCTTAAAAAGAAAAACGCCTAATATCAACAATACCCCATTTAGATAAAAGTTGTTGTTTTACTTGAGATTCATACCTACGAGTAAGGTATGTACCTGTTTTGTGTGGAAATTGTAATGATGCATTCTTTACTGAAAGAAGTTTTGAGTTTATTTGCGTTCAGCTTGTTAATTGCAGGATTCCTTTGCTTAACTCTGTTGATACTGCGAAAGTTCATGAGTCAATTTTTTTAAATATTTTTTTTTTTTTTTTTATATGTACATACATTCCCTAAAATCATAAGATTTGTTAAAATGTTCGGTGAGTTATAATACGCCTAAAATCATAAGATTTATTAAAATGTTCGGTGAGTTATAATACGCCACTTCTCCATCTCCAGTGAACCTATTATATATCTATGTAGTATACCTACATACATATGTACATACTACATACAGTTGACGTCGCCTATAACGACGCAGCCACTTATAACGACCACTTTTCCATCACTTGTTTGGTTTTCATACAGTTTGTACTAGTTCAACGTTGCGTCGAATATAACGACCGCTGGCTATAGCGACCAGTTTTGCCTGGTCCCCTGGTCCCTTGACGGTCGTTGTAAGTGACGTCGACTACTTTAAAAAGTGGTTTACTAATCTTTAAAAACCTTCAGTCCCTTAGCTATTTCTTAACCAGATCGGTAATTAATCACCATTTTCACGATCATGAAAAGAAGTGACGTGATAAGGGACATGCTAAACAAATCCTCTAAAATAACAGGAGAGATGCATTCAGGCCCAGCGAATTAATATAGGTACATACATTTGTATACATATTTTTAAAGCTTTCAGAAAGTAAAAGGGATATTTTAATCTTGTACAAAAGGAGTGTTATATTAAACGTCTAAATTTTCTTGATTGAAAGGTTGTTTAAATAACACGGGAGTAAATCATTAAACGTTTGTTTTTTTTTTTTTAAATATCTATATTTAGTTATTGAAATCAATTGTAATATAAATAAATATCTAATAATTATTAGTTAAAATCCAATGTCTATTGGCACTAAACGTGCATTGTTTATAATAAATATACGTTATAGGTACCTACATAGTTGAATGTAGTGTTCACACGTCACACCTGCTTTCATAAAACTATAGCAATCCTGTTTGTTTGTATATTTGTATGAATACCTATCCATATTACAAAACATTTGTGAAAATGAAGTTCGAAGACCAGGGACTGAGGCTGAGGGGCTAGTTGTTGATTGTTATTGTTGATCATCAAAATAACCTAATGTAAAGTAATTATTAACTTTACTATTACTTTTCTACTATAGTTTGTTGGTGGTAGATATTTTAGTTGTCACTTTCATACATTTTTCGAATCTTTTTGGAGAAAGATAGTTTTTGCTTTGCTATTGAAAAATAAATTTAAAAACTGAAAATAGATACACATATCAAATTTAAAATAAAAGAAAATGAATAATAAATGTATAATGTAGGATTGTAGGTGTACGTTTCGTATTGAGGAACACAGCACCAGAATTGTAGTAGTTATGTATATGCAATTATACATTGATCTCATTAAATTTTCTTGATACATACATACCTACAAGTACAAAATAAATAACGTCTATCATTATCTACACTATTGCATTTATCAGTTTAGTAACAGGCAACAGTGCTTTATTTATAAAAGTGAGGATATATTCGCAGCAACTCAACATTTCATCCACCTGCCATATAGTTGGATTCCACTACATCTACATGTGAGTATGCACATATGTACCTATATAATATAATAAATATGAATGTGAATGAATTTAAGAGATAAGCAACGGGTTTGTAGTTTGTTGTTGATACAGCACTGCTTGCGAATTTTGTCCTAACAGCCGCTTGCAGTTTGAGTTCACCTCGCGTGCCATCAAAAACCAAGTAATAAGGTAGCAGAGCAGCATTTTGCAGGTTTCCTACTACCACATCTGCGTTTTTGGTTCCTTGACAAAGTGAAACGGCATTCGAATGTAAACAGCTTTACCACAGAAAGTGATGTAACTTTCTTTACCTCTCCAGAAATTATCCTTTGATCGTGGCCGTATGCCATGCGTCCCTTTGAATAAAATGTCAGAGCTCGTGCTTGGTGCTTCTGCTCCTGTAGCAGGATATTCCCTCCAATATCGAATTGTTTATATGTATAAAAATGTCAACGTGTTATCTGCAGGGGTCATTCGCAATTACGTTGAATTATTGTATAGACACTTTTAAGCAGATGGAAAATTGATTTCCATGTTGCAGCACGCATCGCAACTCCGACGACGACGCACGAGTGAATGAAATAAGTAGGTATATTGTGTATACGCTTGTTAAAGTAACATACTTTACTTATATGTATATGTACATACCTATATAAAATATACATAGATATGTCTCCGAAAGAATTGTTGCATAAATGTTTTACATGTTGCCAATGTAATATAATATCTATACATATCTATAGATATATATAGGTATAGATAATGTCAATTCAATAAGTTCCTTGAATACACGATAGCAAAATTTTTTTACACTTTTGTGGTTAAACATAGAAAAAAGAAAATCAAGTGATGCACATTTTTAAGAAACAAAGAACATTAAACATTATATAAGTTTTTGTGGATTTAGCTACCACACCGAGAAAAATCAATTGGACTACCTGCTATATATTCTATTGATTTAATAAGTAGCTATATGAAACAATAGTTTTTTCCAATTAGCTCAATAGATTTGCTTGTTTATTGTACCTACTAATAACTCAATAGTTGTACGAAAATATTAATATAATAGGAAAGTCTATTTAGGCTATAGTATTTTTGTTATTAATTCAAAATGTTCCTTTCCTATTGATTTAATAATACAATATTATTATTGATTGATAGTATGCCATTATTGAATCAATTATGTTGTACTGTTATTTTAATAATATTATACTTTGTTTTATTTATAACATAGTTATGGTAGTATTATTACGGGTGGATGAAGTGCTTGACTATTAATCTAGCGGCTGTGAGTTCAAGGCTCTAGGCAGAGTCTTTTTATATTTCCTTTTATTTTTTACAGTGCCGTCTTATTGATTCAATAAGACATCCTTTTAATTTTCTAAAGTACACGTTATTGAGTTAAGAGGACAAACTATTAGATTGTATAGTACAGTCATACTATAAAGATAATAGGCCTCAAGTCTCACCTATAGTTAATAATAGGATAAATCCCATTGACCAATTTTAATAGTAAAAAGTTATTGAAAACAATTAATAGTATTTAGAATTGATTTTTACCATATACATAAATATAAGTTAAAACTAATTGTATTATGTAAAAAGACAAAAATCTTCTTTTGACAATTTTGGTTAATCTTTGTTTTAGTTTTCTATTATTTGTAAAAAAAAAAACGATATTTGTGGATAGATACCATGGGTAAATAGTTGTATACTTTGTTTAAAATATAAATTAAATTTGTTTTCAAAATCGTTGCCCTCTCTCGAGTTATTCGAGTCAAAAAGCATTTTCACAAAATTTTTGGTACAATTTTGTATTCTTTTTTATTTTCTGTAAAATAACTGACAATTAATTTTTTCCAAAAATTTTACCAGATGTCGAAAACGTCATTTTACATATAATAGAAAATTGATTTGAAGTAATATCATTTTCCAAAAATTTTGTTTTAGTTTTTCTAATTTAAAACAATGCAATTTGACAAACCGACCCATAGCCCTTCCATTATGTACCTAACCTACCTATATGTATCCTTTCTTGAGATATTTGTAAAAGCAAATTTTTAAACTGCTACCCAATTTTGCATATTGGGTTTGATTATAATACTCGTATAACGTATAATACAAAGTTTATAAGAGACCCCCAAGCTGAAAGGGCCAATGCAAAAATAGGCAACTGATTCTCTTTTTTCCTTATTCCTTAAACATGGCTGAACTAAACATGAATTCACTTGGAAGAATAATAATCCCATTTGTATCACAGCATCATAGTTCTATTCTTATCCACATCTCAGTCAAACCACGCTCATGTTAATCTTAAGAGTTTGCTCCCGCAACAACAGAAGTTAGCAATTAAAATCAAATAAAATTGAAATAAATTTACTTTGAAATGCAAATTATTGCGATTTGTTTTGCCATGTCTTTTCTTGCTACTGTCTGTGCCTGTTATGTTAGAATTTACTTGGCGAGGCTCCGATCCCACAATGCCCACTTTGTACAACAACCAATCGAATAGATTCGCAGATTTGAATCATGCGTCCTTAAACAGTAGGTACTAAAGTTAGCCACACGTCGCGTCGCGTCGTCGTCGTCGTCGTGAGCTCGCAAAAGCCTATCCTTGTGGTCTCTCTCAACCGTACCACAGCCACCGATAAAGAAGCATTACATTTTGCATTTGCAGCGGGGGAGGGCAAGTAGTGCGCGTCATTCTTTGCCAGCATACCAATAGCCGTAGTGCTCCAGACAAAATGCACAAAAAGAAAGTTCACAATGAAGGTCCTCTCATAAAATTAATTCGTTTTATTGTTGGCTATCTCTCCGTTTGCAAATTGCCAGCTTTAGAGCAGCGACGTCAACGACAACCTTCTCTGCGACTCGGCTTCCCGTTTCTTGGCACGATAAACATAATATGCTAAATGGAACCCAAAGCCCACCCGAGCAATAACTGCGAGAAAAAGTATTATTCATTTGATGGCCGAAATTCGATAGCCAGATTTGAGCAGAAAATTGTTGTCGTTTAATAATTGGTTGCAATCTCGAAATCATTGTGCGGTCAACAATCGTCTTTGTGTAATACGTAAGCGTAAGGCAATCATACATAGATGAAAACGAAAAATCATTCTAATATTCAATTAGGAACACATTAAAAGATATAAGATCATAATAGCTATAGTATACACGTTGATAGGTAAGGTATTGTAAGGTTTCTTTTTTTTTTTTTTTTCGCATAGCCCTAGGAGCAGCAGGCAACAAAGCCACACGAACTCTTAAATCTTAAGGCGTGTAACGTTGTGCTGGCAGAGTGTGCATGTGCACATTTAAAATGACCTATAAACTGTGCTCCAGAAGTTTTAATTGTTTGAAGCCAATTTTCTTTGTCTTGAATCTAGGCTTTAGTTTTGGACTTATTGATTTTGGTATTACAAGCCCGAGGGAGGAAAGGCATGAACTTTGTCCGGCCATCCAAGCCATGTTTGGATACAAAACTGCCGCCGATTGATAAAAAGTTCATTCTCCATTGATGGCGCGACGGCGACGTGTGGTTCGAGTGCTTTTGTCCTTTTCTGCAATCGTGTACCTGAATCTCGTATTTATTCTCGTGCAACAATCGCGAACAGGAAGAGAAAATTTGCAGTATAAAATTCGCAACTTGCTAGCAACGGCAACGTGTTGCTAAAGTGAAACAAATTGACACCTGTTATCATGAACACACAAACGAGTGTGGCCTTGCTCAAAAAGGACTTATTTGTGTGGAACTGTGTTGCAGCGGCATCCTAATCGGGTGTGCCCCTCTCAATTGAAGCTTAAACAGAATGGAGATGTATAATAGCTGCAATTAGAAACGCAGCTGCATAGTTGTTGTCAAAATAACAAACACACAGAAATCCAATGTTGCAATTTAAAAACTTTTACTCATGTTACATACTGAACCGTTAACTAACTTTTGTTTTAACGTTCACATTAAGAAATTGCATTCTATGTACCTGTATACATAAACAAATGTATAAAAAGGCTTAAGCGAGCTATTCAACTCTCCTTCAATCCTTGTGTTCTGAAAACTTTTTAGAAAAAAAATGTAGGCAGCTCGTACGATTCACGAAATAATAAAAAATTACAAATACATAAATACATTCAAATAAAATAAGCAATACCAAGGAAAATAACAGATGTGATATGGATTGACAAATTACTAAAAAGTAAACTAGCCATTTCGTGATTTTATCTTTTGTAAAATGTTAAGAGATATACATAGACATTAAAATCGTTTAAAATTTAGCAAAACCACCTTTTTAGCTTGGAAACTTACTAAAAAAGTCTTTTACTTTTTACTAAATCGCTTAAAATTTTGGGCCAATGTCTTAAATTTTGAACATTTTAGATTTAATTAAACTCGTTTTTTTTTGTAATATTTACTATACATTTGCACTAGCTGACCCAAAAACGGAGTTAAAGATCAAAATCTATGCAGCATGATTTTTGCCATCAAAAAGTTAGGCACTCACAGTTCACATCACAATTTTGACAGCAAGAGGAACTGGACCTCCGTTCCGCTGTTGCAGCTATTTAAGCTTTTACTGTTAAGTTTGCTGTAGTGGTACGTAGTTTTCTGTTGTATAGGCTGAAAGAATAGGTTTCGTTATTAGATTGGAGAATTAAAAAAAATATATCCATATGTACTCCAAGCGCTAATTGTTAAGTTTTAAAGTCATTGCTACTCGATCGATATCTATACTAGAAATCAAACACGTGCGTCCATCCAATTTTGGCCATATGGGCCTGGGCCGCCAATTAGGTTGATGAAATAAAGGGCGATATGCAGTAAAGTGTTGACAACCATAAAAAAATATTATTATTACTTAGTTATCAAAACATAAATGTACAAACCTGCAAAAAAAATCGGCAGCTGATATTTTAGGGTCAGTAAAAATGCAGCGGTACACAATAGAACAACGTGTCTACGTTATTGAACAATATTTCAAAAATAATGAAAGCTTGCTTTGAAAATTTCATACAAAATATGGTCGGAATCCTGTTTTAACTTCGTGAAATTCCTGGAGACATGATTAGTTGGGGACGCCAAACACACTGGTCGTCCAAAAAAAGTCGTTTAAATACCAAAGTCAATATCGAAGCAGCGTGGTGACAATCCAGGAACCTCAATTTGGCGTAGTGGACAAGAAATGCAAATTTCAAGAACTAATCCATTAAAAACACAACTACTGAAGCCATGAGCAGTATAGCCTCTTATTTTAAAAAAGATAAAATATCTATCTGAAATGCAATGAAAATTTTTCAAACTATCCTGTCAACATAAATTGCATGAAAATAAATAAAACCACTTATGTATGTACATACATACGAGTATGTACACATCGTCGCTGTTTAAGAAAACCGGCATAACTCAAAAAAAATGATTCTTCAGAAAACGAGTTTAAAGTTTGTGAGTCATACGATTTTTCATATTATTATCCAATGTGACATTTGGAACAAATTCCATATAGCGGGATTCCGAAGAGCTACAGTTATGCCAGTGTGACAGACAGATAGAGAATTGTTTTTTTATTCGATTAGCATCATTAACTCAAAAATCGTGTTTTTTTTAAGTTATGCCGGTTTTATTAAACAGCGACGACATGTAAATCTCACCTTTGCCTTGTGAGAGCCTTACATTTTTATTAGGTGGGCCTTAGAGTTCAATTTCTGACCACCAAGATTTTTGTCGGAGTTTTTCGCGAGACGGTGTTCACAGCATTAAATTGGAATAAATCAAACTTGCATGTTCTTTTAAAAAAATGTATCTATTTATTTAATTGGACGCTATTTATTTAGCGCCCCAATAATCAGATATCAGATACCTAGAAGACACAATTCTGTTGTGAAAAAGGTTTTTAAGTTGCGCAGGACCCTTTCGAGCTCTCTTTCTACTTTCTAGTTGTGTATAATGAAATAAATACATATATTCATAATAATTAAAATAAAATAAAAATTATTGCAATTTGTGAAAGGCAGCTTGCAGCATTTGATTACACAAAGCAGAGTATGGGTTGATTTCCACCAACTGAAATCATAAAAATTAAAACAAATAGGTATTCGGGATGGTATTGTAGCATAAAGTGGAACAATATTATTCATATCAAATCGGTACCTGATTTTTTGCAAATTTACTGCCAAGCTTGGAGGCTTCTTCGAAATCCTGCCTTGCAGCACTTAAGTTTTCCATTTTCCTATACAATATACCTCGTTGGCAAAGGGCTTGGCACCTTGTACGTACTTGTTCTTTAGATAGTTCCAATGTCTTTTCCAAAAATATCAACGCTTCTAAAAATATTTTAATTTGTTTTCTTAAAACATTCACGTTTAACTTATTAACTTTAAATAACGTACGTATATGTATACATATATATCTACATACATATGTACATATAAACGAGTATATTACCGTCATCATTTCCCTTTAACCGCAACACCTGAGCTTTATTATTGTAAACAGAGCATCTATTCGGTGATGTGTATATTGCTTCCTCAAACTTAATAATTGCTTCCTCTAGTAATCCTTGTTCGGCCAGTTGTATACCTTCGAGTTCAAGACTTTTTGACTGCACTACAGCATGGCTTTCAACTTCGGGATTATCTATTATTTCAGCTTCAATATCTAAGTCGAATGGACTTGAAGTTA
Organism: Scaeva pyrastri; assembly: GCA_905146935.1. Classification (NCBI taxonomy): domain Eukaryota; kingdom Metazoa; phylum Arthropoda; class Insecta; order Diptera; family Syrphidae; genus Scaeva; species Scaeva pyrastri. The sequence goes on along the minus strand of LR989927.1, from coordinate 419,729 downwards.
CACTTTCAGAGGGAACAAAGAGGGACTCCAATACCTTCTGATCATGTTCGGTGAGACACTCACGAAATGAAGGCTTGTTCATTCTAACGCTGTTTTGTGACTGCCTTGATCTGAACCGAACACTTTTTAAGCATGGCTATTAAAAACATCAAGAAACTTGTTTTTGAGTATTTTATTTATAAGTTTAAAAAACAAGTTAAGCTTGTTTACTTCTATTTCTATGCTGAATGAAACATTTATAATATGTAATTAACAGTAATCATATTCATTTTTTATTTACTTCTACATTATTATTATGTTAATGAATTTTCACCTGTCGTAGGTGATTTCTTTTGAATAAATTGTGATTCTTTTTTGAAGCGAAAACTCCTATAGACTATAGGCGTGTTGGGCACTTTTTGGTAGAGGTAAATCTTATGGTTTCGCGTCACCGACATGCTCATTACTGAATGGGTGAAATTCCTCGATAAAAAATTGGTAAAAATAAAAACATCAATGAATTCATCTAGTCCAGACATTGAGCTAAAATATTTGGTGTGACACTTTAGTGCAAGTGATGTGTAGGTGTAGGTAATGGGTACATTACATATGTATACATAAGTTATATTAAATAGATAGTGAAAAGTTAAATGTGTATAGAGAATGGGTATGATTGTTGTTGTGCATTGTTAAAATAGTGGTTTTTGAAAATTATTTGAATTATTTAATATGGTAAAAGAATAAATAACAGAATTAATTTTAAATCCTTATATTTATTTTGGCCTTTGATAATTTTATAATATTTATTTTCTAATATCTCACCTCTGCAATGCAACACGCAATTAGTATTTCACAGAAACTTGGACGTTTTAAATTATAATTTAAGATCTATGTGTTCAAGTTTAAAAATGGTTATAATGCAAAATAATATTTTATCTTACATAAATGTCAATGCACTTGATTTGCAAATTATTTTCTTTGTATTTCTTTCTACAAAATTTATTCGCATTGTATAAGAATAATGCAAACAATAAAAAAAATAATACAAATAACTGACACTCGGAGCATCAATTGATGTGAAAACCAGATTGATTTTGATAATTTTAATTCGAAAATAATAAAATTTCAAGTTTTAATACTAAAAGATCTGGGTTTTCACTTCTATCGGCAGTCCTTAAGTGCCAATTTTTTGTTTTTAGATTCATTTTAGTGCACGTATTGACATTAAAGATTTACATAAAAATTCGTTCCAATTGATAAAGCTTAAATTGATTTATCCCACAGTTAACAAAGTGTTAGGTATTGTCTATAGATCGTAGATTAATTATATAATTTTTTTTAATAAATTCAGTTCAAAAGTGAAACGAGGGCTCAAAAAGAATTTCTCATGTAAAAAAGGTTAATACAAAAATACATATACTGGAAAGAATGATTTTTGTTTTTTTTTTTGAGCCTCTATAAAAGACAGTCCCCAAAAAGGAATTTCGGAGAAATAATTTAAAATTCAGACTAGTAAACACTACTACAACTTCTCCCTTGAATTTTTTCGCGTTTCCCTTTAACTACAGTACAAACATGATTACATTAACTATTAACAAAAATCAGGCAATTAGTAAAATATCGAAATCCCAAGTAGCCTTAAATGGCTATATTGTATACTCGCTCGCAGCCTCGAAGGATGGGTATTTGAGTCCTTTTCTCAACTCTTTATTTTTTCATTCAATTAGTATATACTACTCAAAACAAAATACGGCCAACTACGTTTTTTGGCTTTAATATAAAAATTTTGATAAATGATAGTATACAAAAATTAAGTACACATCTTATGTATGAATGTAAAATCAATTTTACAGTAAATTATTTATTACTAGCGGCTCGTCCCGGAATCCCCCGTGTTTACATTTTAGTTTAGGTACATTATTGGAGTTTTAGTAAGGATCCCTATTTATTTTTATTTTTTTTGAAAATATTATATAACCTATGCCTACTGGGAATATTGGGAATAGTGCAGCTTCCCAACGAATAATAATAAATAACGAATATTTAATTCAAAAAAAAAAAAAAAAACATACAAACAAAAAATTTTACATATATTATATTAGCTCTTTATAATATTAGTAGGTAGGTACTAGGTAGGTATAGATAACTCGACTGAAATAAATTGTTAATTTTTTTTTTGGAAAATAATTTTGGTGCCATTGTACCTCCACTCTCTTGCTGCCCCGAGGGCTCAAGAGTCAAGACCTCTATAATATCACTATATTGAGAAATCCTCCAAGAGTAATTATTCTTGTCATAAAAATTGCTTTCTCAAAATTTTGTCGTTCGGATAAAAACTGTAGGTTACCTTCATCCCTGACATTACTCGCACACAGGAATTGTTGAGAGTTGTTAGTAACTAGGCCCTGGTTCTCTATGAGCTGTAGCACCACTATTTTTTTTTATTTAAATTTGATTCCATATAATATTTTAATAGTAGAACGCGTAAAAGAACATATCGAAGCAATCGCTCGACGCTGAACAAGCAGGCTTCCGCAATGGGTCCTCCTGCATTGATCATATCAATTCTTTGAGGATCATAATCGAACAGTGTCGAATATAAATCACCACTCCGCCTGCTATTCATTGATTTCCAGAAGGCTTTCGACAGCGTCAATAGGGAGTTTATCTGGCTTGCTTTGCGGAGGAGGGGTATACCGGAGAAAATCATTGCTATTATTAAAGCGACTTATGATGGGTCCAAATGTCACGTCTTACACAGAGGTAGGTTGTCCGAAGAATTTCAAGTCCAAAGCGGGGTCAGACAGGGCTGCATACTGTCACCAATCCTGTTTTTATTGGTGGTAAGTGATGTACTGCGGATGGCTTTGACAGGAAGCGGAGGAATAAGATGGACTCTGACAACTTACCTTAAACATCTCGACTATACGTTGACGATGTTTGCTGGCTTTCCCATAAGATCATTGATCTCCATCAAATGGCAACAAGGGTGGAGAGAGAAGCATCAATCATGGAGCTGAAAATCAATACGGGAAAAACAAAGATGTTCAGCCTCGGGAGCTCGCAATCATCCGCTCCGATGAACATTGGTCAACAAGCAGTAGAGCATCGTCTCTACTGAAGGAGGAACCGAACTAGACATCGTCAGCAGCATCGGAAAAGCAAAGGCTGCGTGCGGGATGTTGTCCAATGTTTGGAGGAACAAATCTCTCAGTTGGAACATAAAGCTACGACTGTTTACCTCTAACGTCGAAACAGTTCTGTTAAATGGTTGCAGCACCTGGAAAATAACAACCACAATAACCAGAAACTGCAAACCTGGGGTGGAATCCCGTAAGGCGATAGTTGATTGTTGATTTATCAAAATATATGATTTTGCTCCACGTAAGATAATTATCAAATTGACTATCATTTTTCTAGTATAGTTTTTTGGTGACAGCTATTTATGTAAGTTTCGCTTTCATATATTTTGCTTAGTTTTCTGAGAAAGATAAGTTGTGTTTTACTTCAAATTGAAAAAAAAAGTAAAAAAGTTAAAAAGGTCTCAAATTTGAAATAAAAGAATGTAATGTACACATCAATGCATAGGTATATTTTATGACTTGAGAGGAACTCAGCGAGAAATGACCCCAAAAAAGTTCAACCGTTAAGAGTCAATTTAAGGAATAAAGCAAATATTTCGGAACTTCATAGAGGAATGTATGTACATACATACATATGTACTTATGAGACTTTCTATGGAAATTTATTGGTATTTTATTTCCAACACATAAATTACACAATTACAATTTCAGATTCTTAAAAAACTTTCCACTGAATAAAGAAACGTTTTTTGTATGTTTTGCGATTGCTCGGTTTACCACCGGGAATAAATAATGTATTGTATTATTGAGAACAAAATCCATAATAAAAGACAACAGCTGATCGAAATGAAATTTGTTCCTGTTTGATAATTTAAAATTCGAACTGAGTTTCCCAAACTTGGGTAAGTACTACCAAGCGATCTCAGATTTTTAGCGATCGCTTTGAACAGAGCAAAGAGAAGTTGATAATCAAAATTGACTATCACAACAGTGATCATCACCTATCGCCTTACGCGATTCCACCCCTGCGTTAATAGGTGTCTTCGAAACATCTTACGGGTTTTCTAGCCTAATCTCCTGGTATCTCCAACGAGGACTTATATAGGCGAACAGGTCAGGAACCCATCGACACCATTATACAAAGGCGCAAGTGGCAGTAGATTGGACACACGCTTCGAAAAGTTAAAGACTGCATTGCGGGCCAAGCAATGTAGTGGAACCCACTCACACAAGAAGGAAGAAGAGTTGGTAGACCGACAAGCACATGGAGGAGAACAGTTGAGGAGGAATCTGCGAGACGTCGAACGTTATTACGTAATTATTCGTAGTGTGTTATATATAATGTGTGTATGTATGTAAATATAACAAGGTCCAAAAACCAAACCATAATACATGTAGCTGTGTAGTGTACCAACCTATCTCACAATAGGGAAACTATGTTTTCTATAAAATGAACAGTTCCTTGGTTAATGGTTTGAGCTTACGTGCCTTATTTTTTGTTAGCCAATGAATTTTTCGAACAGTGCGTGGTGGAGGATTTTACAATTCGATACCTCCCCCTAAGAATGTATTGACACTTTTTTCGAAAATTACTTTTTGTTGTTGTCATCGCCTTTGTCTTTTATTTTTAATGATAAAGTAATTTTTTTGTGATTTTTTGTGACCAATTTTGAGTTTTAAGCAACATTTAACATTGTATCAAGCACCAATGTCTTTACAAAGAAAAATTTACTAAGCGAAAAAAAACTTCTTATATGATTATTAGAATTTTGGTTTTGCAATGATTTCAAGTTTTGTATTTTGAAAATCCCTCACCAAATCTGTTCCTTCCAATAAAATACACATAAAAATAACTAAATGCGACATTTTTTTCGTTTCCTGAAAAAATTAAAAATTTCGCTTAATACATTCTTACGTGAAGGTATCGATAATTATTTTTTCAACTTAAATCCATCTTAAGCATTCTTAAGATCATTAGATACTCCTTAAATTATTCTGTAAATTGTTTGAATTGTTTGCTAAGTTGTTGAAGGTATACAATAAAAACAAAAAAAAATTGTTTGTAATTAAGTGTTAGTCAATTAACTATTCAACATGGACTTGCCAAAGTATTTTTTCCATTAATGCACACACAAAATCGATGCTTTTTTAAAAACAATTTATTACACAATATTATTTTATATATAACAAGTTATAATGTCTTTTGAAATAATGACACGATATTAACAAAACTGGATGAATACAAAAACTATAATGACAATAAAAAAATGCACTGGTTGTATAATGCATAACACTTTTTCCTTTTAAAAATTACATACTTAGTTAATCAATAATTTGTAATACAAATAACAATTTAAAATATTATTCTTATCAGAGGTTGAATGTATGTTAACTTTTATTTGACGTATTCGACTTAATTATGGCAAATTGTGAAATTATAAAGTTTATATTAAATAAATCACTAGATTTCGAGTGCATTCAAGAAAATTACTTGCTTTCATCTTAAGCATTTTTGTATTGATGTATGTATATCTTAAACCATTTGTTTATATTTATAATAACGTGAAAATTTATTACCTGTATAGTATATTTGCAAGAACTTGCAATAATAATAATAATGATAATCTATAGTAATAGTTTTTTTTTACATATAATATATATATTTATATATAATTAGCTCAGTATTACAAAATGTTTGCTATTGTTTTTTTTTTTTTTTTTTTCATCACTAAGTATTTTTGTATTCATTTTATACACATATCTACAGTACTTACATTGTATTTGGGCTGAAATTATTTTTAATATAATTCTATTTCCAGAGTTTAACAACAATGTCTGTTATATATTCGAGATCAGAAGCAGTGCAAATGTTACTATGTATTAACGATATTCATGTAACTGTAGGTATCTACTATTTTAAGAAATGTGAATAATGCATTGTATTCATATTGAATTATATAAAAAAAAACAAAGAAAAAGTTTGCAATTATATATATTAAATGTAATTTTCATAGAGATTCTTCAAAGTTATATTTTAAATATTTTGTCTTAAATTAAAGCACTGCTTATACAAAAAACCAAACTATTAGCATGTTTGTATATTTTTTAAGATGACTGATTGTGGACGATTTACAAGCATATTGCGCAACAAAAATTAATAGCTTAATAGTTTAATTTTAAAATTAAAATGAAGCACATGATTATTTTTCTTAGTTCTTAAAATTATTAAAACACTATTTTGGATAAATAAGAAATATAATTCGACTTCTGTCTTTATGTGTGATGTAAAATAAGCATATTTATATGTTTAAACTAGTTTGCAAATATTTTAGTTTTAACATCTTCTTGGTTTTTGTAAACGAAAGTCAAAATAAAAATATTTGTATTAATTTAAGCTTTTAATTACAAATTGAAAATTGTTAAATTCTTAATAATATACCCTGTCAGCTGGTAACCGGACTAGCTGTTATTAATTTACCTTTTAAAAAGTTTCTGTTTGCAATTTAGTTGGGTCGATTCAAAAGAATTTCATACAGCAGGTATTTTTATGAAATGTGTGTTTATTATATTTATTTTGAAATAAGTCTCAAAAATAGGTGGGTTTTTTATTTGATTTTCTATCTAGTGGATAATATTAAAAAAAATAAATTTAAAAAAATAAATTTCCGTGCAAGTTCTTCTTCAAATTTGTACAACTGCATTCGTCCATATTAAATGATAATTTCTACATGTTTGTTTTCTGTTTTTACTCATATATTCACACCTATGTATAAACACCATGTGTGTATATACATACATATATGTAAATAAACGTTTTTTATTATGTATTTGAAAAAAAAGGTTTACATAATTAAGGTATACAGTATTTCCATTGTGTTAATATACATACTAATATTAAATTGTGTATTGCATTAGTTGTCAACAATTAAAAAGTATTGGCGTTATGAATGTTTATTAATCATATTTTTCTGTTCTTAGTATTTTTAATTTAATGTTTTACTACTTCAAAATATTAACATAGGTAATAAATTAAAACAAGTTCAAACGGACTTGAGTTATTGGTAAAGAAAAGAATATCACAATACAACGTGGATCTCTTGAATACTGTTTGTCTTATCGGAATACCCTTTTTTTGACATTGAACTTTTTCCTTGTTTAAAATGAGAGTAAACTACACATTCATTTACATATAGCATATGCTATAAAAGATTTTACATACTTTTTTTGTAACTGCAAAGCGATCGGTTAATGATTTAATGTTAATTAGTCAAAAAACAAAGAAAAAGTTGTGGACATTTGGTTGTAAATTGTATGTGAAGTTTAATTATTTGTTTGATCTTATTGCAACCAGAGAATCCGCATTAAGAATTTATTTGAACACATGATGAAATTTTTACAAAATACGGCTTGCACTATATTGATAATAATTAATTGGTCCCAAATGATATGAAGGTTTCTGCTTGATTTTCCGATGTTAGTGATTTAAAGCATATGTATGTATGTATGCATTGATGTTTTTGTTTTGTTTCTGACGTGTTCTAACGATCAATAGAGAATGAGTCCAGTTTCCACGAAAATGAGAAACTGAGAAATTAGAACTAGATACTGTTACTGGAAAAATAATTTCAACCAATGAAAGAGATCTAGGAAAATCGGGATAATCACTTTTTCATTTTATTCTTCAAGAGGTTTTCTGTAATTGTTTTCAGCAGAAATTATATTGAATATTTTCGGGGAAATGTAAGATTTTCATGAGTGCGGAAGAAGATCTCGAAATTCTTAATTTTGAACCAACCATTCATGTTTTCTTAATTATAATTGTTTTCCTATCTATGAGTTGTAGTATATGTTTTAAAGTATCTACCGTAAAAATATTTGACTTTTAAAAAGTAAAAAAAAAAAAATGGTTAATTGCAGTAGTTTTAAGGAATCGTAGTTCGCAGATTAGTTTGAATGGATTTTTTGGTTAAGACCATTTGGGTTCAATTCCAAGACTGTCGAAAAATAAATTTAAAGTTTAAATAGTACAAATTGTTGAACAAAACCAATACTCGTATTAATGAAATAGATTAATTCGAATTAAATAAAACAATATAATTATGTACATAATTTTATTTTTTTGTCTGTTTTATATTGGTAAATTAATTAACTAGATTCAGCTTTTGTTAAGTCGATTCCATGTTTGCATTCTTGATACTGCTCGCTCGTTATCGCTGGGTCACTAGCTGGCAAAGCAAGCAAATGTTAAGCTTCTAGAAATATAAGAGCTGTTGGCTTGGGTTCTAGGTTTGATTTCTTTGCTTCCACAACTAAAAATGTAATATCAGCCTTTTCCCGATTTGCAAAGCATTCTGCTATAAGACGGGCCACTTCCTAAGTTTTCGTAGAATTTACATGTTTATTTTTCAATCTAGTCAGGCTTCTGTTTCTAAAAAACTTACTTGGTGATGCAGGCCTTCAACTTTGTTACCATCGACTTCGAGAATAAGTTGTCCGACTTCTAAGCCACCCGCATCAAATGCAGCACCATGTTCCTGTAAGAAATCAGAATCTATAAAGAAACTCATTAGTTGTTTTGACTTTGCAATGTCTTACGTGAATATTTATTATTCTTGGTAAAGGATGTTTGGTATTGGCACCACCTTCGATCGCAATACCTAAAATTGGTTTAGTTTTCTTAACAGTAATATGTAAGTTGCCTCTATTATCAGGTACGACGTTGGGATTGTGTTCACGTGGTTGGTCTGTCGTGGAACCATTTTGATCTGCTGATAGACGCTGCATGGACTGAAAAGATTTATTGTTCGTATGATGAAAACAATTAAACAAAATTTAAAATATGGGCCTTTATTTTGTTGTTCTTTTTATTATTTTTGTTGTTAAGAACCCTCTAAGTTTGTATATACATACATCAAGTTTAAAAAAATGTAAAATAAGATTTTAGATCAGATATTTTTCTTGTAAACAATTCAAAACCAAGCAAATCTAAACAAATTCAATAAACAGAAAGGATTTGTATTTTAACAGCCAATCATTCTATAAGACGAAAAAAATAACTAAGTGTTAACAAATTTGGCAAACAAAAATTTAATTTTAATGAAAATCAGCTTAATTGCGTGATAAATGGAATAAAGTGTGAAGTGTAAAGTGTAAATTGTAAAGGAGTAGCCTATAAAATGAATAAATTCAATAGAGAAAGCTTTCTTAAACAATATCATCTGTTCAATAAAACAGAGACTACTTAGACTATTGAGTAATATATTGGCAGCAAATTCTATCTTTTTTATATACAAATTGTAAGAAAGCCTCTAAGTGTTTTATTGCAATTCTGAAACAAAAAATAGTAAAATTCTGAAAAAAATGTATTTAAGTAAAATGTGTACGTACAGTTTTTCGTAAGGTTTATTAAGAAAAGTTAAATTTGCTTCAAATTGGTTTTGTATTATACTACTCATTGAGGCTTTGTAAAATTATCTAACTAAATTACTCGTACTTACGAGAAAGTAATTTTTACGTAATGAGCCTTACTCAGTGCCAGCTGTTCAATTAAATCGTTCAAAAAAATTAATTTCCAATCTGCGCTTATTATTTTTAAATCCTTCGATTGCACTTACTGACATAACGATTCAATGCACTCGTATATGAAATTACCCAATAATTTACTATTACAAACAAAGTTTAAATTTTTTCCTTTTTAGTTTTTATCGATATTACTATATGTGAACTCTCTTCTTGCAATGAATGTTTATAGATCATACATAGGTAAGAGGAAGTTTTTACTCCAAAAATCAAACTTGAAACTTTAAGAGTATAAAACTATTAAACGCAAAAAACCCGATTCTGAATATCTGCTCCGATCTGCAGCTAAATAAATATTTATATTATGAAAATGGTGTGCCTTTCTCTTTCGCAGTAATGGTCTAAATATTAGCCAGGAAATTGGAAAAATAATTTTTTTAATGTTTCCAATCCTTTGGAAAATGGTGGGTATAAATGAAAACAGATTCTTAAAATTTTAAATGAATTCCGTCCTTAAGTGTGTGTCTTTTTTGGCTGATCTTTAAAATTTAAAGGTATACCTATCTAAGCAATGATTTTTTTATATTTACTTTAAGCTGCTGATGGTTGTTAGACAAAGCATTTAGTATTGGTCGATAAACGTCTGAAAAATTATATATACATACATATATAAAAAAATTTGGATTTAACAATAAAATACCAATTTAAAACCAATGAGCACTGCTTAAGTTCATTTAAAAATGGGATAATTAACCATTAGCAAGTTTAATAAACATAAAATCTTTAATTTCGATAACAATGGCGATCTTATGAAGCTTAACATAAAAAAGAAATGTATGGGATCTCTAAATAAGGGGATGCGTACTCACCTGATGCCTTCGAACTCCCTTCTCTCCAAGTAACGCGCCTCCCTCCTCCTTCATATCAAAACTTCTAGAGAGCTTAGTTGCCAACTCCTATAGTTTAGTTTGCATTACGAGTAACATGGTTTAATGGGTTGATTGTTTGGTTGGTTTAGATTGAAATTTGTTGATTGAAATATGGAGAAAATTCAATTCAAAAATCAAAATCGAAAAATCCAAACGAAAATCAAAATCGAAAACAATGTTCTTAAAACGAAAATGCTTTTGCATATTATATTATTATAGTATGTATATCGAATTTTAATTGTTTTTGTTTTTTTTTTTTTTATAAAGACCGAATTATTAAGGGAATAAAATTTATTTTTCAGTTGCCATAAAAATAAATTTTACTTATATTTTTAGTTTTCATTCATAGAGTTTGTAATCTTAAAAAACTGTGTGTGAGTTCAGTCCAAATTTTCATAAACTTAAAAAACTGCTTATAAGCTTCGGAATAGAAAGAAAGCGTGCATTTGTGTTTTTGTTTTCTTTTTACATATAGCTGAAGGAAAGACCACTTTATATGCAAGAAGAACACTTGCTATCTCTTTTTATTGTGTTTCAAGAGAGCTTTGTTTAGGGCATAGAATATACATAATATTGAATTCTAGAAGATAGGAAATCAAAAGTTTCAAAGGGCGATATAGTTTGTTTATAAATTCTTTCAAACCTGGGAAATCACTTATTGTTTGCAATTTTGAAAAAAAAAATGTATTGAATGAAAACTTAATTGCACCAACAAACATACTTTGAGTACAAATACGAGTACGATACGACAATTATTATGAATACTAGAACCATGTAATAAAAGTATAAAAAGAATGTTATGTAAGAATTACATAATAAAAAAATTCTAAAATGTGGAGAGCCGAGTTTTAACCGATTTATTTTATGGATTTTAGTTTAAAGTTTAGTTTTTTTTTATAAAACTAACATGTTTAATTCTAAAAAATGTGACAAATGTTGTTCTTTTGATATTGATATAACAATTCGAACACGTTTTGAAAATTAAGTTATTAACTGCTAGTTTCAGTTTGTTTTTTATGCACGCAAAACCTAGATTTGCTCTGAAATAGAATAAAAACTTAATGAGATTTAGCAATTTTAGCATTCACAGAACTCATCGAATGCACAAACAATTATTTTAGAAGATTGTTTGCAAATTTTTGTTTAGGCGTTAGTTTCCGATGGTAATCCGAAGGATATTTTTATGTAGCACCTAGTAAACTGTCGAATGCGGAGAGCTAAACTATTCTCTTTCTATTTTCTACCACAAGAATTTTATCATATCTGGATGATGAAGCAGCCCTGCAAATGCCTAATAGTGCTTAGACAGATTTCAAATGCCTTTTATTTATGAGAGAATAATAAAATAGTTTTTTATATTAATACGTAGTAGTTTTTGAGTTGAGTCAAAAGTCTGTTTATTAATTTATAATATCTCTATGTCAAATTTCATCGAAATTCGTTCCGAACCATACATTTTATAGGGATAAAAAGTAGTTTATGTCCTATTCCAGACTATAATCTAACTCTGTGTCAAATTTCATCCAAATCGGTTCAATCTTTCTGGTGTTATTTAGCAAACAAAACAAACACGCATATGTACATCCAAACTTTCACATTTATAATATTAGTAGGATATGGATATATTAAGTATCTATATATGTATATTAGTATATATACCCGTGGAAATATGAGAACTCTTCAATATACCAAAACCTTAATGAATATTATATTATATATATATATGTATATATACTTATATATTAAAATCCCGCCTCAGTCCGCTAAGATCGTTTTTTAGAATACATGATTTAAAGTTATTTATTTCATGTTGGTTATATTCCACGTTTCATACTTTTAAAATGTTATCCAAGATCTATATAATAAAATATAATAACTCGACTAAAATAAAACAGGTACATGGTCGCTTTTTTTGTTCATCGCTGTTCATATTATTTTTTACTCACAAAAACAAAATTATATTTAAAATTATTGTACGTATAGTGCAGTTAACGGCTAATTTATTGCAGTGACAAGTGGTTTATGCGAAACATATTGTCTATAGTCTTAGGAAACTCAGCGAAGACTAATTTCTCAAAAAGCTTGGTTTTATGTACATACATATATACATTTTAGTGGATTCGACCACTGAACCAAAGATACTGGTATGTACATACTTGAATTTTCAATGTACATAAATGCAATTAAGTTATCAAATCATATATTTTTAAAGTGGTATTCCCAGATTGGTGAGTTTTTATTTTCTAGTATAAATTTTAAATATTAGATATGTAAATAATATTAACACTGAAACATAAAGCGACAGAGGGCACATATGTATGTATGTGTAATTTAAATTCTTCCCAAGTAGCATTTGTTATTTTATTGTGAGCTCGTATGATATATTGAAAAAGTGACAAAAAGAAACTTTTAAACTGTATACTTACGTAAAATTTGAGAGTTTATAAAAATATAAATATCTGACAGTGTTGATTGAGGAATAGAAGTTTTAAAGCGAACACTTATGTTTAACAAAGATTATATTTGACATACATTTTTGTCCTTAGAAAAAGTTAAATGTTTTAGTATGAAATCGCATTCAAAAAATTAAATAAATTCCTTTTATTTGGAAGACCATCAGGAGTTTTAGGTTTTGATTGTGTTTTGCGAGATGAATGAAGGAGAGAAACTAACAAACAAAAAAACCTAGATAACAACGTTTACCATTATTGCTTTTACCATAATTTGTTGCCAATTAGTGTTGAACTAAAAATTAATAAACATCCGAATCAACTAGGTTTAAATACAAAAAATAATGTTTTAACTACAACTCTAAAGTGCAAATGTGGGTCTACGAAATTTTCTGTTAAGAGTTATAAGAGTGGGTGACTCATGCGTACAGTGCAATTATATTTTTTAAGCTTATAATTCAATTAATAGTAAGGTCAACAACTTCAATATATTAAAACTCATTTTTCACTGTTCTATATGCATTGCTAATAAAACAACTTGCAAAATAAGCATTGTAATAATAAAAAAAAAAACTATTAAAACTTATCTAATAAAATTTCTACTCACACAAATCAGGCCAAATCGAATATTTTAATATTTATAAAGTATAACAAAAAAAAAAAAAATTATAATACCAATAGACCTATTTTAATAGCAATGCTTTTTGGCAAACAATTTCATTTTCCACAACAATTTATTAAGAATGAAAAAACAGTCTTGTTTAAGTTGGATGGCTTCTTAATATATTATTTTAAAAAAATAACAAAATACAATTGCACTTACAAGAGGCCGTCCCCAATACCACGACTTGACACGTTGCGTTAAACCACCCAAATGCGAACGAAGTCCGTCTAAGTAGCCACCCTGTAATGCAAATATTAACAAAGAAAGAAAAACGAAAAGAACACAAACCAAACAAAAGTGATTTTCGAGATATTATTTCATAAAAATGAAATCTTTTCTACTTAAGTTGTTACAGTATTAAATATGTAATTTTGTACGAAAAATCTATAAACATAATTTTATTTCGTTTACGAGTATCTATTCACTACTTTTCTTTCTACAAAAACAATTCAATATTCAATATTAAGCCCTACGATTTGAATTGCGTTTTGTATATTCTTATTAACACACAAAAAACTACCTATAATGATGTCTAAAGAATGATTTATTTTATTAGGTATGTATATAATTTCTTGAATTGAATGATGTTTATTATTTACTTAAAGGTATACTACATACATATGTACATATATTGTATATTCAGTATTCACTACAGACTCTTGAAGAATATTAAATTGATTGTATTTAAATGGTTTAGGCAAGGATTATTATAGTGATTTTTGTGTTATGGTTATGTAGAGTATAAGACGTGTATGTTTGGTATCGGTCTTATCCTTCCCTAAGCTATTGATTAAGAAAACCCTCAAATTTTTAATTTACATTGTATGTATACATAGTTTGTTAATTTTAAGAACTTTATCTTTCAAGTAAATCTTTTTTTTCGAAATCTTACCTGCTCCTTCATTTGTTAATTTAAGTCCGAATGCATGAAATAGTTAAAATAAAAAAATATTTTATTTAATTAGGATTATTATTCTCAAGTAATAAAAAAAAAGTTGCATGTTTTGAGCAAAAAACCTGCAGCGTGCACAAATTATATTGTTTCAATTGAAGATGAATGAAAGAGTTAACATTTCATGTCTCCCATAAACACACATAATTTTATTTTATTTATTTTATTATTCTTTTATGTTTTTGATTTATTTTTTACATTATCTAACCCAATTTTTCATACAAATTGTTTTAAATGTGATTTTTCGGCGGCACATTAACGTCCAGAATGTCTATTCCGACCTTCTATCAGCTTTATTATTCCATTTATGCATCAATTAAATGTGATATGAATAATATCTAGGATAATATTATGTGGCTTATAGTTTAACCATGTTTTCTTCCATTTAATGAATACCGTTGATATTTAAGATCTTAAATATGAAATAAAATAATTACCTATTTGGCTACTCATCTCATATTTCCTCTAGATTTATTGATAGAAACTTACATATTACTGTTGCTCAGTTCATAAATGCTTGTACTTTTCCTAGTTTTGGTGAATCTTTTTGTTTTGTTCTGGCAACCCTAGTGAGTTGTGAGTGCAGAATGGAGAGTCAAATTCAATACAACTCAAACAAACTAAAAAAGCTTTTATAAAAAGCCGTAGATTTAGATAACTTTGTATTTATTTTACTTAGGTTAAAGCTAAGGGGCTAGCTTTATTCATTTCATAGTAACAATCAAAATCATTAATACATACATATGTATATGTACATATACACATATATATATTATTTGATTAGGTGAAACTGAATGAAAGCTGCATAGACCATTTAAACGCATAAATAAAACGAAATTACTACAAACGGATTACTAACAGCTGAGTCTTTTCTCCAAGCTGTTATTATTATTATTATTATTTTTTGTTTATGTTTATGTTTATGCATCTATGCACATGTGTATGTATAACTATGTATCTCATCTCTCGGCTGGGCTCTTACATTAAGTAAAAATTGATAGTGGCTGCACACCTTCTCTTAGTATGGTTTCGGCTGTTTGAGGTGTTTGGCTTGTGATATCTTGTTGTTAAAGATTTGAGTTGGGAAAGTTTTTCTTTACTCGCTGTTTTCTATTTTTTTTTTAATTTCTCAAAACCTTCGCATTACATTTTTATAACGATAAGTAAGAATTCAAAGTGATGCCATTAATGTTTTCTACAATTTAAGCCGACCCTATTCTTGTTGTTTACATAGCTGAATGTTATTGTTTAATAAACTGAAATTGAGTGCAATACCTGTGTGAGTTTTTAAAGAAATACTCGTTTGTCCAATTTACAAATCATTTTGCATACAAACCGGTTTTCGTTTGGCAACATTTTTTAAGCAGCAAAAGTTTTCACAGTGTTTCCCGATGTTGCAGTACATAACATAAAATTAAAATTAAAATTAAAATTGTGATTATTGTTTATTTTTCCAACGTTATTTTATGCTTGGCAATAGAGCAACATAAAGTTTTTAACAATTTTTAAACGAAGATATTTACGTTGCATGTACTGTACATATGTACATATGTATGTGCCTCAATGTCTTATATAAAATACTGCAGTATCTATGTTGATTGCAAATAAGTTCATATGATATCCGTTACATAATAGACAACAAAAAGACACTTAAAATTGCTTTTGCGAAATGTATTAAACTTTTATTTGACATATGCATACATACAAACATAACATATATGTATGCTTTTAATTTAAGTTCGGTTGCGATGTTTTGTGAATTTCTTCCGTTGCTCAGAAGGTTTAGAATACAGAATATGTGTATGAATTAATGTTTTATGTACTTAATTAATAAAGAGATTGAACTCTTAACATCTTAAATATTTTGTTAAGGGTAGGTACATTACATACATATGTTTGCTTTTACCGTTAAAGGTGTTTTTAGTTGAAAATTAGTAACGCATTTGTTTTGTAGAATACTTGAAGCAGTTATTTAATTGCTAAGAATTATAAATTAAAATAATTTAAAGTTTTGTTTTATTGTTCTCCTTAATTTTTGATGTTATTTATTAAGCAGTCCAATATATTAAAACATACATACGTGCTCTATTTTCTTTACATACTAGGTATTATGTTTGTACATATATTATATAAGAACATACATAGATATATTGTTTTCCTAAGTTAAGGAAACAGGGGTAGACTGTAATTTAGGAAGCATAACTTTTTAAAGCTATGTAGGTACATACATATTTCTGCTAGTCAACTTAGTAAAAGTAGGAACAGATATAAGTACATACATACATACATAAGTGAAGAGTAAACAGTAATTTCGAGCGGGTATATTATGTACATATACATTTATATGTATGTACAATGTACATACATATTATTATTGCTGAGTAAAAATACTGCCTCAGCGATTAAACGGTTAGAAACAAACAGATTAATAAAAGACAGAAGAAGAGTAAAGAGAGAGCTTACAAGACAAAAAACCACTATAAGTGTCATATGGTCCCCCCTCACCAATCACTCTGACTGATGCTTGTTTTCCGTGGTCGATGGGAACCTTATCAGAGAATAACTTGCAGCCATATTTTTGATAAATAAAATAAAATTAATACAACTAGCCAGTTTCAATAAAATTAGACGTTAATCTTAATATGACCTTTTGTACGGCCTCTTAATACTTGAAGACAACCTTGTAAAATAGTAAACGAAAGATTGTTACAAAAATAACAACACAGCAACATTTATGTATATGTATATATGTAGGTTCATAATCGTACATGCCATCGTAGAAGTATCATATTCCGAATGACGTACGTGTGCGAGCACAAAGCAAAAACAATGAAGCATAATATTCATTTAATTTTTTTAAATAGTTTTTTTTTTGATAATTTAAAAGATTTCTTGTCTCATGAAGAAAAATATTTACAAACCCAACGGAAAAACACAAATTTTAAATGTTTAAATTGTTTGATTTGATATCATTCGCTTCCGTTTAATTTAAATCTATAAATCTTGGATATTTTATGTTTGATTATATTTTCTAATTTTCACGGTTTAAGATTATTTTTTAAAATTAATAATCCATTAAATTTTAACAAAAAAAACTTTATTTCTTATTTACTGTTTGAACCAAGTATAACGTACCATAATAATATATGTATGTATGTATGTACCTTGAAGGAAAAAAAAAACACATCTCATCATAATTTCAAATTAAAAATTAAAATAGCTACGCACTTTTAGTGAACTAACCAAATAGCGTGTTTCTTTTTAATTTTTAAAATTAACGCTTTGGTCACCCTGATTCAAACTATTTCAAGTCGTTGACGCAGTGTTTACTTAGGAAACTATTGGAAGTTTGTTTAAAGTCAAGAACAAGTGAGAGGAACAGGTGAAAGAGTTTTATTTTTATTCGTGATACTCTTTCTTACAATTCTGGTTTTAACAGTTTCTAGGTCATGATGCTATTCAGAACATATCAGGCTTTTCTTCTTTGAACAAAGAGATTGATACATATCTAAAATACTTATATGGATATTGTACAAAGTAGCTCATAATGCCGAAATTTCATGTTTCAATGAGGAATAAAATCCCTGCTCTTTACGTTACCACACTAAATTCTTCGATGGAATTGTATGCGCACTAATAATAAAAACGTAATCAGAAAAGCAAAATTTACAAAATCGTGGAATAGGCCAACGCCTGACCAGAGAGAAAAACAAAAAAAAAATAGGAGTTTGTGCGGGCTGTTTCGGAACTTTTATGAAGTTGGCTCCAAACCAAGATTGAGCGACTTGAAAACAATGCTTCTCATCGTTATCTTGCTGAAATATCTAAGGAAGTGGCAAATTGTCACCCTATTTAGATTTACTAATTAAATGGGTACCTAAAATGTTTCTATACATTTCACCAACATACCTAATTATTTGTATTTATTTAAACATCTCCAAACCATAACCGGTGAAGCCCCGGAGCTTTTCGTTTTTTTTTTATATATATATATATATATATATTGGGATGCAATTCTTTCAATGGAGTGCGCCTAACATATGGTCTACCATTGTTTTCAAATACACTGAATTTGGAATTATCGCTCCAAACAACCAAATTCCAGAAACGAAGACTATATAATACATGTGCTCATTTGAAATAAGCAGAAATCCTTCGAGCATGGATTGGAGCTCTTTTTTTTCCCATTTTTTTAAAGTTCTTACTATTTTTACCACGCTTATATTAGCTTCACTTGTATGTATATTGTATGTATCTAACCGAATCCTTTAGACTAGATTTTGGCCCACTTTAAACGAACCGATTTGATTTAAACTTTTTACACATATCAAGAACCAGTTACAATACGATAATTCCATAAGTTTATCTCATTACATTATCATTATCAGGATCACCTGGATTAAATATTTTTCACAGCTCTGTGTTTACCTGCTTTCCAGTAGAGCAATTCCACTCAGCTTTTTAGTATTAGTAATAGAGCTCCCTATTTGACGGATATCTAGGAACACGGATAAACGTGCTCTTAAGAGATCCGGATTTGAATCCGTGTATTTTGAAAACACGTGAATCAGTGTACACGTGAATTCGTGCATTCACCTCTAATTAAATAGTTAAATGTTTTTATATTTTCAACTTATTTTAGCAACACGAGATAAATTGAAACGCTGGAAGTTTAACGTTAATAGTCCATAGATTTAAAAAAACAAATATGTTTGTATACATACTTGTTTCAACAATCAGACTTGACGTAACGTTATAGAAACGGCGTAAAATACGGGTCTCACAATTTTGTCCATCTATCTTGAACTGCAGCCTAAGTAACTGAAGCTGTTTTTTTCGCGTAAACATATTTCAACGAAACTATTTACACGGTGGACGATATATCTTTTCATAACTTCTTGAAAGTGGTATACCAATTTTATTTATTTAAGATTTTTTATTCATAAAAAAAAATTATTTTTAATGCTTCCAACTACAATGTACATACTACATATGTACATTGTACATATTATGTATGTATGTATCTACATATTAAAATTTTGTTTTCTAAAAGTTTATCACAGATTGCATACTTCATTTTGAGATCAAAACCGATTTAGAAGTTAATTCATTTAATTTAATAAAAGATTTTTTTTATTATAAAATTATAATTTTTTTTTAATATTTTCATAAAAGGTTTTAACATTCACCTTAACCTTAAATACAAGAGCATGTACGTGCGACCGTAGTGTATTTTTGTAGTCTCAGATTTATTAAGCAAGGAAAAACCCGTGTACTTAATAATCGAAGGCTCTAATTAATAAACAACTGCACCGAGTGGGTTAACGCGTGAGTTTTTTAACCACCGATCGCCAAGCTTTGTGGGCTCAAATCTCTCCCAAGGCTGAACATTTTTCTTTTTTAACAAAATTACGATAATTTGACAACAAATGGAACTAAAAAGTAAAAAATAAATATATATTTTATGTATGTATGTAGTTTTAAAACAATAATACTAATACTTTTCGTTCATTAGTGTTTTCAGCTCAATTAAAAAATTATGGGCCCTATTATGACTTGCGAGTCGCAAGAAAAATTTGATAAATGTGACTATTTGGTATTACCGTTTGCGAATCGCCTAATTGACGTTCGCCTCAAAAGTCAAAAAATCGGCGAATTGAAATCTCGCTCTATTACCATTAGCGAACGTTCGCTTTTAACTGTCAGAATCGGTCGAACTATAAATCTACGTGACTTGAACAAAATTAACAGTTTTATATTTGAAAGTGGTGTTTTTTGTCTGAATATAATTTGTTTTACTCACAATAAAATGAGTGAAAATATAAAGAGGTAATTTGTTTAAAAATTATTGAAACCTCGTTGAAAAATAATAAACAAATTTTATTCTTATAGCATAAAAAGAACCAACGCGAACCAATTTTCAAAGCTTGTTGAAATCATGGAGGCGAATCCCGAATCGGTTCCAATACCATTTTGGTAGCTCCCACTACCGAGAAAACGCACTGCACATGCAAGTTTTATGAGTGGTGGAATTGCAGAACTTTGACTTGTTTTGAACCCTGATCTTATTTTGTTTAAAACATAACAAAATGCATGTTTATTAAGGCGAAAATATGACACAAACCTATAATAAGAATAATTCAATTAGAACTGAAATAAAATTTACGATTTGGTTCTTACAAATTATCTGGAAGTTGGAGTGGGTTGGACGTATCTCTTAAACTTCGTCGTAATCTACACATCATTGTTTTCTCCGCTCTCTCCTGTTCATCTTGATCTTCAAAAAACAAATCAACACTGCTAATCATAGTTTGTTTTATTTCTTATTAACTTCTTTTCCAAATTATAAAGAAATATTTCACAAATATAATTCTGATTGACTGACGTTTTACCTATTCATGACATTACATATTTCGCCTTTTAAAGTTGGTAGTTCTGTTTTTAAAAGCGAACGTCGCAGTTCGCCTTTCATAATACCACGACTTAGGCAATTCGCCAAAACGTTCGACTTTAGGCGAAGGTGCGACTCGCGAGTCATAATAGGGCCCTATTTTTCATTTTTTTAGTTTAATGTGCTAAGCTTGGTTTATTAGTTTTTTAAAACAATGTTTATTTCCGAAATACTTATGCTTATGCTTATGCTAATTCCCGAATCCGAAGTTATTTTTTGACATTTTAATTCTGATTTCTTCTGCAGCCAAAACATACGTGACTTCAAAAGCATACATAAATGCCCTACACTAGGGAAAATAATTAAAGTTATTCATTTGAAAAAAATTCAAGACTTTTGAATGTTTTAAAGAAAACGAATTAGGAAAATGAAAAAAAAAAAAAGACTGAGCTGCAGCGAAGCAAAAACACTAGAATGTTATTTAATCAAATTTTGAGTTAATTTTTTTTAGCGCTTCAGTGCACCTTCATATGTAATAGATAATGATCACTAGGTATAATACTACAAACATAAATATATAAAAGTAGATCGTTTGCAATACAATTACCCGTGCTTTTGCAGTTTGCAGAAATTCGATAGTGACATTATATGTATGTATGTTGTAGGTACATACATACATAAATGTATGTTGTTATTCGCAATTTGGAGAATTTTTCAACTTATGTAAACGGGATGGGTAAACATCAAGCATGTAAAACAGAAAAATAAAAATACTTTCACTTTACAGTCAGGGAATTTTCCATTGCTGTACCCTACCACGCACGGTTACCAAGCACAACTACTAATTCGAATGGCGGTTCGTAATTTGAAATTATAAAAATTTCACACAAATGTCACTTATAATTTTTTTAATAAATTTTAAAGATTTTGCGCATTTACTATCTTAATTTAGATTATGTAAAATATTTTTAAATGTGGATCTTATTTCTGTATTTTTTTAAAAATAGGTTCTCATCGTTATTAACATGCTCCTTTTTTGTGTCTCTTCATCTCTTTTTGACAAACAGGGAACATAAACTAACAATAAGATGGAATCGTGGTTAACTGATGTGAAACAGTTGCGGATTCCTCGTCCAAAATTTGGGACCAATGTTAGCCCACGCAGCTCAAAATGTTATAGAAGGCCGTGTGAACCCCCACGTGATTATAACAACCCTTCATCAAGTAGCGAAGATATTCAAAGCCGGAGCATAAAATATCAATCTAACACTCGAGAAGCAAGGCAGTCGATGATGCATGATAAATATTAGCGCTAACCCAAGGAGCGAATATTTTAAGAGTATAATATGTTCATTAATTTATACATTAGAAATAAAAAAAAAAAGCACGGTATGTTATTTGTGTACATATGTTAAGAGTAAGTTAAATACATACATACATTAACTAGAAATATACGTGTATAATATATATGTATGTATATACATATATATATAATATATTATATGTATGTTATTTATAAATATATTTAATACTTTTTTTCTTTCAATAATAAATAAGTAAGAAATTAAATGATTCTATCAAACAACCGTTGTTCACATTCTTTGTTTTACATCAAAATTGTTTTAAGAAAATTTTAACAATATTTTTCGGATTTCTTTATTACCATAAATAAGTCACTATAACCATAATATTTTATTCACTGGATTGTAAAGGAACTAGGAGTTTAACCATTAAATTTGAGTTAAACTTACCAAAATCATGTAAATTATTCAATATTTTATGGTATTAGAACCAGCTGTCCAATTTTTCAGGGACTTGAGCAATTTTTCAAAACGTTTTGGTCGTATTTTGACAGTATGAGCTCATAAAAAATTATTCTAATCTGAAAATGTACATATATACTATACTATACTGTCGTTCTTTTAATAAAAATGTTCTCTACTGCCTATTATTTTTTAACTCCTAAATTAAATTTAATAATATTTTTCATGAAGATACTTTGGATGAAACATCGTCAATTTAGCAGCAAATTGTGTATCAAGGTAGCTGTCAGATGGTGTGTTTGTTTTTCTTGATTTGTATAATGTTTTTCTATACATACATACATAAGTACTTATAGACACATGTATATTATTTCTTTGATCTTATTTCGCCTCCCCTTTAAGCAGGCCTTTTACCACTTTGGAAACCTATGCTACTTCTTACTGTGTTCTTAAGTGGCCAGTTATACTCGTAGCTATCATTGAAAATTTTATTTTGCTATAAGCGATAAAGAAAGTCAAATCTGTTATATTTGGTATCAAAATGAAGGTAACGAGTTGGAGAATTTTTTTACAAAAGAATATATGTACCTACTTATTAACCCATAATTTTTCTGACAAACTGACAGGTGGGAATACAAAAATGGAACGATTTTGTTCCAATTCATAAAATCAGAAATCAACTGATCTTTGAAAACGATTTCATCATTGAAAAAGTAAAATTGAACTTACAGAAAAATTATGGGTTAAACAAAAAATCTCCAACTAATTAGATTTATTTTGATAACAAACATGACAAATTTTAATTTCGTTATCTCTTTAAAATTTCCAAAGAAATTTTTCAATGATGAAAACCAATGATAGCTATAACTGGCCCCTTCACATTTTTTCCTATGTGACATACTATTAAATGGATTAACGTAATTTCCAAATTCCAAAAAGAATTCACATTAAATTCATGCAGGTTGCTTGCAACAAATTAAAAAAAAACAAAAAACACAAACTACAACGTTACTCACCGCATCTTGCTCATATTCCGAGCGTGTTAATTGGGTTTCGCTGCCTCTCCTTGAACGGACCTCATCACAGTTGTATTCCTGTCAAATTTTGAAGATATGTTCGAATTATAAAAGTCCTTCTAACGTACATAGAGGAAGTAAGATTTTTACAACAGAAATTTTCTTTCACGAAATCGAAAAACGAAAGCAACTGTGTTATAATTATTGAGACAAAAAAAACTAATACAAGGAACAAAATAATTTCTGGAAAGAATTAATTCAGAAAACAAAA
Source organism: Scaeva pyrastri (assembly GCA_905146935.1). Classification (NCBI taxonomy): domain Eukaryota; kingdom Metazoa; phylum Arthropoda; class Insecta; order Diptera; family Syrphidae; genus Scaeva; species Scaeva pyrastri. The sequence continues at coordinate 395,712 of LR989927.1, read as the reverse complement.
ACATTTAAAAACTAAATATTGCATCTATCAATGCTGTAAGAGTTGTCCAGATATGTATATAAACAAGAAAGCATTTTATTCTGATAGGATAGAAAAGAATAAAAGAAATTGACATAGAGACATATGGGATCTTAATAGCCGATTTTAGAGTTGGTTATGCGAAATTAGTTTTTTTTTTTTCATGTTAATTGTAGAAGTGCGTGATCGTCGAATGTCAATTTTATCAAGTTGTCACTTATTTTTTTATTCTTATAATTAGCTGAACCTGAATTATTTTGTTTGAGATTTGTTTTAAGAGTGATTATTTTTATATGTATGTATATAAAATAGAGGTTTGTAAGGGGTTTCTAGTTATGTACAGATTTGAAAATATTGCATTCACCTTATCATTGTTCTCGTCGCAACTATTTTTAACCTGTCCTCGAACGTTCTTTGTCGGCGTGTTAGTCCCTATTGATTTAGTGGGTGTCAATCGCAACTGTGATCCTCCCAAATGGCGCAGTGATGAATGATGGTGATAATGTGAGCGGTGTAGAATGGGTCCTGCTGATAACGGTCGATATGGCAGTGGATATGCGGGTCTAATGATTGTCAATTACATGTTATTTCACAACAGATTTTCGTAATGAGAGTTGCAAAAATGTTGCGATAACAAAAAAATAAGTTGAGTTTATAAATTAAAGGAAACTTGAAATCAAAGATTTAAAAGAAGGTACCGATGCTTAATGTCCGAAACCGTCATTCCGAGACCCGAGTCCGATGATGGACTTCGCCCGGTTGCTGCTATTATTTCCAAATCCACGTCAGTTACCTGAAGATGATATTACAATGCGACAAACACGTAGTATATAACATTAGGCTGGTTTTACTTTTTTTTTGTAAAACAAAAACTGTTTTTGTCGTTTATCCTGTTTTTTGTTTTACAAATTTTGACAAATGTTTGCATGTGTTCAACAAAAAAATTTATCGTGTAGACTATGGTGCAAAACTAAGAAAATGTGTAGTTAGTGTATTTATATAGGTGGGTGAAATTTGTTTCCGTCAATTATTGCCGAAAATTGTCTATTCGTGTTAATTATCCCTTAAAAGTGCTATGTTGTAGAAATAAATGTTTTTTTAATATTTAAGCTTATATTTCATATATGTATGAAGAAACAGTAAGTTAAGCAGCAATATAAAATAGCCCAACGAACGGTCTTAATATAACAATTTCTTTAAATACACGTTGAAATTCTCGTCAAACCATGAAAGACCCTTAAATAGGTACTTTTTTTTTTATCTTCGTCAAAATCGTTCTCTGGTCTGGTACTTATAGAAATAAGTATTATTATAAAGTGAATGTGTTTTTATGTGGTTAGTTTTTTAATCGCTGAGAAATATTTGTATTTAATTTTATATTTACAAATTGTGTATGGATTTATCAATAAAATTTATATAAATACAAAAAAAAATAATTATTTTTCAGACAATTTTTGGAATTCATAAAGTAACAAAAAATATAATTATTTTTAAGCCCACTTTTACTCCCTTATTAATAAATACATTAAAAAATCAACTCCTCTCCTCTTTTAATGTTATATCCAATTATTTAAATCCTGATTCTTAAAAACGATACAATTACAACTTCAAATGTACTATGTACATACATATGTATGTATGTATGTAGTTCAGTCATTTAGTGGTAAGGTAAGTCCTTTAAAGGTCTTAATTCAAATCCGTTGTATATTTGCGTCTCGAGATAAAAAAAGGAACGAATTAAGATTGTGTTAAAGGACGTGCAAAAAAAATATTCAGTGGCACTTATATCTATTTTTAATTCAAAACGTATACGTGCTATTTATATTGGTACTGAACAAGTAAAATATTATAATATACTTAAATAAAATTTACTACAAATGTACCCAATCCTTTTGTTGATTTTAAAAAAATATATGTATGTGTGCATATATGTATGTATGCATGTATTTTTTTTTAATTTTTTATTTTGTATGACGATTTTCTAGATTTTTACTTAAGAATTGTTCATCATCAATACGAGATTCATTTTATTACTTATGCTTAAAAAAATGCTGTAAACATGCCATGGGCTTACCAAACAAAAATCTTATCAAACATTGTTTGCAATTGTGTTTACAAGTTCTAATGCTTTATTTTCAACACTCGAAAAATATTTTATTTTGTGCCTCTAGATGGCAAATAAAAGAACCAAAATGAAATGGTCACTAGAATAAAAAAGGTTATTAAGCATTGAAAGTTAAACGTACTATTTGTATTAGGCCATGAAATGCATAACATTCAAGTAAAAGTAGATATGTGGGACTTTAGAAGGTTGGAACTAATTAAAATCATTTCTTTCTTAAAAATATACTTTTCTTGTACAGGAACAGATATTTTAGATTTTGTGTTTGTTTTGTTTTCTTTCTTAAATACGAGTATGTTAATGGAAATGAAAAATCTCGGAATTGGATAATTTCTTTTGTTTGAGTTTTTATCAAGTTATATTTTATTTTAATGGCTTAGGCCTTAGGAGACAAATGGACTTAGAAGTAGGTATACAATTTCTATTATTGATACTCTAACAAAACGTAGTGTTTTAGTTTTGATTATTTTTATAATAAAACCAAGGTTATCTTAAATACTACATATATTGATATATTAATATTATATGTAGAATTCACTTTCCAAAAAACCAACTTAAATGCAAAAACTTAATTTTTTAACTCTTAAAAAGTATTAAAGATTTATTGCTAGAAGTTAATTTTTCTCTGTATTGTAAATAAATAACTTTTTAAACCTACAGCCAAAAAAAAAATTAGCAGCGTAAGATTCTAGAATATGGTATCATATTTTTATGAGACAGTTGTGTCATTAACCGAAGATTAACAAGTTAGATAGATAGCTTAGTGAATTAAATAATTAAATTGGTCATTATGGTAGTTAAATAAAATTCTTTATGATAAAATATGATGTAGTTTGAAACATTCAACAAATTTACAGATTTTTTCTAAGCGGAACCCCAAAGAAAAATTGACATTCGATGCTCGTATCCGGGTAAAATATCTCATATTCAAAATAAATATTTATCTATTAAGAAAACAACATGTTTTTATTATTTTCTTTGAAATTTATTGTTCGATACCGATTGATACTGTTTAACATTTTAAATGCAAATCTATGCATGCACACACAAAAAGAAATTGTTGATAATAAACAAACAAGTATGTTTTAATACAACATATATAACAGTTTTGTAAAATAATTTTTTAGTACTATTTTTATTTTTTGAGTTTAATTTAAAACAAAAATATTACCAATTAAGTAAAATATTTTTAACTCGACATTCGAAATTAACTATGCATATATGTACATAGTTTAAATATTACTTGGATAGTTTATTTCTACACACACTAAGGACATATACATAGATAAAATTAAAAACTATGGCTAATGTAAGACAAAAACATGGTCTACCAAGGCGATTCATTGAAATAATAATCACATTCATATCTAGGGAAATAGTCATAGAAGCTTACCGGCAAATCGCGCATTGGATCTCCTTTTCGCTAAAATTATACAGAAATTATGGTTGGTGAATAAAATGAAATGAAAAATCAAATATTTGAATTTCGGTTATGTAAGGTGAATTTTAGCATGAGTTTAATGTGCACGCATCAGCTATGATTGTTTACTTGAAAAATGTATTCAATCCATTCTTATTTTTAATGTTCTTTTATTAACTACATATGTACATACGCATTTACAGGTGTACGTAAACTTTTTGGAAGAAATCCAATTTATACAATATTAATACCTCTATACATTATGTAGCTAGGCAAAGTTATTTAACAAAAGATTTTCATGGGAAAAGAAATCAATCGACGGCACATCAATAACAATGAAATCAAGGACAATTTTGTTTTTTGTAACATTATTATAGCAAGAAAATCAATCAATACATATTATACTAGCGGCTCGTCACAGTTTAGCACGACATATATTGATAAATAATAGAAAAGCATATCATATTAATAGTATTTTTTAAGTTGAGTCAAAAGTCTGTTTATCTATATAATATTTCAGTACCAAATTTCATCCCGGTCCGTTCACCCAGATTGGACACTATAATCTATCTCTGTAGAAAATTTCATCCAAATCTGTTCAGCCGTGCTGTTGTCATTTAGCAACAAACATCCACACATCCAAACTTTCACATTTATAATATAAGTAGTATTTAAGGACAGCTCTAAACTCATAGTAGAATTCATTAAGGGATTTTTTTAATTACTTTACATTTCTTATTTAGGCACTAGTAGGTACTAAACTAGGGCGGCAATAATTGATCTCGATTTTTTGCAGAAGGGTCAAAAGCAAGCATTTATTACTAAGGGAGGAGATGACTCAAACTGAAAACAAAAAAATATTAAAAAAAAAAACAACGCCAACACTTACAATAAAGTTCTATATCGGTTCTGAAAGCCAGAAATTTGTTCTATAAGCCTTAATTCAATTAAATTATTAATATCAATAATTTTTGAAAAAATCCCATGCTAACTCAAAATTTTGATGAATAAAAAGTTAAGACCAGTTTTTTTTCAAAATTGGGAATTGAGGTGATAAATTGTTTTTTTGTGGTCAATGTTACTATATCAATTTTGAACCGAATGATGGTTTTATGAGAGAAAATTTAAAATTACAAAAAAATATTTTTTATAAATTATTATTGAATTCAAGTTCATATGCTAAATGTATGCCGACAGTGGAAATTCACAGAAATTCAAATATTCCCAACAAAATTGAAAGATTTAAGCTGAAACTCTAAATGAATTCATTAAAATTCTATAATAAATTATGTTTTCTTTCAATTTGTATTGATAGTTATCCGATTTAAAGTCTCCCTAAAAAACAATTTGGAATGCAATCGGTTCAAATCGATTGCGTTGATCAGTTCAGTTGAGTGTACAAAAAATGATTCGAGCCGTATCAAAAAGACAGCAACTCCAAAAAAAACTTATTTCAGATTGAAAGCCACACGTCTTTAAAAAAGAATCCTTCAGATACTTACTAATTCTTATAAAAAAATAGTATTTAAATCAAAAATGCATTTGAAGAGAGTCTTACATATGAACATATGTGAAAATAAAAACATTATATACATACATATATGTATATATAATAAAAATATTAATAGGTTTAGGCGAAAACTAGATAACGGCTTTTTTGTACTTTAGTACGTTAAATTTATTTAAAAAGTAATTGCTAGTCGAGGAAATACTGCAAACGTTACAAGTTTTCTTTGCATTTTTGTCATTAATGTTTGCTATTTGCTCAAAACACATACATAAATCCCTTCAACTTGACCATTTCCGAAAACTGCGATTTTCAATCAACACATGTATAATAATGAACTAGAGCTTTTTAAAACATTTTAATCAAAATGTAAGAACTTTGTCTATAGAACTTTAAAGCAATTTAGATTGTATAAAGTGTGTTTTAAATATTTTACAATACATTTATATATACATAAATAAATACATACATATGTAGTATGTACCCATGAACTATATTGCTTTAATTTCTTGCTTAATTTTTTTTTAGTACTCAATGTGTTTTGAAATTATTTAATTTACCAAACAGTACCTGCGGATAAGTTAAAACGTAAACGTTTGAAATGTGCGTAGTGCAAAATTGGGTAGTATGCTGATTGTAGCGGTACAGCTTTTTGGGAAATAAATAACAGAAAATAAATAAATTGAATTCAAATTAAAAAAAATATAACTATGGATCGTAATGGGGTTACTGAATGACGGCGACGCGACGCAAGATTTGTAATTTGTAGAAGATAATTTGATCATCTTACCCTATGTCTCTCGACTGTGTAAGGATCGCGTTCCCTCCTGTATACAAGCTCGTCGTATCTTATGCGGTCTTCAGGAAACACCAGCTCTCGAATTTCCGTAACTAAAGAGTGCTGAAATCAAGCAAGGGTAAATAGGGAATCGTTTTAGGTTTCAAATTCAGTACTCACTTTTTCATATGTGTCTAGCATTTCTAATAAAACGGCAACAAAGGCATCTATGGTCATTGCTCGCGCACCATATTCACTTATATAGTATGACAGACTTGCAAACTGATGTCTAGGCAGTAGCGAGCGTGCTTTTTCTTCCACCATTACAGATATCTGTCCTTTTCTTCGAGCTCTGCAATTATTTAGAATTTGGTACATAATTTATGCAATATAACAAAAATTATATAACAATGAACCTAGTGCCGGTTGGACTATAGGCGTCCCAAGGCTCTAACTCAATCGATGTACATGAGTGTGGAACTTTACCAACGTCACGTATCACTAATGACATTCTTTTATGGTACTTAAGTTGGCTGACAGCTTCATCATGAGTAACGTCTAGAAACGATTGTCCGTTTACCTCCAAAATTTCGTCACCAACCATAAGCCCGGATCGATCTGCAACACTGTCTTTATCGACTCCAGTTATAAATATACCAAGACCATATTCCACACCACCTCTTATCATAAGGCCCAACGACTGTCCCGGTTCAATTAATAATTCCACTCGTCGAATTCTATTAATTTCCATTCATTAAACAAATCCCACTTATTTAAATGAAATTGTATACCTATCTCTGCGGTCACTTCGACGTCCTCCGTACTCCATGGGTGGAGAAGCGGGTCGTCCTTGCCTATCCATCCAGGAGCATGTTTGTCGAAATGGTGGAGAACCAGGACCACCGAGGGATCCGGAAAATGGTGGTGGCTGTTGTACTACTGATGATGATTGTGACTGCTGCAGCAAAGGAGCTGTTGAAGCGTATGTCGGATCACGGGAAGGTGGCCCAAAGCCGTGAAGTGGTGCAGCTGAGTTAAGTGATGGTGGTGCTCGGACTGTCATGCTGATTTGACGTGATGATTTCAATATCTGCACACATCTCTGCATTAAGAAAAAATATAGCAATAGAAGAGGCGCGAAAGAAGACGAGGAAATAGAAAAATAACTTGAACAATAAAAACCAAAACACACAAGGAAAAGGAATATTCTTGTTTCATTGATAAAAAAATATTTTCCTTGAAAAATCTTCATATCACTTCTATTCCAAATCTAAAACTAAGAAAACTTATTTTTTCGCTACCAATATTCTCTTTTAAGTTTTACTAAAATTAAAAATTGTATATTCAAAGGACCACAAATCGGTACATACATACACATGTATTTTATTAATTTTAAAACAAATATAAAAACTATACCCATACATATTACTTTGACCAGAACTCACGGATTTTCGTACAATATTAAGCCCCTTTTAGACGATCAGTTTCAGTTTCAGCTTTAACTGAACTGACAGTTAAACTGAAAACTAAACTGAAAACTGATCGTCTAAAAGGGGCTTTAGAAAGAACTTAACATATTTGACATTAAATTAAGTTTTTATATGCACATGGCGTGGTACTCAACGGCTAGGGCTGTCACTCTAGACGTCTGAATAACCAAATGTATACATCTACATATGGGCTAAAAAAATGTTGTGGGACCATTTTCTCAAAAAGTATTTGACGATTTGACCGATTTCGATACATTTGACATGGCTGAAAAGCTACAATTGTGGAGATGTGCAGAATATACTTTTGACATGGATTAATACACTGCGGGTAATTTTGGTTTTTGCACTGGCGAACACTGTACAATTTCAAAAAAAAATGTATAGAAACAATGTTTTCTGTTTCAATATTTTTGATCAAATTATTAAGTTTGTGATTTTTTTCAAATTCTTTCGCAAGATCATCATTTCATATTTAAAATAACAATCTACATTCCTTACTTGACGTTACCTATTGCTTTTATTCGCAGCTCTTCAGTTTCGAATATTGAAGTAAATTAAGTCTTATTCAATACATTTTTGAATATTGACTGTGACCAGCGACATTTGTGAATATACCAATGTCATTTCATCACTTTTGTAAGTGAATAGTGAAAAGATAAAGCACATACATATGTACATTCATTACATATAATAATAAATAGCGAGATCTAAGACTGCATAACCTAAAGTACGTACTTGCAAAATAAAAAAATAAAGAAAATTTTAATATGGAACGAAATAAATTGAAAATTTGAGTCTGTTATTATTAAAGCCTATGTAGATATTTACACTGTAGGTACCTCCTAGGTTTACGAAACTTAATATGAATGAACAAAATAAACATAAATTAATATTAAATCCAAGAGTTTTTAATATAAAGAAACTATAATAAATAGGAACATACAATTTTCGACTTAAAAAATTAAGCAGGCATGAGTTAGAGAAAGAATAATGGTATTTAAAAATAATTAGTCTTTCACTTAACACATTATGAAATATTTCTTGTTATTAAAAAAGAACAAAAATACATAAAAATACACATATGTATGGGTATGTATATATGTAAATATAGAAATGTATTCGTAAAACCTTTTTTTAATTTGTCTACATGCATAGTTATAATTTAGGGTTCATAAAAAACTTGTTAAGTGTGTATAAATAAGACACATGTCAAAAATTAGTAAGTCCGAAAAATATTAGAAAAGCATTTAATTAAACCACAATGTCTTCAATGGGACGTAATGGTCAAACTGGTTTTTCGAAAATGGTATTCAAGAAATTTAAGTATGACCACTTATCGCAATTAATTACCGATAAGGGTTTTCAAATTATGAGTAATTAATTTATAAAAAAGACGAGACGAAACAAGACGAGACGAGAACGAATTTTAAATTAAACTTAAAGAAATAATTTTTAAAACTTTATTTTATGTTTTTATTATCCAAGGAAATATTAAAATAAAAATAGTGCTGAGAATGAGACCTTGAGACTTTATTTATTAAAACGTGAAATAAAAAAATAGGAAGGAAATAAAAATAAATACCTACATATATGATTATATATTGTACATACTTTAAGGGCTTCGTCGTGACTGATTGAAGTGAAAGGCGTTCCATTCACCTCTAGGATAGTATCACCTGGACGTAAGCCCGCTCTTTCGGCAACAGAGTTTTCCTCTATTCTAGATATATAGACGCCAAGACCTATAAAGAAATTAAAAATATTTGTTTTACTCTGTTTAATACCATTAAATCACGTCAAGTTGTGCATAGAAGGATTAGATATACCTGCTATACTACTCATTTTGCAAAGATTTAGTGTGTTTCGTATTAAAATTCAAGCCACATACATTACATAAAGCTACTTAATTATCTAAATTAAAAAAAAAATGTTTTAAATAAAAAAATCCAAGATTTCGCGTTTGAAAATTAATCACATATGTATTCGAAAACTATTCAATATCCTAACTTAATTTAAATGAATTAAACAAGAGATTTCTGGCTTTTGTTGTTTTATTCTTTTTTCTGTTTTCAAGTTTTTTTTTATAAAGTTTCCCTTGCCGTATTAACGAAAAGAGATAAGTAGATAATTTCCAAACTTTGGCATTTCAAACTCATCTGTTGCTTAATTTACTTTTCTTTTCTATTTTGTTGGTTAATAGATTTTTTTTTTTCTTTAAATTTAAACTTGTGTATTACATTCTCTGGTTATTACTGACACACATTCCTTTAACCTCTTTGAACATTATTGAATCAATTATTTTCAACAACAAAATTTCCCCTTTGACTGCAATGTCAAATTTCTAATTGGCTTACTGTTATTTTATTTATAATTTTTTATAAGACTGCAAAAAAAAAACGTTTGCTCTCGGTCTGCCATATCCATGACATATTCCAATATTCTATTAATTTCAGTATCAAAATGTCTAGCAATGATAATAAGCTTTTTACAATTGCCCCCATTCAAAACCTTTAGCAGTTAATATCTGCTGCTTGAATGTGATGCTTACCTGAATCTTTTCCACCCTTAACGCATATACCAAAGCCATGACTACTATCTGATTGCTGGTCTCTAGACATTGTAACAGTTCTCGTAGAAAGCTCCTGAATATTTTGTATGCTACGGTCCCTATCTCGATCTCGGTACACCTGCAATGAAACGGTAATAAAAATAAAATAAAGCATTAGTTTAGAACGTTCGCATTGAATAAATGATTTTAAAAAAATATATACACGATATACATACATACACACATATTTACTACGTAGTACATACATATGTACATATGTATATTATAAATGCATCATACCTGATGAGTTGTTGAGGGTGGACTACTGGCCGGGCTCCTACGCCCACTTCGATCCCTTGTGCCATTGCTATAATGATAACTTGTAGGAACTGAAGATGAAGTTGTTGCTCCGAACATTCGCAAAACCTGTTCTGGAGAAATTGGACGCTTCTTCCCGTTAGAATGTCGAGTGGAATTTGGAACAGTGCCTGAACCAGAAAGCTGATAAGTGGAAGTTGGTAAGTGGCTAGAGGATGAAGATTGTAAATATGAAGATCCGCGACCAGGTAAAGAACCTCCCTTTGAAGGAACACCTGCAGTATTATAATAATAATGTGGCGAATGTGGTCGTTCAACTATTGTATATGAAGTTCCAGGTGGTGAATAGTAAAGACCCGAACGGCCACCTCGCAAAGAGCTAGTACTATTAGCAATTCTATTAGCACTTATACCATAAGGACCATTGTGGGGGATAGTATTGCCAACTGGAATGCCACCTATGTCTTCTGCCTCAAAACTGTTCGAACGGTGATGACTGGTGTGCAGTCCTATATTTGGTGGTAGTATGGATGTGGAATGTCCACCAGCTGCCGCGTGCAGTGATGAGCTATGTGAAGGATGGTATCCTCGAGAACTCCAACGTGAAGGGCCTAAGTCACATAATTCAGCATAGTCGTTTCCAGCTGCGCTCATCGTTAGGGGGTCTCCGCCACCGTGGGCACCCCCTAAGCGCATTGCCTAACACCTTCAATAAATGGAAAATATAGATTTTTAAACAAAAGAAATTAAATATAAATAATTAATTCTGTAAAAATAACAAAAATTACTATTTTTAAATGTTTGAAGGCAATTAACAATAAAATACAATGAAAATTAAATGAATTAACTATTCCAAAAAGCATTCGTTAATTTTAGAAATAATTCTTTTTACATTTACATATTTTATATTATAACCTTGCTTTTGTAGAATGTACAAGCGACACCAGAGCAACTAGTTTCGTTATTATTTGAACCGCAGTTATTCCCTTTCTGCATTTTTACTATCCTTAAAAACCTATAGAATAGCCATACTTATGTACATGTGATTGTAGCAGTTTCTATTTCTGATATTTTACGGATTTACATTCTTTGTATTGTTTTATATAGATAAATATACGTATGTACATACAACATACATATGTACATAAATCCATACGTCATACATACATAGTTGTAGGTAGGTTTGTATGTAAGTAGTTAACTTAAGGCTTTTTGTCCCCTTCTCCAATAATATAGGTTTGCTAAAAAGCATTATGGACATATAGCTACTTTATTTTTATTACAACTGCATTATTTTAATATATTCAATGCGAAATTGTGCGAAAGATATACATATTTAATTGCACTGCAACAAATTATTAGGTTGAACGCGATGGACTGTATTTACAGTACTAGCTTACAGAATATTATAGTGACAGGTGCAAATCAAAATCTTATAACAATATTATAATAATTTGTATTAACAATTGTGTATCGCCCAATTTGTTTCAAAAACCCTCTACTAAAAAATGATACATATTTATGCATATACTAGCTTGGCGTAAGCTAATCGAATCTCATTACTTCATAGTACTCTTTTTTACATTTACATAGTATATGTTGTATTTGGGTTTCCCGAAACAGTTCTTCATTAGGATATTTTCCAGGACTCCTGCATGGAAAATCTTTTAATTTGCAAGTGTAAGGTCAACAACTATCGTCTTTCTGGTTTATAAATAAGGAAATATTGTAGGCCAATTATTTTTCTAAGGCCATCGCCACTTGTTTCAAAGTAATTAATTTCTCCTTCCATGTTAAAGGGTTTTTCAACTAGGGCAGGTAAATGTAGAAATTAAGTAAATCAGTTAAGAAACGGGCGTTTTCTATGGTTACACTTCTCCGAAAAGCAGTTCTACTGCAAACTTCCAAGGACTGCGGCGATCTTCTCGCTCGATTTAACGTTTTTAAAATTACGGGTGTTGACTGATTGTTCATGGAACCGATCAACTCAAATTTGATAACCAACTTTAAAATGAGCACAATGCGCAAAGGGTTTTGTACTTTTGTAGAAACGAAATGTCCGCCTCAAAAACATTCAAGCACCAATCAAAAATCCTTTAGTTTTACAATATTTTTATTCGAATTGCGCTTTACACTACGTTCGCATGGGGCACTAAACCGACATTAAGATAGATATATCAGAAATCTCCTCGAAATCTTGAAGATCCAAATTTGAATATCGTTAAAAACCTGGGCAGCACCCATAACCACTTTTAAATTTATTGAAGAGAATCAATTGTGGAGATACTAATAGTTAAAAGATACCAATACTCATTAAAAAAAATAATTAAACAATCAATAAAAAGAGTTTAACATTCAAGTTCAAGTTTTTTTCTTTGGTGGAAAAGTCTGTGTTTTATTTAAAATCTCTTGTCTTATTATTTGGTGGGAACGTAGTATTAATGGGACTAGACTGAAAATTCGACGTCTTGTCAAATGGGTAAGTTTGTTTATAAAATTTTTGCTCATGCTTCAAGAATACAATACAATTTATGCGTACATATATGTATGTATGTATATGTAAAATTAAAGGTAAAAAATGTCCAACAAAAAATTACGACTTGATTCGATACACTTGTTAGACTTCCATATACACAGTTACAGTTGTAATAAACAATTCGCAAGATGTATAAAGCCCATTTTAGACTATCAGTTTTAATTTCAGTGATCAGTTCAACTGTCAGTTCACTTAAAATGAGACTCAGTTCGGTGTTCAGTTCATCAGAATACTTTTGTAAGCCGGCTTGTTAGATATTTTATTTGCATTGTTAATTTATTACTCTTGAAGTACAAGAGCAAGTTTATGCGATTCTATCGTGAATTTTTATAATAAAAAAAATGATGTAACTACCCTCATTGCAAAAACATCTAGAAGGACAACCTTATGTACTTTTTCAAAATTACACTCATAGCTATTTAAATGGCGATTAAACTTGTCTTTTAATATATAAAAGCAACGCTTTGACATTTTTTGTTACAAGAACGAATACATGTCACATCCGTTTACACGTAAACATACATATAAAAGTATGTTCATACATAAAAAGTATGTATCATTGTTTACTGCTCTTAGTTTAAATTCGACTCAACCCTTATGTATATGCAACCATAATTATAACTACGTTATTTAAGTTTTATTTAAATCTAATGCCCCCCTCCAAATTAGTATAATGCTTTTCAACAAGTGTTTTGTGAATCAGAACTGTCTCTGAAGTTATAGTGTTGCCTTTTTCTGGTTGAGTTCTTTCTCTATTAATTATATTTCTTCTAAAATTTAAATCAAATCACAGTTTCAAAGATGTCACTTCAAAACTTTTCATGTTCAAATATTATGTATGACACACAATCAACAATACTTTTTTAAAATAATGTTAATTTTTTTTCATAAAGTTCTACCGCCAAATAAAAAGTTATGAAATTATTGGTACAGAAGTTTGAAAGGTGTTAGAAATTAAAAAAAAAATGTTATATTTAAAGAAGTAAAAATTGAAAAATTAATTCATCTTAATTTTATGGAACTGAACTTCACATTTTTTTAAACTAGAAATTTTATTTTTATTGCTTATAGTTTTCATAATCAACTAAATTTCTTCGTAATAAGAAATGTTTTAATAAAAAAAATAAATTTAGAAAATAAGTTTATCTCTTAGAACTTACATATGTATGTATGTACAATGTGTTTACATAGGTGGGTAAAGTAGAACATTATCCGACCTTTCAACTACTATAAAAGTCCCGTTTATCTTCATACATATATTAAAACATTTTTTTATGTACATGAACAATTTTTTAAGATTTTGCAAAAATAATGAAAATATTTTTGAAGAAATAAAGTGTTATACTACTATCGCTTGGATTTTTTGTATGGCCATTAATTGAAAATGCTCATACGTTTCTACGTATGGTTATTGGTGATGCATGTACTAAATACTATTAATTCGTACAATTTTTCGAAGTCTATACTTTATTAATATGTATAAAGCTGGTATGCATTCCTTTTAGATATAAAAATAATAATTTCGTATACCTATTTAAATTAGCTTGCTTTTTAATAAAAAGTTTATTGTTTACAATCTATTCATTCACCTACGAAAGGCTGCTCACATGACAAGAGTATCGATTTTTTAATTAAATATTAATATACGTAGTATGGGCTGATGGAACCTAAATTCTTGGCAAATGAAAATGTAATTACTCAAGCGCATTATTGTCGTTGTTGTCACGAAAGCAGTTTTTCTAAATAAAATATATGAATCACGGAAATTGTTTTTTTTTTTTAAATACAAGTTATCTAGGTACCTTAAGGATTTTAGCTTTCAAGGGACTTACTTGGCTTGAGTTTTATATCAGAGTTCATTTATATCGTAATACCAAATTAGCTTACGATTGTTGATAATTTTTTTTGCGTGTTATTATTATCTTAACATTGTTCTTTCTTTTAAAACCTCATTGACTTTTTGGTACTATCTTATCACCTTGAACTCAATGGAATGCGCGTTAGAAATCCTTTTCTGTATTGAACGAAAGCACTCCCGTTTGACTGTTTCGAAAATAAATACTTATGCTGTAGATTATTTCAATCTAAATAAGTTCGATCCGAATAAGGGTTGATTGCCCTTAGTTTACGTTCTTGAATAATTCACTTTTTTAAATCACTATATTAGAGTTTTTCCACATTATAACTCAACATAAAAATCAGTCAGCAGGGATTTAAGTATTTGTTGAGCGACGTTTTTAATTTGGTTTTGACAAATCCTTTTTATATTCAATCATGGTGTATCTAGAGAAAAAAAAAGCTTTGATACTGATTTTTTTCCTTTGGGTTTTGCTCTGAAAATTATCAATATTTAAAGAAAATAACTTTATTATTGGCGAAGGTTAATGTTTTCTTCATTTGGGAAATGTATATTAATGTTACTTTATGAACTTTAAAGAAATTACAATTTCTTTTCTTTCTATTTAATTTTTTATCACAGATTCGTTGAAATTATACCGTTTAGGTACTTCTTCTTAGGACGACTCCTTTCCTCAAACTAATTTCCGTATTTCGTCTATACACAACAGAGCTTTAACTTCTGAAAGTTTTTCCTGTAATTCAACATGAATGTGCTTTTTTAAGATGGTGAATATTGAATTGTCTCTGAAATCTTTGACGGCTGAAGCGCTGAAGAAGACTAATGTGACAGAAGAGTTTTGAATTGACATAACAGCGAGTTTCTTTTGATATAGAATAGGCATATGAAAAAGATACTATTCCACTTTCGAAGGTACAAGCTGAACTGAAGAAGCTATAGTTTCTAAAAATTTTATAATCTTACTCACTGCATCAATGATGTTGACTATTTTTTAAATTTAATTTAAACGTGGAAAATAACTTCTTTTAAGGATTTTTTTTTATTAAATCGGCTGATAGCTATGTGCAATTGCATTAAGCCATATTTTGACATAAAAATAGGAAAGAATGGCATTGATAGTAGATTTAATGTATACATAATACTTGGTCTGTATTATTAAATAAATTAATAATACCTATATATGTATGTATATGTAATGGCAAGAGTAAAAAAAAAGTATTCCAAAATACTACAGGCGCCTTTGAGTCTGGTGTAATATTGATTTTGTATAACGAAATAAGGACAATAGAAAATTTAAATTCGCATTGTCATCTCCCAAGAAAATTGACGTCATCATAATTTTGTTTTGTATGCTCGGTTCAGTCGGGCCTCTTAAGGGACACGCACTAGTTTCATAAAAAAATAATATTTATATCTATTACGAGTATTATGATGAAAATATAATATTATCTACTTTATCAATCTTTGTTTAACTTATTATAAAAAAAAAACAAAGAACGATTTTTTTATTTTATGTTCTCTTTAACGAAAACATTGGCCTTAGATTTAAATGGTCCTTACTCAATTCATATTTCTAGATGAATAAATACGAGCTTTGCATAAGGTACACCAAAAAGCTTTAACCAGTACCTATGTTGGGTAAATACGAGTATTAATTAAATAAGAACAGAATAGTCATGTAATATTGTTGTATTAATTCATTTATTTTTAAAATTGCATTTATCCAAATTTTGTAGGTAATAATTTTTTGAAAATTATACTTCTATATAATATGTATGTATATATATTACTTGTAGAATTATATAAATACTAATAATATAAATATAATATAATATACAAAATAGTTCATATGTATATCTACTACCCATAATTAATACACGTTTACATGCTCCGATACTAAGTTCCAACAAATATAATTCTTAATAAATATTTTTATAAGACCGAACTTATACTCACAGAAAACGTTATGTGTTGTTTTTATCTGTTAGAATAAACTAAAGATAAATAAAAACTATATTAATAAATAAATTATTAAAGCGAATAATATCATTTTTTATTATTTTAAATTCAATCATGTGTTGATTTTTTTCGGAGTAGCAATGTGTGTTTAGCGATAATTATAAACCAATTTTTTTGTTCTTTAGTGGTCAGCTTTCTTCCCTCTTAAGGCGCAATATAAAGTTTAAATTAAAATTAGTGTTAACAGCGTAATAAACATTTGCGTTTTGGGGCATCACAAGCTCCTTATCGGGAAGAACTTGAGCTAATGTAAACCGATCAGGATCGCCATCAAGTCCTAGTTTCATCATTGCATTTCGAATAACGTGTGGAGTACGTTCATTATTTCCTAACATTATACTTTTATAAAGGACAATTCCATCTAGTTCAATGTTATTAGTCTCATATGTAACTCGAATTATATAAAAGTCGGGAATATTGTTTTTATCACCAGCTGGTTGCACCAATTGCGCATTTATCAATGGTATTACATTGCTTTGAGTTTTGTCATTTCCCATAGTCTTCAAGTTAGCTCCTGTAGTCTTTTGGCCTCCTGAATTACTTGAACCTACTGATAAGTTCGAAATACTACTTGACGCAGATAGTAATGATGCATTTAATAGCTGAGTATCACGATCTAGGGAATTATGTCTGGAATTTTGTCTCGAAGCTCCAAAACTACTACTTATTTCACAATAAAACTGGGAACCAGCCCCACTACTAGAATTGGATGCTATGGAATCAGTCTTGCGATGGCCTAATGACGTAGATGTTGTCGAAGTCGATTTTCTTGGTTCTGTTGGTGGTTCTAATTGACATGATAAGGTGTGAGCTTCTCGCTCGTCGAGAACTAACATTGATGCAAACCATCGATCAAAATTGGGGTCTTCTCTTAGGTTATATGTATTAGCTGCACCCTGCAACAACTTAATCTGTGCCAAAACTTCGAATTCTTTTCTTTTTTTATCAAAATTAATAAGATTATCTTCGGTTATTCGGTCAGGTATAGCAGCATGAATCATCGTCAAATCGGTAAGAAATGTCCCCAAGTATGGAATGGTTCCATGTGAAGTTTGAGTACTCTAAGAAAGATGTAAAATAAAAATGTATGTATTTAGATATACATATCATAAATAAATAAATAATTGTGGCATAATAAATAAATAAAAATTATTATCTATGTATGTAATTACATTAATAATAATTGATTTAGAAACTTTCCATCACTTCGTGTTAGAATAAGAACAAATATTTTTGTTTACGATTTCTATTTTGAACAAACAAACAAATAAAAGTTAAAATGCAAGAAACGATGACAAACTGCACGACCTAATAGACCGAGAGCCCACAACAAATTTTGGGTTCTGAAAGTTAACCGAAAATGAAGGATATGAATGGGAAGCTGTGGTAAATCTTACCACAAAAATCCATGTCTTGCAGTTCCTGGTCACGACCTTAGTGGCGTAGTAGCGGGTTTAAACCCAAAAAATCAGCTTTGGGAAGAATGATGTTAACCAAAAAAATTCTTCTCACATCTATAGATATAAACCTTCTGATCACAAAAATGTGAGTACAGGACAAATTCATGGCGGCAATGCAAATATATTAAAGAGAGTTTAAAAATTGTGTGTGTGGCTGCCTAACTCGTGTATTTATGTGCACATTTCAATTTTGTTTTTTGCTTTCTGTAGATAGTTTCTATATAAAAAAAAAATAGTATTCGAACGACAATTCATCATTCAATAACAATATTTTCCAGTACAAACTGTTTTCTACCTGTAAGCGATTTTATGAGTACCTATGTTTGTTCAAGAAAAAAATTTTCTGTGTTCAGAAATCCAGGGATAAAACATACATAGAAAAAAAAATGTTATGGAAAATTAAAATTGTTGTTTTTGAGTTAAATGTAGAGTAATTCACTAACCGAGAACGGCTAGGTCGATTTAGCTCAATTATTATTTTTTAATTCTTAGTAATATACAGAAGGTTTTAATAAATAAAATTAATCTCCGAAATTCCGGATATAATTAAAATCGAAAATTAATTTTGTATGAAATTCATAATTCGGAAAAACGCTAAAAATTTGATTTATTTTTAACGAAATTTTGCATTTAAAGGTGGAAAATTTCGGATAATTGTGAAATTCATTGTGATAAAAGATTTCTTGCATTCATTTTAGAGATTAATAAGATATACATATAATAGATGGTGTTGTTCGTTGACTTATGTGGCCGCATTGAAATGGTGGCAATACCTATACTTGGTAAGAAATCTACTTGTTAAAAACCTACTAGTTTACCAACTCAAAAAATATCAAAGCGACAACATGCGTATTAAATTTATTTTCTAAAATTTCATTATTTAAGGTTAAATCACTGTTTTTAACAACTATTAAAAATTATACAGTGACCAAAGTAATTTTTGCAAATACAAACATTATATTTGAAAGTGGGATCGATCATAATAATGTTGCGGTATCTGAACTATCCAAAATTGTGCAACGGTTCACGTCCTTCAATAAACAGATGGAAAATGTAATTGAAAAGACGATTACGAATGAAAAATTAAAATTGATCTTCCACTCCAGTTAAAGTGTTCACCGTTCGATTGGCTTGTGTGGTGACAATCAATAAATATTGTTAAGGCCAATCGTTGGAAGTCTTTAAAATTACCTAATCTCTTTTGTGTTTTTGCACGGTAAGATACATACATTTATTATTGCCTGGTTACACGATCGCAAAAAAGAATTCATTAACGAAAGAGAAAGGATGATTTTTGGAAAGAAGGAAGGGGATAGAAAAAAAATCTATCCTTTTCCTTCTTTCTAAAAATAATCCTCTCTCTTATATTGCCTGTTTACGTACATATGTATTTGTAAACCGTCTTTGTTGCCCTTTTTTGGACCTAATCAAAACTATTTCTCATCGTTATCATATCACTTTCAACTCATTTCGATTCCATTCGAATAAATCGCATTGAAATTTGAACTATGTTATACATATCTGGAAATTGTGGTGAGACAAAGTTCAGTTTTAAATTATTTTATATTTGTACATGTATAATATAACGGGTCCGGAATCGATGTATGGAAGTTTTGAAAAAATTGTACACACTCATTTATTTACCAAAACTTAAATTTTATTTATGAATGTATTCTTTAGATGTTTCCTTTACAACACCAGTAAAAAAATGCAAAAAGAATATGTATTAATTACGTACGAAAAATCACATCAGTCAAGTGCAGTCCATTTGTATCAAAACGTTGTGAGAAGTTCTGCATTTTCACGAAAAAAGCACGGACCAATAATGAAGTTTCGACTAATGCCAACCCAAACAGTGACCTTGGGACTGTGCAAAGGTCGTTCATGCAGCTCTTGTGGGTTTTCAGGTTTCAGGTTTTATTAACCACTCCTGATAAATGAAAGTGGCTCATTTTCAAAACAGTGTCATCCATCAAGAATTCCAACATTGCTACTGCAAACCGCACCCGTCTACCGTAGTTGTTTTGCTGAAATTCTTGGAAAACCATCATCTTGTAATGAAAATGCAAATCAAATTGCTTTAATTTAGAAACTGTGGCTACACTTATGTACATTGATAAAATATGACGTAAAAATACCATGTACTTTTTTTTCTTAAAATACTACGGTAACATTTAACATATTAATTATTATCAAATTCCCCCTTTCTTACGCCACTATATATTAAGTATTACTACATACATATATAAATTATTCTCACGCCTGACGGTATCTTCATAATAGGTTTTATTTTGTTTTTAATCATATAAATACATACTTGTTTTTGTATAATTTTCTGCAAATGTCTGTCGTGGGCTCCTACGGTATCAGCAAACTTAGCTGTTCCCTCTCTCATAAGAACTTCACGTTGTGCCCAAGCATTGTTATCTTCTGAGAAAATTCTAGCAAGCTCACTAAAAATTTCCATCTGAAAGCAAATGAAATTGTCTCCCTTTAATTCGGAAATCAATTTTTTGTATAAACTACCTTTTCTTTGGCAAGTACTGTCCAGACTTTTGATAATCGGTATATTGCATTTGACTGAAGGCCTGAAATAATTGCTTTAAGAGATGAAAAGTTTTTTAGAAGTCGTAGCTCCTGTGCAATATCAATCCATGTAGATATAAATAATGCTCGTTCCTACAAAAGACAAAGAAAATTATATTCGCACATTTTTTAAAAATAAAATATTTACCTGAGGCTTAAGTCTTTGTTCAATTATTATACTGGATATTACTCTAAAAGAAACCGCATTAAATTGTGTTACTGTAGCAACAACTGTCTCAGCACCGTTTTTATCACGCCGAGCCCACGTTGCTCCCAAGCACTGATGAGGAATCAATCGTTTGAATAGTTCCGAATCCATTCTCGTAAGCTGTTCAGCAAAATGCTTAACATCGATATGAGGGAATCGATATGCTTGCAATAAATGAGATGGCCCTCGAAATGCTGGAGCTAAACAAAGGCCAGAAAACTGTTCGGCAATATTGTTATAGTCATGATGACCAGTCCAAGGAGGGTTTTCTTCCGAAAACATCATTTGGGCTTGAACACGTAAAACTCGTTCTAAGCGATGTAAAACTTTTACATGTAGATCTGATCTCGGTAGTCGCCTTGAAGCAAAATTTAATATGTGTCTCAAGTTAACTTCATTCCAATCTTCGGGAAAACCATCTAGCCAAACGTGTAATGCTGAGACAAGTGTTCTTTTGTGTTGTTCATACACGGAAGCATTTACTTCTTTGTTGTTAGATCCAGCATGAATATCGTGATTCGAAATTCCATTCAAAGTATCATACCGCTTGACTAAAAGGTCAAAAACATCTTTTGGTGTTGAAAATGTTCTATACGTTGAAAGAAATACGTTTATAAACGTACTCTCTAGTTCACCGTCATCTGTGGCAAGGGCTTCAACTAATCTAGCTAAAGATGCAGCTTTAACGAAGCGAACTCTTACAGTTTCCCATTCTAAGTGAGAAATTTCATCATCCGAGTCCTTAATCACGAAGCGAATTAAATTTTAAAAAATTTCTACTTTTTATACATATGCATGAATTAAATTTAATAACTTACACTGCCGGAACGTGGTGTTGGCCGATGGTATCGTACTTTTTTAAGGTAAACGGTAAAAACGGCATCTTTTTCACGCTCCTCACCCCAAAGTCGCCACGTGGGCTGCTAAAAGAAATCATCGCATTAAATAAACTGTGAAACAATAAATTTGTAAGTTGTTTGATTAACTTGAAATTAAAATATGATAAATTCTAACATTTTAGAACTAAATCACAAGTGCCAATTTCAACTTAAAAAATAAAAACGCGTTGTGTCCCTTTGTAACTACATAAACATAGATAACTTTTTTCTTTTGATTGAAGCCGACTGAACTTGGCATTTAAAAACCAGAATCCCAAAAGAACTATTTTTTTAAATAATATTATTGGTTTATTTTTATGCAAAACATTCCTCAATCCTTATGACAAGAAGATTTTTTATAAATAAACGTAAGTAGGTACATTATGTACATACATACATACATACATATTTAGAATACACTTGAGACATGGATTAACATACTGTGGGTCAATTTTGTTTGTACACTGTCGATGTTGAATACTACAATTAAAAAAAAAAAATATTTAGAAAAAAATTGTTTTCCTTTTATATTTTCTATCAAATTTTTGGAGTAATTAAATGTCGAATTTCTACACTCGGTGTTGCTAGTGTAGATAATTTCTTTAAAATCAAAATATGTACTTAAAAATGCATGTTGGTAGAAATGATGAAAAAAAAAAATAGTTACCTTCATATACCATTTCACATTAGAATAATTCGATTCTTTACACGAACGATATATACTTCTTTCGGTACCACCCAGACAATTGAGATTTGTTTTAAGAATATTTTCTGTAGGGTTGTGGTTTGATTTTTGATTTTGTTGAATTTGGTGCGAACATTTTTGGGCTATGTGTTTCGTTTTTACTTTCAAAATCTGAATTTTTTCATTCGTACCACAAATCATTTGCCTGTGTGTAGATATTTTGAAAGGAGAATACCTTTGATCTATACAAAAGGGATTAAGATACATATAAACAAACACCATATGCTTATGCATGTATGTAAATGGGTAATTTCTTTATTGGGAATTGGGATGACAATACATTAATAGTATTATACCTTTGTAATGTGCTTCAACATTTTATTTTTTATACTTTACTACATTTTATAAACCAAAAGCGACCAAAGTCAAGTTCTTCTACGCGCATTAAGATTTATAGTTACTGCTCGAATTTTAATTTTTGTGTTTTTTTAAACTATTTTTTTTTTAAATAATATAATACGAAGTCTTACTTTGAATTTTCATAAAAGTGCTCCTAGGTTGACTGCTACACCCTCCTCCCCCGTCCCATTTACAAAATTGTTATGTAGTAAATTAAACCAATCACAAACCATTATATACCTACATTGGATAAAGGCTTAGATAAAGGGTTAGTAAATCACTCAAAGGCCTGTCAGTCATTGGTCAATTTTACCAATATAAAATATCTGTACAAAATTAGCAGAACAACTTTAAAATGTTTAGTCAGGGATTTTCAATGTTTATCAACTATTTTTCTTTTTTTAAATAAAATTCATTTCTTGTGTAATCAATTAATTAACAACTATTTTAAACTGCTTGATATTAAACTATGTATACCTACCAACTGTAATTTTTAAAATTTGAAAACGCTTGGGTGCAAAAACTAAAAACTTGGGTCCGGTAAATTTCGTCACGCCCCAATTTAATTCGGTTCCCGTGGGATAGATTTCTTTTAATTGCTCCAATCACGCCACATTGGCTGAACGAATCGGGATGAAATTATCAAAAAATCAGAAATCAAAAACTACTATTAATATAATGTGCGAGCCGCTATAGTAATGTATGTATATAATATACATTCGTATTAAAATATGCTAATATCATACTGAAGTAGTTTTCTTGACATCAAATGTGCGCGACTTGTATGAGACTAAAAAGTAAAATAATCACAGAAGTTTAAAATTAATATACTATTTTCTAAGCCTAGTGCTTACATATGTACATACATACATACATACATACATACATACCTACCATACTAAAAATATTATGAACACTTAAATTCGGTTGTAGCGAATTACCAAGGAGTCAACTGTTTTCAAGCTGATCAGTTTCTCATATCCACATGTTCATACAGTCAGTACAACAAGAATTGTACATTGTAGGTACATACACACCTATGAGTTAAATAGCACGTATAACAATGATAACAGTATTATAAGACTAATTTAACATAGAAAATCTAATGTATTGCCAATCCCATATTTCACAACTAAAAAGATCGGTTGTTTATGATTCATTTCTTACCACCATTCACTTTTGTAGGATATTATTCGAAATGTATACAAAATTAATCATTACATGTATTTAATGCTTTAAGGGCGAAAAATCGATAAAAAAAAACAAAACAAATTCTTCAAGGTAGGTACATTATGTATATTTTTAGATGCCGAGATATTTATGTATAATCGTCGATCCAAATATTTTTTATTTTAGAAAGTGCTAAGTAAATGTTGCATTTCACTCAAAAAAAGAATACAAAATAGTTTAGAATATTATAAACAAAACAACCGTCAATTCGCTCCTCAGAAGCACACTCTATGCAACCCAAAGAAAAGAGGAATATGTATTGTATGTATGTATATGCGCTAACTTTTACAAGAAAAAGAAAACTTACCAGACCCAGATATGGTGAATTGGTTAGTGTGTTAAAAAATTACCAAGGGCTAGGGTTGTCACTTTACTTCTAAAAACAGACCAATGGCATAAAAATTGGTACGGAAAACATTTTTTGTTTATTTTTACAACTATATTTTTCGGTTTAGAAATTGAAAAAAAGATAAAGAAGATGGTACTAAACAAAAACATAGATGTACATACATCATAGGTACAATGATAATACATAATATGCTTAGTTCAGATATAAATTTCAACTTTTTGAGAAGGTTCCTCAATAATTGTTAGGTATTTGCTAGCTTTACAAAAAAATCCCTAAACAACCTGTATTTTCAATTCAAAAAAATGTCGGCCAAGTTCTGAGAGAAACTATTTTACCTGTGAGATTTACCGCTGAGAGAAAAAATAAAGAAGCCTGTTTATATGACCGTTCGTATTTGTATGTATTATAATATTCTTTCATTTTATGAACAAAACAAATTTAGATTTCCTCAATTTTTTCAGATTGCATTGGTTGTGCTAAGCGTCCCAACACCGCAAATCACAGTCAAAAATGCATTTTATTCTCTGAATTTTATTTTAAGTGAATAAAGTTAGAATCTTGGAGCAAACAACCTAACAACTAACAGTCTTATTAGTAAAACTTGATCATTTAGAATCAACTACCTAGTTTGTTAATTTTTTGATAATAAGTCCAACACATAATTTAAAAAAAAAATACAAAATTTAACAATTACTATTAAATTAATTTTGCAACAGTCACCGACTAACTCTTAAATCGATAGGATCGTTTCTCAGTGTGTGATTTTTTCTCTTTCCGCCAAGTGCGCAAACCGGTTTTTCGCCTTCAAACCGTATTCTCTCTCTAATCGATTATTTCTTTTGTGTCCACGTGTGTGAACCAATTAAAGTGCGAATATGGCCCACGGGCCAGCCATCATTGGTGGCCGCTTTGGGATTCTAGATCCAGATCCTGACCCAAGCCGCCAACCCAGAAAAAAACCCAAATACAGTTCAATACCCCTTAATAACTTCCCCCAATTACCTTCAAATTCCAATATAAAAAATCCTCGTTTCATTATCATTTCTTCAAAATCTGAAGAAAAACCCATAAATTCCCTCAGCCCTTTCGTTCTCAAAAAAGCCATAGATTCTATAAGTAAAGATTATGAAAACATATCCCAACTTCGCGATGGAAGTCTCCTCATACTCGCAAAGTCGCAAAAAACTGCAGATCTATTCTTAAAAGCCAACAATCTCCTTGGTATCTGTCCAGTAACAGTAAAATTACATGATCGCCTAAATCAAACCAAGGGAATAGCATTCGCTCCATGCCTAAACAGTGTAACTGAATCGGAAATCATAAGTGAAATGAAACCACAGGGAGTAATAGATGTATACAAATTCACGAAAAAAGGCGAAGATGGAGTGCTTAAGCCATCTGGCTTGGTACTTTTCACATTTGATCTTTATCAACCACCCAAATCTGTCGATATTGGCTTTTACTCAGCTCAAATCACAGAGTATATACCAAACCCTATGCGCTGCCGCACCTGCCAACTCCTTGGTCATACAAAGAATCGTTGCACTGGAATCGCAAAATGCGATTCTTGTAATCTGCCACCTCATGTTCCATCACCATGCACACGTTCAATGTGCGCAAACTGCTCACTCGCTCACCCATCCTCTTCCAAATCATGCCCCTCTTATATTCAGGCAAAGGAGGTACTCACGATAAAAATTAGACAGAAATGCACGATGGCAGAAGCCAAAAAAATTCATAACCAACAAATAACAGCAAATAACCCACCGTTAACAGAATCATTTTCCCAGCAATTAAAAAAAACAAATAATCCAACACTTACTCCTCAAACTAGTGCAATACAATCTTCCAAACCAAACTTGCCTCTTCCTTCCCCACCAAAATTGTCTACATCAAAACATAATAACAACAACCAAAATACAAATTCATCATCAAGCTTCAACTCTACACAAAAAACAATTTCAAACACCAACACAATCACAAAACCCTCTATCGCAGCAACACACACAAGCTCATCTATCTCTCAAACAAGTCAAACTCTCTTAAATAAAACTACTACAAATACTTCAACTCCCCTTACTCAAACAAATCAAGCTCTCTCAAATACAATTACTACAAATACTTCTACACATAAACCCCCCCTCAAACCCTCCGGTTCACCAATATCAAAAGTTACCCAAGAACTCCTGGATAACAATAACTATTACATTAAAACCTCTGAATTAAATGATGTCACAATGGACTAAAAATAATGTTATTCCAAGAAACGACTCTGCGATTCGGACATTGAATAATTCGGGCTCCTTAGTGAGCTCGGATGCTTCAGTGTCCGAAGCGCAGAGTCAATGCACTGAACAACTGATTTTAAACAACCTAAACCTTTTACAACCTATAACAGACAACACACTAACAAATCAAAGCTCCCACACTTCTCTTACTTTAGGTAAAACAAGCTCGTGGAAACGATCCCTTTCTGACACTGCCCCCTATATTCTTCAATGGAATATGAAGGGATTCTTTAATAATCTTGATGAACTCAAAATTATAATTAAGGAATACAACCCCGCGATTGTATCTCTTCAAGAGACACATTGCCCTTTCAATCACACTCCACGCCCCCCAATTAATTATCATGGCTATTTTCATAATTTGCCAAGCAATGACACATGCAAGCAAGGTATAGCATTACTGATTAAAAAAAACATCCCACATAAGATTCTGACATTTAACTCAAACTTACAAGTTCTAGCGGTTGAGGTACAACTAAAAACTAAATTTACATATATTAATATTTACATACCCCCAAAACAAATCATCAGCAAAAATGATTTAGACAATATTGTAAGACAAGCAAACCCTCCCATTATATTTGGAGGAGATGTAAATGCATGGAACACCCTCTGGGGTTCTCAAATCACTAACAGTAAAGGTGCTTTATTAGAAACATTTTTCTTAGACTCCAACTTAGTCATTCTTAACGATGGTTCTCCTACCCACCTTTCGACTCACAACACATTCACACACGTCGACATATCTTGCTGTTCTCCAGAACTTGTTCCAAAAATAACTTGGAAAACTTTGAATGATTTACATGGCAGTGACCACTTTCCGATAACCACTAAGTTGGTTTTTGGACAATCAACTGAATCAAAAGTACTAAATTTGAAATTTAAAACTGACTTCGCCGATTGGAAGATTTTTCAAGAAAAAACCAAAGAGTACTTGTCTGATAAACCTATGTCTAATGACAACAATAAAGAAGCAGCCTTACTACAAAAAGCTATAAGAACAGCTGCAAACTATTCAATTCCCCAAACAACACCTATCAAGCTCAAACGGGTGGTTCCTTGGTGGAACTCTGACTTATCTTTACTACGAAAAGAAAAAATGAATTCATTAAAAGAATTTCAAAAAAATCAAAATACGCACAACTTGATAAAATATAAAAAATGCAATGCTAAATTCCGCAGAATGGTTAAAGATAGTAAAACAAAAAGTTTCTATGATTTTACTTCATCTATAAATCCCAACTCCACCCCCTACAAAATATGGCAAAATATCCGTCGGTTAACTGCAGATCCAATCCCACTTTTTATTAATAGCATAAACAATATTCTAGATCCACCAGAAATATGCAAATTAATAGCTGAGAACTGGTCAAAAAACTCAGGAAACGAAAATTTTTCAAATGATTATATAAATGAAAAAATAGACTATATTAATAGAGTGCCTCTTCAGCACACTATAAATCCTACTGCCCGACGCATTGAACAACCAATTTCATTAGTTGAGTTCGAAACCGCGCTTAGCAAAGTAAAAGGAAAAACACCCGGAAGAGATAGAATATCGTATCCTATGCTAAAAAATCTCCCACTCGATATCAAAAATAGACTCATTTGCCTTTATAACAATGTTCTAAACAATTCAATTATCCCGCAGGTTTGGAAGACTGCCACAATATTACCTATACCAAAACCAAATAAAGATAATAACACCATCGAAGGATACCGACCAATTTCACTTATCCCATGCTTATCCAAAATTCTCGAGAAAATTATTGCGAAACGCCTTTTATGGTTCGCTGAAACGAACAAACTAATCAGTCCCAATCAGGTTGCATTTAAGGCTAACAGAGGATGCGTCGATGCTCTCCTCCACATTGATTATTATGTATCAAAAGCACTATCAGCTAAAAATCATATTTCGATACTTTCACTCGACTTTGAGAAAGCATTTGATAGAATAGGATTACATATCGTATTAAAAAACCTCTTAAAATGGGGAGTTGGACGAAATATATATGGCTATGTAAAATCATTTTTGACAAATAGAAAATTTAGCTTAAGAACTAATAATTTGTACTCGTCCAACCACCCATTACACAACGGTATCCCTCAAGGATCACCACTATCGGTTATTCTATTCATTATTGCATTTGATGACATTAATACAATTTTACAGAAACATAAATTATTAGATCATTGCATCTACGCAGATGATATATACATCTTGTGTAAAACTAACGATCTCAAGAGAAGTGAAATATTATTTAAATTAGCATTAGAAGATATCTTAGAATGGTCTATAATATCTGGAGCAAAACTGTCCATACAAAAATGTAAATTACTTCACGTATGTAGAAAAATAAGCTGTTCAAATATTGAAATTAACCTTAATAATACAATAATCCAAAATGTTAGTAGTCTAAGTATATTAGGCCTAGTTTTTAATAATAAGTACTCTTGGAAACAACACTGTGTAGAACTTAAGAAAGCCCTAGCTGCGAGAACTAACATTATCCGATACTTAGCCTGTAAGCGAAGCAATGTACACATCAACACTCTTGCAAATATTACTAAAATGTTAGTTTTAAGCAAAATCGACTACGGACTATATATATATGGACAATGCCCGAAATCAATATTAAACCTTATAAAACCTATATATCATGAAGCTGCAAGAAGAAGTATAAACGCCTTTCCTACTACACCTATTAAAAATATCCTAGTAGAAGCAGGACTCCCAAGCATTGAGGAACGAAGGGACATAGTTACGTTAAAACTTCATGCCAAGCTTATGTTTTCCAGAAACTCAATTATCGACCAAGATATAAAAAGAGCAATTAATTCCAAACTTCCAAAGAGAACTCCATCGGCAATCATGACCATTCTTGACAAAGCCAAACTAATTGATCTGCCACTAAAACGGAAACAGAGTACCACCCCAAGATGTCCTCCATGGTTCATCAATCCTGAATCTATAATAATGACATTAGCAAACTACAAAAAACAAAATACTACCAACACTACCTATTGTCAACTTTTTTCAAATATCTCATCAGATTTGAAATCAGATGGATGGAACTTTATATTCACAGATGGATCAAAGACATCAGAAAACACGTCATTTGCCGTTTTATTCGATAATGGAGATATTACCTCTATTGGTAATCTTCCTGATATAGCATCAATTTTCACAACAGAAGCTTTCGCCATCTTACAAGCCACCAAAACTGTCATGAACCTCCGAGGTAAACATGTTATTTGCTCAGATAGTATTTCGGTACTTAATGCAATAAAAAATCCAAACAACAACACTGAACTCATCTCCAAAATCCGATACCAACTTTCGAAATCACCCAAGAATATTAAACTGATGTGGACTCCTGGACACGTTGGAATTCTTGGAAATGAAAACGCTGATCGGGCCGCTAACTATGCAAACAATGCTCCTGTATATAAATTTAATATCTTCACTAAACTAGATCTATTAAAATATATACATCAAACCACAACAACGAATCTAAAACAAGATTGGAGCCTTTACCATCACCACTACAAAAAATCTAACCCTGAAAGAATAAAACCTATTTACCCTGCAAATATTTCCAAACATAAAATAACCAACTTCGTTCGTCTTAGACTAGGTCACACTGCAGCTTCTCATCAATACCTTCTCACAAAAAATAGTCCACCAATTTGTGATTCCTGCAACACCATTATGAATTTAAATCATTTATTAGAAAATTGTTCAGTACTAACCCCAATAATTCAAAACATATGTAAAAACACATCCATTTATGAAATTCTTAAAAACCCCAATTATACAAATATTGAACTAATCGCTAACCTCCTCAGTAAGACAGATATAAAAATTTAATTTTACTAATAACAATAGAACCAATAGTCTCAGCAGCTAGGTTCGAAACTCCTATATTATCATGTAATTTTTAATTGCTTGCTAATAAATTATAATAATAATAATAATAATTTTGCAAATTTGTTTGCGATATTTGAGTTGGCTTTAATGTAAATTCGTTACAATAAGACACTCATATCCTTCTTTTTCGGTTAACTTTCGCAACCCAAAATTTGCTAAGCGCTTTCGGTCCAGTTGAACTGGAAACAGTCTTCATAAAAATACATGCATACATACTCGTACAAACCTATGCCTACCCATTTATTGTTATTCCATATTAATTACTTCTACAATTTTATGTGTATTAAACCTCATCGTTAGCACAAATAACCAAAACAAACTAAAACTTAGTACAATTTGAAAATTCACATTAAACCCCCCAATTTAATTTATGTATGTAAGCAACCCTTGACGATTTTAAATAAGTATGTTTTTATGATGTAGGTAGGCACTTATAACATATCTCACCAAACTTTCAGCTGCATTTTCATTCATCATTAATCCACCGCACAGCCGTACAATTCACTTCATCACATTTTTTTAAACATAGAGTGACATTTCTTCCATCGCTTATGTTTTCTTTTTGATCGATTACCATTGTTAAATAGTTAAAACACTTAAACTTTATACAATGGTAAAAATGTATACAAATAGGTAGATACTGTTTTTCAGCAAACGCTGCTGCTTCTACTTACGTATGTATGTACTACATACCTTACCCATGTAGGTTACCATAACTTTTTTAGTTTTTTTTTTTCATAAAAAAGCTTTCCTTAAATGCATGCATGCAATTTTTAGTTCCAGAGTACACAAGTATAATGATCAATTAATTAAGGAAATTAAAAAAAAATAAACATTTAGGTACATTTTTGCTCTTAATCTCTCTTTCGATCTTAATAGGGAATTATTTCCCATACATTTATATTTTTGTTATGTCTGTATTTTTCAATTTTTTCGTAGACCATCCGGCAGAAAGTTTTGTATTTCCCGTATAACAGATATACATACATAGTAATCTATCGAATCGCGAACGAAAATATTACTTGTATGCTCGTATCGGATGTGCCTATTTCAGTGATCAAACATCAAAGAGAATTTACTATTACTTTACTACTATTTAAATTTCGCATCCTATCCTATATCAGAATCCGAACCCCTCCTATGAACACATTATTTACTCATTTTTTGAGTTTACATTTTCTCACAAGAGAACTGCGCTAAACACAGACACAAAGAGTAATTCGTATAATAATTCACGAATACCAACGCTGGTTTAGAAACGCTGAGACTGAGATCTCGTTAATACCAATAACAACACTTCACAGATATCAATACTTTTCCTATACAATTTTTTGCCAGCACGATCGCTTTTCACTTTTTTCCCGAGTTGAAATGCACTAAAAATGTCGATCACACGCGCGCTTCAAGTTCCTTGTTTTAATTGAACGATATATTGTTTGGTTTTTAAAAGGAAAGTAGGTATTAACAAATGAAAAAGATTTAAAAAAAAATAAATATTTGCAATTCACTATCACCATTTAGACTACCCCCAACCAACATCTCTTAGAAAGATGTATAAGTAACTAACTACTTTACTTCTATTAGTTAAATCTCTTTTTTTTTCTTGTTGTTTTGTAGTTTGTAGCCCTGTAGATGTAGACTTAAATGCGGTTTGATGTTTTAAGTTTGAGCTGAGGTTGAGATGGCGTTAGGCTAGTTTATTTAATTGTGTTCTGAAAATTACAGTTTTTTTTAACATTGGAAGCTTTCTTCGAAATATTTATTTTAATGAAGCAAACCATATTATGAGATATATTTTTAATTGGCAAGTAATAGCTAAATTACAATACCTCGTTAGTTCGGTCCGCCATTAATGGGCGTCGGATCGTATTTACGATATTATATTTAAAAAAGCGTGACCCTAGCATTTGTAAAACGAAATTTAGTTTCAAACCTCGAGAATTCCATTTTGAATCTTTTTTCTTGATATAAAAGAAGAAAAGCTTACTTCAGTTTCCAAAATTCAAACAAAAAAACTGAAAACGAATAGCCCTACAGGTGTCAAACCCGTACAAATAGAAAATAGATCTACTTTTGCTTTGTTCGGACGTTTACGATATTACGACATAAAGCCATAACAACGCCATTAAAGTAATATTTCAAATTGCCTAATAAGACATTTCTATTCGAAACGTCAAAACTGGACAGACCGAACGCGAGATTGTGATTTAACTATAATGCCTTTTTCAGTAATTTAGCGCCTCAATTTATTGCCTAACCGAAACCCAAAAGTCATAATAAACCCATATAATTATTTAGTTCAAATTTCAATGTGATTTTTTTGAAATCAGTAGAGCGCGAGACTACAAGAGTTGTTTAGTGAAACAACCAAGACGGTTTGCCAATACACGAAAAGTAACGTATGTAGCTGTAACGTACAAAAAAAACAGGTAGACTCGGGATTAATTTGCCTTGCGAAAAGGACACCTGTCAAATACAGCGTACAGTCTAAGTCAATGTGTATCGTCATTTATTAACTTATGACGTTCACCTCAGCAAGCCATTTATTGTTTATCTTTTGAACATCTTCACCCAAAATGCATGTGAAGCGTAATAATAAATCTTAATAATATATAAAATTTGTAATGCTTTACCAAAAATGTTCAACCTTAAGATCGTCCACCATCATATTGTAAGATGTGATTGAATCATAATTCCGTCGAAAAAAGTCTATGTTTTTTCTATACATTTTTAACAACGTTTTTCAATGATTTATGAACACAGAAAAAGAAATTTTATACACAACTCATAATAAAAGCCAAATCTATCCAGCCTTTCTCGAGTTTTAGCTAGACAATCGAACAACAATACGCAGCACACGCGATATAAGTAATGTCATTTTAATACGCTAAGGATTACAAACTTTAGAAGATATAAAAGGGCCTTATATAGTGGCCGAAGTCTGACCTAATGATACATACATACATATAGTACATTCATAGATATCGTATTAAGGACCCCGAAAATGAACAAATCCTTAAAGTATTCGTTATTCCAGAATTTTTGAGTAAATTTATGGGCTTTTAACCCACCCTAATGAGTCAAAATTCCATTTATGGCAACAATTTTTTTTGATAAGCAAAGGTTCTATATATATACATACATAGTAAAGGTAGTGTTGTTTACCATTTTATTTTATTTTAACTATAGTATATGACCACTCACGGACTTGAATGCAATGCTGTGTCAAAATTTTAAAGTAATCGGTTAAGAGCTTTCTGAGATTAGCGATTAATATACATACATACATACATATATAAAATGGAGATCTACGAGTATATGTAGTTAATGCCTTATAGTACTTGTGGTTATTATAGAAATGACGTCTTGACGTCATTTAAAAAAATAACAAGATGAACAATTGAACACTGATATTTTAAAAGAATTTCTTTTCAATTCATTTCAACTAATTTCTGATAATTTAATTGATTGTTTAGTGAAGATCTACACACCATTTTACTTACAACATAATCAACGAACAAACCCTTTTATTATTCAAATTCTGATTTCATTTAGGTTTCAACTTTCGAAATTAAAAACAGATAAGATCTGCAATTCTTACATGAAATGTTTCATAAAATTGTACATTTTGTTAAAGTAAATTAGTTCTGGTCTGAATTTTGTTATTTTTTTCAATCTGTTAGTTGATAGATGTTCATATGTATGTATCAATTTTGAAATATATAAACCAGACTGCCGTTATGTTTTTTTTTGAATGGTTAATCCAAAAAAACACGGCTAATATGATTTTACGGATTTTTTCTTTGCTTCCATTTGTCAAAATCTTTCGAACTGAAAAATTGCAGGAGTATCAAATTACGTACTGGCACATTAAGTATCTGATTTTGTGGGTAAGTCATGTTCAACTTCAACCTGGTTCAACCATGTTTTGATTAATCAAATGAATTTTCAACAACTCCAAATGACTTGCTCGAGGTCAATTACACGAACCAACTACATTGGTCGTGCATGGCCAGCCTAAATCGAAAATAGTAAACAAAAGGGGGATTCACATTGTCAAATATGTATGACAAACATGCTTGATTGACTGGAATTTGAGAATGTGAACTCTACATCAAACGGCTTGTCAAACATGCTTGATGAAAATCAAGAAAATTTGATATTTCGGTGGCTTGACAAACATATTTGATAATGTGAACGCACGTTTGTCAAACCAGGAGGAAATTTCATTCGATATGCGTGGATCCACAACAGGAGAACAAATTAATAAAAATAAAGAGGTGAATGTGTTGGAAAAAGAATATGTTGGGTATTTTATACATTCTTTTATCCATTTTATTTTCTTCTCGTTCCTCACATTCAATAATAAGTAGAGCCGCTATAAGTACATCCGCCATGATCAAAATTCTAAAAAGAAGTGATGTTTGACAACACGTTTGATGAATGCGAACGCTAAGGCATCAAACCATCAAATTATCATCAAGCAAATTTGTCAAACATATTTGATAGTGTGAACCCCCCTAAAGAAACAAACGCTCTAAATGACATTTGGAATTGGAACGAATTAACATGCATCTTTGTATATATAATAGATATAGAATATAATTATATATACAAGGCTACAAGGCATGCATTTAGAAATTAGAGATAAATTTGGCGGTAACTGCTTTCCGTGTTTCCGTCTAGTAACTTAAACCTTAATTTTTTGAAACTATATTTATTAAAATGTCTTTACCCGATTTGCCTCAGTTTTTAAAAGAGGAAACTCATTTCTTAAATCTTTTGCAAAATAAAGAATTATGGCGCAGTGTACCTTTTCTCAACTATATTCCTCTACATAGATTAAAAGACTTATCACTAGTGCGATTTCGAGGAATGATACAAGATATGCTTGACCCTGAAATATATTTAGAAAAGTACCAGGTTATTAGTGCTGATGGTAATAGAAGACTTCAAAATGGCAAGTATCGGGACTGCTTATCTCTACAAGACAATGAAAAGCCGGACTTTGAGTGCGTGGAGAATGTGCAAACAGAAAGAAGAAGTTTATTTGTTGTTTCTTTGCCTGGATTTAATCAATGGGCTTCTACATTTGAAGAATCTAATTGTAGCAAAATTGATTTCTCAAAAAATGAAATGTCGGCTTCCCAAAAAGTTCCCAAGCGTTCATTCCCCGAAGAAATAGATTCAGAAATGATCGATGTAAACAAAAGTTCTATCAATAAAAGGCAGTGTACCGAGGATAAAAGTTTACCAGCTTCAAATGTTACTACTTCAGTATTATCTTCAGAATATCATTTAAACTCTCCTATACCCGATCGACCTAGCAAAGCTTGTTTGATAAAACTTTACAGTGACTTTGACAGTCACACATTGAATTCAACAATCGATGTTGTGGGTTTCTTATCTGTAGATCCAACGTTGGATGCATCGCTAATTGACACTTCCTCCGACGAGTTTGTTAGCTGCGGCGAAAGACAGGCTCAAAATCCTCCACCATCGCTCATACCTCGACTGCATGCAGTCGCTGTAAGAAAGTTGGATCACTTTAATCCATTACTCGATTCGTCGATTTGTGAGCCAACATTTTCAAATTTTAGTTTTGAGTCCGTTTACAAAGACCTTAAAATCCTCCTCACACAGTGTCTTTTAGGTGATGACCTTGCAGCCGAATATCTTGTTTTACATCTTATATCGACTGTGTAAGTTGTTATCGGAGTTATTGCATTTTTTTATATCTATCACGCTAACCATTTTTTCCAAATTTAGGTACATTCGATCTGATCTGCAGAGCCTGGGTAAATTTGCACTAAACATATTTAATATACCTGCACAGTGTCTTCCTAGTTATACTAAGGAACTCTATGAAATTTTGGAACTTTTTATGCCAGCCAGTCATTATTTACCCATGACTTTGGACACAATGAATACGCTCCAGTTCTTTCCCAAGTGAGATTTTATAGCTATCTTTAGTTTTTAATGGGTATAACATATAAAGCAGAAAAGAAATGTTACCTAGTCAAAACTCATTTTAAATCTAATGTACTTCAATATTCATTCAGAATGAATATTGAGTAAAATCAACTGTAAGATTAAAGTTTATTTATTTTTGTGAGAAGTTAAATTACTTCTTTATTGAATTATAATACTTTTTCACTTCCTTTTTTTTCCCTTGACTACTGAAACAGCCCGAGAAATAAGTTGATATTAGTTTGTTTTAATTTTAATAAATCTTTTGACTCTTGATCAATATACATAAATATAAACTATAATTTTGTAGAAAGTAATTTTTTGTTTTTTTACATTACAGAAAAGACTATCAAACTAATAAGCTCACATCGGGTATTCTTCAGCTAGCACCTCATACACATTTAATTTTAGATGAGACTCGGTTGCAACCAGGAAAGCTTGAGAACAATGGAGTTCAAGGAATACAGAGCTTGGCATATTTCATCAAAACCCAGCAATTGAAATGTGATTTTCAATATTACGATATAGATTTCAACATAGATATACCCGTTTTGGTATTGAGCGAAGGAAGAAGTATGCTACCTGTAAGAAACTTTTGTCTTTTTTTATATCGCATTTACTTAAGATATTCGAGGACTTTTAACAGAATGATTTTCAAGTTCCGCTGTGGGTCGATAATGATAGAATTCCTTTAATAAGAGAAACTTTAAAAGCAGCAAAACATTATGCTCAGCCCAAGTTAGATGCCATAAGATGTTACCTTACAAATGCCAAACTATCTTCGTTCGACATGAATCCAGCAGACAGTGATATGATAAAAACTGATTTTGTAGAAATGCGTAAAGCTGATTCCAAAGTTGGGGCAGATGATCTCCACAGACTTCTGGTTATATCACGCCTGCTGGCTATAGCCATTGGAAAATCACAATTCGACAGAGATGGCTGGAATAAAGCAAAACAAATTGAAGAAATGCGCCGACGTCGAATAGAGAATATTCCCAAATCGATTTAAAATTAATAATTTTGGTTTTATTTCACAAATTGTCTTATATTTAACTTGAACAGAATAAATTATTTTATCAATTAACACAAAGAATTATTATAAACAGAAAATAAAATAGCTATCAGTCACGTATCAGAAATTGGAAACCGAACTTACTCGTATTCCAAAATATTTTTGTGATAAAACAAAAGATAGCTGAAAAGGAAACTTTGTTAAAGATTCTGTCAAGTTTACAATGTACGCTTACCCTTCGCTGTCAAGTACTTGATTTAATGTTGCAGTTGTAATAGTATGATCGTCACACTTGACCCAGGTGTCCTTATGATGTCGTACATATACAATGTAGTGTCCCCCGTCAATGGTACCTAAATGGTTTACAACCGCATAAAGGGAATACCGGTAGTCGCCGTAAGGATTATTCTTTTCGGACATGAACGGCTTCATATCGAATTCAGCTGGAAATGAAATGAACGTCGAGATTTTTTTACCGATTACGCTTGAGTGTTCGAATCGTTTGAGATGAAAACTTGCAACACTGGGAAGAGTTCGCAAAGACAATTGCTTTGTTGATTCTTGATAGCTTTTACAAATAGAACATTTTATTTTAGCGGAAGAACCAAGATGTTCAGCTCTAGTATAACGTTCCAAGCAGTCTATAAGACTTTTAGGAGATGTTCCACCTTCCACTTCACCTAAATCCAATGATATGTCCCAGAAAGGATCAATTGTGGTAGACACATTCTTGCATGCCTGGCAGACAACGTCACTTTGCAACATTCCCGTAAAAATCTGGTCGATGATGCACTTGCATTGAGTGGGGCATGTTTCGTTGCTGTTGAATGTTGGCATTTTGTTTTTCTCATCATTCTTGGAACTTATGCAATGTAAATGCAAGATCTCTAGTGTTGCGATAAAGAATTCATGGGCATCTTGTTGTTCATATCCAGCTAGGTGCTTAGCATGATTCCATATAAGATGTAAGAAACGATGCAGCGATAGTGGTCCACGTGAACCAGAATAAAACTCCTATTATAAAATCGTTATTACATTATAATATTATAGCAATAGACTACACAAACACGATGGTTCAAAAGTATGTTTGAGCAAAAATGGTTTCACAAAAAAAAGTTTATATCGTCACACTCTTACCTGAAATAAACGTGAAACTTCGCAAACTAAACATTTTAAAGACGATTTTATGTTACATTCATGTCGTTCTGATAGGAAGTAATCACTCAAAAGAGGTGTATGGATAAGTGCCTTTATAATTATTAATTTATAATGTCATATATTTTAAAAAGAAACAGCATTAGGACCTACTTGTACTATACAGTTCATAAAACAAGTCGATCCCAGATTCATAAGACCCCTTAAGCCGATCGTTTGATTGGCCTTTATCATTCTTCTCCTTGGATTGCTTAACAAGAGGTTTATTTCTGTAGCAGTTGGTCTCCAGCACCTGTATGTGAGGCTCTTTTGAAGATCTTTAGCTTCGAGTCGCCGATTTTTATCTTGAATTTCTTGAAATCGTTGATCATAAGTGTAGTCCTTGCAGGAATTGCAATACACGGCACCATGTGATAGTTCCAGCGCAAGAGGATGCTTGGCAAATTTTAAATGGTCAACGATATGTGAACCCTTGCAGCCAAAAAAAATACAGTGTAGACAAGCGAATATTTGTAAACCAAAACTTCCGCATTCAAAGCAAGAACACGATAAAGCCTTTAATCCAAAAAGTTATGCTTAGCCAATGTATTATTAAATCAAATAACGAATATAAAAAAAATACCTTTTTATTTCGTGCGTCCTTTGAGATGCATGATGAAAAGAATGCATCAACGACACTAAATGTGTCTAATCCATATTCCTTAATATATGATTGAAAGTGCCGACATCCTGCTTCCACCATTTTACCTGAATATTAAGAAGTATATTTTATTTGATTCTAACATTTAATTGAATTACACGTAAATACCTTATCCAAATATTATAAAATATACTATAGACAGAGACAATCTACAATTACAGTCTTTTACTGTCAAATTAAATTATTAAATTAAGATCCGTACACATCAAAACTCAGCACTTGGGTGCTTGGGTCAACCTCAATATTCGGAAATAAAGCAATAAGCAAACAATTCAGACATCTAGATTTTAAGGCTTTACTGTGTATATTACATTTTTTTAAGTATAAAAGTGAGAAATTTCAGAATGGGGTAGAAATTGTACACTTCTTTAGAAAGGTTTCTTTCTTGAAGGCTACAACACACATTTTTTGCTAGTTTTAGTTTTTCATAAAACTAAAATGTGTAGCTAATATGTACATCTAAAATTTTCACATTTCTGTATACATAGAATACAAATAAGGGAAAGAGAAGAAAAGTATGTGTGCATGTATGTGGAAAGAGGATAATCAGACCAATGTGAAGACTTGCGGGCTGTCGAAGATCTTTTTGATACAGAAATATTAGTGGTGGCCACTTACATTAATACCAGCAGCAAATATAAATGGATATATACAACAATTGAAATTGATGCAAAGTTTTTGTTGACTAAACAAACTAATTGGTTGGTAGGTAAGTAGGTTCTATTAAATACAAAATAATAAT
The DNA here is from genome assembly GCA_905146935.1 of Scaeva pyrastri. Lineage (NCBI taxonomy): Eukaryota > Metazoa > Arthropoda > Insecta > Diptera > Syrphidae > Scaeva > Scaeva pyrastri. Next base: position 355,502 of record LR989927.1, on the reverse strand, counting down.
AATAGGTGAATTAATTCACATAATTTAAGTTCACATTATTAAAATGTTTTGACGAAAACCCTTATTTAAGTGCATAAATACAAATTATTTATTAAAGGTAAACAAGAATTTTTTTAAATTAAGTTATCTATTTTTAATAAATTTACTATCAACTGTTCAGTTGCAGTATGCTACATATAGATTCTTTTATAAGATACAAAATACATGTAACATCAATTATAGCTTATCGTTTTGTTTTGTTAAGTTATTCAATATTTAAAATGCTGATAGAATGGTGTACCAAAAATGTCGGTCGCCAACTCTTAATCTTTAATTCGATTAATTTCAAATGTGTTTGCTCCCTTAATTTCATAAAAAATATTGATTTGCTTGCTCATGTAAGCTACAAACTGAATTCAGCACGATTTTGACATTTCTAGCCGTTGTTTCCATCTTTCAAGATTTAGTGCCATTTCTTCGCCATCGGCCACCATCGTTCAAAATTCAAATTTAAAAGAATTATAGTTTTCTTGGACCAGTGACGCGTTTTGATGACTTTCAATTAATTTTCTGGATTGATTAAAAAATATATTTTAATTCATTATGAATTCTTTAGATAATACTCCTTTGCGCTATAAAAATCGTTCATCTATGCAAAAATTTTTCAGTAAAAACCTGAGCAAAAGCACCTATAGCCAAAATACACATTTGATGACCCATAGCCAAGGCCACCACTCGAGAAGATTCATAGAATCAAATAATAGTTATGATGTGTTTCCTGTTGTCAAAACCCCGCCTCCAAAACGCTTCTCAAAAATTGTAAATCCATTTGAAGTGGCTTTGACCGAACGCCTCCATTTGCCAATTATCGGAAGGTATTTATAGGCTTTGTAAGTGTTGCATATTAACAAAAACTAAAAAGCAATTCCATTTCTAGCCCGACACTATTCCAGCGTCCACCCACGCCTCAACATTCATCCACTCAATTTGCTTGGACTATCGACGATGTCTCTTCTTTACAACCTGCCAACGTGGAGCCTCATGAAACCCAATTTCATGATTCCCCCGATCCAGAGTTTGAAGCAAAGGCCCAGTCGGCTATCAATTCGTTTTTTAAAGAGCAACAAATTGTTCCTAGTCCAATTGACTGTCCGCTAAGAAGCCAACGCATTTTTCTCTCCGAAATCACTGGCAACACTCCAATTTCTAAGCCAGGGCGCCGAATACGTGATAATGTTGCTCAAACAGTTCTTACTCTCCCACCAACACTTCCCAAAGAATTGGAAGCTGCATTAGCTCCGTATTTTATGTTTACTGAATGTCAGCAGAGTACAAGCAATTTGGCAGATACGTCCATCAGTGCGATTGAATATGATCTACGAGACGCATCTCTTAGACGAAAATTGTTTGATTATCAGGGCATTTCTTCAATCGAAGATGAAACATTTGCAGGAGTAGAAACTTGCCAGCTTACTTCAAGCAGTCCTCCTCCACAATCTCCAGAAGTGTTGAAATCTAAAGGTGCCAAAATTGACGAAGCGTTCTTTAAATCTAGACTATCTGATCCGATGGAAAAAAGTTCTTTTGGATCTCTTTCTCCAATTACCCAAAACTCTTCGCCTTCAGATTTAAAACTCAGATCTCAAAAAAGCCTTCCCAATAATGAGGTTGCGTCATCATTGCGCTCTTCTTTCTTATTCGATAAATATAGATGCCCTAAAATGGAAGATTTTGCTAGTCCCCTTGCCAAGAGGTCATCAACAAATCTTTTCACAACTCCAGAACGGAGCACGGTTTATCCAAGCTCTTCGCCACCGTATCGTGTGAGTGAAAAGAGTGATTCTGCATTCAGCATTAAAATCAGCGGACTGCTTGTCGACACTACGAAGAGATCACGAGCATCTGCAGAACTTGACTTGTTTGCTGAGGAAACACAAGACATAGACGAGGACGAAATGCAAATCAGCCAATTGTCTGCTGTAAGTAATATCTCCTCCGAATCAGACACTCCTCGTAGTAAACGGCGATCGGCAAGCAGAAAAAATCTTTCCCAGTCATTCACAAGTCAGCGCGTTTCAAACGACGGCATAGATGAAAATCCATGTTATGTTGGACTCAATGATTCATTGGAAGTAAATAATATATATGTTCCGAATTATCAGAGTGGAAAAGTCAATACAAAAACCCAATTATCACCTTCAGGGCACTCAGTGCTCTATCGCACGGATAGTGGTTTCAATGAGATGACAACTAGTAGCAGCACACAGTATGATGCGAAGCCCCATTTTCAACTACCGGGAGAGACTGCACATGAAAAAGGTTGTGATTCCGATGTGAGTATGCTGTGTTGTTCTACTCCATCAAAGCACTCCGCCATTCCTTATGACAAGTAACGCAAAATATAAGTTAAGCTTTAGAAAAATTAAATATTTGTTGCAATTAGCATAATTATTTTACAAATTAAGTTTATAACGATTGTAGACTTTTTAATTTTTACTTGTTATAATGAATTACTGCAATATCTAATTCAAGTGTCATGTTTTATACATATAAATTTTTAAGATTCAGCAAAATTTTATTGATAAGTCTTTCACTTTAGTTTGAAGCAATTCCCATTTAAATATTAAAATTATATAATAAAAATATACGAATTATGCACTTCGTTTTAATACTATCATAATTTTATTAAACTTGAAGAGATATACTGGTCTTAATAAAACATGATGGTGAGATATAAAATGACGCCCTGATAAAATTTTAAATAAAATTAGGGGTTTCACAAACCATGGAGCACTTACAACATTTTTAATAATGCACAGCTCTTAAGTTAATTCACTAGCTATAATCCATTAAAGAAAAATCCTAAATTAAGCCGAACATATTGAAAACAAGACGCTTCTAAGTGTTTCAAGAGATTTTGTGCATAAAAGCAATTGGCCATACAAAAGTTCAGTCCCTTTTAACACGCTTATATTAGCTTCACCTGTATGCATGTACATAATGTATTTATGTAGCTAACACTTTTAGACTCGATTTTGACCCACTTAATTTAAACTTTGTACACATATCAAGAACACGTGACAGTACAATAATTCCATAAGTTTATCTCATTATCCTTATCAGGATCACCAGGATTAAATAAAATCCTCCCTAGGTTCTGTGTTTACCTGCATTCCAACACTCGATATACGAAAATACATATATTTCAATGCGCAAAATGCTTTTTTCACAAAAATGATAGTATTTTTCGTTCATTATTATTGTTAGTTAGTTAGTTAGTTTGATGTGCTTTTAAGCGTGTTTTTTTTTTTTTGTTTTTGACTTGACTTTTTTTTGCCCATGTATGTACATATGTATTTAACTATGTTACATATTTTGAGCATGATAATCCTAACTCGGTAAATACTTAAAGGTAAGTAGTACAACCCAAGTTTCATAAAACCTTTTTCATGTAAAGGTGATGGAATTGAGCAGAAATAAGTCTAAGGAAAAGTTATTTTTAAAAGCATTGTAATATGTTTACGAACTTCCTAAATCTTAAAATTAATCCATTCTTGTTCTATTGTTATTCAACTTGAGGTTGAAATGACTCCTAAATTTTGTAATATAGTTTTTATTTTTTTTTGACATTATTTTAATTCATCAAACCTATACATCCGTTGAATGAACTATAATTTTAAATTCCTTGATCCAATACCGTTTGAAAACAAAATGTCCTCAAAGACGGGTTGACTCAAAAAATTTGGAAATGAAGGAAGCTTTCACTAATATTATTATCCTTCCTCCAAATTGAGAATTTAACAAGTCAGTTCATTTAATGTGAATTTTGTTGTCTTTAGAAGCTAATGTTGACACGTCGCGTCGTTTGAAGAGAATTAAAATGTACTAAAAAATGAGAACTTTAAAAATAAGCTCAACTGCTGTAATTTATTTCTATGAACAAAATAATATTGCAATATATGTATTTACAAAAAGAGAAAAGCTGATATAAAAGCGTATTTTTTTTTATTATTTAAGATGTAAATTTATATATAAATGTATTTCTTATACACATATATATTAATTTTGAAATAAAATATATGAACTTATATGTGATTTATATATATTTTTACTTTAATGAGCGCGGGCCGTAGGATTTTGGTCAGATCCATAACTTTACTACGATGTTCTTATAATAAAGAGAACAAAAAACTAGACAATTATTGTGTTTTTTTGCTAAATTAATGTTACACAGAACAATCTGATATTTTTTTCAGAAGAAGGTATGTATTAATAGATCATGTATTAGTTGCACACTAGAAAATCACGTTGTTGCATTACTATTTTCCGTGTTGTTTTCATGGAAATTGGCTCCGTTTACAATAAAAGATGTACCCAACCCATATAGGTGCCCACAGTATTTAGCGTTGTCAATATTATCCTCGAAAAACATCTACGAAATAGAAAAAGATAAACAAAAAACTATAATGATTCTATTAAATTGTATCTCTTTTGATGATGGTGCCATTTTGGGTGAGATTAGTATTAGGGGGATAATAAAATTACAAATGAAAATCAAATTAAAAACGAAACAAAATTACTATCTTCATTTTGTTTAATTTAATAAATTCATTATTAATTCCAAAATCTAAATGAACAAACAACAATAAAAATGTAAATATATAATTAAAAAAATCAACAATGCAGATGAATACTAAAAATTCATCATTTAAAACAAATTAAAATTGAAAAATTCCAAAATGAAAATAAAAATGGGAAAATAAAAATAGTCAACGAAATGAAGAATTTAGTTGAATAATCAAATATGGCTCTCTTTCATTTTATGCTTCAAAAATATATGAATTAAATTCAATTGCTTGATCAAGGTATGGTGGGGTGAGTTCAATGTTAAAGTTTTTATCATTTGATGATAGTTTTTGTACCTCTCGCATTTTAAAGAATGCCATTCCAGTTAAAAGCGCATCAGACCCTGCCTGATGCTGCGGTCCGACGCGACGAAGCTCTAACTGGTCGGCAACTTCTTGCAGACCACCTTTAAGATTTTTACAAGACTTCATCAGATACTTTATGTCGTAAATGTTCGGAAAATACAGTCGGAGTAGTTCAAAAAATTCACTCTCATCAGCTGGTAAATTTTGATCTGTTAACAATTTAAGAAGATATCCAAAATCATAGCCAGAATGGAAACATAGCCACTTAATATTGTCCACCAGAACAATACCCGACGACATCAGCAGTTCGGCAAAGTCCAATGGATCGATACCGTCTTCTTCGTGCTTCTTGAATTGAATGCCAGAGTTCTGCAGCAGATCGATGGAGTCCTGCGCATACATATCTTCACTATAATAGAAACGTTAGTGCCAACAAGTTTTTATCTTTTACTCTAGTCGAAACTCACGAGAGGTTGAATTTAAAATTGAACTGCCATGTAGAATAGCCTGGTGGGGTCTTTCCCTCGTCATCCATAAATGTTAGGCCGAGTTGAATGATGCGCAGCAAATCCACATTGCACCTGAGCAACTGATAATGGTAGTCAGCTGTTGACCTGAACTCTCCCACCGGTCGTGCAACAACACCAGGAAACTCCGTGTCCATAGCCACATAGTGATACTTTTGCACCACTTTTCGAATAGTACGGAATTCATCTTCCAGATTGTGCTTCCAAACGTCTCGGATACCGCATTCTTCGTTGCTGGGTATACTAACTGGGTGCGACGAATGTCCACCGCCACCACTTATTGCTGAAGGCATTGCCTATAAAATATTTATAAGTATTATAGTACGAAAAGAGATGCATTTTAAGTTTTAATCATCGATATTATGCTTTCTAGGATTCGTGCGCGGCAGTGTATTATTTTATAAAAAGTTAGTTGTAGTTGCCTTCGAAAACCTGAATGAAATTTTTAAGTATGTATTTAAAACGAGAATTTGATGGAACAGAAGTTGTGATTGATAACCAATTGTAAATAATAACAGAATTAACCAAAAAATGTGGGTATCTACATATATACGAAAACAAAACATCCGAACGTGATTTGGTATGTAGGAGTGGAGCTTTAAAATAAAAAATAATGTTCGTGTAAAATTATTTTCAAAGGGAACCATAGCGGCAACGAAAGAACAACAACAAATCAATAGTAATACAAATATTTACTTACATCAGTTGTTGAATTAGTGGTTACTTCACTGGCTTCAGCCACGGTGCTGTCAGCCGATGTGTATTCAGAGTTTTTTCTTTTTTTTTATTGAATTTTTAACAAATTCCTAAAGAGGAATTCAAATCAATTTATTGATAGGGTTGCGCTTGAAGTGATATATTTTTCTATTAAACTATATTTTCCAAATATCCAGTTATGGCTATTGAATTGAGCAGTTAGTTTGCTATTAATGAATTTGGTCTTTTAGTCCTGTTGTTGTGTTGAAGCAAATTACAAAATGCAACATTTTTGAAAAAATGTTACGAAGAGAAATGCAAGAGATAAGTACTTTTATTTTTTATTAATTTACAAAAAATCAAGAAGGCATTGTTCTACTCACATTTTAACTTACCCATTTCATTGTTATGTTGAATGTTTGTAGAGGATGTATACCTTCTTATATATTATTAAATTTTATTACTTTTGCTCATACAAACAAAACGAATTAGACAAAAAAAAAACAAATATTCTGACATGAAGCCACTATAAAATACGAATTAATTTTCCAGAATTTTGTATTTCTTCTATTTTTTCGGCCTCGGTGCACAGTTCGGTGTATTTTTCTGTGTTGATTTTTGATTAAGCTCTAAGCCAAGCGAAATCTAAATGTCAAAATAAATTTGCTTCATTCAGCTACACTGAATTTAATTGTACTGGAGTGGTGATGGACATGTACCTTTCAGCACAAATATTACAAGCTGTAGCTGTGTCCAAAGAGACTCTTACCCTGGTTACAAGAGGAGATCGAGGAATCGAATCGAAATTGAATTGAGATTTCGATCCAGGTATACGATGTCAGTGGTTCGAGGAATCGAATTGAAATAGAATCGAAATAACATTTTGGTTATATTTGTGTTGTGACTTTGTGAGTATATTTTCTCAAATAATTCAAACAAAATAATGCCTACAACAACAACACAATACAGAGCACCAAAATAAACGCATCTCAAAACAAACAAGAGAGAAAAAATATAACACGCACACAAGCAAAACCTCACACACCAATAACTCGATTCCATGATTCGGGTTTACAAACAAATTTTCGATTCGATTCACCTCGTTTTGTGAGATCGGATTTAGTAATCCTATTTCGATCCGATCCGGGTATACGCGGTGCTAAATCCTGATTCAATTCGGATTCAATTCTCCTTGTAAACTGGGTATCTCCCAGTTGTATGCTGGGGAATGTTTATATAATATGTATATGTGACTATTACGCTTACAAGCAGAAACGAAGGGTCGAGTTAGGCCGTGTCCGAATTGTGCTAAAATATTGGTTCAATTTTCTACCACGATCAAATTCCAATGGTTGGGTAAAATCAGGATAAAATTTAACGCTTTGCTGTGCGAATTGCTTTAAATAGTACTATTTTAAATAATACTTTTATTAAAATTCCTTAAAAAAATTCTTCCATATTCAAATTAATTAATTTATTTTTACAAAATATAGCTGAAATAATATTAATAAAATAATTTCAAAAAAATTTTCTCTTTGCGTTAAAAAAGTCAAATTTTAACCACTACGCCTTTTAACTCACATTGCTAATATATACCACGCTTAAAATGTAAATGTTTAAACAAATTTTAATTTATTTTAATTCTTGGTTAAAATATCCCATTAGGAGTTTTTTTTTAATTTCAAAGCAGAGCTTCAACTGTCAAACAAAAATTGTGCTTCTTTTTTACCTCTGAACACTAACTTCAAATTTATGTTTCTTTTTTCGTACTGAACGTGTTCTGAGCATGCTCGGTGAGCTCATAATAAAATAACTTTAGAAGAAGAAATACAAGAAAATGTAAATTCTCACATATATGTGTATGTGAGTGCTGCACTTAGTTAAGGGTATCAAATTTCAAATCTTTTATTTAATAAAAAAAAAAAAAAAACAATATAAAAATAATATAAACAGAAAGAAATAATTATCTTAAGTATTATGTAAAAATAAACCAGAAAAGACGGATAAAAGCATTTCTTTATACAAGCTAGTTAATTTATGTCTAATTATGTTCATTGATTATATTTTAACTAATTACTAATCGAGCAACACAATTTACACTCTAAATAAACTAAAACATCATTAAATTAGTGAAAACTAGGAAACACTTTTTTGGGAGTACATAACTGCATGCACTATATGTCAAATTTTGGTGTTTTGAAATAGGGACATCCTTTTTTATTGGTGGTTATAAGGCTCAACTGTTTGTTAAGCGCCTTTATATGAGAATATTATTTGTGTTTGAATTGTTTTATAGGCAAGTTAGTGGTTGATGTTTATTTTCGGAAAAATGTCCTGTAAAAATTTGATTTAAATCATTTAAAACAAGTTGCTTGATTGGTGGTTAACAACAATAGGTTTGTACAATTCAAATTACTTTTTTAAGAAAAACATTCTTAATAAAACTCACTTGTACGAAAATGTTTTTGTCAGTCGTTTCACTTCATGTTTTTTTTTTGTTACTGGTATTACTACATACAAATTTATAAAAAAAAATTCAGATAATTTATTATTTATTAATGTTTTCAAACTTGTACACATTACAAAAAAAATATACCGATTTAACATTTATGTACATATTTATTTAATTTATTTTACAAAGATATTTTTTCAAACGTTTGTTTAGATTACCCTCTACAACGCCAAACTACGCTTTTTATGTGGAATCTGGTTTAACTCCTCTATATAAAAGTTCTTTTTAGAACAACGCAGATTACATATGTACCTATTAAAAGTTATATATGTAAAAATAGATGATAGAAGCCTTCACAAATCGATTACGGCCAGGCTTGTGCAAACAAATGCCTCTCAATGAATAACCCTATCTTTTAATGCGTCCAATTTAAATGAATGAATAGCACCATAAATGTTTGATGATGTTATTGCCAAAATTGATGAATATTTTCACACAACATTTATCTAGTGCCTCAACAAATCCATCAAGAAATGTATACAGAAATCTTAACCACCAAATATGTACTATCGCAGGTTAAATGCTTTAGTAACGAGTTTTCGTCTGAGGCTATCAGTTGAATAATTAGAACACGAGTAGAAATCTTAAATCTTTGCCACATGCATCGAACTGATCTGACACAAATCTTCTGTGTTGCAGATGCAAACATGCTCTTAATTAAAACAACAGCTTTTTGTAGCTCTACAAAATGTCAACCAATTATTGCTTTTTGAGTTTCAAACAATTTTTTCTAAACACTTAGTACTTTTTATGTTTCAAATCATTATAAAATTGGTAACTTATTATTTTGTGATTCAAGTTATATAAAAATTGGTGTAAATATTGTTTCAAATCATTATAACCGATATATAATAATTTATTCTTTGTTTTTCAAATCATTTCAAAATCGGTGAAAATGTATCTTATTTAACTTTTTGTATTTATAAATAACTTATGTTATAAATATTATGATTAAATTTAAAATTTATCTTATTATTTAAATTGTATCTCCTTATATAATGTACAGCAGAAAGCCTTTGATGCTACAGGTGTATATTATTCTGCTAAGCATTTATGTTTGTACAATAAAATAATAATAATAATAATATATAATGTCGCTCAGACTAACGGCAGAATTACCATGCTCTTACTCTTAATAAGGAAATTTATTGTAAATTATTTATATTGTTAAATAAAGAAATTATTTATCAATCTATTGTAAGAGTATTTGTGTCAATTATACTTTATATTTTACTTTTACTTTATTAAATACTTTAGTATTTATTATTTTTTTGACATTAAATTTATTATTAAAAATCATTTAATAATAGGAATTCAAAAGAAAAAAGATTGTTTTTAATAAATTAATATTTTAATAAAAAAAAACATCCTAACACTATCTATCTTTATATTTATTTTTTTAATATACTTTTGATTAAAAAACAAACAATTTCGAAAAACAAGAAATGACCATTATGGCTCCCTAGAAAGTTGCCATCAAAACTCTTTGCGTACCCGTTGGAATGGGTTTATGTTAAGGAGAACTAACAGAATTATGAAAAATGCCGCACTTTTTCCAACAAGGGCACTTCTTTGTATCTCTTCCTCTAAAAAATAACTGAGCAGACCAAAGTTGAATGCTGAACAAAAGTATTTGACAAGTGAAATTAAAAAAAAACAATTATTGCAATTAGTTTTTCCATTTTTAATTTATTAAATTATAGATTATAGATTAAATACATCTTATTTTTTGTTTTTGTAAAAGATAAAATCTCAAATAGTGACACCTGTTCAGGTGTGTTTTAAAAAGAATTCTAAGCGCTAAGAACACGTTTTGTTTAGAGCTTTCTCGATATGCTCGGTCTTTGTTCAGAACTCTTTTCTGAGCTAAAAAAGAAAAATGCCTTTTGTGGACAGCTTGTTCATTAGGGTTTTTAACATTTTAGACAAAACTATCTTATCTGTTAACGAGAAGACATATGTACATAGTGGCTGATTAAATTGACGCAAAAAAGTATTATTTCTCGAAAGAGAGAGGATGATTTTTAGAAATAAGAAAACAGATAGATTTGTTTCAATTTTTCCTTTCCTTCTTTCTAACAATCATCTTTTCTCTTTCGAGAATTAATTCTTTTTTTCGTTACTGTAACCAGACACATAGATTTTTAATTACCTAAACATAAATAGGTTTTAGCAGCATTTCAAATACACAAGAGCCTGCAACTGACTGTTATTGTGTTGGCAATTGGCATAGTCATACAAGGTTGCAGTTCGCAAGGAGTTCTAAATATCTATTTTTTTTTTTTCAAAATTATGAGCAAATAAATCTTAAGTTGAAAGCTAATGTGTGAAATATTTTATTTTCATTATTCCAAGAATGTGGAGAGATTTTTTAACTGGTCAAAACGGCATTTTATGCTTCCCGTCAATCAATTTTTTGATGTCATTTAGCCACTCAAACTCAACACAAAAGTATTGCGCAAAATCTAAAATCTCTTAAAAATTAAGAGAAACAAAACCCTTTGTATATATTTGCCGCTTTACGAATATATTTACGAAAATAGAACCGAAAAGCTTAAAGAAGCAAAGGTGAAACATTCGCTAAAAATCCATAGATACAAACGGATTTTAATTGTGTGTGAATGGAGAATTCGAAAATATATAGGGGTTTAACTCATGAAAACAGTTTTCTTAGTATAGTATTTTGTAATTTTTTTACGTTAATGTCTCTTTTCTTTTTCGGTTTGATGGTGTTTTCATTTATTTAATTAATCCAATTTGCAATACCTTGTGATAAAGCAATATTTCCATTAAAAGTGATAATAATTTGTCTTGTTCTTTTGTATATCTTTAAATATTCCACTGAAAAGTGTAACATTAATTTGTATAGTGCAGCTCATGGTCATGACAGAAAAATAATTTTTCTTAAAAAAATATAAAATTGTATCATAAGAGAGAGGTGAAATGTGCCAAATATTGTAGTTAAAAATGCGTGTAAATTATTGAACTTTTAATGTTTTACTTGTTTTAATGTAAGTTACTTCGACGGGGTGATATTATTTCTTGTAAGGTTACCAAGCTCTTAATGATTAACAATCCTTTTATTAGCAGATTAAATTTATTTATAACTATATATGAACAATCCAAGAAATTTAAATTACATATTTATAAACTAAATTTATCAAATATGTGCTCAAAACTTAAATTGTGTTACCTACAAAATGCATTTGCTAATGTTAAACAATACATTTTCTTAAAAAACATATTTCATAAAATGCTAAATTTCTTGTCTAAAAAAAACGTATTTTATTTTGGTATCTTTAAAGGTAAAAAGAATTAATTTTTTAATAGACATCATTTTAAATATAAATAAAAAACGATAGTATGTTAATACTTACATATGTATGTATGTATTCATGTTTAACATGTAGGTACATATGTTGGTATACCGTGAAAAATAATTTTTTTTAACTGCTTAATATTTTGTAAACCCACAAAAATTGGTGTGTTGGTAAAGACCATAAGCTATCCTAAATTGTCTTTAAAACACCAAAATGAAGAGGAAATTAGATTGGTAGATAAATACCTAATACATCAAAGATACTAAACGAATGAATTAGAAGTAGATCTCAAGTAATACTTGTAGCTACATATGTATGTATATTGTAAATGCCTATACGTAGTTGTATCTATGACTTAAATATGAATAAAAGGCATTATCTACAAATGAATGTACATTGTACATATACATACGATTATAAGTAAATGTAATCTACTTTAAAGTTGATATACACATAAATATATCATATTTTTAAAAGCGTCGCGTGCTTCCGACGCGTCGTGTCGGTGATACTGTAAAAGGTCGTACATTATGTCATTTTACTGATATTTAAAAAATAATAGTTGTGTTTTATTCATTACTGTATTGTTAGTGCAGCATTAAAGTGAATAAAACGATTAAACCCACTTTACATAAATCGCCAGCACATTATTTTTGCTGGCTTTCTTTGCTGCGCTAGTTATGCACCAGTGAATAAAACACAGTTAATAATATTTTATATATAAAATTTCACAATGTTTGTTCCCATACTCCTCCGAAACGGCTCGACCGATTCGTATGAAATTTTATATGCATATTCAGTAGGTCTGAGAATCGGCTACTATCTATTTTTCATAGTCCTAGGTGGTTCTGTTTAGCCCTATAAATCATTTTTATTTGGAACAAACATTAACCAAATGGGAGTGTCATTTTAATTTTGAATTGATGTTAGGTGAATGTATATTATCATAATACATATTATCTTATGAGTTATTTGATAATTTTTTTCCACGTGACAAGAGATTATCAAATAAATGAGTGCCAAGTTAAACGCAAATTGAATTGTAGACATTGTATAATTGCACAAAACAAAATTAAAAGTGAAGGGATTAATGACTATAATGATTAACATGATCAGAAAGTTGTGTTATGTAAATAATAATATAGTTTTTTTCAACAGTAATTATAATTATAATTTTTCTTTACCTTTAACTTTATCATAAAGTTTGTACAAAATAGAACAAGTATAGTTTACCTATTTTAGTATCTTATTTTGGTTTTAAACGTAAATTTTTTTATATGCGAAAAATTGTTCCTTTTAGTACAAACGAATATAAATAATTTTTGTTTTATTATTTATTTTAGTTAAAATATATAGTTTTATTCAAGGAAAATGTTATAAGAAAAACTCTTGGGTGCATTTTTGAAATACAATTTTAAACGTTCTTGAAAGCTTACTGTCAATTATTATCCTAAAAGCAATATGGCTGATATGTATAAATAATTTTGTGTTAGAATAATAAAATTAAGGAGAAGAAGTAATACTCAAATTATAAATTTGTGAGTGGAATGATGTTAAGAAGCTGTGTATGCTTTCGTCGTGATAAACGTCGTAGTTCAAGCTTTGAAGATTCATCATCCTGTCGATCATCGGAAATCGAAAGAGGAGGAGGAGAAGAAGGTGGAAGCCAACACGTAAATTCCAGTTTACTTAAACTATTGCACTCAAAAGGGTGGTATCGGAAGTGGCGTAAGCCTGGGAGAGGCATGAGCATGACCAAACTTGAACGAAGTAAGTTACAAATTTTAAGATTAATTTAAATTGTTGAACAAGCAGTTTCAATTTATCTTGACATGTTGAATATTTATTTATTAAATTATATTGCCTTTTTTAAAATTAAATTTCGGGGTTAGATTAAATTGATTACCTACATATTAAGAGGACAACCATAAAAGAAGTTTACATAAATAAGTGCGACATTTGCAAAGTACCCATTTAAAAAATTATTAATAAGATTTTGTATATTTTGAATATACATACATACATATATACAAAAATGTAGGTATGGTATAAAAACTATGATCATAGACTAGGAAATTATAATGTGTTTATATGCAATGCATGTAAATAGCACATATCGATTTTGAAATTAGGTAGCTAATCTTGCTTTTAAAAATATAACGTAAAGTTAGCTTCGGTTATAAAAAGAATTTTACACTGCAAATGCCCCATTGTTAACATTGAATTTGTGTTTACTTAATATTCCATATATTTATTTGATATTTTGATTTCAAATTCAGCTATTCTGAAAAAAATCGTCGATATAGACTCATAATAATAAATGTTTAGGAACTCTCTACAATCAACCCATTGTACTTAAGGGGCTATAATATGATCTTTTAAGCCAATACAAAAATATAGAAACATAGCTACGATACCTATACAAAGTATGACTTCACCACCATTGTTCACTCTTATTAAACCACAAACAAATTTAAAAAAGTCATACTATATTGGAGTTGGAAAAATGTAGCGAGCAATAATTATTATGTTACTCTTGCGTCAGTCCAATTTGTTTCCAACACGCTTTCTATGACGTTATACAACAAATTGATAACAATTTTGTTTTGTTTACATTGTAAAAGTGTTTCTCTTTATGTTTTTATTTTATTCTGTAAACTTCCACCCTTATTGTATGCCAGTCTTAAACAATAAGACTATCGATGAGTTTTGTTCTACACACAATGAAAGTATGCATATGTATGTATGCAGTTTGTCTCGATATCTTTAGGGGTAGACATTCTTCTTGAAAATGTACATGGCTATTAGTTTAGACGTGGTTTTCATGGTTTTAGCATTAAAAATTAAAGTTTCTTTATAAACTAAATATTGGTTTATTAAATAGTTAATAGTCTGTTGTAGTTTTGATTTTTTTTTTTTGTTAAAGTAATATTGTACAATGAACACATAGTTCTTTTTTAAATTAATATCCTGTTGATGGATCCTCAGTGTAGTATTATTTCAAAATTTAAAACAAATTTAAAAATGATGGGTTGTTTGCCAATAAAGCATGAAAAACCTGCCGCGGTTAAAGGTAATTCCTTTTTATAAAAGTAAATTTGATTTGATTGCATTATTTAATTTTAGCTATGAAAGCGGCATTGTTAATCCAGCGTTGGTATCGACGTTATCTGGCTCGCATGGAAGTTCGACGCCGATACACTTGGACTATTTTTCAGAGTATTGAATATGCTGGTGAACAGGATCAAGTAAAGGTGAGATTAATAATTATAAAAGGTAGGAATTCATCAACATCACCCTAATTCGCAAGTTTATTATGTAGGGGGGACTAACAAAAACAACACAATAATTTATTGATTCAAGCCTGTTGTATGGCTTCAAGGTGTGGATATGTACGTTTTTCTTTAACCTTTCAACAGAAATTTTGAATTTGTGGACAGTAAAAAAAATCATCGTATTAATAATAGAATATTACTTTTTTAAACAAAGCAGATAACATGTGTTTATAAAAATTATTATTTAATAATGAATATGTTGCTAAACTATGTATGTACTCTGTGCATTCAATTTCTATTGATTTTTCTTAAACTTGTGGTGGTGGGGAACACCTTACGCTCAATGTTTGACTATTTTTCAAGATAGAAGACTTCACCTGCATGAAAATCCCGTACTGTGTACTTATACTTATCATTATTTAAGACCACGCATTTTGGATAGAAATTAATGTTTTTATTCCATCTGAAAACAGAAAGCCCCTACATTTTCATCACATAATTTAAACACTAAAAATATGATGTTTATTAAATTAAAACCATAACCAAGTATTGTTCTTATGTCAAAAAACTATTCAAGTATCGTCTAGGAATGATGCTGATTAAATATTTTTTGGTAATGGTGCATTCCACTGTTACATACAGACAGGCCGGACTGTCCAAATCTATCATGAATTCAGAAATAAGTCGAAAAGTACGTGCAATACATTTCTCAGCGTTTGTAGGGTTATTTTAAAACTACTTCCGGAACGGGGCTCTCAATAAACCCAACAAAAACGATAATTATACCATTTACCAACAGAAGATTATTATACCTATGAGGTTAGCAGGCACAATAATCATTTCAAAAAAGGATATTAAATATATATTTTTTGCAAGTTTCTGCTTTGCAATTACCTGGAATGTCTCTATGGCCAGGCACCCAGATTAGGTGAATGTTGAATTGATCAGTCATCTCCACCAGAAATGATCTACAATGGCAAGAAGTTCTGCCTGGAATACACTATAGTGTTTGGGTAGACGAAAGGAGAGACATGGATTTAGTCTGTCTGATGAGAATATGCCTCCACCGAATCCCTCATCATCATCTCATCTCTCCATCAGTGTAGAAGTGAATAGCTTTTCCCGTCCAAGTTGATCTCCCATGAGGATCTAGAGGGAATGGACACTTTGAAGTTTTTATCAAAACGAAGATAAGGGGTGATGATGAGTGGCCAATGTTGTTATTAATCCATTGTGAGGAGGCTTTAAGCCGGATTGCCGTGTTAGCGGCATGTAGTTCGTTTGCTGAAAATGTCTAGCGATGTAATATGTATGATGTAATAGAAAATCAAGCGCTGCGGTGAGGGTTGAATGAATAGCACCGCCTATAATTAGATTAGCTGTTCTTTGGACTTCACTTAGCTTTTCGCGGTTGGTAGCTATTTCTAGTGCATTCCACCATACTGCTACATCATATGTAGGGATCGGTCTGATGATAACCAGTGTGTTATGTGGGTTTGTAATCCCCATTTTTTACCTACGGCTTTTTTGCAGGAGAGAAGAGTTACCGTAGCTTTATTAATTCTCTCTTGTAGCAATCGGAGATTGTAGCGATACATACGCCACCTTAAAAACTTTCAATTTATAAAATGCCCTTCTGGCAACTCTCTAATTGTAAATGTCAGAAAAATAAATGACAAAGTAAAATGTCAGAATGAAGCACAAAATGAAATGTCAAAATAAATTAGTATTATAAGCAGTAAGAATATGAAAATAAAGTCACTTGTCTCTTGTCAATTACAATCTGATCAGCTCGGTGGAGTACCTCCGCCTTTTGATTTATTGTTTCTTGAAAATAGCTCTGACTGAACCGAACCAAACACGATCCCTTTCCTACCCCACCTCCTTTCTTAGCTCAGTACGGTAGAAGTACCTCAGCCTCTGAGTCTTTTATCCTTTCCTTTTCAGCACGATAGTACCTTACCTCGTCGCTTCTTCTCTGCTCTACTACACTCTTATATAATGGGTTTTCAGCTTAATTTCTTATCTAGAATAAGGTCTAGGTATTTTGCTTTATCTGAAAAATTAAGCGGTATCCCGTTTATGCAGGGAGGGTCTATGTGTGGGACTTTGTATTTCCTCGTGAAGAGAACAAGTCCACAACGATAACGATTTGCCCATATTGTTCATAATAGTTCATTTACTACACTAAGTTCCAGAAGAGAGGAGAACTGATACTGCCTTGCGGTGTATCACTACTGACAGTTCTTCGGGTAGTAAATACACCCAGTTTAGTGTTGATAGTTCTGCTTATCATCATATTATTATTTATCAACTGACTGATCGATTTGACTACCTTCATTGAGGACAGCACAGATGTGGCTGTGGATGTGGCTTACGTTGTTGAACGCTTCTACCTAACGCTAACTACCAAAGTATACTCTTTGTGATGAAGGGAGTGTTCGATTTTACGAACTAGTGTATCTAGAGCGGTCTCTACAGATTTCCCTTTATTGTAGGCATGTTGAGCATTGGATAGAAGTGACTTATCAATGTTTGACCTAAGATGTATATCAATCAGACGTTCAAATGTTTTTAGAAGGAATGATGATATGCTTATAGGTCTGAAATTTTTTGGATTAACATGGGAATAAAGACAACTTTATTTAGGACTAAATATCCGACGAAGAATTTTTCTCTCGAAAGAGCCCAATGCAGCTCTCCCTTTCTGCTTATCGTCCAACTCTCAGCAACATATAGCATTTTGTCTTTCGAGAGAGGAGTTTTGAACCCGTTTGTTTTGCTAAACTGAAGTAGCAGCTGTTTCCTAGGTTAATTCTTCGTCGAATCTCCACTAAGGTGTCGTTTGTGGAGGTGATGTTGACTCTGAGGTAGATGAACTCTTTATAACAACTTCGAAGTTAGTGCTATCAATAGTGACGTTGCGTGCCATCCGGTGGATGGATGTGCTTTTGTTTGTTGATAGCAGGTATTTTGTCTTGTCCTCGTTAACTTCATGACCAACTAATTTTGCCTTTTCTTCAATTGCCGTAAATGCCTCTATATAATGGCACCTTGGGAGCTGCCGATGATATCTATCTCGTCCGCATACACCAATTGTTGAATAGATCTGTTGAAGATAGTGCCCTCCGTATTGACTCCAGATCTGAGTACTATCTGCTCCAGAACGATATTGAAGAAGTCACATAATAGCGCATCTCCTTGTCGAAACCCTGTATAAGTTTGGAAAAGTTCAGAAGAATTATTTCCTAGTTGTACGTTGCATCTTGTATTTTCCAGTGTTACACGACACAACTGGATCAGTTTTCCCGGGATCCCGAGTTCGTCCATCGCCCTTAGAGTTCTTGACGATGCATGTTATCATATGCTGCTTTGAAGTCGATAAAAAGATGATGTGTCTCGACTTAAAATTAGTTTTTTTGAAATATATATATTTTTTTTTATAAAATATATTTTTTTTTAAAACTTAATCTTAATTGCAATCATACTAACTGAAATTGCGGACAAAGTCGTGGGCAACAGCTAGTGTTGTGATAACAATATAACGACAAAAATCTGTTCAAACTCTTTTTTATCTTGTACTTCATCAAAAGAAACCAACGAAATTTACTTGGTTTGTAAAGAAATAGTGCATAATGTTTATATACATATTTACTCGTACAAAGAGTGTCCCGTCCATGTATTGAAGAGTAAATTAAGAATATGTTCTTACTTTCTTGTTTGGATTTAACTTTTGGGCCTCTACCGACGCGACGGTTTAAATGAAAAAAAATTCTTAAACATTTTCAAACATATTTAATTTTATTTTTTATTTATCAAATTCATCTTTTGTTTTTAAATTTATCCCCCGAAGTTGATCCGTCCAAGTTGGTAAAAAGGTGCCTTCATGGCAATTCATTTGCGTGGAGGAGTAAACATATTGCCCACTGTAAAGATCGACCTAGCTTCTTTTCCATAAAAGATATAACACCTCCTTTCCAATTCCAACCAGTATTTGTCCCTGTCCCAATTTTCGGAGTTATATGGCCCAAGAACAGTGACTTTGGTTCAGCAAGAATTGATATATGTCCTTCAAGAACCTCCTTCCGATAGTTACATATGTACGTCCATCTTTTAGGTATTTTGGAAACAAGGGTCTTATCTTTTCGTCCATCAAAATATATTATGTATACTGTGGACTAAGACACCATCGTATTGGTTTGAAAGGCTGTGTCTTGACTTTTACAAAGCTCGATGAATTTTATTCTTGTCAATAACAATAGTAGTGTTATTAATGTCGTTTGCAAGGCCAGTGTCCTGAAGCACTGCAGAAGCAACTGCTGCAGCAGAACGAACAGAAAGTCCATACCTGTCACAAACTCTTTCTACAGATGAAAAAGAAAGTAAATTTCGCTTACCTCTTGGCGTAGAGGGTTCCGTCTCAGCTGGCTGAACTAAATCTGTATTTTCGCCTATTTCCGATATATTGATTGTCTCAACTGAAATTGGTACCACATTGCGTGCTTGAAAGTGTAATAAATAAAATCGTTTAATTTGTTTTTAAATTTTATTACATCTTTCACTAATGGTAACTGTCACTGATGTTCTTTCATTTCACTAAAATGGCCGAAAAAGGGGCACAATGTTTCTTTTCGACGGGGACCCGAACACAACTGATACATAGAACATAGAAGAGTTATTTTGTGTATACAGGGTTGAATACGTTTTAAATTTAGAACTCGTTGTGACGTTGCAACCAAATTTGTGCTAGGGATAGAGAAGGGAACTAGATAGATCCGTTATATATATTTTTTTTTGAAATACGAAAATGGAATCTTGCGCCAGCAGGATCTGTTGCGGTAAATTAGTTAGATATGACGTATTGTATGCGGCTGAGATTAATGAAACAAATAGAATAACTTAAAAATGCAATATTCGACTCATTATGCTTGCAGAACCTAAGTTGCATATTAAAATGATACAAATGATAAAATTAAGATGAATGAACAACAAAATGCAAAAAAAACTTGATTGCAAAAATAGGGAAAACAAATTTTTTTTGAAAAATCGCTTATTTTTCAAAATTTCAACAGCTAGAAGATGCCCAAAAGTACCTTAGAATATTTTTTTGTATTTTTCCCGTAATGTGCTATTGAATACGTAACTTTTGAGGAGTCTTTCGTGAGGATACACCAAAAAAAAATTTGACGGGACACTATTATATGTATACCTACATACAATAGATGCATGTTAATATGAATGCAGACAATTTCTTGACTTCAAAATACTTTAGGAGCAATGCCGATGGGACGATTTAAAATTATTTCAAAATATTAGTAAACTTTGTGTTCTTTGCACTCTGCAGTAGGAAATAATATATGTATCTATTAAGCTTTAATTAAATTTACATTAAATCTAGATATTTTCTTTTCTAATCCGAAGCTATACAACTTCTTCAATGCACTTCTTACTCATATCCCAGATGCCTCTGGAAGAACATCAGAGTCACAAGCAACATCGAGAGCTTCGTCCACTGGTAAGTTTTATAATTAAAAAAAATTTGTATTTGATTTTTTCAACCAATTTTTTAGACAATCTAGACGCAAAATATTCAGATGAATCGGACGATAATATAGAACAAAATGAAGGAAATTCCTCTGAAAAGACTTACCGAGGTCCACATCTTAAATTTCCCCTTGAGAAAAAAGATGTCAATACGTTAATAGATTTGTTTCGTAAGAAAAAGGTATAGAATCTTTGCTTATACATATGTACATACATATGTATGTATGTATAAAATAATTTGTTCAATATTTTGTTTTGTTTAGTACAACCGTTTGCATGCTAAATACGTAGCTGGAATTTTGAGAGAAGCATCGAATAAGCTTAAGCGTCTTCCAAATCTCAATCCAGCATCAACCGCTATTTCCAAACAAGTAACAATATGTGGTGATTTGCACGGAAAGTTAGATGACCTCTTAGTAGTTTTTCATAAGGTAACAGAGGGATACAACTATTAGTTTCCGCAAAGAATAGGATTTAAAAAAAAACTTTGTTTATGAAATAATTTGGTCAGAATGGTCTTCCTTCAACTGAGAATCCCTACATTTTCAATGG
The DNA here is from genome assembly GCA_905146935.1 of Scaeva pyrastri. Taxonomy (NCBI): domain Eukaryota; kingdom Metazoa; phylum Arthropoda; class Insecta; order Diptera; family Syrphidae; genus Scaeva; species Scaeva pyrastri. The sequence continues at coordinate 334,166 of LR989927.1, read as the reverse complement.
TGATTTCGTTGATCGTGGCAAAAAAGGATTAGAAGTATTTCTTCTGCTGCTTTCGTGTTTCCTGGTATTCCCTGGTGGTGTATTTTTAAATCGAGGCAACCACGAGGACACAGTTATGAATGCTAGATACGGTTTTATTAAAGAGGTCCAACAAAAGTACAAGGTACAAAAGTTCCATCGAAGGAAAACTACTACAGCTACAATGTTAACATAAAATGTTTTTTTTTTTTTTTTAAACAGCATAATTCTGAAAAGCTATTAAAATTAATAGAAGAAGTTTATCGATGGCTTCCGTTGGGGACTGTTGTTAATAATAGAGTACTTATCGTACATGGTGGGATATCGGATACTACCAATTTAGACTTAATAAAAAGTTTGGACAGAGGAAAGGTAATTGTTTAAAATTATTCTTTGCTCATATTTGTTTATATTTTGTAATGTTTTGCTATTTTCAGTATGTATCCATACTTCGTCCACCAATTGCTGAAGGTGGAGCTGCTCCTGGTGAAGGTATTGACAAAGTTGAATGGAAGCAGGTAATTTAAACTAACTTTTATGAAGAGATTTTTCATGTTATTATTATCATCATCATCATCATCATCATCATCATCATCATCATCATCATCATCATCATCATCATCATCATCATCATCATCATCATCATCATCATCATCATCATCATCATCATCATCATCATCATCATCATCATCATCATCATCATCATCATCATCATCATCATCATCATCATCATCATCATCATCATCATTATTATTATTATTATTATTATTATTATTATTATTATTATTATTATTATTATTATTATTATTATTATTATTATTATTATTATTATTATTATTATTATTATTATTATTATTATTATTATTATTATTATTATTATTATTATTATTATTATTATTATTATTATTATTATTATTATTATTATTATTATTATTATTATTATTATTATTATTATTATTATTATTATTATTATTATTATTATTATTATTATTATTATTATTATTATTATTATTATTATTATTATTATTATTATTATTATTATTATTATTATTATTATTATTATTATTATTATTATTATTATTATTATTATTATTATTATTATTATTATTATTATTATTATTATTATTATTATTATTATTATTATTATTATTATTATTATTATTATTATTATTATTATTATTATTATTATTATTATTATTATTATTATTATTATTATTATTATTATTATTATTATTATTATTATTATTATTATTATTATTATTATTATTATTATTATTATTATTATTATTATTATTATTATTATTATTATTATTATTATTATTATTATTATTATTATTATTATTATTATTATTATTATTATTATTATTATTATTATTATTATTATTATTATTATTATTATTATTATTATTATTATTATTATTATTATTATTATTATTATTATTATTATTATTATTATTATTATTATTATTATTATTATTATTATTATTATTATTATTATTATTATTATTATTATTATTATTATTATTATTATTATTATTATTATTATTATTATTATTATTATTATTATTATTATTATTATTATTATTATTATTATTATTATTATTATTATTATTATTATTATTATTATTATTATTATTATTATTATTATTATTATTATTATTATTATTATTATTATTATTATTATTATTATTATTATTATTATTATTATTATTATTATTATTATTATTATTATTATTATTATTATTATTATTATTATTATTATTATTATTGTTACTTTTAGTACTGTTGTTATTATTTTAGGTTTTTGATATTATGTGGAGTGACCCACAGCATTTAGATGGTTGTGAACCTAACAGTCTTCGAGGTGCCGGAACATATTTTGGACCTGATGTTACACAAACTTTTTTGCAAAAATATAAACTCTCCTTTTTAATTCGCTCACATGAATGCAAACCTGATGGACACGAACTCACCCATTCAGGAAAGGAAAGTATAAAATAATAATTTAGTTGAAAAAATACTTACTCATGATATAAATAAAAGATACAATAATAAATAAAAATAATTAGGTCATAACGATTTTTTCGGCATCTAACTACTATGCTATTGGATCCAATAAAGGGGCATATTTAAAGCTTAATCCACAGCTGGATACACATTTCGTGCAGTACACCTCAGCAGCATCAAAAACTCGAAAACTAACTTTCCGCCAAAGAGTTGGCTTGATTGAAAGCTCTGCTTTGCAGGAGTTGGGAGCAAAACTACTTGATAAACGCGAAGAGTTAGAAAATGAGTTTAAGAAAAGAGATGCTAAGGGAACAGGTAATTTAATTCTTAAAATATTAAAACAAAATAAGAAATATACGGTTTTGTAAAAACTAAACCTGTAATTTTGTTAGTGGTAAATTAACGAATTAGCATTCACCAAACGAAACGGATTATTAAATACCGAACAGTTTGGAAGAATTTATAACATCTTTTTAGTGTTAAATTTTTACAAAACGTTAGCCAAAGCAAAACAATTTTTTGTTTTTTTTTTTTTGTCTGACGTTTATTGTTCTGTTATAGTATCTTGTTCTACTCTGTTCTTCTCTGTTTCAAATTCATTGAACAGTCTAATAGATTAACTTAAATATATTCAGAGTTTGAAATTCAATGAATTTATACCAAACTAGCTGACCCGGTTAACTTGGTTTCACCCAATTTGATTTATTTGAACAGTATCGTAATCAATAGAGAGCAAGAACTGTATTTTTCAATAAGTTTTCCAAATAACGAACAGGCAAAGTACAACTGACCGTGGGAAAAACAGGCCAAGTCAAGATTAATCCCACAGCATACCAATGACAGGAGTTTCTATTTAATGATTGTGATCGGGATAAAAACTTCCTCTCCTTTGAATCTGCCCATGTTGATAGTCGCTTGAATCAAATTGTTTATCAATTTCTTGACGGACAACCGACTATTAATATAATAAAAAAGCTTACGAAATTAATGTTTCGCAACTAATGCCGAGTTGATAACCTCACAACAGAAAATGACAACGCGAAAAGGACATCTGTCAAATTGGGAACAGCATAAGCCAACGTATTATGCCATCTATAGGGCTGTGTCATTGATCGCAGTATATCGATAATCTATTTTTGCATTAGAAAAGCCATTTCGGAACGATTGAGCAAAAAATATTCGATTTTTCAAATTTCCCGAAGAGAGATTTTCAAAAACACAGTGTTTCTCAATTGATAAATTACTAATTTTTTCACACCATAATTCTTAAATACGGAGTTCTAATTAATAATAATTAAATATTATATTAATTTTTAAGGTAAGCTTAGCCTTTCAAAGTGGTGCGAGGCAATGGAAGAAGCTACTCATTTAGGTTTACCATGGAGGTTGTTAAGGGAAAAACTTGCTCCTTCAATACTAGATACGAATACCACTGCATATGTTTCAGGACAAACAAACAACGTTACTGAAATTTGCTACAAAAATACTCTAGAACTATTAGACACTGATATTATAGTAAGTTGTAGAATAATAATTGTAATTTAATTAAATAAAAACTAAATTTTTATCATATAAATACCAAATTTGAATAAAAATTAAAGAAAACTGCTCAGGCTGGGAGTACATCAGTGGCAGACTCTCTTTACAAAAACAAAAGTAGCCTTGAAGCTATTTTTCGAATTTTAGATAAAGATAATTCCGGTATAATATTGTAGCAATAAATATAAATACAAATTAACATTTTATTCTTTTAATAAGGTTATATATCGTTGGAAGAGTTCGGTGAAGCATGTGACTTGCTTGAACATCATTTGCCTGGCACTGACACACGAGAACAATTACTAGAAATGTGCAAAATGATGGATATTAATAAAGACGGCTCTGTAGATTTAAATGAATTTCTGGAAGCATTTAGATTGTGTGAACAAGCACGGCGAGGAGAAGTACAAAGCTCAGTAAACTCACCATCTGATGGTAAATCAATAACTTTTAGAGATAAAAGTAAGATAACGAGTTAAAAATTAAAACGGTGACAAATAGAACAATGAAGTTCCTAAATGGGTTCATTGCAATATTTTCAACACTAGTACTTATGAAATAAATGGTGATAAGAGTCTCTGAAAAATTATAAAAATAAAACATTCGGATCGCCAAAAAATTCAATGTTTTATCGCTGAATTCAAAATCTTTTGATTTTTGAGATTTAACATTGACTTTAACATTTTTTTCTAAGAAAATACACTTTCTCAAAATTGTATATCGACGCTATTAATTTGATTGTTATCTGTTGGTTTATAAGACTATTAGAGTTACCTTTTAATAGTTCATAACATTGATATATACAATACATAATTCAATAAAATTTAATATATTTTTTATTATGTTTATGATCCATTCCTGGATTTACATACAGTATATTTAAATATAATAAATTTACTGAAATAATAATTACGATGAGTCCTATGGAACTTAATATCTGCTTGCGATAATAAGAAAAAGTGGGTATACATAGGTAGAGTATTTTTTTTTTATTTTCAACAGATGGACTAACAGTTAAAAGCGCTCGATTCGTTTTAGAAGATGATGATGTTGATATAGATCCGTACGACCACGATTCAAAAATGCTCGTCACTAAACCAAAGCAAAAAGTTGCACTGCCTAAGAATTAAAATCGTGCAGACTAAACAATTACTATCAAATATATTACCTTAAATTTTTTTTTAATACTATATATTAAAAAACAATTAAAATAATTTTTTACGATTTGATCTACATACATACATACATGATAAAAAATTTGTTATTAGACAATTTATTGAATATGAATAAATATTAATAATATATACATTGTACTTATATTAATTTGAAATATTTATAAAGACTGTGTTATTGTTTTTATTAGTTGCCTACCCGTCCATGGGCATTCATTTTTTATATTGTTCATAGACATTACAATTATTATTATTAGCTTCAATGATGATAACAACTGTCCAGTTGGTAAATTAAGTAAATTATTTTTATTTTGTAAGTTTAAACAGTCGACGATGCTTTAATAGAAAAATATTACAAACACAAGCTTTAACTTTAAATTTTATTAAAAAAAAATTATTAAAAATATCAATTTAAACATATACATAATACAATTTATGCGTCGCCAGTGTATCTATCTATGGAGTATCTGGTTTATTATGCAATTATCAACATAAAAGGGATCAAATTATTTAATATTTAAAAAAAGTAGAAGTACATACATACATTATATACAACTTAATTTTTATTTTGCTAAACTAAACTATGGAAAAAGCAATCATCAAAGAACTTTTTACAAATAAAAAACCTAAAGCTTTTCAAGTCGTTTGTTCATCATTATTTAACTGAACAACTTCTTTCTTTAACAAAAATACATGCTTACAGTTTTACTTATACCAGTTTAAAATGTATTTATTATATAGTGATTAACGACAAGTATTTTGGTACAAAATTTATAACTGTTGTGAAATTAATTAAATTGATTTAAAACAAAATAATTAATTCATGTACCTAATAGTTCACTTTTTCAATTTCATCTTATACATTCTATAAAAACTCAATTTATCTGTAACATTCCTGTTAAAAAAAAATAATTCTTTAAATAAACCCTAGCAATGAAAGCTTGTAATAAATTTAAATTATTATACATTACTAAGCGTCAGTGTACTTTTACTTTATATTTAGTTTTTTCCTTTCCAGACTTATTTGTAGTGTGTGTGTACAAGGGTTTGAGGCAGTATGGGTAGCGCATTCCTTAATTGCTATCCCTAATACATTGCAGCACTCAAGGTTTTGATTCTACGGCTGTCAAAAATCTTTCTAATACAAAAACTTTAGTTGCCAACATTATTGTACTACAAAATTATACTCAAATACAAACAAATTTTCAAGGTAGGTATTTACTATTTGGTGCCATTGATTTATGAAAAAAGATTTTTAATTTATTTATTATACCTAGAATATATGTACATATGTATGCACAACACATATGTAAATGAATTGCAAATTTTGTATGTTCTTGGTAAAAATTATGTGAATAGAATGGTTTTTCGTATAAATCAAGATAGAGGTTTATTTTGTGTGAATTGATCAATGTTCAATTTTACAGAGAGTATGTTTGAAATTTACTGCTGTCAGTCCGTAACTAGATGATGTCGTCGTCGGCTCTGTGTAGAGAATTTTCAGCTGTTTAGAAAATATGACAATCGATGAGAAGTGAACGATGACGAAGAATTATAAGAAAAAAATAATTTATGTAAACACTAAATGGATTTGAAAAACTTAGAAATTGAAGATAATTCAAAGAAATACTATTCTTTTCTTCAGTGCCAAAGTCAGTTTTCTTTTTATTTTGTTAACTGCTTTGTTTTTGTTTAAAAACAACTTCCTCCACTGTCAAAATTTCTTAAGAAATTAGTGTGGAGAGTAGCAAAAATCTATTACAATTATCCACTTATATAACATATTTCGCAGAGCAGCAGTGTACTGTACAACAAAAAGCAAAGCGAAAATTTTCGTTTATGATTTCGTCTCGTCATTTTTGTATGGGAGACAGTATTTACAATGTGAGAGTTTGAGTTTTTTACTGAAGATGTGAGTGCTATTCTGATGAGATAAACTAAAAACAAAATTATTATTAATATTATTAATATTTTATAAATTGATATGATTTCCTAGAACTTCTTTGTTGCTTTGTTCGTTGGGTCATAGCCTTCTACATATGTAGCTGGAGAGATTTTAATTCATTTTATTTACCTATTTCAAGAGGAAAAACTTAACCAACATTTTAACGCAATTCGCACACGCCCTGAGAATACAATATTTTATGTAGAAATTTTTTTAAAGCATTTATTTCATAAAAGTATGATATAATAAAGTCACTTCCTTTCTGAAAGAGCAACAAAACGATCCGTTTCATTTCACTTTCTATGTAATAAGATAATAAGTATGTAAAAGACCTAGTGTAGGGTGGTAAGTACTGTCAAAATCAGCAGATTTCATTATTCTATACTACTCAAAACAAAATAAGGCCTTTTGGCTTAAGTAAAATACAAATTGTGATAAAGTTTTTTAATTGTAATTATATATTTTAGATTAGTATTAAGAAATTGAGCACATATACATAATTAATAAAAAAAGGTTGGGTAGACCCTATTTTGTTATGCTGTTCCCCGCGACTTCGTCAGCCTCAATTTATTATCCTAGTAATTATGATTAAGTTTTATTTTCTTATGGCATTTGACAATGGGGCGGAAGCCCTTTAAGATGAATAATTTTCTTTACTTTTGCAACATTTTCCGTTTCGCTATGTTGGTCGTAGCGTAATTTAAAATAGCTTAAAACCTTGCTCGACAAATGGACTATCCAAGCAGAAAGAATTTTTCAATGCGATCACGCAGTTCCTGAGATCAGTGCGTTGAAACAAACAACGGAATCCCTCAAAGATGAATATTTTCCCCGTTCTTGCAACATTTTCTACTTATTCTTCGCTAATATTGTTCGCAGCGTGATGTTATACAGCCTAGAGCCTTCCTCGACAAATGTTCAACACAAAAAGAATTTTCAAATTCGAACCAGATTCAAATTCTTTAGCTTTATATATTAGTAAGATTAGTAAGATTAGTAAAATTAGTAAATTATTATTATTATAAGTATTAGTATTAGTATTAGTATTAGTATTAGTATTAGTATTAGTATTAGTATTAGTATTAGTATTAGTATTAGTATTAGTATTAGTATTAGTATTAGTATTAGTATTAGTATTAGTATTAGTATTAGTATTAGTATTAGTATTAGTATTAGTATTAGTATTAGTATTAGTATTAGTATTAGTATTAGTATTAGTATTAGTATTAGTATTAGTATTAGTATTAGTATTAGTATTAGTATTAGTATTAGTATTAGTATTAGTATTAGTATTAGTATTAGTATTAGTATTAGTATTAGTATTAGTATTAGTATTAGTATTAGTATTAGTATTAGTATTAGTATTAGTATTAGTATTAGTATTAGTATTAGTATTAGTATTAGTATTAGTATTAGTATTAGTATTAGTATTAGTATTAGTATTAGTATTAGTATTAGTATTAGTATTAGTATTAGTATTAGTATTAGTATTAGTATTAGTATTAGTATTAGTATTAGTATTAGTATTAGTATTAGTATTAGTATTAGTATTAGTATTAGTATTAGTATTAGTATTAGTATTAGTATTAGTATTAGTATTAGTATTAGTATTAGTATTAGTATTAGTATTAGTATTAGTATTAGTATTAGTATTAGTATTAGTATTAGTATTAGTATTAGTATTAGTATTAGTATTAGTATTAGTATTAGTATTAGTATTAGTATTAGTATTAGTATTAGTATTAGTATTAGTATTAGTATTAGTATTAGTATTAGTATTAGTATTAGTATTAGTATTAGTATTGATATATGTAGATTATCCCTTCCATTTAATTGCGTTGAATTTAACAACTGCCGTATGACGTTTTTGCTTGGATTTTCTCTGACAGTTTTCAAGAACTTGCACTGCACTGCAACACTTGCATTTTTGTATTTGAACAGAGCTATTATTATCAATGACTTTTTCACACTGCGCTACCGACAGTTTTTACCTATACGAACACAGCCCAGTGGAAAATACGAAAATCAAATTGAACCGATTTGTTTTTCGTCGGCCATTTTTGCCTTCCTTTATTATAATACAAAAACAACAACGAAGAACGAAGCAAGAAATAGCAAGAGAAGTGTTTTTGTCAAATTGTTTGCAATCCACCCGTAAAGCTTTCTTGAAAATGTAAAATGGTGATATTTAGAACATAAATTTAGCCCTAAAATAATGGTGAGTGTTTTCCTAACGTAATCAACTGCAAGAAAAATGAAAAATATTTCGTAAAAAAACAAATTAACGCCTGAAAATGAAAAAGTTTATGATAGAGAAAATTGTGACTGCAAATGAAAATGACAGCTGTGTGTGGCACAGTTGCACAAAATTTACCGATGAATATAGAAATCTGTTGACAGTTCCCATTGTTGAGTATCTTTAACCTTACTTTGGTTCTGTGAACTTAAATTTTTGTTGCAGTTTTCTTAATAATAAACATCTTTATTTTTTTGAAAATTATTTAGAGTTAAAATATATGCTCTTATTTTTAAATATCCAAAAAATCTGAATGACTAAAAAACATTTACGAATTTTCAGCATTGTATGTACCTACATACCATCATCCTGTCTGTACTATATAAATTAACTCACTTTATGAAAAAGGAATTAGGTAAATAGCTAGCCATTAATCAATCACATTCTAATCAAAAGATTTTGGCATTTAAAAGCTCAAAAGTAAATAAATACTCATATATTTTTTTTTTTTGAATCCTACGGGCTACCTTGACTCCTCATTCAAATATGAATTATTATCTATCTGGGATTCGGTTCTGACCCCAATAAGTCTCGCGAGCCGAAGCCATCCAGTTGGGCATCCCAAGGCTTCGGGCGTCCTGGTCTACGCCATTTCTGCAGCGCAAGCATGGTCTGCCACGCTGTCTTCTACCATAAAATATATTACAAAGAACTTTTGGAGCTGGTTCCTCTTCGCTCGTTCGAGCTAGGTGACCTGCCCAACGAAGTCTCCCGAGCTTAATTTTTTTCAATATATCTTCTTTGAGCGAAGTCTTTGGGTGTCAAAAATAGAAATACTGTTGATACTTTCACATATTTAAAAAAAAATTGAAATTGCTATGATTTATTTTATAGTTAAGGTAACCGTAAGACTTTTTTATAAAAATGAATTTCAAGGCATATTTTCCACATTAGTCTCGTTTCCAAGTCAAGACTACTTAAAAAAAATTAAGACGAAAATTTCATCGCCTGTCTATTAAAACTCCCTAAGTCTATTTTTAGTGTTTCGAGATATTTTTGCATTTAATGGTGGAAATGAATTTAATATTGCTTGGATTTCGGGAATTTTAATTTACAATTTAATAATACAGGAACGTAGAGCTTAGGGAGTTTTAAAATAAAGATTTTATTATTATTTGCATAAATTTAGCGTATTTATGTCATTTTTACTAAAATTGGACTTGAGCGTTTTCATAACAACGACGTTTTGTCCTTTTAGCCTCAAATAGCTTTTAATTAAATTTCCCACTTCCTAAATAGGAATATATTATTCATACTCTAGCTGACTTTCGTATTTTGGTTTTTCTTTATTTGTGAAAAAGATTGATTAAAAAACCTAATTATGGTGGGTTTTTGGCTTGTCTAATGTCTCTATGTATTATAATTACATAAAAATTCCTCATAACATATTGAATATTACACTCTTGAATTTTAATACTCTTTGATGTATTTTTGACTGGTGCAATTTCTTTGTATAAACCACGAGTATTTAAAATGTAAAAAATTTAACTTGGAAAATTACTTTTATATCTTAATATATATATATACACATTTTTTTAGATTACATATATATTTTTATTAGTACTGGGAGAAGTTACTTATGTATTTAGCAAACACAATCTCAACGTAGGTATAAATAATTTGGTGAGGATATTCTAAACGTAAGTGCAATTTAAACACAAACATTTATAATACTAACTAAAGATAATCTAGAACACGATTTTAAATTGATAAATCAAAATGGCGGAAAAGGAAATGCAGGCTCATGACATGGTGCGTAGGCGTAATTGGCCGCGTGCCATAGCTCTATACGACCAAATACTTGCTCAAATTTCTGGTTCGACCGCTGCCTTAACCAAATCGCAGAGAGATAGACAAATAGCATGTCTTCTGGGGCGGTGCGAGTGTCTCCTAGAACTATCAAAATATGAAAACTGTTTAACAGATGCTCGCAGGGTGCTTACATTGCTTGCTGCTGATCAAAATGATTGTATAGCCAGTGTATCGAGAACTCGGAGATGGCTGATTCATTCCCTATGCAAACTCAAAAAATTTGCGGTAAGAAGAGAAACAAATTGTTTTCACATTTTCAAAAATTTAAAACTCACTCAAAATTATAGGAAGCAGAACAAATAGCAAAAGAATGGATAAGTGAAATATCAGGCCAGCCTAGCTTTGCAGATATATCCAAAACTATAGAAAGATACAGAACAATAATACAGATGGTCAGTGGACAAAAGGCAAATCAAAAGATTCCATCGTCTCGTCTAGACGATGAAATGTCGATGCTTGATACCAAACTCGACCATTGGGCAACTAACAATTTGCCATTAGATAAGTTCAGCAAACTACTTAGCAATAAAGGACTTAAAAAACGGGAAAACAGTAGCCACAATGGAATCGTTAACAACACAAGCAGTAGTTGCAGTAGCAATAGCAGTAACAGCACTGGAGTAACTATAAATACAAATACCGCCATTATTCAAAAGACTTCAGAGATGCTCGATAATATTAAAATTGAAAACAGTGATGGAACAATTTCTTGTTCGTATTGTGCGATATCATGCATGAGTAAGAATGAACTACGACAACATTGTCAAACCGAGAACCATCAAAATGTTATCATGTCCGACCAGGGTAAGTATTTACACGAGGTTATTTGCCAATTGTTTTTTATTTGTTAAATTTGTTCAAAGGTCGTGATTGGAAGTGGCGACCACCTCCTCGTGGTTTCACATTGGACACTTACATATTATGCGAAAGCTTTTCAGAATCGCAATCATGCCATTACGGAAACCAGTGCGTGGAAGCTCATGGTTCAGATGAACTAAACGAGTGGAAAGAGAGGTTCGAATACCGTAGAATGAGATTGCAAAGAGCATGCGAAAAAGAACTTTATGGCAAAAGCTACACAGAAGAAATACTCGAAAAATGGATACAAGCAACTAGTCCGGATCGTATTATGCGTGAAAAAATAGAAGATGTGGAGGATATTTGTAACAATGAACTTGTTACAACCATAAGTTCAAAATCATCGAAACGTGAATGGATTTTTATATTAAAGTCGACGAAACCACTTAAGGCCGTGGCACTTTTGCAAGATGCACATCGCAATCACTTTGCGATTAAGTCGATCATATCGGCAGATAGAAAATCTTCAGACCTAAAATCTGACCAGGAATGGGTGTCTTCATCGTTTAATGATAAAAACGTAGCTAACTGCGTCGATTTTTCGCATCGCTTGGAACAAAAGATAACAATTGAATTTAATACAGATATTTATGGTACGTTTCGACAATCCATATGTTTCGATTTTGACGCTGAGCCGTTATTGGTTAAGCATCTATGTGTAGACGTTGTTCCACTCGGAGATGCAGAAAAAATTGAAGAAATCAAAAAGGATATAATTAATTCTTCTTCAGCTAGATGGGATGAGTCAAATGCTAATTTAGTTAAATTTGAAACTACAATAGGAACTCATTTAAAGACTGAAGCATTTTTAAGTGATGTGAAACATGAAAAGGATATGCTTGAGCGTTACCCTTGTCCACGAGCTGCTACATTTACACTTACCCAATCAACAATCGTAGAGAGACGCCTAACTCAAAATAACTACAGTTCTCGCATACACGAATTACTGTATGTTGAAGAAATCGCTCGATATGAACAAATTGCACGCTACAATCTCACTACAAAATTAAAAATAACTTCTAACTATATTCTAACACCAGCCGGAATGGCCACAAGTACAGCCAAGTATTCTCTGTCCGGTGAGCTTTTTGCTCTTATGACGTTGGGCAAAGATATCTCAGAGGATACATCCGCAGGACGTTTAATTTTATCCAACTGCTCGAGTGTCCATATTTCAGCTTTACCAGGCAACGAAAAAAACGACGTCAATAAAAAACGTGACGTTTTTGAAGCAGTTATAGAGGATAAAGGAAAAAATGTTATATATCTGAAGTTGTCCGCTAAGTGTGTTGAAAGTATGGCTCTCAAAGCTGATACCGATGCCGAGGTAGACATTCAGTTTCAGTTAAATCGACTTCCCTACTGCGAATGGCACAATGCAGTAGATAAAATCACGGATTTTAAAATAATTTTCCCAGACACCGAGATTGAGCCCAATATTCCATGGACCCCGAAAAAACAATGGTCCGAAACCAGTGATCTTAGATTAAACGCAAAGCAAAGAGAAGCAGTAAATGCTATAACTACTCAATTGGGGGTAAAACTACCACCTATCCTTCTTATTGGTCCATTTGGAACTGGAAAGACTTACACCCTTGCACAAGCTATAAAGCAATTGTTAACGCAACCGGAGGCAAAAATTTTGATTTGTACACATTCTAATTCTGCTGCTGATCTCTACATCAAAGAGTACTTGCATCCTTGGATAGAGAGCGGAATGGAGGAAGCAAAACCTCTTAGAGTCTATTATCACAAGCGTTGGGTAGCCACAGTGAACAGTGTTGTTCAGAAGGTATAATTTTTGTTTATAGATTGATTTTTCACTAATTTTTTGTTTTATAGTACTGTATAACGGATGGTGTAGGTAATTTTAGACGCCCGTCGGTGGAAGATATAATGAAACATCGCATTGTTGTTGTCACATTGAGTATATCGATGGAGCTCTCAACATTGGGCCTTCCCAAAGGCTACTTTACGCATATATTTCTTGATGAAGCTGCTCAAGCAATGGAATGTGAAGCAATTATGCCTCTGGCCTTAGCTAATGAAAATACGCGTATTGTTTTAGCAGGAGATCACATGCAAATGAGTCCGGAACTCTTTTCAAATTTTGCAAAAGAACGTAAACTTCATATATCGCTACTTGAGCGATTATATGATCATTATCCGTCGAATTTTCCATGTAAAATTTTACTCTGTGAAAACTACCGAGCTCATGAAGCTATTATTAAATTTACATCCGAACTTTTTTACGAACAAAAACTTATAGCGTCTGGGAAACAACCTCGCCACGATCGCTTCTATCCATTGACGTTCTTTACTACCAGAGGTGAAGACGTTCAAGATAAAAATTCAACAGCTTTTTACAACAATTCAGAAGTGTATGAAGTAGTGGAACGAGTGTGCGAATTGCGAAAAAAGTGGCCCAGTTCATGGGGTAAAATGAACGATGCCAGTATTGGTATCATGACTCCATATGCTGACCAAGTCTTTCGGATACGGTCTGAGCTTCGTAAAAGACGTATGGGTGGAATATCAGTGGAAAGAGTATTGAATGTGCAGGGCAAGCAATTTCGGGCAATATTTCTTTCAACAGTTCGGACTCGTCGCACTTGTATGCCAAATAACAACACTTCTAGCACATCAGTAAGTGAAGACGCTGATTATGGATTTCTAAGCAATTCAAAACTGCTTAATACAGCTATTACTCGGGCACAGAGTCTTGTAGCCGTAGTAGGCGATCCTGTGGCTTTATGTTCAATAGGTCGATGTCGTAAAGTATGGGAAAGATTTATTGAAATTTGTAATGAAAACAAATCTCTCTTTGGAATAACCTGGTCGTATTTACGTTCACAGCTTGATGGTGTTGAGTTAAAGCGCAGTTATGTACTTAATCCTTTAGCTCCTGAATTTATACCACGTGCTTTGCAACCCGAAGCTTATTTGCGTGACCAAACAGCAATGTATTTATTAAGTGGTAGTAATCAACATAACCAAGCTGGTGCACATCATCAACCCAATAATCAAATTCCTTCCATTTACGGTAATTTAGGTGGTCCCTATACTATTTTGAACCAATCTCAGATAGCTCAAGCTGCAAAAACTGCTCACCACAACCAGTATCATCATGGCAACATTCCTATGCGACCAATAGGTCCACCACAACACAATCCAACTTTTAGCATGCAGGCCCAAAATCGTCCACCAGCGCACATACCACAGCCACAACAACAATTTCCTCCTTATATGATTTGGCCACAACAACAACAACCGCAGCAACAACAAACAAATGCGAATGTGTCCAATCAAATGATGCGTCCAACTTATCCGGGGCAGCAACCCCCCATTCAGCCACCTCAAACCCAGAATCCTAATGCTAGCTTATGGGGACCACCACCACAGAATAACCCATGGGGTGTGATTCCAAAATCGGGTATTTCGAATCCTAATCATCGTCCCCCAAATCAAATGCCAAATTCGGTTATACCACAACAGAATAATTCTCATAATATAACAATGTCTAATGCACCACGCAGTCAAGTTGGTGTTCAATCACTTCAACATCAGCTGCCGAACCCTGGACCTTTACCAGTTCAAAATCAATCGCAACCCCCGATACGTGGACAAAATGCGGATATAGGTTTTATAAAAAAGTCGCTATATCAACATCCTAATCCAGCAGCTAATATTGCATACAACAACCCGATTAACCAGCCAATTTTGCTTAATAATCGATTGAACAACTCATTTTCGAATGGGCCTGTAAGTCCTGCCACAGGTGGTCCTAGTCTTGAGCCTTTTGTAAGACAGGGTCAGAATGTCACTCTAAATTTGCATCATCAAAATAGTGTGATATCCGCTAACAACGGTGGCGGCCATAAAGACAAAGATTTTCAGTTTTTAAATAACGTACATATTCCCGTTAATATTGGAGGATCTCTATTTCAAGCACCACCCACAGCTTCAGCAGTGCAAAATCCAACGTCTCATTTGCCAACTTTTCAGGAATACAGCTCCCTTCTGCCGCCCAATATGACTATCTATGAAATGGCTTTCGAACCAAAAGAGTCCCAGTACAAGTGGTACCTTAAACTTCTTGAAATTCATGGCCAAGAATCCGCAAACAAATTTACAGAAATTTTGCGCCAGGCAATGGGAATAATGCATAACTCAAAATCCAACAGTGTTCCTTCTCTTCAAACAAATCAACAGCAACAATTATCCATACAAATGTCTCAAAACCAACATCATCAACATCATCATCAGCAGCAACAACACTCGCTTTCAATGCCCAGATCTACGAGTGGATTTGCAGTACCACCAACGAATTCGTTAGCATCTAACCGCGGTGGCTCGCCACCTCCTTCCAATGAACCTTCGATGAATTTCAATCAACAAATTGATATGGTATTTAATTCTTTAATGAATGGGAACGACATAAGTCAGCCGATTCTGCGAGAAATATTAGGGATGGTAGGTAGTGCTGGTGCGGCAAACAATACAAATATTGCTCCTAGTGGAACTATAAATGCTGGCAATATTCAACCCAGTGTGAACATGATTGGAAAAGAGTTTCCTATTGCTATCCAACAAAAGGCTGCTCCTTCACCACTATTTCCAAATCAACAAAATGTCATGGCTGGAAACAATGGTAACATTTTTGTTTAGTACACTATTATCTTTTAATTAAATTTATCGTAAACTTAGATTTCTTGTTAGGAAATGATCTCCCAGGCACATCAACACCACGCGTTGAGTCAGTGCCTCTTTACCGTCGTCAAGTTTTGAACAATGGAAACTCCAGCTACCACGGTTCCAATTCGTCTTCGTCGACTGCTCATTCTATAGCATCGTCGACACCTGACAATCTATTGGACAGTGGTATAGGTAGCAGTAATCAAATTCACTCGTCCGGGAATCTTATTGACACTATTTTTAACATGACAGCATCTAGTGAATTGTCAGTTGCAGCTGCTGCCGCTTATCAAAACAATTCATTTCAAAAATTGTTTTACAATAATTTCCCTCTTAAATTAAATGATTTAGATATGAGAAATGAACGAGTTTTACCTCAACAGCCGCGGCAGCATCATATCTCAGTTATGCATCCACAACAGCAGCAGCAAGTTCAAATACAGATGCATAACCACGGAGAGCCACGTAACACAACGTATGCAGCTGTGCTAAGTCAGGGAAACGTAGTTTCAAACTCTCAACTTCATCAACTCCATCATTCTACGCAAGGACACGTAGTAAGCGACGAGAAAGATCCATTTGCTTCAATTAGAGAACTTGGTCAGGGAACCAATGGCTTCTATAATTATTTTCAATAAACATTATTTTAAATAAAGAATTATCATTATACTAGGTTTACAGTTAGTTAAACTCTTAAGATAAAAAATGAAAGCCTAGTAAAACAAACAAATCAACAACAAAAAATATTGTGAATATTTTAAAACTAATAATAAATATGAAATAGTTTATTTGCATTTTGCTAATGTTCTTTTCAGTTTAAATGAATAAATAAATAAATTCACACACTTAAAAGAATTATAGTTCATAGAAAGTGATTGAATTATAAATTGGCATAACAGCATATATTATGTACTTCAGATAAATATAGTTATAATTTGATAAAATAAAAATTAAAATAGTTTGTAAAAACGAACATTAAAATATTTATATATATGTATGTAGAATTTTAAGTACAAGGATGAACCTACTATATAAACATACAAAAATATAATTATATAAAACATTCAAATATTTGTATTCACAAGAAAATAAACTGAACAACCAAGGTCAACACAAAAAAATATTGGATATGCACACTTTAATTGTTGACATTTTTGTATTTAACAGAACAGATATAAAAATGTTTACTGATAAATAAGTAAAAGTTACAGAAAATCATGTTTCAACATTATTATGAAAACAAGTGAAAACGTGAACAAATATTTTTAGGTAAGATGATGATTAAAATACAACATTTCTAAATGTAAAAGATATATTTAAATATATTTAACCGACATAGAGAATTTTAAAGTTGTTTTCTTTTTGATTTATCAAATTCTTTCACAGTGATTAAGACCCCCATTACGATTATTGGCAATTGATAAACAAACCATTTTCTTGAAAGTGGTATAAGTCTACTTTTGGCAAGAAATGAGTAAATGAAATTAAGTAAGATAAACCTAAAAGACCATAATTTGTTACTTAATTAAGAATTTTAAATCTAATTATTAAACTATATAAATTATAAATTTGCAGTTATTATTAAGATTTATTTTAGTAGGCATCAGTTTGTAGGAAAAATAAAAACTGACGGAGAAAATGTACATTTTCTGAAATTATGTTGGATGAAATTTAAAAGAAATGATCAATACAAAATCAATTATTAAACTGATATGGAAGAGAACGCCCCATTCAAAACTACTTTTCTGTTCACTAAACATGGTAAATCTAGAAACCTTAACAACAACCACTGTACTTCAAGACTAATAAAAAGGGAAAAATACAACATGCTTTCTTATCTATTAACTATGATTCTTTTACTTAGATATCTACAATAGTCACATTAAAGATTAAAGGCAGAAAACTTTAATTTAAGTTTTAATTTTATTTTTACTTTTTATATGGTTAAATATTGAACCCTAATGTTAATTATATCTTATAGTTTATAATAACATCCTATAGTTTATTATAAAATTCAGTAGCTAAATTTGTATTTTTCAGCGAAGTATGTATATGAAGTAATTTGTTATAATAGATTTTCATTCCGAACTTTTAACTAACAAAAATAAAAATTCAAATCATATAACTCAGAAGAATGCCTTATTGAAACGAAATTCTTCGATTCGATTGGAACAAATAACAAAATTTATAACGTAAGTGTATATTTTGTCCATTAATAAAACTGCAATTGAGAATAACCTTTACGCTTTACCAATAAATAAGAACCTGGTTAAGCACACAGTAAATAGTTAAAATAAGTTTCATTAAAAAAGTTTATTCGCTTTACAAAACGTATTCCACATTTTGACGTGTTATTAAATACTATTTTTTATTACTACTATGTTTAAACGGGTATAGGGAGCGCAGCAACGTCAGCTTTCAGATCGTCGAATAAATCTTGGTAATCAGGGTTTTCTCGCACCAACAGTGCTACGGTTCCACGCTTGACACCCATAGCAGCACCTAAGTCAGCTCGACTGGGTGTGTAAGTGTATGGAATTCCTTTTTCCTCACATACTGCAGGTAAATGGCACATTATGTCAACGGGTGTTACATCTCCAGCAAAAATTACGATTCTAAAAAAATAAAAATTAAAGCCTGATCAATATTAGATATTGACCTATCTGACTTACCCTGTTTCTCCCTTTCTTATTCTTGTCTGAACATCCTTAAGGCCGTTTCGAATGTAGCTCTTATGTACCATCGCTTTTTTAATTAATTTATAGCATTTCTTTGCTATTTTTTTTGAAGCCATTGGTTGAGATATAGCATTCACATATTTTAATTTGTCTTCATAAGTTCCTTCCTCTTTGATGGAAACGTTCTTTAATTCTTCAGCATCTTCGGGTTCGGTCTTTATTTTGCCCATTTTGTATTTATTATACAGTTAAATAAAAACGAAAAGGTCAATTTAAAACAATTTTTTTAAATGAAATTCACTATTTGAAGTTGATGATCTTGATCATACGAGCACGTGTATACGAAATACGAATATATTTTTAATGACAGTGACAATAAAGAAATAGATGTCAAAAAATCAGGGATGTAGAATAGAATTGAAAGCTAGACTGTTCAACTGCATGTCAAGCGCGTACAAGTCTATTAAGCGAGAAACAGATTGACACAGCAACTTACACAGAAAAGAAAACTTCGACGTCAAGTCGTGTGAAGAGATTACAAAATAATCAGCAATTTTGACAACAAACAAATCTGAAGAGTTTTCAAATAACACAAAATAATTCCAACAGTATAAAAATGATTTTACCGTTTAATTGTTTCTACCGTTTAAATAAATTCTATCAGCCGCATTTCCATTGCTAATTGTTTACACGAAAATAAATTGAAATAAAAAAACGGCTGTCAAATTTTCGTTTTCTGTGTTGATAAACCTGAAAAATGTCGCCTTAGTTGGCAGTATTTGCTCATAAACATCAAATTTAGGGTTTAGGTCTAATGTTGATGTCGAAGTTGCTGTTTAAGTGCTATGTTAATCTGTTTCTCGCATTAGATGTAATATAAGTCTGATATTACACGATGAATTTAGATGCATAAGATACTTCGAACAGCATAAATGCAAAAGAGAGAAGAAATTCGAAAACATGAGACGCAAGAAAATTGACCTGTGTCTCACGGGTAAAATTTTCCGTACGACAATTTGTAGTTTAAGATGTCACATGCATCTAGATTCATCGTGTGATAGCAGACTATCCACTGTTCATTCTTTTAATTTTAGATTCACAATTCACATCGACAGTGAGGACATTCTCTTTAATTTTGCGCATTGTTGGTATTTTGGACAAAATTGTTTTGTTTTTGAGATTTTTTTTGCGCATTTGGTCATATAAAAGATATTTGTTTATTTAAATTAGTTAATCAGATTAGAGTAATCCACAAGATCTTGTAACTGAAAATCAAATTAAATTTAACGAAAGTTTTTGTTGGCCTGAGTTAGAATTCGACTCCAAAATCCGTCTATAATTTCAGGTTTTTGAGGTACCCCTTTTTTGAAATTCGAAAAACATAGTAAATTAGGCTTTATAAGCTAAGTCAATTCATGAAGTACTTTATTTTTCAACAATATTTGTAATGATTTCACAAATCTTCAAATATTTAATTTAAATATTCTCATATCTCGTGTACTTTTAATTAATTGTTAGACTTCATTTGTCCCACATAAACCTTAAAGAAACGTTGAACCGTATGCTAAAATAGTTTTGAACAAAAAAGGCAAAAATGCTTTGAAATGATTTTTTGTTTTGATATATAATCCGTCGTCTAAAGCTATGCAAGGCTATCAAATCAAGTTACAGAAATATATTGAAAAATAATGTTGAAAACGGTTTTTTTTTTTAATTTAAGCTGATAGCTGAAATCAAAGTAAGGATTCGAAATCATCTAAAAAATAATCATCTAAACGAAAGTAAATCAATGTTTTGAAATACATGCTTCTATATTGTATTCTCTAAGCTTTTACAAAGCATTTAACCAGATGAATAAAAAGGTTGTTCATGCAAACTTTTAAGTAAACTTACCATTTTACACAATTTGCAAACTAACGACTTCAATTAAATACCCCTATTATTTTAATAAATGGTAAAATATTTAAAAACAAATCTACTTTCCTAGCTTTCTATTTTAATTTCATAGCAGGCTAAGTAAATTTAAAACTTGAAGAAAATATCTTATTTCTAATTTTCGAATTAGCTAAGCAGCTGGGGATTGCTCTTTTTAACTAACAACGACGCGCAGCGTTCTGTCAAAACCTAACACGTTTTCTCATTTGGGTCAACAGAGAATGTACGGTCATCTGTGTACTTGATCTTTAAAAAGCCTTTGACTCTGTCTGGCACGACGCACAGTGGGGTATTCAGCCATAAAACATGGCATTAACCTATTTTATTTTTTTTTTTAGAAAATAAGAAAAAATTAAGTACCATTTTAAGCCTATATATCAACGATATCAGAAAAACAAAACATTAACATAATCGGTAAAGCGAGATCCAATCGTCGGTGTTTTTTTTTTTAATCTGATAATACAAATATACAGCTATCACCACATATAAAAACCAGAGCGGGGTTCGGTGAAGAACATAAACCAATATATGTATATCGACAATAAATGAAAAATTTTTATTTTCGTATTGTTTAAATGATTCAATTATTTATTAATATTACACTGTACAAATTGCAAAAATTTTAATATTTCTAATTCAGTTTATACATGCTTGTTGAGATTTCATTGTATTCTTGATAAAAAATGTTGCTCCGTTTTCACCCAAAAAAATAAAAATAAAACTCAGGTCACTATTTTTACTTTTTTCACATAGGTTAAACCCATGTTTTGAGCCTGAACACCCCACTGTGCGACGGTCTTCTCTACAAAATGATTGCTCTTAACTTTCCCACAAGTTCTATTAAAATTATCTCTAACTACCTGTCCATCCGATCATTTAAAATCAAAATAGGCTCAACCCTATCAAATAATATGTCGATTTTATGTGGAATACCCCAAGGCTTATATCTGGGCCCATTCTTATATACCATCTTTATATATTTGGCCCATCGCGAAGCATTCAATATGCAGACGATACACTTGTCTTTACTTCACATGCAAGACCACACGAAGCACTCCAATCAGTTAAACATCATATTGAAAGTCTTTCAGACTTTTTTCGCCGATGGGGCATTTCTATTAACTACCAAAAAAGTGAACTAATATGCTTCAAAAATGCTTCCCCCCATGGACACCACCTGGCAGTAAGGGAAAACAAACAAATCAAACTTAACATTAATGGCGTTAACATATCGCTTAAAAATCAAATTAAGTACCTCGGAATCAACCTCAATGAAAAACTTAGAATGAATCCACATGCTCGCATAGCACTACAAAAAAGCAAAGCTGCCGCGGCACAGCTGAAATCACTTATTAGATCTTTTATCGATAAAAACAAGAATATTTTACTTTACAAAACCCTCATCAGACCCGTACTATCATACGGCTTCGTTTCATGGTTCAAAATATCGCCAACTGTAGCCCAAGAACTGCAAAAATTCGAACGATAAGTTCTTAGATTCTGCGTTAATAAATACAGAAGACCAAACGGTAAATTGTTTAGAAACAGCTTAATCTACAATGAAGCAAGAATTAAACCTCTTCTCGTATACCTATCTGAACTAAAAAAAACATCTACTAGGAAAATATCCATTTCAACATTGAAGACAGATACTATATCTCACCTTTTCGTATGGCTAATCCATCTTCGTCAACACTATTCGAAATTGATTAAAATACGTCCCCTCTGACTTCTACAGAAAAGTCAACGCAAACACAAATAGAGGATAAACCGTATCCTGAACTCTACGTAATCTTTAAAATTTATAATTTTATCTATGTAATGTATGTATATGTATATTCATTTATTATAATTTCTCAAAAAAAAAATTAAAAAACTCGATTGTATGTTGTCATAAATAAATAAATAATCTAATATGTATGTATGTACTTTACTTATTATAAATACAATAAAACTAATGTCATTCATCATATGTATCTATGTACATGTTTCTATACAATTTCACTTTACTTATACTCAATGTAACGTAATTATAAAAAAATTTACACGAATCCAAACATAAACAGACAAACAATAAGACTTGTACATCTGTCCTAATGTAATTCTAAAATAATGTCCAATATCTATACATTTAAATTTTATATTTAATCTATACACAAAAATACGATAAGTTAATAAAAATAAGAAAACAATAAATATTTATCTTACCTTTATATAAAACTATAACTATCATGGCCTTTATTGTGTACATTATGTAATTCAAAGTCAAACTTATTACACTAAACAAATGATATGAAGTCTAATTATTAACTTCTATAAAGCAAACTTTAAAATTAAGATTGTGAATTTTCTATTTCAAATTATTACATTAAGACTTAATTCAATTTTATGTATCCCAACTCTGTTTGGTAATTTGCAGATGGGAATCGACGATGGAAGAACCATTTTAATGATTCTCCACCGTCGAGTCTCAACTGCACTCTCTCTAATATATTTAGTTCGTGAGTTAGTAGTAAGTCAATCAAAATGTACCTCAAGTAAAGTGCCTTTGGCAACTTAAGCCATATACAATATATGTAAATAATTTCATCAAACATTATTTAATTTACACTTACATATGTACAAGCTAGGTCTAGGTCAGCAATAATATTTTTCTGTTATCAGTTAAGTATCTATAAAAGAAACTAATTTTATATACCATGTCAAACATCAGAAAATCTCAATAAAATTTAAATGTAAAAAAAATATTTCACATTTGGTAATAGAATATCAAGCTAAAGAACTGGGGAATACCCTTCTAAGCTTATAAAGAAATGTTCTGTCCGTATATTAGAGCTTCGCGTCCGGTTATTGGAGATTTTCCAATATCAGAAGAACTTCACTTCTGCATTAGACGTTTTTCTTTTTTAGCTCCGAGCGGGGCACCGAGCTGTCAAAAAAAGAATTGTGTTACTTTTTTAGCTCGGAGCCAAAAGTTTGTGTTTCTTTTTTATCTCTGAGCTCGCTCGGGGTGCGCTCGATGAGCTCGATAAAAAATGACCAAGCGAATGGAGTAAAAAGATGAGCGCGGCGCGCGGCTATGCCACTTTTTTGTTTATGTGGTAAGACAGAGACAGGCTGCTTTTGGCAGTTCAGTGCTCAATTGTGTTTCTTAATAAGCTCGGAGCTCTCAGGGGGGTCATTCCGTAAAACGATTATCGTCGGACGATATTGTTTCGACGATAGTCTCACTTCACGTAAGACGATAATCGTCAAAGTGATATCGTCAAAACGATATCGTTTGCACGATAGCTAAATAGGTATCGTCTGTCATTAATTGTCTTCGTAACCGTACTAATTGCTTTGTTTGAATTTTCATTTTCACTTTGTAACAAAATTAAATTTCGACGAAACATTTTGACTTCTTTTTGATAAAAAAGTAATGGAAATTAAGAGATGAATCGGACCCTCTATCTCTTCCAACCCATATGTAAGTATAATTTTTTACATACAATACATAAATATGTACATAGGTTACTAATTGTAAAATAATTAAAACATAGTTTTATTCAACGTTTTTGAATATCAAAAGAAGCCTTTTTAATGTTTCTTCAAACAATAAACTTGCCTGATGGTTGTCGTTCTACATATATGAATACAATCAATATTACGATTGGTTGTAACTTTCGAGACTTTGGGTGGCGGAGGGTACCATTATCCAAAATAGTTTTGGAAACGAGCAATATCTTGGAAGCCAAGTTATGTCCCCTGTGGATCAAATGGAGTATTTCCAGCGAAAATGAAATGTCCGAGATAAAGCAATGGTTTTATCAAAAATTTGCAATTCCAGGAGGTAAATCATAGAATGAATATTAACAAAAATCATAAATTAGAAATAGTTATTAATTCAAAATGTACTTAGTTGTTGGCTGCATAGATGGCACTCATTTTTATTTGAAGACCACGGGAACAGCGTAAATGCAATGGTTGTAAGTATTACTTAAAGTATGATATAACACTCTTTTAATCATTTGTGTTTTTTTTTTTAATTCATTTTTATTTTATTTCAATCTTACAACTACTTAAAGCTAGACAAAAATTCTTAAAATTAGCATTATATCAATAACTTACAACTAACTTACTGTCAAACTAATATCTTAATGCTCTGGTAACTCTTTCTTACTTTCTATAAACTGCTTTAACTTGTTTACAGCTGTTAATCATATGTTTTTTGTGTCAAATTTGTTTGAATTGTTTTGAAAATGGAAAACTATGATAGACAAAGAAAGGCTATGAGCCTCTTTTTGGAGTCTAAGACCAACAAAAAAGAAAAATCGTTCTGGGTTAATCCTTACTCCCAAAATCGTGCATTTGTTCCCTTCTTTGATATAATAGGCGTTTTTCTATTTTAGCTCCGAGCAGAGCCTGAGCACGTCGAGTGTGCTATGAGCAGATGCAGATACATGCAAATACACCATCCTACTCGTGCATTTCGAGAAAGATTTATCTCCCTTCTTTTCTATTTCTTTGACATTGACAATATTACAATATTGACATCAATTTGCGGCGATCGGTGTGTTGAAGAAGTTAATTCTGAGTGTGAGTGTTTTCACGCATACATTGCAATAACTTGTAGTTCAGCTGTTGAGTTTACCTTTTAGGTAAAACAAGATGGCAACTGAAATTTGGCATTTTAATATACAGTGTTTTTGGTTGGCGTTGTTATAGTTGTATAAATGTATTATAACGAGGAACATTAACTTATTTTTCAATTTTAAATTGTATTATTGTATTTGTATAGTAGACAAAACACATCAAACATCATACGGAGGGCCAGGCCAAAGCGAATCGTACCCCACTTCATTCATTTAGCATTGTTGATTTCTGTAGGATCAATGAACATCATAGAATTATTCTTTGAATGCAGATAATTAAACATTGGGGCAGAGAATATGGATGTCAACTTGTTTAAAGTATTTTTATGGAAAAACTTGTTATTTATTAAGTTTAGTTGGTTATCAACAACGGTAATAAATTTGACTTGTCTCATTATCCTTTACGTTTTCTTAAAAACTACTCATAGTGTAGTAACCGCACCCAATAGCAACTATGAAAGGCAGACAACGGTAATAAGAAAAACATTAGTTACTTTCATGTGTTCTTTTCCTACTTTTAACACATCAATTGAAAAAAGTTTTTTTTTTTGATTAAAAATTATAATGCTTTTTTTTTTTCTTCAATAGGAAATTCTAAAAGAAAAAGTTCCGAGTAACAACGAAGACTTTATATTCTACGGCCCTTCAAACATCAATTACCTCTATGATCTGATGGAGAAAGTGAGGACAGACCTATATATGTCAACAGAAAGTAAAAAATCCGATAAACTAAAAATGTGCTATGCAGTAAAAAAACATAGTGTATTTTTTCAGGAATTAAGTCTTTTAGCAATATATCAACTTTGGTTTCTGCTCTTGAAAATAATCAGAGAACAAATTGTTTTGGAATTTTCTTTGAAGAATGGCCAGATTCAAACAATAAAGGCTCATTACGGTATTCTCTTAGTTCAACAATGATTAAGGTTTCGCCAAAAAAACGTTTTATCAATGATGAGGATGTCAATAACATTATCCGTGAGTATTAGCTTGTTTTTGACAAAAGTAACCCCTACACATTTGCCTGCTTACCTCAAAGACTATCTTTAAAGTCAACTAAAGCTATCAATCAATATGCAGATTAATGTTATGAACTTATTTCTAACACCACTATTTCAAAGTCGTACAAATTTGTAAAATAATAATTTTAATCAATGTTTTGCTTAGCTGAGGACGAATACATCCGCACCGGATTTCTTTCCCTTCAACATATAATCGACTTGAACTTCATTAAGTTGTCAACAGGAACTAATGCAGAACTCCAAGTAACTCTATTTTAAAATTATATCACATGTACTCTCAAATATTTTTTCTATTCACATTAAGATCGAGATTTCACCACTTCCAAGTATTGGACACGAGTCTGCTGATGGACAACGTGTGAACTCATTTGGCCTATTATTTGCTGTTTTATTCAATGTCTTGCTACTAAGTACAAACCTAATTCCACTTGTAGAAGAAAAATATGATGGTATTAAGGTAACTTTCTCATTTACCTTAAAAATTTGTATTAAAAAAAGTACCTTTTTAGGAATTTCTTGTTTTAGCTACTCCTCAAAATTATTTCAATGGACTGACTTTCTTTTGTGTTCGTTTTGTGACGTACATGCCTTTTATATTGGGTTGCATTGCAGTAGCATATATCTATGAAGCTTTGGGACTTATCCCAACAATGTATTTTATTATGCTCTTTGTTTTTTATTGTTCAACTGCTATATGTTACACGTTCTTGATATCTGTCTGCTTTAAAACAGGTAATTGTTAAAAATTCAGTCAAAGTATTTATTTAAATAATTATTTAGGCTAGTGTTTTCTAAAGTAGGGTACAAATGTCCTTTCATTGAAAAATGTGACTATGTATTTTTATTGTAGGAAACTAAGAAGGGATATACTGATTTAAACTAAACGTTTCATGAAAACACAAAACTATTGGCTTGGCTTTATTCTATTTATTCTTTTTCTTACTGTTAAATTGTTATTTATAATAAAATTTATTCTTACAATATGTATTATAAATAATGCTCCTGATGAACCTACACCTAGGTATAAATAGTATATAATTGTTTTCAATACAGTCGAAGTATGACTTTTGGTATGATGTTAATAATGATTATTTAATATTGAACATTTCATGTAAGTTTAAAGCAAAAAACCACATTTTCTTTTTTACAGTATTTTATGCAAAAGTGGGCGGATTCCTGTTATTAATAATTCCATTTCTGTTTCATTTAATTGATGGGAAATTTTCAAAAGTAGCAACTTATTTATTTTGTACGAAAACTTTTTTGAGTGGACTTAATATCTTTCAAGTATTTACAAACAAACGTAACTATTGACATAATTTTGGTTTTCCGGATTTGACTAAATATGGTTTTGTTTCTTTTAGATCGATTATTTTCCGGTGATGATTTATTTTTCAATATAACAGAGTCCAGTTCCAATGTCTTCTTAGTCCTGACCATTCTTCTTCTACAATTTATTTTTTACACCATTCTGTACAACTATTTTTCGAGAATTTTTCCGGGAAAAGGTGGACTGAAGCAACCGTTTTTTTTTTTTTTGAATGTGAGTTTTAAGTTTATAGTACTTTATAAGGTGTTACAATTATTTTAACTTAATGTTTAACAGCGTTCGTTTTACAAGAAAAAAAATCCAAATCAGTTTGTATCCAATTTGACTGATACTGATGGAACTGCTATTATCATAAAAGATCTTGTAAAGACTTTTACTTCAAAAAGGCGACTCATCAGAGTTGCCGATCGCTTAAACATGGAAATCAAGGAACGTAGAATAACAGTCTTACTTGGACATAACGGCGCTGGAAAAACTACTACTTTAAATATGATTATTGGTATAAAGCATTTAAATTTAAGATAAATTTCTTCTTAACATTATTCTATAAAAAAGGATGCATCCCAAAGGATTCTGGAAAAATAATTGTGTGTAGTCAACGAGACGTATCATCCTATAGACATTTAATTGGCTTCTGTCCTCAGCATAGCGTTTTTATGCAATATATGACTTGCTATCAACATTTAAGATTTTTCTCTCAGGTAAAAAATAGTTGCCATTTTTGTAAATAAAGCCTAACCAAATGTGTAGTTAAGAGGCAAATCGGTTGAGGAAGCTAATTCGCTTGCTTCGGAACTTCTCACGCAACTGCGCTTGGTGGATAAAGCAAATGAATCAGGTAAAAATCTTTCTGGAGGAATGAAGCGTCGTTTATCACTTGGAATAGCACTCTCTGGGGAAACAAAGTATATTGAAAAAATTTTATTATATACAACTTTTTAACCATAACACCTTAAATATTCAGAGTCGTGATATTGGATGAGCCTTCATCTGGACTAGATGTAGAATCAAGGCGTGAATTGTGGGATATACTTTTGGAATTGCGAAAATCTAAGGCAGTTCTAATTACAACCCATCATATGGAAGAGGCGGAGATACTTGGTGATACTATTGCAATATTATCAAATGGAAAATTAGAGCAAATTGGATCTCCTTTGGAGCTAAAACGTAAATTAGGTAGCGGTTATATATTGAAATTGCGAACTGATGGTAATTTCCATGAACAAAGTACATTAGATATTATCAAAGGAATAGTTCCTACCGCTAAATTAATAGTAATATATTTAATTAGAGTTTTTTATGCATAGGATAATATATTTAATTTCTTATTTTTTAGAACGCTGTTCCTCCCACTGTTTTAATAAGCATGCCGTATTTTTACAAAGATAAGTATACAGAAGTTCTTGAGAAACTTGAAACAAATCGAGAAATACTTGGAATTAATTCATTCTCTGTTACGGATACTTCGCTGGAAGATGTTTTTCTAAAGTATTACAATGTTTTTAATAAATTAATTTTGCATTAATTGTTTTTAAAAGCTCTCAAGGTAACGACAATGTAGATTCCCCATGTTTAAATAAAGACGGTGTAATAAATATTCCTTACCAGGCATTATTGCCAGGCGCAGTAAAGTGGACAAGGCATGTGCAGGCTGTGTTTTACAAAAAGATCATATTTGTAAAAAGTCAATTGATGTACTCTGCGGTTATGGTGAGCATTTACTTTAGTATAAGTAAATGACCAACAATTTTTGGATATCAGTAATTTTTATTTTAATCGATTAAATTTTCTTGATTTTACGAAAGTCATCAATAAATCAACATGAAACCGGAATAAAAGAATTTGAAGCTAGTTTTTTTGTATTTTTATACAAAATATCATAAAAAACTTACATATTGATTTTATTTTGCAGCAGCTATCCAAAAATTTTGTCGGTTTAACATGCATACATATTATACATTTTTAAATAACAATCAAATAATATTTTTGTTGAATAGTTTTCTCTTCCTTTTTTGGCTATTGGAATTGCAGTTTTAGTTATGACTTCATTAGCATCTAACAATAACGATGGCAATATGCAGTTAGATCTGAAACATTTAAAGAATGGTTACATTTTTATGAGTATTGCAAACGAATTCGAAGCCATTGAAAAAAACTTGAAATATGAGATCGAAAGCAAAGGCATCCATATAAAATATTTGCCTAATACAGATACCATTGAAAAAGGTTCATTAATTGTTATTTCGAAGATTAATATTTATTCTATTTTTTAACAGAATTAAACTCAATACAGTCAACAAATTTATATGATTTTTATGAGAAAGCAATTGGAGCCATTATAGTTAAGAACAATGACAACAATCCAGATTTTAGTTTACTTTATTCTGCAAATATCATTCATAGTTCAGTAATAATGGTCAACTTAATTGATAATGCTATACTTAAACATGTGGATAACTCAAAAGAGAACATTAAAACAACTTATTCTCCCATAAGAAGGTAATAAAATCCCTTATTAGAAGATAAATAAAATCCCTTATTTAATCCTTTTTTATAATTATAATTGCAGAACAATTGATATAAACCCTACAAGTCTTGAATATTTTGCAGCTATTGTTCCTATAGGTAGGTAATTCGTTTTATTTTAAAGATTTCATTTAAATAACTTATTTTCTTTTACAGGATTTTTCTTCTACATGTTGTATTATATCTCGCTGCCATATATCGAAAACAAGAGTAACTTCAAAAGTCTTCAGGCTATTCCTCGTTTCATTTATTGGTCTTCATTTGTTGTATTCGATATGCTTTTGCATACACTTCTTTGTGTAGGCTGCTATTTCTTTCAAAAAATTGTCATTCCAAACACCTTATACAGCAGTTCTGAGCAAATTCAGCTAATTTTTATCTATCTTTTCTACGGATTTTCCTATCTTCCAATCATTTATTGTATGACGATTGGCTTTCGTTCAATATCCCCTATATCAACATATCTTTTATTTATGCTAATTATATCATGTGAGTAGCCCATATTTTCAAAAATATCAGCATGTGAAAAACCATAACATTTTCAGCAATTGTGCCCTTCATCACTTCTGACAATGTGCATTCAATGCAGCATTTCGAAACTACAATCTCAATAATGTCCTTATTGCCAGATTTTTCCTTAAACCACCAATTGCGTGCACTAAATGAACATTTTTTTGCCAATCGTCGTAATGCGGGTAGTCGAATCGAGCTACCAAATTTGTCGAATTTCTTTTTCTACGCTATATTTCTATTTGTTCTTTTAATGGTAAGTTTTGCAAAATTTATTTTAGCTGGATAAATTATGATTATTTGTTTGTAGCTATTTCTTATATGTGTGTGGGATAATTTTCAAAGGAGGCAGTATTTAAAAGAACTAATAATGTGTTATCGTTGTAAACGCATAGGACAGCTTAATCAGCCATTAGAAGAAGTTGATGAAGTACTTGTTCGTAAAGAAAAAGGAAATGTCGAAGAAATTATCCGATGTAATTATAAAAAAATCCATTCTTCTAAAACTAAATTCAAATTTTCACAGCCAACACCAAAGATTCATATCCTCTCATCGTTCAAAATTTACACAAATTCCACGGCCGAACTCATGCTGTTCGCGGTATTAATTTTGCTGTGAAACGTCAGGAATGCTTTGGACTATTGGGTGTCAATGGAGCCGGAAAAACTTCAACTTTTCAAATGATAACTGCAAATTCCTTATTATCTGGCGGCCAAATTATGATTGATGGAATTGATTTGATAAAAAGTGAAACTAAGGTAAAGTAGAGTATTATTAATAGCATCTATTGAAGGTAAACAAGTAACACACGTTTTGTACAGTACAAATATCGATTCGGATACTGTCCACAAGGAGATTGTCTTAATAGCTTTATGACATCATATGAAATACTTAAGTATATGGCCTTGTTAAGAAATATAAGTTCGAGAGATTTGCACACGGAAGTTATGTATTGGTTAGTTCACCTGGACTTGATACGATATCAAAATGTTCCTATTCGATTTTATTCTGGTGGAACAAAAAGAAAACTTAATGCAGCCATTGCAATGGTAAAAAAATAAAATTATTTTATTTGAATTGCTAAATTAGTTCACAAATTTACGATTTTTAATTATTATTAGATTGGGAACCCGACTTTAGTTCTCTTAGACGAACCAACTACTGGCGTCGACCCAATTTCTCGTCGATTTCTATGGAAATGTATTAAAGATTTTCAAAACCGCGATAAAACCGTTGTACTTACATCTCATAGGTAAGTAATTAAATATTAAAGCAAAAAAAAAAAAAAAATTAAACTTGGGCTCGTCCGGGAATTGAACCCGGGACCTCTCGCACCCGAAGCGAGAATCATACCCCTAGACCAACGAGCCATATAAATTTCGTTGCTCTTTGTTCATGATATTGCTTTTAAGATATTCTTATCAACATGATTATAAACATTTCATTTTCAGTATGGACGAATGCGAACACCTTTGCAACAGACTGGCCATTATGGCAAAAGGAAAATTGCAATGCATAGGCTTCATTCCAGATTTGAAATCTAAGTATGGTTCTGGATTCACAATAAATGTAAAATTATTGGGCAATTGGTCTGAGACCAAAATAAATATAATTACATCGTCCTTACAAGAAGAATTCATTTGCGAGCTTCGCGAGCAACATGCAGTAGGTTCCAGTTTGTGTTGTTCTTATTTTGTTTTTAACATATTTTTTTTAACATTTCAGGGCATGCTCACATATTTTATTAAAAAAAAGTCAATGGAATGGTCTGAGATTTTTAGAAAAACGGAGCGTTTTATGAATTGCAATAACACTTTAGTGGAAGATTACTCTGTAAACGAAACCACATTGGAAGATATATTCCTAAAGTTCGACAAAAAAAGTCGGGGATCTGTAATTGAAACAAGTGATGGTTGTTGACAGCTTTTTTAAAACAAAGCAGTAGATTTACTTATTATAGGACTTTATTTTATAGGGAAAAATTATTTTGTAATATACAATTTTAGATTTAAAAATTGTATCCAAAAATAAATAGTCTCTAATCATTCATACATATGTATTTATAACAAATTATTTATTATAATAGTAATAAATACGATAGGAAAAATTATTGATTTTTTTAATTTCTAAAAGCAGTACTGATCGATTAACCCGTTTTGTCATAATCTCATTTCGTGGATTGGATTTATTCTCTATTCATAATAGGTATTCAATATAATTACTTTATGGTGGTTTCCATTGGTTAAATAGTGCACTGCTCAACAAATTTTAATCTTATTAAGCCTTCAATTGATAAAAAACAAAAATCGGTCGATGGGTCAATTGATTTGTTTGTTTTTTTAAATTAAGTGGAGCGAGGAAAATAATAAAATACGCATACAAATTTTACTTGAATATTTCATTCTGTAAGTGATTTGCATTTTTGTGGTCCTAATTATTATAATTATTCACTCTTTTTCCGGTAATAAAAACGGCAGTTGGAGGTTTAAGAGTTGTTTCGTGTTTCCATTCCGTATTCCAGAAGAAGCGCCAACACTCTCGTTGACTCGTTCTTAGATTTCACTTAAAACAGATGACATTTGATACTTAAAAATTGTTTACAAAACTAAAAATTGAATTTAATATTTGTGTCGGTTTGTCTAAAAATGCTAAATTAAAATATGGAAAATGTATTGCTTAGCATGTTATATTTTATGGTAATCGAGTAAAGATGAAAAAGATAAAAGAACGATTTGATCTTACAGAAGAAAAGATGCATCCGTTAGCAAATCCTCTCGATTTACCTGACCCTAAGTATGTTAATATTTAAGCTTTAAGGTAGAATCTATTTTTTTCTTTACAAACGTTAGTAGATTTAAAATGTACTTTCGCTTGGGACCTTCAGTTATTGTTTTAAGTTTGATTCAACAGTTTTCTGCAGCAATGTTGCTGCTTTGCCCATTCCGACGATCTTGAAACTTGCTGCAACGCCGGAGTTGGAAACGATTATAATTTGGTTTTGACCCAGCCAACTGTAAGCAAAATTATTCCGGAGGTGTTGAGTATTCTCGAGATAAAGTTGCCCACGATTGATATCAATGGATATTATGCTTTTTCTTAAATTTCTCTTATAAATAAATATAACAAATATAAATAACTAGCAGACCCGGCCACACGTTGCTGTGGCTAAGTGATTAAATAGGATTTGAAAGACAAAATTTAATAGAAATTAACATAATATTTTTATAACATTTATTTAATAAATACATTAAATTTTTTTTGATTTTTTTGATGTATATATATATTCAATATCTTTAATTGTAATAAATAACAGTTGATATTCAATGAAGCGCCAATCGATGTACAATATTTTTGGTCATTCGGTCCTTTGTTAATAGAAATAAACTTGATGGTCTTCCTACTCGTGAACACGCCACGTATAATTGCCCATGGGAGAAACATGGATTTTCTAAGTCTAAGTCGCAAATAGACATTGTTTGGCCTTGAGATTTATTTATAGTATTCGCGAAAGCTAAGCGAATGGGAAACTGTAGTCTTTTAAATGGTATAGGAGAGTCGGATGGTATCATCGGAATATGTGGTAACAAAACAATTTCTCCTTTAAACTTTCCTGTCAGAATAGTTGCTTCAAGAACGTATCCAGTGATTCTTTTGATCACCAAACGTGTACCGTTGCAGAGTTTAGGAGGGTTTAAATTACGTAGTAGAATAATCGGTGATCCAATTTTCAATCGAAGATTGTGTGGTGGCATTCCTGATATGTCTAGAGAATTCAAAAATTCAATTGGGAAATTCACTGCCTCGTTTTCTTCTACAGTAGCATCGATAGACTTAAATGACATTAAATCACCTGGTAATAATTGTTGTATCTGGTAGTTAATCAGATCAACATCAACATTTTTCGCTGCCAAAATTGCACGATTACTAAGCCAGTCATGATTTAAATAGTTATTTAGTATGTCCGGGAAGACACTCTCAATCAGTTCATTTTTAGTTTGAACGACAGTACAGAAATTATCTGGCAATCTAATATATTGAGTATCTTGATGAAATTCTATTTCACCATTTCCAAGATCCAGTAATTGTTTAGAAAATTCTTGTGCTGTTGGATCATTTTGGAATTGCACTCTCATGTTTTTTGTCAGTCTGAGTGTTTCAACATTTTTCCATAGAATTGATTGTTTTAGACATGCATTAATTTCATCTGCAAAAGTAGAGCGAGGAATAACTGGCAACGTTTGCCGAAAATCACCAGATAGTAATAAAATAGTACCACCGAAAAGTCTGTCACTATTGTTTAAATCCTGCATAGTCCTATTTAATCCTTCGAGCGAATGCTTATGAGCCATAGTACACTCATCCCAAATTATGATCGAAGTCTTCCGTAACACTGCTGCCATTCCGCTTCTTTTTTTGATATTACACATTGCATTTGGATTGTTATGAATATCTAATGGTAGCTTGAAAGCAGAATGTGCTGTCCGCTCTTTGTTCGACTGACTCATAAGCTCTTTGAACACGTTTATATCGAGTGTCCTTGCTACGGGCATTAAGGTTAGATTTTTTGGGTCGCATTTTACTAAAAATAGTAATTGAATTTTTAATTGAATTTCGCTGTTCTCTGACTTATATATTTAGCTGTATTTTATTTATTTAGAAGTAAAAAAAAATGAAACTACGATCAATAACAACAATCAACGTTGTTGATCAGTTTATTATTAATTATTAATTATGGGGACCGTTAATTTAAATAATAAGTATCCTATCATCTAAGTTGGACCAAATTACATATATGTATATGCCAACTTTCATGAATATCATTTGAGTTGTTTTTGAGTTTATTCAAGACATACACACGGACATTGAAATTTTATATATTAAGATAATCTAATATTAATAACAAAATATAATTATAATAAATATTTTAAAACACTTTTTTCCTGTTTTTAGAATTTCTCATTGGGGTCCTAAGAAATGGAAAAACTATCTAAGAAAAGTTCATTGTTTTAATCTTGTCTTGTGGTCAGAAATTTTCTCAACGATTATATTTCACCAACAGAATACTGAACGAATGCATTCCACAAGGGAATTCGATAAGGTAGGCGTTCAACGACTATCGTAATATAAAGTCCACACTGTCGTTTTATTTTGTGTCGTTTAACACCTACCGGAATAAGGTTGATTATCTTTTTTAAATGAATTTAGTGCATTCATGATAGTTCTAGTTTACATTCCAAAAGCCAATCTATCATAGAGATCGCTTCTAAGTCGCCTATCAACTATTCACTAAAGAAAAGATAGAAACGAGTTAAAGAGTATCCTATAAGGTGTTTTTCTCTCTAAGCTTTAAGCAGAGCCTGGGCACGTCGAGTAGGCTATGAGCAAAATATGATCAGAGCTCCCCGATTAGTTTTTTTGCTCTATTATCTCGGTCATTTTATACAGAGCATGTTCAGAGATATGTATGCATAGAAATAGCCTGAGGGAGGTTTCTGTTAAAAATAAAACACAATCTTTTTTGCCAACTCAGTTTCCGTACCTACATACGTAGTATATTTCAATGTGAAAGCTGGTTAAATTTTTAAGAGACAATTTAAATTTATGCCGACAAAACGTTCTACAAACATCGACAACAACTTTGACGCAGTTCATATATTATATGTATGTATGTATATAATAGATAGAAAAAATACAAAACAAATCAAATGTAATTTAAAAAATTGGTTGAGTACCTATATACAAACAAAACCAGATATTGTGAGAAATTTCACGAGCCGACTATCTGAGAAATCCAATTTATTTTGGACCATTTCTTAGGCGTGAGTTAAAAGAAAATTATTACAGTACCTACATATGTATGTACATATGTTCAGCAATAATTCCAAAAACCAAAATTAAAAATACAACTTTTTAAAACGTTATAAAGAATGTATTTAATATTATGTATATAAATTATTGGAATAAGACAAATTTCAGTTTCTATAAGTCGACTTAACTTGTTTTGTCTCGATGATGGTTGCTTGATCAATTCTTTACAATTTTGAATTGCACCATCGCAAGATGCTTAATGATAAAAGAACAAGTGCATATGGATTAGTTGTTAAAGGATTAAGAGATTGAACATACAATTGGAAAACAATAGCCAAAGCAATAAAACATAGGGGATTATACGACTATGTTTAGCAACATTTCAAAATATTAATATTTCATTAAGAATTAGTTAAGTTTTAAAGAATTAATTAAATTAAACAATTCATGATATAAACTCAGTAAATTAAAGATAACAAATAAATAATAATTTAGGATCATAATGAAAAAGTTAAGCATTGCATTCCTGAGCAACAAATGTAGGTATGTATACGCATTTTTTTAATGATTAAAAACTTATGATAACTTTGAGAAATTTAAGTTACGTTAAATCAAAATAAGATAATGGAATAAAAATATAAACTAATAATTCAATGTACGTCTTAAATTAAAGTTAGTTACTTTTAAAGTATAAATCTAAAGATTCCAAACAAAAAATTCTCTTTATATCTTCATAAAACGAACATTTCAGAAATGTGCGCAGAATTAATGGAAAATTAAGAAATTAATTAGAAACGACAAATCCAAAGATTACTGCTGGTTCATGAGCTCAAAAGTTAAAAGAAATTTTACTGTATTACACAATCGACACTTACTAAATATAAAATGTGTATAATGAGCTCTTTATTAAGTCTTTTTTAGTTAAATAGGGACAGACGTGGTGGTACAAAAAAAAAAAAAAATTACTGTGGCTGTTCTAGTTTGTAAGTATGTAGTTCTCAAGTTGTCTTAATTACATAATTGTAAATAAATAAGTAGTTATCTAGTTTTAATTAGTTTTAAGTTATTTTTATTTAGTATTATTTTAGTTTTACTTCAGCTTTATTTTATTTTACTTCTATTTAGTTTTAAGTTTAACAAAAAAAAATAAATAAAAACCGATAGAGAAACCAAGTGTTTTGCTATTCTTCTTGGTGATAAAAAAGATATAGATATTTAGTTTTAAGTTATTTCTTATGCCAAAAGGAAGGAATTACCATTAAGATATTAGTTTAACTTAGAGCTTCCGCATAGGGCCAGTAAGTTATTGATACATACATATGTATATGCTAGTTTTTAAGAAGAAAAGTTTTAAGATTGAAGAAAAATAAAAATAAATTTTCAAAAAAAAAAAAAAAAAAACAATAGTGACTCTGCAGACGGATGGTAAGAGGAGCGAAATAAAAACCATGAAGCGGACTTTTGGAATATGTATACCAGTTGTAGCTTTAGTTTTGTATTTTTCTGTAAATTTATGTAAGAGAAATACATAATAATATACGAACACGAATAATTTAACTAAAAAGTGTCAAAAATAGTTTTTTCGGAATATCTTGATAATTACCAAGTGTCAAAATTTGACACCTTTCGAATTTTAATTTCAAAATCAATTTGATCGACAATATTGAAGGATAAAACATTGTTTCTATATACATATGTATGTATACATATGTATGTACAATATATGTATCTTTTTTGAAATTGTACAGTGCAAAAACCAAAATGGCCGATCACAGTGTGTTAATCCGTGTCAAAAGTATATAAACGGTTTTTAGGAATCATACTTGTTCTGAAACATTAGATGGTTTCAATGAGTTTAAAACAATAATGTTTTATTGCGCACAGGTATGGGGCTTCAAACGTTGTAAGCAAGTTGAAAAACTATTCAGATTTTTTATAAGAAATATGATTTTTCTTCCATTCACCACTTCAAACTACATACATGTTGCACTTAGAAACGGGTTTACCCTGTCAATTCATACAAAAACTTCGTTTCCATTTCGACTGCATTAGAAAGACACTTAAGTTCCATTTTACCAGATTAACCCATATTCTTGCTGAAGAACTAATTTCTCAAAATATTTACTGGGCTCATGATCGAGTGGTATGAACTGTGTAGCATTACTAATATTACAATTAATTCAAACATTATTAGTACTTCTCTCCTATGTTTGCATGCGGGTATTCTAGATTCCTTAAAAAGATTGGAATACGAAAGAAGTGTACAAATACAATATACAGCATTATTTTATTGATGAAAACCCTGACCACTTAGTAAGCATTGTTCTCAAAGCCAGGGGTGGACTACTCAACATAAATGCAAAAGCTTTAAAAAAAGGATACTATTGGTTTTTGTACGATTTGTAACTTAGATGAAGCGGAAACAAAATATAATCTTATTAATAGATTTATTGCATTGAAAAAGTTGACAAACGGAGATATCAATTGCATATTAATAATCCTAGGGAACCTTGAGCTATATGTATATGTATAAAACTGTTAATCTAATTATACATATGCAAATTAAAACATTCATGTAAATATTTTAGAAGGAACCTTTCTGCCTCTGATGTGCGTGTGAGCCTTATTATTCTATATAAAAATGAGTTTCAAAAATATATATATGTATGTGTGGCCGCCTAACTCGCGCATTTATGTACCGATTACAATTTTGTTTTTTTCCTTTTGTAGAGCATTATGTGTAGATAATTTCTATATATAAAAAAAAAAGTTATATTCGAACAAACCATTCTTTACAAATAACAAAAATTTAAATCGATTCATAGAAACGCAATTTTGCAACATCAAGAACATCGGTACATATTTTAACAGTTTTGACATTGTTTCCACTAGGTCTTGTTACATTTAAGGCGCATGATTTTCCAAATTTCCATTTTTTGATCATATACTTGCTCGAATTATAGTATTAAGGCGTTTTCAAGAATTGGCAAGTATTTTTCGGAATCGACAGTTTCATATATACAGTAAAGATGCCCAATGTGTGTTAGAAAATATATTCCCATTATCATGAATTTAGCTTTAAAATTAGAGAATTGTCGGTATAAAAAAAATGATATTCGTAAACAATTCTTTACAAAATGAAAATCTATATATGTTTTTCTAGCTTGAAATATTTAGGCAGACTAACAGTCTCATTATGCAGCGCATATTGATTTATACAGGCTCTATGTAACGTTGAATTAATTCGTATTTATAAAACATTTTGCTTTAAATTATTATCATGTAATTCTCATGTAAGTACCAAAATGGGAAATCTATTCCATTTAGATGTCATTATAAAATGAGTTGTATCTTCTTCTTACAATTAAATAAACAACAATAATACGCACTGCAAATTGGGGTTTGTCCCATTGGATTAAAACTTTTTTTTTGTATACTTTCCTCTTGGGAAAGACATTTTTATTCTTTTTAATTTCTTAATTTCAATTATTGACAAAAATCTGAATGACATTTCGTCACTATAATTTCCACAAATAGGCTCTATTCAACCTCTAAGCGCGTTTAGCTTTTCATGGCTCTATGCAGTGTTGTATAAGTTTTAGAGGCATTATAAGGAGTATATAACTCTATGTTGCGATAATAAATAAGTCTGTAAGAATTTAAACGGTGACAAAGTATGTAAAAATTGAATGGAAAATCGAAATAGCAATAATTATATTTTTCAGTGCAAACTGTTTCGTACCTGTAACCCAGGAGAAGGTTTTTATAAAAGAAAACATTTCCAAAAAGTCGGGAAATTATTAAAATTGATGTTTGTATGAAAAATAGAAGTGTTTTGCATGCCATTTTGGGTGGGGAAATTAGAAACGGTTGTGCAACGGTTCATGAATGAAAGACATGACTGATGAAAACAATGTGATAATGGAGTCGAAAGACGATTATATTTATATTTCTCCGTGTATGGTGAACGCTTTTTAAGGCAATTATTAGCAGTAACTTTTAGTGGAAATTATGGTTTTCCACATTACGGCTGGCGATCCACTGATTAAATACATTTGAACGCGCTAATCTCAGGAACTCCTGGTTCGAATTTAAAATTCTTTTTTTGTTGTCCATTTGTCGAGGAAGGCTATAGGCTATAAAAAATTACGCTACTATCAATAAGAGCGAAGAATCAGTGGAAAATGTTGCAAAAGTAAAGAAAATTATTCATCTTAGATGACTTCCGTCTCATTGTCAAAATCGGGTTGCAGAGAAAATCCGTATGTTCTTCTGCCATAAGAAGATAAAACTTAAATATCCTTTACGAAGTACTTTAATATATATATTTTTTTTTAAACTTAATCTTAATTTCTATAATAATAAATTAAGGTGGACGAACTCGTGGGGAACAGCTAGTATTAAAATAAATCCAATTTGTGGATTATAATCCTTTGCGTGAAACAATATTACCTAGTTATCGAAAATATGAGAAGAAACTTTATTTATTTGATTTTGATGGACTCTTTTAGGATACCAGTTGGAGCTGTCATTAAAGTGAATATTTCGAGACCTTAGAACAATAGGGTTCTAACTCAAGTCACTTTTGAGAAAACATAGATTGAATTTTTGAATGCTTACCTATAACTTTTACATTTTTACTTGGAACTTTACGATTTTTTGAAAACGAACATTTTGTACTAAAATATGTTGATCTGAATTTAAAAATATACAAAATAAGTAGTAGTTTTGCAGTAAAAAATGTTTTAAAAAATGGATAGAACCTTGTTAGAAGGTTCTAACTACCTGATATAAAACAAAGTGTCATTTTAAGAAATTTTTGTTCAGATAGAACTTTGTTAGCTTAAGGAAATATGGTTTTGTTGTAGCAAAAGAAAGTCGTGTAAGTTACAATTTTATGAGCTTAAAAAAAACACGAAAAATTCTGGCCCATCGGTGTATCCATTTTTGGTCCAGAAAAAAGTGAGTTGAATTTCATACATTTTTAAGAGTGTTCACATTGGCTTACCTAAGACGGCCAAAAATCGTTAGACGATGGCCCAAAATCTGGGATCAACGTAAACGAGAAGATAAAGTCAACGGACAACATATACAGGGTGATTTGCAGCTCTTTGATGCATATCACCCTATATACACATACTCGTAGCATTCTAGTTGCAATTGCATGAGTGCATGATATTATTATTGCAATATATTAGAATTATAACTTATAAATATGATATGCATAATGTAATGTACATATGTACATACATTCATATGTAGAGTAGATCATACACAACTACAATTCGCCCATACCTGACATAAAATCCACTTGATTATTTTTGGATTTGAAAAAAAATACCTATTAAAATACATAATTTTACCAACATGGTAAAGCGAAATTACTATTACTATTTATTTCACAGTGTTTGAATACCAACATTTTCATTTTATTGTCCACTATACATACTACTTTATGTTTAGCGGGACGCATATGTAGGTACATATTCGTATACACCATCAAACGCATCCGAAAGATTTGTTCATTTTCGAGGTCCTTAAATGATATATGTATGTATCTATCTTTAGGTAAGACTTCGGTCAATACATAAGGCCCTTATATTTAGGCAAACGTTTGTTGATAACTCCAATTTTTATCTAGACTATTATTATAAGGAGGAAAGATTTGTTTGTTTGAACTGAATAGGTTCCGAAATTACTTGACCGAATTGAAAAATTCTTTTTCCGTTGGGAAGCTACACTATCCCCGGTTGAAATAGGCTTTATCATATTTTTAAAAAAAATAGGGATCCTTACTAAAACAAAATTTTTATAAAAGAAAATTTATTCAAAAAATCTGAAATAGTCGGGAAATTATTAATTGTAAAATTATCGGATAACTGTAAAATTAATTATTACGCTTTGCATCCATTTTGGGTGCTCTTTCAAATTTAAAATACTTTTCGTAAGTATTTGAGTGGCTATGAATATTTTCAAAATGAGCCTCGTTTTGCAAAGCAAACACGGCTTTTGTCTTAAAATGAAAAATGAAGTCGTTTCAAAAATTATCAATTTATTACCACAGAGACCTGCTTAATATTAATAGAATCTATATCGCAAACTAAATAGAAATTTCGATAAATATGGCAGTTATGCATGGTGATTGTTTAAGTTGTAATTGAGTTTTCTGACCTTAAAAGGCATTAATTTGTCTTATCTTTTTTAAGTACACTCCGAATGATTTGTATAAGAACGTAAACTTTACTTTCCTTTCTAGGGGCCATTTATTTTTTTGAATTTATCTACATTAAATGTATACCTACCTTATTTGGTTTCAGTTACGTATTTATAAAATATTTAACTTAGAATAAGGTTAAGAAAATGTTAAAGCTTAATTATATATTATTAGATTTTAAATTATGTTCGATACAATTTTATTTGTTTTAAAAAAAATGGTTTATTTAAATAATAATCAAATTATTTCCGTTTGTAGATAATAATATCTATTATTATTTTTATTATATAAATTTTGTTTTTAATGCATACAAAAATTAATTCATAACATCATTATCGGCCTATCACTCATAAATATATTTATATCCTTTTATTCTCCAAATCTTGTAACCTTTTGACATGATCCTACAAAAAGTGGTCTTGAAATTTCTTGTTTTCATCCTCTCAGGGGATTATATTCGGCTTGAAAAGCGGAGTTTGTTTCTAGCCCTTTAAATTGTAGAGTGTATTCACATATTAAGTATGTTTTAACGGCAAAGGAAAAAAAATACTAAAAAAATAATAATAATAATAAAAAAAATCTACTCCGTTCTAAAACAAGAGTACCTATTATGCTTCTTTTCTAATTTCTAATTTTTTGTTATTAAAGAAACTTTACTACATAGATATGTACATATGTACATACATATATAATTTAAAAACTTGAAAAATCATTTGTTCTGAAATAATTGGTCCAGGGTGTATGTACTATGTGTATAAATATCTCATGCTGCCACTGCCAGTATTCGTTTAAGTGTTAGTAATCAGCTATATATATAATAAATATAACTCAACAGAAATCGTATTAAAAAAGTTCTCTTCAGAGTTCAGACTGTACCTACCTAACTTAAATTTAAGTTCAGTGTAAAGAGAAATCTAATAAAGTACAGACGTTCTCCGGTCGACACATTTCTTAATATCCTTATACTTAATTCGTTTCGAACAATAAACTAAAAATGCCTGAGCTTCCAAATGTTCTAAGTCAATTGTTTGGGTAAGTATTTTCTTTTTTTACATTTTAGTTTGAATAAAAATGTGTACGTACATAAGTATATCAGAAAATGAATTATTTTATTGTTAAAATTTCGTCTGCTACTTTCACAATTTGTATTGTCTTTGTATTAATTAGAAACGACAAATCCAAAGATTACTGCTGGTTCATGAGCTCAAAAGTTAAAAGAAATTTTACTGTATTACACAATCGACACTTACTAAATATAAAATGTGTATAATGAGCTCTTTATTAAGTCTTTTTTAGTTAAATAGGGACAGACGTGGTGGTACAAAAAAAAAAAAAAATTACTGTGGCTGTTCTAGTTTGTAAGTATGTAGTTCTCAAGTTGTCTTAATTACATAATTGTAAATAAATAAGTAGTTATCTAGTTTTAATTAGTTTTAAGTTATTTTTATTTAGTATTATTTTAGTTTTACTTCAGCTTTATTTTATTTTACTTCTATTTAGTTTTAAGTTTAACAAAAAAAAATAAATAAAAACCGATAGAGAAACCAAGTGTTTTGCTATTCTTCTTGGTGATAAAAAAGATATAGATATTTAGTTTTAAGTTATTTCTTATGCCAAAAGGAAGGAATTACCATTAAGATATTAGTTTAACTTAGAGCTTCCGCATAGGGCCAGTAAGTTATTGATACATACATATGTATATGCTAGTTTTTAAGAAGAAAAGTTTTAAGATTGAAGAAAAATAAAAATAAATTTTCAAAAAAAA
Source organism: Scaeva pyrastri (assembly GCA_905146935.1). Classification (NCBI taxonomy): domain Eukaryota; kingdom Metazoa; phylum Arthropoda; class Insecta; order Diptera; family Syrphidae; genus Scaeva; species Scaeva pyrastri. The sequence continues at coordinate 289,404 of LR989927.1, read as the reverse complement.
AAAAAAAAAAACAATAGTGACTCTGCAGACGGATGGTAAGAGGAGCGAAATAAAAACCATGAAGCGGACTTTTGGAATATGTATACCAGTTGTAGCTTTAGTTTTGTATTTTTCTGTAAATTTATGTAAGAGAAATACATAATAATATACGAACACGAATAATTTAACTAAAAAGTGTCAAAAATAGTTTTTTCGGAATATCTTGATAATTACCAAGTGTCAAAATTTGACACCTTTCGAATTTTAATTTCAAAATCAATTTGATCGACAATATTGAAGGATAAAACATTGTTTCTATATACATATGTATGTATACATATGTATGTACAATATATGTATCTTTTTTGAAATTGTACAGTGCAAAAACCAAAATGGCCGATCACAGTGTGTTAATCCGTGTCAAAAGTATATAAACGGTTTTTAGGAATCATACTTGTTCTGAAACATTAGATGGTTTCAATGAGTTTAAAACAATAATGTTTTATTGCGCACAGGTATGGGGCTTCAAACGTTGTAAGCAAGTTGAAAAACTATTCAGATTTTTTATAAGAAATATGATTTTTCTTCCATTCACCACTTCAAACTACATACATGTTGCACTTAGAAACGGGTTTACCCTGTCAATTCATACAAAAACTTCGTTTCCATTTCGACTGCATTAGAAAGACACTTAAGTTCCATTTTACCAGATTAACCCATATTCTTGCTGAAGAACTAATTTCTCAAAATATTTACTGGGCTCATGATCGAGTGGTATGAACTGTGTAGCATTACTAATATTACAATTAATTCAAACATTATTAGTACTTCTCTCCTATGTTTGCATGCGGGTATTCTAGATTCCTTAAAAAGATTGGAATACGAAAGAAGTGTACAAATACAATATACAGCATTATTTTATTGATGAAAACCCTGACCACTTAGTAAGCATTGTTCTCAAAGCCAGGGGTGGACTACTCAACATAAATGCAAAAGCTTTAAAAAAAGGATACTATTGGTTTTTGTACGATTTGTAACTTAGATGAAGCGGAAACAAAATATAATCTTATTAATAGATTTATTGCATTGAAAAAGTTGACAAACGGAGATATCAATTGCATATTAATAATCCTAGGGAACCTTGAGCTATATGTATATGTATAAAACTGTTAATCTAATTATACATATGCAAATTAAAACATTCATGTAAATATTTTAGAAGGAACCTTTCTGCCTCTGATGTGCGTGTGAGCCTTATTATTCTATATAAAAATGAGTTTCAAAAATATATATATGTATGTGTGGCCGCCTAACTCGCGCATTTATGTACCGATTACAATTTTGTTTTTTTCCTTTTGTAGAGCATTATGTGTAGATAATTTCTATATATAAAAAAAAAAGTTATATTCGAACAAACCATTCTTTACAAATAACAAAAATTTAAATCGATTCATAGAAACGCAATTTTGCAACATCAAGAACATCGGTACATATTTTAACAGTTTTGACATTGTTTCCACTAGGTCTTGTTACATTTAAGGCGCATGATTTTCCAAATTTCCATTTTTTGATCATATACTTGCTCGAATTATAGTATTAAGGCGTTTTCAAGAATTGGCAAGTATTTTTCGGAATCGACAGTTTCATATATACAGTAAAGATGCCCAATGTGTGTTAGAAAATATATTCCCATTATCATGAATTTAGCTTTAAAATTAGAGAATTGTCGGTATAAAAAAAATGATATTCGTAAACAATTCTTTACAAAATGAAAATCTATATATGTTTTTCTAGCTTGAAATATTTAGGCAGACTAACAGTCTCATTATGCAGCGCATATTGATTTATACAGGCTCTATGTAACGTTGAATTAATTCGTATTTATAAAACATTTTGCTTTAAATTATTATCATGTAATTCTCATGTAAGTACCAAAATGGGAAATCTATTCCATTTAGATGTCATTATAAAATGAGTTGTATCTTCTTCTTACAATTAAATAAACAACAATAATACGCACTGCAAATTGGGGTTTGTCCCATTGGATTAAAACTTTTTTTTTGTATACTTTCCTCTTGGGAAAGACATTTTTATTCTTTTTAATTTCTTAATTTCAATTATTGACAAAAATCTGAATGACATTTCGTCACTATAATTTCCACAAATAGGCTCTATTCAACCTCTAAGCGCGTTTAGCTTTTCATGGCTCTATGCAGTGTTGTATAAGTTTTAGAGGCATTATAAGGAGTATATAACTCTATGTTGCGATAATAAATAAGTCTGTAAGAATTTAAACGGTGACAAAGTATGTAAAAATTGAATGGAAAATCGAAATAGCAATAATTATATTTTTCAGTGCAAACTGTTTCGTACCTGTAACCCAGGAGAAGGTTTTTATAAAAGAAAACATTTCCAAAAAGTCGGGAAATTATTAAAATTGATGTTTGTATGAAAAATAGAAGTGTTTTGCATGCCATTTTGGGTGGGGAAATTAGAAACGGTTGTGCAACGGTTCATGAATGAAAGACATGACTGATGAAAACAATGTGATAATGGAGTCGAAAGACGATTATATTTATATTTCTCCGTGTATGGTGAACGCTTTTTAAGGCAATTATTAGCAGTAACTTTTAGTGGAAATTATGGTTTTCCACATTACGGCTGGCGATCCACTGATTAAATACATTTGAACGCGCTAATCTCAGGAACTCCTGGTTCGAATTTAAAATTCTTTTTTTGTTGTCCATTTGTCGAGGAAGGCTATAGGCTATAAAAAATTACGCTACTATCAATAAGAGCGAAGAATCAGTGGAAAATGTTGCAAAAGTAAAGAAAATTATTCATCTTAGATGACTTCCGTCTCATTGTCAAAATCGGGTTGCAGAGAAAATCCGTATGTTCTTCTGCCATAAGAAGATAAAACTTAAATATCCTTTACGAAGTACTTTAATATATATATTTTTTTTTAAACTTAATCTTAATTTCTATAATAATAAATTAAGGTGGACGAACTCGTGGGGAACAGCTAGTATTAAAATAAATCCAATTTGTGGATTATAATCCTTTGCGTGAAACAATATTACCTAGTTATCGAAAATATGAGAAGAAACTTTATTTATTTGATTTTGATGGACTCTTTTAGGATACCAGTTGGAGCTGTCATTAAAGTGAATATTTCGAGACCTTAGAACAATAGGGTTCTAACTCAAGTCACTTTTGAGAAAACATAGATTGAATTTTTGAATGCTTACCTATAACTTTTACATTTTTACTTGGAACTTTACGATTTTTTGAAAACGAACATTTTGTACTAAAATATGTTGATCTGAATTTAAAAATATACAAAATAAGTAGTAGTTTTGCAGTAAAAAATGTTTTAAAAAATGGATAGAACCTTGTTAGAAGGTTCTAACTACCTGATATAAAACAAAGTGTCATTTTAAGAAATTTTTGTTCAGATAGAACTTTGTTAGCTTAAGGAAATATGGTTTTGTTGTAGCAAAAGAAAGTCGTGTAAGTTACAATTTTATGAGCTTAAAAAAAACACGAAAAATTCTGGCCCATCGGTGTATCCATTTTTGGTCCAGAAAAAAGTGAGTTGAATTTCATACATTTTTAAGAGTGTTCACATTGGCTTACCTAAGACGGCCAAAAATCGTTAGACGATGGCCCAAAATCTGGGATCAACGTAAACGAGAAGATAAAGTCAACGGACAACATATACAGGGTGATTTGCAGCTCTTTGATGCATATCACCCTATATACACATACTCGTAGCATTCTAGTTGCAATTGCATGAGTGCATGATATTATTATTGCAATATATTAGAATTATAACTTATAAATATGATATGCATAATGTAATGTACATATGTACATACATTCATATGTAGAGTAGATCATACACAACTACAATTCGCCCATACCTGACATAAAATCCACTTGATTATTTTTGGATTTGAAAAAAAATACCTATTAAAATACATAATTTTACCAACATGGTAAAGCGAAATTACTATTACTATTTATTTCACAGTGTTTGAATACCAACATTTTCATTTTATTGTCCACTATACATACTACTTTATGTTTAGCGGGACGCATATGTAGGTACATATTCGTATACACCATCAAACGCATCCGAAAGATTTGTTCATTTTCGAGGTCCTTAAATGATATATGTATGTATCTATCTTTAGGTAAGACTTCGGTCAATACATAAGGCCCTTATATTTAGGCAAACGTTTGTTGATAACTCCAATTTTTATCTAGACTATTATTATAAGGAGGAAAGATTTGTTTGTTTGAACTGAATAGGTTCCGAAATTACTTGACCGAATTGAAAAATTCTTTTTCCGTTGGGAAGCTACACTATCCCCGGTTGAAATAGGCTTTATCATATTTTTAAAAAAAATAGGGATCCTTACTAAAACAAAATTTTTATAAAAGAAAATTTATTCAAAAAATCTGAAATAGTCGGGAAATTATTAATTGTAAAATTATCGGATAACTGTAAAATTAATTATTACGCTTTGCATCCATTTTGGGTGCTCTTTCAAATTTAAAATACTTTTCGTAAGTATTTGAGTGGCTATGAATATTTTCAAAATGAGCCTCGTTTTGCAAAGCAAACACGGCTTTTGTCTTAAAATGAAAAATGAAGTCGTTTCAAAAATTATCAATTTATTACCACAGAGACCTGCTTAATATTAATAGAATCTATATCGCAAACTAAATAGAAATTTCGATAAATATGGCAGTTATGCATGGTGATTGTTTAAGTTGTAATTGAGTTTTCTGACCTTAAAAGGCATTAATTTGTCTTATCTTTTTTAAGTACACTCCGAATGATTTGTATAAGAACGTAAACTTTACTTTCCTTTCTAGGGGCCATTTATTTTTTTGAATTTATCTACATTAAATGTATACCTACCTTATTTGGTTTCAGTTACGTATTTATAAAATATTTAACTTAGAATAAGGTTAAGAAAATGTTAAAGCTTAATTATATATTATTAGATTTTAAATTATGTTCGATACAATTTTATTTGTTTTAAAAAAAATGGTTTATTTAAATAATAATCAAATTATTTCCGTTTGTAGATAATAATATCTATTATTATTTTTATTATATAAATTTTGTTTTTAATGCATACAAAAATTAATTCATAACATCATTATCGGCCTATCACTCATAAATATATTTATATCCTTTTATTCTCCAAATCTTGTAACCTTTTGACATGATCCTACAAAAAGTGGTCTTGAAATTTCTTGTTTTCATCCTCTCAGGGGATTATATTCGGCTTGAAAAGCGGAGTTTGTTTCTAGCCCTTTAAATTGTAGAGTGTATTCACATATTAAGTATGTTTTAACGGCAAAGGAAAAAAAATACTAAAAAAATAATAATAATAATAAAAAAAATCTACTCCGTTCTAAAACAAGAGTACCTATTATGCTTCTTTTCTAATTTCTAATTTTTTGTTATTAAAGAAACTTTACTACATAGATATGTACATATGTACATACATATATAATTTAAAAACTTGAAAAATCATTTGTTCTGAAATAATTGGTCCAGGGTGTATGTACTATGTGTATAAATATCTCATGCTGCCACTGCCAGTATTCGTTTAAGTGTTAGTAATCAGCTATATATATAATAAATATAACTCAACAGAAATCGTATTAAAAAAGTTCTCTTCAGAGTTCAGACTGTACCTACCTAACTTAAATTTAAGTTCAGTGTAAAGAGAAATCTAATAAAGTACAGACGTTCTCCGGTCGACACATTTCTTAATATCCTTATACTTAATTCGTTTCGAACAATAAACTAAAAATGCCTGAGCTTCCAAATGTTCTAAGTCAATTGTTTGGGTAAGTATTTTCTTTTTTTACATTTTAGTTTGAATAAAAATGTGTACGTACATAAGTATATCAGAAAATGAATTATTTTATTGTTAAAATTTCGTCTGCTACTTTCACAATTTGTATTGTCACTACATGCTCGTTTATTCATTGCAAACATAATCTCTGCGGAAAGAATAATAAATAATAATAGAAAATTGTTTGATTTTTCTGAAGTATAGGCGACAAAGATTACTGTATTATTTAAGTATAACAAATTATTTATTTAATGTTTTAATATCTATCGTCTTCGTCATTAATTAAATTATTATAGAAATATTATACTCGTGTTTCATACAATTGTAATGTTTTTACGTATCAAAATAGGTCTGTTTCTTTACTCGCCCGCGGGATCCCGCGGGATCCCAAAACTACCCAAAACGTGTTTCTTTACTTTTTTCTGGCACGAAAATGCCAGAGCTTTTCATTTTTTTTCGTTTCCCCTCCAGCAAGAATTTACCCGAACATTTTAGCTCGGGCACTTTCTTGCTTGTCAAAATTAAATCAGCTGATCGAAAATTTTGAAGTTTGTAATTTGTAAAGAAATTGCAAATTAAAATTTAATAAAAGTAAACAAATATGGAACTACTGTTATCTTCCTCATCATCCATTAATAAGAACAATTGTTTAAATTTTGTTTTAAATTCCTCTAAATGGCTCATTTTAAACGGAAAAAAAACAGTTTCGCTACATACACACACATACAAATCTGTCTTTAAATGTGTTTACCCAGAAACATCCCAAATGCGTTTCTTTACTTTTAAGTTCGGGCACCAAATTACAAAAACAACATCAAAAAGCTCGAGCCCGAACTTTTTCCCGAGCTTTTTCCCAAACTTTACCCGAAAAGTAAAGAAACAGACCTAATGTACGATTATTATTAATCTTAACTTTGTATCAGCTGTCAATTCACATAATCTAGTTAATTTAGAACGCTTATAGGTAATTATTCATTAAACATTTCACATATACATAGGTAATATGTACCTATTAAGAGGCTTATCTACAATCTTAGAGTATTTAAGTAGTAGTAGTTAAGTTAAGTGGATTCAAGTGCACTTTCTAAATCAAGGTAGGTATCTACTTTGTAATAAAAATATTTTTGCTTCATTATATTTTCTTATCACAATGTTAACAATAATTATATTTGCTGTTCACTACTACCTTATATCTTTAATAATCTGGAATAGTCTTTAAATACGGATTCGTCTCAATATTGTAGCCCTAAAAAAACGTCCTAAATCTGTAAAATTAGTACCTTAATCTTGTTTTTATGCATAATTTACTTAACCCAAAATATTTTTTTTAATAGAAAAATAATACTTTTATATGTATATACAATTAATTCTTGGACTAACGACATAATGTACTTCATAGAGAAATCGAAAAAAATAAGTCACGCTATATTGAAAACCTTAAGATTGCTTGCTCTATAAAGTCAGTGTCAGCATGGCCGGAAACACGTTCCGAAATCCAGAAAATGGTATATACATACATACATACATACATATATTTATATCATATTTTTTTTTATAATGAGAAACATTGATCATTAAGGTGGAGTGGACTGCTGAAAAACTAAGGTTCTTGGGAACAGATATTAAACTTGTCGATGTTGGTAAGCAAGTGTTGCAAAACGGGTCAGAAATTCCACTGCCAAATGTTATACTTGGGACTTTGGGAAAGGTAATTAAGATATACTATTAAGTGTGCATATATCTATACTGGCCAATATTATGCTTTGAAGGACCCAAAGAAAAAGACGGTAGTTGTTTATGGACATCTTGATGTTCAACCAGCTTTAAAAGATGATGGTTGGGATACTGAACCCTTCGAACTTACTGAAATTGATGGAAAGTTATATGCTCGTGGTGCAACCGACGACAAGGGCCCAGTTCTTTGTTGGATCCATGCTATTGAAGCTTATCAAAAGTTAAAAATAGATTTGCCGATTAATATAAAGTTTGTTTTAGAAGGAATGGAGGAAAGTGGTAGCGAAGGATTAGACGAACTCCTTATTGCGGAAAAGGGTAAACAACTGATATAAAACAATTGTATTTGATAATGTACTTAAGAACTGCTTTTGTGTGAAAAATATATCCATTTTAGATGATTTTCTTGCTAATGTCGATTTTGTCTGCATTTCGGATAACTATTGGTTAGGTAAAAACAGACCATGCCTCACTTATGGCCTTAGAGGAATTGCTTATTATACAATCGAAGTAGAGTGTGCAGTAAAAGATCTGCATAGTGGAGTATTTGGTGGAACGGTGTAAGTGTAAAAGTCTGCTTTTGTATTAATAGTTTAATCATTCTTTTATTAAGACATGAAGCAATGCCCGATTTGATATACCTCTTGAACACCTTAACTGACAACAATGGAAAAATCCTTATTCCTGGAATATACAAGGATGTATGTTTAGTGTTTATTGCTTTGAAAACATAATTGCTAATGGATATTTAATGTATAGGTTGCACCTCTGTTGGCTAATGAAGATGAAATTTACAAAAATATTGATTACGATGTACACGATTACAGGTAATTTAATTATAGAGAATAGTCAATGGCTCAATGTTCTTTTTTTATTTTCAGGAACGATATAGGTGCCAACAAATTACCTCACAATGAAGATAAGACACAATTGTTAATGCACCGATGGCGTTATCCAAGTTTATCAATTCACGGAATAGAAGGCGCATTCTACGAACATGGTCAAAAAACAGTAATTCCAGCTAAAGTGATAGGCAAATTTTCTATGCGTTTAGTACCTAATCAAGAACCTGATCAAATTACACAGTGTGTCGTTGATTATTTAAATTCTAAATGGTTGGAACGTGGATCGCCAAATAATTTCAAAGTTCAGCTCGTTGGAGCTGGGAAACCATGGACGGAAAATCCAACCCATCCTCATTATGAAGCTGCAAAAAAAGCTGTAAAACATGTTTTCAATGTCGACCCTGATATGACTCGAGAAGGCGGCTCAATCCCAGTTACTCTAACTCTACAAGAAGCAACCGGAAAAAACGTGATCTTAATACCAGTTGGAGCGAGTGATGACGGTGCACACTCACAGAATGAAAAAATAGATGTTCGTAATTATATGGAAGGCGTTAGTATAATAATTTAATTTATTATGCAATTGTTAAAAATATTTTTTCCTTTTTTTAGACCAAACTTTTGGGTGCATATCTCTATGAAATCGGTTCAATAAACTAGGTTTTGTTTTTAAAAAGGTTAAACATACAAACATAATTTTATACAGAAAAATGAAAAAAATATATTAATAAAAATATTAGTTTGTCCAAGTATCTCCATATTTATTTCTTTCTCCTCTCGGTTCTTGTTGGCTATCGACACTACTGGTAATGTCGATCGATCGTTTTACTATCGGAAGCTCTGGAGGCAAAGGTTTGGAATAAGGATTAATGGATTTTTTTATATATTCTTCACGATTTTTTGCACGCAATTCATCATATGTAACTCCTTGTTTTGAAACTACGGTAGGAAGGTCTGCTTCAAACTGCGGCAGTGGATCTAAAATGAAATATTATTTCAGAAACATTATAAAAGTATAATTCAAAACTTCAGGTTTTACCATCTACTGAAGGTCTGTATATGTCGTCGAGCCCTGAGAGCGAAGGACGGTTTTCGGTATCCAATTCCAACGAACTTGATTTTCCATGCTTAAATGACTCATCAGAGAAGACATCTAGGTTGTTGGGACTGAAGGGCGACAGTGCCATTCCAGCTCCTAAGTTCTGGTCGGGAGTAAGCACACCATACATAGTATTTTTTTTCTGTCGTAGAATTTCACCCAGTTTTGAGCCTGGTAATCTCATTATTTTTTCGGCACATTTCTGCTGATAACTGAACTTTCCCAGAAAATAACCAACAACTATTCCAACCATTACTTTTGGTAGGGCACCGAATTTTACATTAGGCTGAAATAATAGAAAGTAAATATACATATTGGTACAAAAATATAATGTAGTTAAATGTATCGGTGCGGACTTTTAAATAACCGTGTTTAACACCGAAATACGAGGCCAATCCAAAACCTGTACCAAACGGAAGAGATCTCTGAAAAAATGATTCAACATCACACTCCCTTAGAACTCTTAGCTCATCCGATGAAAAGTGGTAGTTTGCCTATCAAATACATAAGTATATAAAGATAATAGTATATAAAAATATAGCTTATAACTGAGTAAAATTTTGTTGAATTTTTACCAGAGGATGTTGGGGTCGTTGTGAACTGTTTGGGTCTAAAATGCTTTGTGGAGCATTCATTTCTACAAAATCGGTGTTTCACAAAAGATTAATTTTCTGTATTTGGTTGATTGAATATTTGTAATTAGTTACGTATTGTAATTGTATTATGTACTTTTGCCTATCGCAGCCGAAACAAAATGTCAAAGCCAGATGCTTTTAAGCTTTTGACACAAGTCATATTACTAAAAGTGACAACTGCTTGTGAACCATGAACATAGTTTTATGCGAGAAACAGATTGACACAGCAACTTCAACAGCAAAAGTCATGTAAAACATATTAACGTAAACAGCTACATATGTACATATCTTGACAGCAAATAAATCTGAACAGTATTGAAATAACACACAAAATAATTAAAATATTATAAAAATGATTTTGCCGTAAAAGTATATGGAAAAACTGTACATATAATAGTTTAGATAACATTTTTATCGTACAAAAATGGATTTGTTTTAAAAAACTCAATTAAGCGCTCTTTCATTGATTACAAGAAAATAAATTGATGAAATAAAAAAATCTTCATATTTTCATTTTATTGTGTTGATAAACCTTAAAAATGTCGCTTTAAGGTTGGCAGCATCTGCACAGCAACATCAAATTTATGTCGTTTTCAAAAGCATTCTCAAAGCGTTCAATTGGGCAATAGTGACAGTTCTAATTCTGAAAAAGAAGAGATTTCTCTTCTGGATTTGAAGTCAGAAGCAAAAACAGAATCACTCACACATTCAAAGATTTCACATGTCACACTTGACAAATGTCATATTTTTGAATTAACAAATTGTGCGAACTGTCAAGTGATTGCTTGAAATTAAAACTAAACTATAAAAAAACGGGTTATAATATTGACAATATCTTAGCAATTGTTCCTAATTCGTTAGAAACATTGTTGGAGTCGTCTTCCTCATCTTCTTCATCAAGTGAGGTTAGCAATATCTATGTACAATTTTAGCACAGATAAGAAGCTATAGTTTCACGATATATTACACGATGACTTGATGACCTTATGAGTCGTGACTCTTTTCGAACTACTTTGGTGCAAGAGAGATAAAAAATTCGAAAAAATGAAACGGAAGAGAAATTGCCAGATGAGTCGTTGTCCAAATTTTCCATGACTCATTTATGACATTTCCTTTTCACTAATGCGTTATTTTGCTATTCCGTTTTATTTAAATTCGTCGTGCTCCAGTTCATATGTATACCTTTCTAGTTAAAAAAAAACAAGACAGAATGTATGATTTCCGAAACAACGAAATTTGAAATAAAAAGGACTGTCAAATTTGAGTCGTGCTTTAAGAGTCAAGGTGTAATAAAGCGCGATTCAAAGAACGAAATTTCAAAAGAGAATTCGAAGATGAGTTACGACTCATGAGTGAAAATTCATATCGTGTAATTTTCGAAGAAAATCACCTTCAGTGATAAGGCACATTTTACCTTAGTGGATTCGTCAGTAAGCAGAATTGCCGCATTTGGGCGAATGATAATCCAAGAGTGATTGCCGAAAAACAAATACACTCACAAAAAGAAAGAAAAGGTGTACTTCGATTAGCCGGCAACAATTCAAGAGCTAAATAATGAGATAATTCGGCACATTAACGGCGTAGAACCTCAATTATGCCTCAGCGTCTTCTAAAATTGGACAATCGGATTGAGGTGTGCCGCCGAGGTTGCGGCGTCCATTTTGCCGATATTTTGTTTTATACATAATTGGATAAATATAAAAAGGACGGAACTTGCCCCAGACGAAGAGAAATAAGGCTTCTACAGTCAGCTTAGTGCCGTATACAACAACACACCGAGCGGAGATATCATAATGGTAATAGGAGACTTGATGCCAGAATACACGAGGTGCTGACAAGGGGCTTGCCCTCAGCAGCACTGGACCCGAATCCATAGAAAACCAATGGAGTGCTGTGAAAAATGTTCCCATACCAGGTGCTGAAAGAATAGTCGGTCGTGTGCAAGGAAGCAGTAATACCTGGCTTTCGGAAGATCGACGAAAGAAAACATCTTAAAGCTCGTTTGGCAGCTGCTCACGTGGAAGAAAGACACAATCTAGAATCCACATACCGCATGAAGATGAAAGAGTTCCAGCGTAGTGTAAGACGTGATAAACGTAATCACACCAACGTTTTGGCCTTAGAAGCAGAAGAAGCCGCAAAAAGGTGTGACAGCACAACTCTATTCGGAATAACCAAAGAACTCACTGGTGTGCAGAGTTCTAAACAACACTCGGTTAAAGATAGAGATAACACACTGCTGGTATCAGATGAGGACCAACGCAGAAGGAGGAAGGAGCATTTTGCTCTTGTCTTAAATCATGTTTTTGACAGTAACATGCAAATGACATGTTCTGAGTTGCCCCCAGTAAGGAAAAGATATGGACCGCCATCAAAGCACTGAAGGATAACAAATCGGTAGGACTTGACGGCGTTCCCGCAGAATTGCTACAAGCAGCACTAACAACATCTAGCGAATTGCTGAAACCGCTCATAGAGACAGCGTGGGTCTCCAAATGCTTTCCCGAAGAACCCACTCACACAAGAAGGAAGAAGAGTTGGTAGACCGAGAAGCACGTGGAGAAGAACAGTTGAGAAGGAACCTGCGAGATAGGGAAAGAGCTGGAGGGAGCTAAAACACATCGCTGGAAACCGCACACGATGGCGCGTAGAAGTAGTAGAGGCCCTATGCCCCACTAGGGAACACCAACGGACTTCGTAGGTCTGAGGACCTAATTAAGTAAGTATACATAATAAAAATAAATGACAATAATTAATTAAATAATTTGTTTTATTCAAAATCAACATCCCCTTTTAAATTCAACCACCCTTTATATTCATTTTTTTTAACGAAACAGCGTTATGATCAAGTTATATGGTGAATTAACCTTGAAATAAAACTAAACGAATTACCACATCGATTTATTTTCATGTTTTTTTTTTATATACATATGTATGTAGGTATGGATGTAGGCTTGAACTTGGATTGCCTTGTTTCATATTCTCATAAAAAAAGATGAACATTTTTCAGTTGTTATTGAAGAATAGACGTTAAATTATTCAAAAAAAGTTTTCTTGAATGATATTTCTAAAATAATTAAAAATAAATCAACCGTTAAGAAATCATATATGTACCTATAGGTATTTCAATATTTTCGGAAACAAACTCACAGACCTAAAATATGTAAACAAAAACAAACATCAAAAATGGAATGAATTTTTTTCACTTCTGAAAGATACATACATATGTACATATGTATGTATGTACATTGTACACTATATGTAAGACACTTCGCATATGGTCATTCAACCCCTAAAGAAAACCTACCATACACAGCATGAAGCTAAGAACTTACCCTAAAGCTTATTTACTTTCAAATTAAATAACATGGATTTCAAAAATATTTGTTTGTAGTATTGATCATGCGCACATTTAGCATTTACTTTTGTTGTCGTCGAAAATTAAAGTCGAAATAGTTTTTATACGAACATTTTTAAAGAATTTTATCTAAATATATTATATTAAAAGATTTCAGTTAAATATAATAAAAATTAAAATTAACTTGATTATTTTTAATACAATCATAAGAAACCTACTCCAATGATGATATCATAAATCTGTATTGTGCTTTCATGTGCTCGAAGACTTTTCTTTGCGAATTTTATTCTTCTTCTTTAAAAGAATTTTTCAATTCCTGAATTCATTGAGTTCGGCATTTATATTCAACCAGAGTGGTACAGAAAGTGGCATGTTTACACAGTGTTTTAAATTTAAAACGAATACTGTCAAAACTGGCACCTGTTCTACCGACAAGTACTATTTCTGGGACGGGGACAGCTCAAGTACCCCCTCGTCTTCAGGAAACTGCACTTATTATTTTAAAACATTACAATTCAAACGTTACAACGAAGCAGAGCGCATCACCTCCGTCGACTTCTATTGCTTATCATCCAACATCTTTGACACCATCTTCTGTTGTTTTATCAATACCTAGTGTTCATTGCAAATCAGCGGTGGGTGGAAATGGTCTCCCTGTTGGATCGAGCGAACGAGTCTCAATGGCTTACAATACACCTGCAACTCCTATGGTTAATCATCAATCATTGCTCTACGGATCAAGTATGACATCTCCAGTTATTTCCCCAGCTGATAGGAAGCCTCACGGCTTAGCGGCGCTTAACAAATCAAAAACTCTCAGTCCACTTCAGCATTCGTCAGTATCATGCCTATCTACGTCTTCCGCTCTTACCTCAATAACATCTCCGACGTCTGGTGCAACGTTTTTGAGTGAGCTTAAAAGTGGAGTGGATGCTGCTGCTCATCGACATTTAATGAAAGGAATAGGATTTCGTCGAAGTTTCGATGATAAACTTACATCAATAAGTGCTAGTATACTGAATCAATCACAGCATAGGCAGACAACACCCCTTTTTCCACTTTCATACCGAGAAGATTTTTTACAACAAATTGGTTACTTGCCTACATCTCGAATATTTTCAAGCACAGCGAAAAGTATTGATGAAGAAAAAGCTCAGCAAGACTTTTTATCATTGTCTTTATCACCTCCTTTAAATCGACGACGTGATATGCCAGCCTTAAGAGGTCCATTTGTAAGCTTGTGAGTGTATACACATTTAAATTGTAATTGTTATTCTGCTTTTTATTTCACTTTACTATTATAAACTAATGACACTTATAAAAACTGGTTTTAGGAAAAGTAAGCAAAGCGAGAAAGTATTCAGGAAGAGAAATCGACACAAATTATTACGATTGGGGTGATCAGGATAGAAATTTGGCTAGTGATCTAGTAGATAATACGAATGAGTTTTTAAACTTTTATACCTCAGTAAAACCTTGACTTCTTTTTAATACATTGCCCTACGACCTTCCTTGCAACTCAAACGTTCAACTCAAACGTTCAACAAGCAATTACAAAAATAGCCCTTTAACTTTAACCTAAATTAAATTGACAATACTCTCAGGATTTTAATTTAATTTCAAATTAAGGTACTCATTATTATTATTATTTTCTGTATTTTTTACTCCTTTGTTCACCCCAAAATACCTCTTCATTTTTTTTTTCTTTATTTTTTTTTGGTATCAATGTTTTCGGTACTAACATATAAAATAGATTTGACTTTCTTTATTTAGTTTTATGTTCTATAACCTAATAAAAAACAGTTAAATTTAACACATGTCATATATGTATGTATGTACATAAAGCTGTTCATTTTATTATTTTTTGTTATAAAATAAATTTGACTTAATTGTATCAGTTTATGTTTGATGTTAGATCTATACCTACTTAAAACTAAAAGAAGAAAAAATACAATAATAAAAACAGATACCGAAACAAATTATTATAATTTTTAAATGCTGGGAAAAAAAACTGTTTGTGTTTAAGACGCTAATTAAATTTTTCTTTTACATTGTTATATGACTTTTAGATTTGAAATACGATATGTAATACATGGTAATAAATGAATAAATGGCAGTCTACGACCAAATTTCACGATTTTGCTCCTCTTTTCTATTACTATTAATAATAATATAAGATCGAACTTTAAAATTCAAATTTCTTACTCGTATCAATAAAATCTGCACATAAATGTAGATAAAAATTGCACGTCATCTGCCATAAACCAATCGAATTGATTTCGTGTTTTACCAAATGGGAGTATGGGACAATGATAAAAGAGAACGACATTTTCACGTTCACGATAAACATTTAGTTTTGGCATCCAGTGAGCTCAAAAATAAGAGATAATAGTTATTATTACCAGAATAGAATCATTATTTTTGAGCCAATTGCTATTATAATTTCACTCATGATGAGTGTAAATGTTTTTGAAACTTATTATTTGTTTTTTTTTTTTTTAATATTTTAAATAGGCTCTCTTTGTTACTCAAGAGAACAGTTCCTTTGAATTGAAATTAAAGATACCTCTAATTTTTTGGTGAACGAGAATTTAGTTATAATATTGCCATGAGTTGACAAAATCAAAAATCATAACTTTGTTCCTAAATAGACATACGTAGTGTTAAAAATTTAAAAATAATTAATCGTTATGCAATTTAATAATTACTGCACGTAACGCAAATCAATTTCTGTATAAAATATAATTCAGTTAACAAAGTAGATTGAATATGAGTAATATCAGTAATACGACCTGTGAAAATCAGAATTGGAAAACTTTTGTTTTTAATGAATGGGGTGATATTTGCTTCTATAAAAAAAATACACCTTTGACAGAGCAGAATTTCTTTTTGATATTTTGGTCTTTTTTTGATGGTTTGTTCATTGAGTTTTTTCGGTATTTTTTTCGATATTTGTGTCAAAAAAGCACTCAGCTACTTGAGGTGATATATAATTCATGTTTGGATTTTTATACTGGGAGTTTATTACTTGTGAAGCTTCTTGAGAGTAATTTATTAGTTCGGACCTCACTGAAAATATGCCTTATGCTAATGGTTATTTCTGTTATCCGTTGGGTACGAAATTCATTAAATAAATTTCGAAACCACAATACCGTAAGGAATTCAACAGAAGTTGAGTGGGCCTTACCTTTTTCGACTGCGAGGCACAACACGGATGACATTGAAATTATTGAGTATTTAGAAAACAATTTTACTCTGGACGTTAAAAACAAAACATTGGAATTAGAAGAAAAAAAACGAAAAAAGCTTACAATATCAAAAAGACGAAAATGTAAATCGGCAGGGCCAATACTTGTATCAAAAAAAAAAAAAAAAAAGGAACTTTTTATTCCAAAAGTGGTATCTGCAGAAACATCACTTTGTGTTGAAATGTAGGTATGGGTATAAAAGCCAAAAACATAAATATTTTGTATCACAACATTACTTAAATAAAAAAAACTTAAGAATTATATTGAAAACTCAATTAGAAATTTTAAGAATCGCAAAAAGTGAGTTATATATTATGTATTTTTAGTATAATTTTTTTATATTACATTGTGAGAACTTCTTATTGTTGTGTAAAAATAATCTTTGTACACTAGGGGCTAAGAGGTACCTGTTCAAAGCTAGCAAACAGTGTTAGTTTTTAGTACAGCCCAAATTTATATTGAAGATTTTTGGTGCCCGTTTTGTTTTAGTTTCAATTGGAAGATATTTTCCAATATTTTTTTATATTAAGCATTTCGAGGTCTTTAGAATGAAAGTCCTACATTTACTCTTCGTAATTGACATTTTCAATCATTGTTAAAATAATAATAAAAAAAAATAAGTAAAAATCATACCAAAACTTGTTTTTCAAATCGAAAGTGTTGAGAACTAACTATGATATTGGGTTTAGGCTTGAAATTTAAGTTTGGGATATAAAAATATTATTATTTTAATACTTCGTTTTTTTCCGCAACGCAAGTACCAAATCCTATTTTACATCAAATACAAATATAGCTATTGAAAATATTGTTAAAGAATTTCTTGCTTAGATGGATAAGGGATAAAAAATCAAGTAATTTTTGTCAACATTGATTTTAAATAACTAAGTATTTCTGTTTTAGATCAGAACCAAGAGGAACTCTTAGCACGACAGATGAAATTTTTCCAGAATCACCAGATTCTAGTCTTTACGGATCAGACGAAGAACAAGAGGATGCATCACAGTACTGTCGTGGAGGATACCACCCTGTAGTTATTGGCGATGTTTTTGATGGTCGATTTAGAGTAGTTAGAAAGCTAGGATGGGGACACTTTTCTACTGTGTGGCTGTGTCGAGATATTAAGTATGTTAATATATAAGTTAATAAACCAAAGAAAATCACTTTATGATAAAACGTTTTTAGAGAAGAAAAATATGTGGCTTTGAAAGTAGTAAAAAGCGCTCCGCATTACATTGAGACAGCCGCTGATGAGATTCGTCTTCTGGAAGCAATACGAGATGCGGATCCTGCTGATCCTAAAGGCGATCGCATTGTTAAACTTCTTAATCACTTCACAGTACGTGGTGTTAACGGCGTGCATACGTGTTTAGTGTTTGAAGCACTTGGTTGTAGCCTTTATAAACTTATTGTAAAAAATAACTATCAGGGTTTGGCACTATCACAAGTAAAGAACATCATAAGGCAAGTACTGGAGGGACTGGAATATTTACATACGAAATGCAGCATCATTCATACTGATATTAAACCGGAAAATATTTTATTGGTGATCGATAATGCAGCTGCTATGAATCAACAAATCGATGATGAAATCAACAGTTTGAGGGTTAAGGGTATTGAATTTCCAGATTCGTACAGTAAGTTGAAAATGTATAAGCACTATTGGAATTATATATATTTACTTTTAATGTCTTTATAGTAAGTTCCATTGAAAAACAAACCAAAACCAGAGAAAAGTGGCCACTAATAGACAGTTCTCCAACATCTCTTATCTTATCTACTCATATTCAAAAGACCAGTGAATTAGAGTGTGCAATTTATAAGGATGATTCGTCTACTTTAGAAACATCTCTTATTTCATCAGCTTCAAAATTCTCTGGAGTTCTCGATAGTGATCAGAATGAAAGCTCTTTAGTTTCCTCATTGGGAGCAGAGGTACCAATTAGTAATCGCTATCGCACTGAGAAGAAAATCACTGCCAAGGTAAGATGAACTCTACCCTTAAACAACATAATGTTCCCCTATTACACAAACTTAGTACCAGCACACATTTTTAAAGCTTGCACTCCAGTCAGGTGATGACAACGAGCGAATCGAACCTTATGACTTAATAGCACAAGAGGAGGTAAATCTATCTAAACAAAAAACTGCCAGTTTATAATTCTGAAATCTCATGCTGAAAGTATTTTTCACGAAATTCTTCATTTCATGTCTAATAGCAAGTATTCTTTTATTAAAATGAACCAAGAAACCTTTTATAAATTTATAAACTTCAGTTTAAGAGTATTAATTTTGGTATAGCTTGAACCAATTCAGTTGGCCTTGGCCATTCTACTGTGCAGGTCTCTTTAAATTTCTCTGCTCTACTCTTTAATTCTGAAAAAGACAGAAAATTCACACAAAAAAAAGATGTACAGTACATTCTGGTGTTGTTGTCAGTCAATGACCTGTGATCATGATCATACTGAAACTGAAGCACTTAGGACAAGGACTTAGGAGGGTGAGTTTTGTTTGAATATACATATTTACATATGTAGCTTCGCTCACAGTAAAATAGAAATGAATTTCCAGCGATGGACTTGATCATGTTTTTTTTTTTTTTTTCATAGCTTGATGTCTAAAAAACTATTGGCAGGAGTACGATAACTTTGGCGACAAGAAAAAATAACGGATTTTGGTAGAGGGGCTCAATACAAGCATTTTTTACTATTGGAGGGGGGGGTCTATCTCCCCCCGTTTAGGCGGTAGGGGCAATTTAAAATAAAAATGCTTTGTACGAACAAAGAGTTGTCAAAAAATAACGGTAATAGTTACAATTAAGTATGATACATTTTTTAAAGCGTATACTCTATTCTATCAGCCTGTTTTTAAATCAAGTGTAAAAAGTTCATAGTTTTTGAGAAAACTAATTTTAAAACCAAAATTTGCCCAAAAAATAGCTTAAAAATAATTTTGAAGAGTAATTTCTCAAATTTTTCATGAAATAAACAAATTTTTGATTTACAATCCGTTGCTCTAATTAATTCTTAATCAAAAACTGAAAAGTTTATGAAATTATGTCTAATAATTTGCGAGAAAATTGAAAATTACTAAAATTACTTTTTAGGAGATTTTTGTTTTTTTTTGTCTTACTTACGTACATAATACTTGAAATTTGAAAATATATTAATGGTAGCTCCCAGTATTATAGTGTATAAACAGTAAGGAATGTAAGGGGGGCATGCTGCCCCCCTGCAACCCCCCTACTTGCACACTATAGGAATTGGGGTGGGTGCGAGGTGGGTGTATGAAAAGATACTTTATTATTTAAGGAATCTGGATTCAAATTGACTCAGAATTAATCTCTACTCATATACATATTATGTTGGTAATAGATACCTATTTATTTTGGAGAGTTCCCCAATTTCATCCAATTTGAAAATTTTTTAAATAGAACAGGCTTTTCGGGAAAATAACTCATAGCAATATAGAAGAACTTTCCGATACTTCGCTAGGGCTAGTAATCTTAATCCTAAAATCGAGTATAATTTCTGTGTACACTTGGATGTTATTATTTTCTTACAATAAACCCTAGTCAACGACAGCACAATCTGTGTACTGGAGCGTAGCAGAATCCCATAAATGTGAGTTGTTACCCAGCATTACCCAGCTTGCACACTATAGGAATTGGGGTAGGTGCGAGGCTGGGTGTATGCAAAGTTTCTTTTGAATTCAACTAAGCTGTATTAAAAAAAATTAGTTTATCCCATAATGTATTTTCATCAAATAAAATTAATTAAGTTAAAATATTTATTTTGTTAATTTCTAATTTTCTCGAAAACTATTTTACATAAATTCATATAGTTTTCAGTTTTTGATTAAGAATAAATTAGAGCAACGGATTGCAAATCAAAAAATGTTTATATTTTATTAAAAATGTGAAAAATTAAACTATTTTTTAGTTTTTTTTTGGACAAATTTTCGTTTTAAAATTAGTTTTTTTGAAAACTATACATTTTTTTCACTTGATTTAAAAACAGGCTGATAGAATAGAGTACATATACGCTTTAAAAAAATGTATCATACTTAATTGTAACTATTACCGTTATTTTTTGAAAACTCTTTGTTCGTACAAAGCATTTTTATTTTAAATTGCCCCTACCGTCTAAACGGGGGGAGATAGACCCCCCTCCAATAGTAAAAAATGCTTATTTTGAACCCCTCTACAAGATTCCGTTATTTTTTCTTGTCGCCAAAGTTATCGTACTCTCCCCAAACTATTTCATCTCTGGTGAGATAAAAAGATACGATTTTTAGGTGTAAACTTTACTTCCATAAGATAAAATTAATAATTGTTGTTCTCATTATTGGGACAAATTTCAGTGCACCTATAATAAAAAATAAGTCTATTTCAAAATGCAATTGGGTTAGACATAAAAAACTATCTGCGAGCTGCGACATACATACATAGGATTAATTGACAAAAAGTTTAGGGATTATTGTTTATTTCTATGTATTATGATTTGTGGCTTTGCAACAGAAAGGTTCCGGGGTGTTGTGTTTATATTTCTTTTATTGCGTTAGTGTATTTGATATATTTTTTTATTTTTTGACCTGTTGTGTGGGGTTGGGATTAATTGTAGATCCCTGAGTCGGAACTCGCTGATAGTTTTTATGTTTAACCCAATTATATGTATTTTGATTTTTTTTTTGTTATAAGTTCGCTGAAATTAGTCAAATAAAAAAATTAAACTAATACATTTCATCTCATTTTAATTTTAAAGAACAAAAAGAGGTTGGGTGCGACCCACACTGATAACTTCCCATTATGCCTAATTTGTAAACTTGACGTTCCTGATAAATTGATTAACTTTTGATTTTAGTTGATAACAATTTTATTAACATAAAAAATATCAGAGATATTGAATCTAAAAACAATATTTACCAATTTTTTTAAGAAATATTTGTAGTTTTGTATTTATCGTGAGAATTTAAATTTGATATTCGTCAATATTTTACCATTTTTTAGGTATTGACTAATGCATTACGAGTAGGTTGAAAATAAAATACATTTGAAGTTAAAATGATTTACCACTCTGGACATATTCAAGTCAATTAACTACTTTTGACATTTTTCGGCTAATTTTTGTTAAAGTTTTTTATTTTTTGTGAAAAAAACTGTCAGTTCTATATTTGTCAAAATTGTAGCGTACATATGTATATTAATAATTCTATTTTGTTTAAGCTAAAATAAATTTGAAGTCAATATCGTTGACCATTCTCATGATACCAAGTCAAAAAACAGTTTTTACCAACTCTTGGTAGAATTTTTTGCATTTTTTTATTTTTTGTAAAAAAACTGTCAATTCAATTTTTTCAAAAATTTTACCAGATGTCAAAGATCACATTTCACATAGTAAAAAATTGTTTTGAAAATGATATAATTTTTCATTCATTATATATTTCCCCGCCAAAAAAATTTGTTTAGTTTTTATTTTTTTTTAAATAACGGTATGTTAAATTATTTTCAAATTTATACCACACCTGTGTCACACTGCAATCGAAACAATAAAATTTATTTGAAGTCAATAGCATTATTCGTTCCTGAGATATTTGCGACGAACTAAAATTTTCACGTTTTTTTAAAAACTGCTATTGTGAAAAAACCGTTCGACAAATTTTTTTAAAAGTCCTTTCTGCATTTCATGAAGTTATAACCTATTGAACAAAATTTAATTCGTGTTGATATCTTCATTCATTCTCGAGATACCGTTAACAAAAAAAGGGGTCTCGAACGTACATACGTACATACGTACGAACGTACGTACACACACACACAGACATCTCTCTACAAATGACGGATTTAGATTCTAGGAACCATAAAACGTCCAGATTTGTCAAAAATTTCAATTTGACAAATCGGACCGATTACAATAACTCCCTATGGGAAGTTAATAAAATTGAGTTAGGCAATGTAAGATTTAAGGAAAAATCTTTACCAAGTAAATATCTTGCGTAAAATTTTTGTTCTCTTAAATGCTCTCTCTGCGCAACCGACCTTTGGCCAACTGAATTGTTTCAAGCTATGTTTCATATTAAGGGTATTCAATTTTTTCAAATTTCCGCTTTGAAGAAATTTAAAATTAAAATTTATAATTTCCACTAAACTTTTGTAAGAACACTTACCTGTTAATTTCAGAATAAAAATTGCTATTCTACAATCGTTTTTTTTTTTTCTATCTGCATTCAATTTGTTTAACTCAGATGTTTTAAATTTTATTTAACTACGTTACGTCACAGCCGGCTTTACCATTCCGCATCAATTTAGAGACATAAATAATTGCCCGCAGAAAAAAATGTCCATGTTTAAAATTCGTCTTTCCGGGGATGAAATCTTATCATATATGTATGTATGAGGTTTATTTTCGTTGCAGAAAAAGTGATAAATGTCAAAACAAAGAAATCAGCCTTATTTTAGTTAATAAGTCAAACGTCTAAATATAAAAGAGTGCAGCTATTAAAAAAAAAAACTGTTTGGGCATTTGACTATAATATAGAATACATTGAGCTTCCAGGCCTTCCGGCTCTATGTACATATACATATATTATATATTTGTTCTCTTCTCAAAGATGAATACACTCGTGTTTTACTTTTAAAGCAAGTACTTACGCTACGCACACTAATTTGCAGTACAACTATAACATAACACTATAATACTCTCGTTAGGGATAAGAAGTTTAACTTATCAGTTCAATCTTTTAAATAAAAATACTTTAAATTTTTTGGGACTAGGTAATTGTTGTGTAAAAAAGTGTTTAACTTTTATAATTCTTATCCAACACAACCAACTATATTTAAAATATTAATACCTATTCAATGAAAACTGGAATAAATAATATAAAATAAAATTATATTTCAAAAACTGTGAACATTGCAACCAATTCGTTGTGTTGATGGAAAATTATGATTAAAATTATTCACAGTTTCCCTTTATACTATTACTACCGGAAAACAAATGAATGTAGTGGTTCTGGTGGCGGCACCAATGGTCCCAATTTGTCTTGGCCGCCCCAGCAACAGAATCCAGCTTCATGATGCCTTGCGACTTGCGATTTGCAATGTGGACACACACCGTTTATTGGTCCAATAGTAACGAATTGCAGTGAACTGAAATCGATCGCCACGTTATAATTAAATGCAGCTCGATTTGGATTTAATGCAACATTTCTATGTTGATTTCGATTTGATCTATTTCGTTCAGCTGTATTTCAAGCTTCCCGTTGAGTTTTACTTCATTTTTTTTGTTCTGGAGACAAATTGAAGAACCCAGTGAAATAATCGGATAACTCCTTTTTTTAAGTTTTCAGAAAATTAAAAAAAAAAAATATATCGCAAAAATAGATAAACAAATTTTTACATTGGATGTTTCATTTGGTACCACTTCCATGTCCATTTTGTTTGTAATGTATTGGTACCAGGATGAAGCAATGAAACACCTGTATTAGTTATCTGCGCTACATTGTGTTACTTTTGAAATATTTGCTGGTTCATAGTTTTTTTTTTGAATAATAACCATTTATTGTTCAGAAATATAAACTGGTCTTTTGATCTACTTCGTTTGACTAATACATAGGTACGAGTATAATATTGTAAAGTTAATTATGTATATGTATACAAATCAGGTCTTATGATTGTTTCAATGGTTTACTCATTCACTATTGTTTGTATTAATACTCGAAAGGCAATAGGATTTGAAAATTTGAGAATATATATTTACCTTAAATACCTTTCAAAATCGGCTATAGTATTTTTAGCAAGATTGTTTAATTGTCGTTTCAAAAGAGGATATTTTCATCACAATAGAAAATTAATTTGAAAATAATACCTATCTCATATATTTACAGATAATTTCTGTATGTATCTTTTTAATATGCTTAAGAAATTCTGGAACTTTATTAAATATAAGTGATCAGCAATAATAGAAAATACAAACTCAAATTTAAAGAACCTTATAATATTTAGTGTTCTTAACAAATTATTCTATTGATCAAGACAAATTTTAGGTAGAGAAAATGAGCTGCTAACTCGTTGGTGGTTGCTGGCAAAAGGGCCGATCGATTGCGAAACAGGTGAACTCGATGCATCACAGATTGTTCCGACGATACCAAATTCTATGCATAAAAAATTAACCTTGAAATCATATAGGCAGCATAAGAAGTCTATGCATAAAAAATATTACATGCAAGCTTACGAGGTGTGAAGATTAAAAGATTTAGTTGTTTGTTTGCTTAGGGGATTAAGGGATTAAGAGATTAAGTGATTAGCTTTAGAAAGTAAATACATAGGGTATTATATACTATGTTTGGTAACTGAATAATTTTAAGTTTTAAGTTAAGTTATTAAGTTTTTACAAAACAAAATATAAATTAGTAAATTGATCAAATTGAATATAAGTTATATATAATAATAATTAATAATGATTATTAGTGTTAACATTAATATTATAAAGTTAAGTATTTGAAGCAAAAATAAGAAATATCATTTCTGAACAATAAGTTTATAACGACTTAAAATATAATGGAGGGGTTTGAAATTTTTTACTTCTATAGTATAAATTGCGCGGGAAATAAATCTTAATTTCGAGCCAAGAATATTTGACATTTGGGATGCTTGGATTTTCTTGTGTGTGTCAGAAGATTGTGTGTGTTGATCTCCTGACAAGTCAACCATTGAAGGATTGTAGTCCGAATTAATGAAAACATCGTCATCACAAGTATTGTGAAGGTGAATTATCAGATGTTGTCCGACTCCGATCCGTGGGTTTTTGTTGGCAAAGGGAAATGTCGATGTCACTATCATTACATTATATAATTGGTTCTAGTGGCGTCTGCAGATTCCTTTATCTGTTCTTATTTGGTGAATCCTTCTTCCCAGGCTTTTTTCTATCCGTCCTGTAAAGCACTTCTTTTCTCTGAGGTATCGTCGAAGAAAAACAGACAGATCCTTATATAACTTCGGTTGATTTGGCTCGATAACTTTTTTCTGTTTGAGAAAAAAAGCCGCGAGTAATGTTTGATGTGGGACGTCCGTGAAGTTTTACTGCTATACTCGTAGACAATCCCGTTTCGTCCGGGGTGGTTCGAAAAGTAAATAGTAGAATGTGGCTAGTGCGTCATTGCCTTTTGGATTTTCAGGTATCATTTTAAGAAAATCAATTTTAAAGTTTCTTACCATCTGAGCTGAGGTCATATGACGGATTGAATGTTCTAGACAGAAAAACTCAAATTCCTTAGAGGTAAATTGTGTGCCATTATCGGGGACGATGGCCTTTGGTAAGTCCTCTAAATAGAATATAGAACGTAAAGTGTGAATGGTTGCCTAGGGAAGTTGTTGAAGACATTCGAATAACAAAGAGAAGTTTTGAATTCGAATCCACCACAATTAATCACATAAACTTTTGAAAGGGGCCAGCAAAATCTTTGTGACTGCGTTCCCTTACGTTCTCCGATTTTTTCCAACTGGTATACTGTTTTGGAGGGTGACTGGCATTTGATTGACAAGCAATGCATTTGGTGACCGTTGATTTAATGATGTCATCAACCTTAGGTCACAGTATCGGCGGACCATTGGTTTATTCCGAGTTACTCCCCAATGACGTAGAAGTGTTGATACATTAGATTGAAGTGCGGCAGGTATAACCACTCTGGACTTTGGCCGTGAAAGAAAAGAATGTTAGCAGAAACACTTAGATGATACACAATACCTTCTACGAAAACAAGGAAGCAAACTATTTTGAGTTGAAGGTAAATGTGCTGGCCCTGCTGTAGGTATATATAGACTTTTCGAATATCTGCATCATTTTTTGAATTTTTAGCAACATCTTCCAAAGCTGATAAACTGTGATTCACTTGATGGCAAGATTCTTCCGACTTATCAAATTCCTTGTCAGGACCTACAGGCGTGATAAATAATCGGCATCTTCAGGGCTGAAGATTGTAACTAACGGATAGTGGTCCGTTATCAGCTCAAATTGAAGACCATATAAATATTGTTGAAATTTATTTACGCCAAAGATTATATTTATGGATATATCCTTTTCCAAAGTGATATGGGTAGATCATGTTCAAAATGCGTTAACTGGGACTCGTTTAGAATTTCATCTTTAAAAAGCTTGAACGAATTTTGTTGCTCTTTTCCGTACTTGAAAATATAGTCTTTGGCTCTAAGTTTGTTGAGCGGTAGAGCTATTTGGGCAAAATTATCTATAAACTTTGTTGTTGTTATTAAGTTTGCACTAAAAGCTTTCAAGTCTTTTAGACCTTTCGGCTTAGTTAAATCGATGATAGCTTTGACACGGATTTTTGATGGACTAATAACTGTTGCATCAATGATGTGAACAAGTGATCCACCTTCAACTGACATTTGGCTAGTCGACATAGCAAGCCATGATTTTTTCTAATCTTTCTAGAAAAGTCTAGAGGTTGTTTAGGTGTTCTTGATTTTTGCGTCCGGGAACAATAACATTGTCTAAGCACGAGACGCAGAAAATCAAGTTGGCGGTTAGTTGATCTATATAACGCTGGAAAATACCTGTTGAGCTGGAAGAACCAAAAGGTATAGCCTTTGATAGGTAGATACTCATACGAACCAAACTCAATACTAATTACACAGACTTTCTTCGATTTTTCGTCCAGATTAATCTGGAGATAAGCAAATCAATTTTCGTGAAGTATCGCCCTAATTGCAATTTCTGAAAAAGTTCTTTGTTGCATAGCACTCGATCGCGATCTATTTCTAAGTGTTGTGTGATCGGCTCTTGAAATGTCCACATAAGCTTAAAGGGTAGTAGCAACTGGAATCATGAAAAAACTTTTGCCTAAATATATAATATCCCTTATGTATTGACCGAAGTCTTAGTGATATCTTATGTTCCCGATGATAGACGATATGCCAGCATTTTTCTGGAATTTTTTTAAGTTCATAGCAAATTCATGGGCTTATAATCCACTCAAATGAACCAAAAATGCATTATGGGAAGCAATGCACGAATTTGTTTTGAATGTGATGTCCTGCAGTCGTCATATTTTGACAGAAATTGCATATATTTTATTTTTTCTATTTTTGTTTATTTACATACATATATGTATTTTAGACCAAAGAAAAAAACTAAGAATTTGTTTTTTGATACGTAAAGGTGCTATAACCCTTATATTTCGATGAAGTTAGTGTTTTGTGTAAATCCACCATACCGATTTTGTTCAAACTTCACATAAACCATCTTCTAAATAGTCCGAACAAAGCCTAAAAATTTGGTTAGGATAGGTGAGCCTGTTCTTGAGTTATAAAATTACAACGAAAAGTGGCATCGATTTTTATATACATATATAGAAGAAGATAGATAGATACATAGATGTTGTAAGTCGAGTCAAAAAGCTCTGAAAATGTGGATTCAGCCACATTTCGACAATGACTAAAATATCGAAATCATGCAGGGTTGATGATAAGGGAAGCTGATTTGTCTGACTTTGTAATCTTCAGCATTTTGATTAAAATGTTTTTACGTCCGGTTTTGTAAAATGTTTAAACTGTTTTATTTGAACGGCCAAATTTCATCTTAAAGCAACTGTTGTGTTTAAGTCCATGTATGTTCATTTATGTATATAAACACTCAAGTACATATGTACATACCTACTTAAATTCAATGTTGTGTCAAAATTTCAAAGCAATCGGTTAGGTTAGGTTAAGGTGGCTGCTGGAACCAGCACACTTAGACCATCAATGGTCCATTGTGATACAACACAGTTCATAAGATCCTCCTACTCGTTGAACCATTTGGAGCTAACAATGAAGCGTTCGAGACTGTGAATGTCAATGTTAAAAGCAATCGGTTAAGAAATTTTGAAATTAGCAGTTAGGAACAAACTTAGATTTCACATAGAAGAAAGAAGATAAAGATAATTTGCAGATATAAAACAACATAGAAAATACTCATGTGAAACAAAAACTTTTTAATGTAGGTACATACATACATAATGTATGTACATACATTTATTTGTATTTTATAAAATCGACACTTTTATGCATTATTTATTCATTCGCTCAAATTATTTTTGTTACAAATACATATATGTTCATACGTCATTGGTAAATTAAAATAATTCTTGTAAGAAAATTATTGTGATATTTTTCCTTTTTTGAAATATGGAATGTAGTTTTTGTTTATTGATTTTTTTTTCAATGTTTAAAAAATATATATTTTAAAAGTGTATTTATGTATGTAAATGCTTTCCAGCAAAATGACATTGAAGCCGAAAAGGAACAAACCAATGATGCTCAAATTAATCTTCAAAAGCAGTCATACACTAATTCTATACAGGCTCTGATCAACAACAGCAATGTTCGCGTTAAAATTGCAGATTTAGGAAACGCTTGTTATGATGTAAGCTGAACATTTTTATTAATAAAGAAGAAAAAAACTATCCAATTTTTTTAGTATCATCACTTTACTGAAGACATCCAAACGCGACAATATCGTTCTATAGAAGTTCTTTTAGGAGCACCATACAATTTTAGTGCAGATGTTTGGAGCACTGCATGTTTGGCTTTTGAACTTGCAACTGGTGATTATCTTTTCGATCCACATGCAGGAGAAAATTATACCCGTGATGAGGATCATTTGGCACACATTATAGAGCTCTTAGGGACAATACCACTATCTGTTATTTTCAGAGGCAAACATGGCTTAAAGTATTTCACTAGCTATGGTAAATACATACATATACATATATTTCGTTAACATTAATTTTTTTATTATTAAAGGTGGCTTGCGAAATATTACCAAACTTAAACCCTGGAGTCTTTTAAATGTATTAATCGAAAAATACGACTGGGAACCAATTGAAGCAAAAAAATTTACCGATTTTTTAATGCCAATGTTGGAGTACAATCCAGTAATCCGAGCATCGGCTTCAGAATGTCTAAAACATCCCTGGTTAGAGGAATTCATTTAAATACTTTTACATACCTATGTAGTTGAAGAAAAAAACAGAATGATAAACTAATTTATTCATTTTAAAGTTTAATAAAAAAAAATCTGACTGAATCTATTAACTAATTTGTAAATTATTTAAATTTTTCCTATCGCTGGCTCTTAAATTGGACTACTCTCTAAGGACAACGGTACATATGTGTGCATATTTATGAACATTGGAATTATAGGTATTTGGTTAGATTTGAATGAATTTATGTATAATTAAGCATTTATTATGTATGTCAAGTAATTAGTATATTAGTTTTTATGAGTATCGCAATAAAATTATTAAACACATAATATAATAACATAGAAAAATAAATACTTCGGACATGTTTTTAAGAAATAGATGACAAATCAGAAATACATAAGTAACAGGCATTTGCAAATTATTTTGAAGGGTCCATATTTTTTACCAGGAAATTTATAGGAATGTTAATTACATATGTACATATATTACATTAAAATAAATAGCACTTCATACACAAAAAACTTAAATTCTTTAATTTATTCTATTTAAAATTCGTTTCTATCTACAATACCTACAATTTCACTAAATTATAAAACAACAAAAAAAAAACAATATAGTTTAACTAAAGCTATTGGTAATTATAAAAAATGTTAAATCTAATAGACTAATTATTGAAAATTAATATAGTATGTAGTACATACAAAATGCAAGATGGACGAGGATCATGTAGGTCTTGATCTCTCTGTGGCATATCATTCGGAAATATTGTATGCGTAAGCAATGGTTTCGTGTAGTTTCTGTTATTTATTTTAATAAAAAAAGTCATTTCAAAATCGTTTCTTATATACATACTTACAAATCTAATACGAATCAACTAGGACTAAAATCTTGTGATAATCTTAAAGCTTTACAAAATAAATCTTCTATTCTTGAGACACTTTACTTGTCTCTGATTGAAATATTCTCAAACAAAATAAGAAATGTTAGATTTTCTTGATATGAAATTAAGTTCCGTTAAAAAAAGATATTTTTTGCGAATTTATTGCTTCTTTTAAAAAGTAGATAATTTATTTGGCACGAGTACGATAACTTGGCCGCCAAGAAAAAATAACGGTTTTTGGCGGTAAAGGCAATTTAAAATAAAAATGCTTTGAACAGAAAACGATTTTTTTTAAATAACGGTAAAACCTACAATTAACTATGATACATTTTTTTTAAAGAGTATACTCTATTTTATCAGCCTGTTTTTAAATCAAGTGAAAAAAGTTTATAGTTTTCAAAATACCTAATTTTAAAACCAAAATTTGACAAAAAAAAGCTTAAAAATACTTTTGAAGAGTAATTTACCAAATTTTTTATGAAGTGTTATTTTTTTTTCATTTTACAACTTGTTGGAAATTTACAAAATAAATGTTTTAATTTAATTAATTTTATAAGATGAAAATACAATTATACTTAGTATAAATTATTTTTAGTTTATTTAGTTTGAAAGCTTAAATTCAAGATTTTAAAATAACAATAATAACTGTAACACTGACATAGATAGATATAGAGATAGATAGATAGATAGACGATATATGTATGTAGATGATGATTAGATTAGATAAAATTCTTTATTACAATATATAAGTTTTACATTCTTTTAAATCATAGAATATAAGGACTTGGCAAGCTGCCGTCTGCCTGATATATGTATGTATGTAGATAGATAATCTAATGGGTGATTACAAATTTATAATGTTCCTCCGTTGGAGTCATGTTTATAAAAAAAGGCCTTACAACATATACAATACCTACCAGTTTGAAATAAACATAAAAATGTATACGAAAAACACCAAATACTTTTTCGTCACTTGTTCATAATAATAATTCCAAATAAATAATGCAAAATCGAAGATCATGGTTTTTAGATGTAATAATCGCAAAAGATTTTAAAATCGGAACTAACAGAGAACTATCCTTCTTTTCAGTATATTGACTTTACTTTAATACTTTTTAGTTTTTTTTTTTTAATAAAAAACTACTTTACCAATTCTCATAGATTAGTGTTAAATTCAATATGGTTTATTTGCGGAAAACATGGGTGAGTTTAATAAATTATTGTATATAAAATGGATTTTATGAATCACATGGTGCATCAGTTTCAGTCTTCTTAAATTGTGCGGCCGAGTTCCTGGCACATCAAGGAAGTTAAAAGGTCCCATAGGATAGTTGGTCACTTCATTCTCGTCGCTCTCACTATTTACGGATTTGAAAAAATCACACAATTGGTAAGGAATGCGAACCATTCCACGAACAAAATTTGATTTTCTTCAACTTAAATTATCATTATTAAATAAAATGCTCACACATTAACAGCCCTATCGAGGTATTCGTTCGCAGAATTTAAAAAAGGAAAGTGAATTCCGATCGGAACTCAGATTACTTTCGAGGTATCCGCATTTGCCACAGTCCGCAATCTTTGAGTAACAGTTACCTGTCATTTCATACGTGCGATATGTACGTACATATTACATTATGTATATCAGAGGAACAAAATATCTAAATTACAGTGGTAAGAGCAATTTTTGGAGCTGTTTTTAGCATCTGTAGTTAAGCCAATTTTTGAATAGATATCGTACAAAGATGCGAACCTACTATCAAAAATAAGGGTGCAATACTAAGTACTAAAAGATTTTGAACGACTTTAACTGTTAGTTAGTACTACTAACAAAAACAGTGCCATTTTCATTTTTTTATTATATATGTACATATGTATTTCCATGTAGCAAACACCTTGAATCCTTGTATGAATTTGTAATACAATTACCTTGCTTTTATTTGGGTATACATGTGTATTCACAATTCTTTAATGCATACTTAAGCATTCTTCTAAAATCAACTGGAATACGAATTAATTAACAACAGAAATTGAATTTTAATTTTGTTTTATTTTATATGGATTTTAATTTTAAACTATACTACACATACATAGTTTTGTTTTTACAATTTCGATTAATTTGGTTGTTTGAATACATCAATTTGCTGCCATTAGACATAGTGATGATTTAATGACAAGCAATTCGATTTTAGTATTAACACGATTGTTTAAAATATACATTATTTTGTAATATTCTTTTTAATTCAGAGTTTAGTTAATATTTAAACAAAGATCTTCGCTTCTCACTTATTAAATTTAATTTATAGTGGAATAATTTTTCTCTAAAGATACTATCAGGTTAAAATGACCAAATACAAAAAGATAATTTTATATCATAAAAATTTGAATGGTTTAATATGTACCAAAGAGTTGGTAACAAGTTTTTTGTTTGATTTTTACATTACACATATAAAAATAAAAGCGAACGTTACGAAGTACCTATTAGCAATATATATTGAGAATGGAATTTATGTAATGACGAAGAGGACAAACATTAGTTGCGCACAAGTAAATAATCTTTAAAAACATTTTATATATTTTAAGAGTTAACAACATATATGTATGTAATTTATTTAATAATTTAAGATGTAATCGATTCATATTTTCAACTTACTTTTTGTGAACAAAGCGTTTTTCAGCTGCCATTTAATAAATAAAAAAAAATATTAGAGGTTCAAAACAATAATATTATTGAAAATACATTTTAAATTTATTAATGTATATTAAAAACAAAAAGTTAGGGTTAAAGGACTTACA
The DNA here is from genome assembly GCA_905146935.1 of Scaeva pyrastri. Taxonomy (NCBI): domain Eukaryota; kingdom Metazoa; phylum Arthropoda; class Insecta; order Diptera; family Syrphidae; genus Scaeva; species Scaeva pyrastri. The sequence goes on along the minus strand of LR989927.1, from coordinate 255,967 downwards.
GTTCAATACTATCTAAGCATGTTAACAAAAATTTTAAAATAATGTTTATAGTCTTAAATGAAAGAATATGTTTTACTTATTGTTTCTTATTTATTTCAGTTATAAGCGCAACGCTTGTTTTACAGCAGTTTTCCATTTACTAGTGCATCGAGCTATGAAAAATTATCTTGATGCATGCGTCGATCCGCTTGTTTGATCATTTAATTTGCATTGTATTTCAGCTATTGTTTTTGGAATACAGTACTTTTTCTATTATAACTTTGATTTGTTTTTTATTCGGTAAATCATAATTTGGTATGATTTTAGTATTTTTGGTTAAATATATCTAGAAAAAAAGGTATTGAAAATTTTAATTCATATTCAGCTTAAAAATACTTTTATTATGGTATTTTTACTATAATGAACAAACGTAAATTATATTAACTATATTCCTTTAGAGGTGCATATTTAAATATCAGGAAGGGTAAATTTTTTTATTAGATACATACATATAATATAAACCAATTTAATACATTTAATAAATTAATGTATACCTGGCGTGTATGTTGGCTGTTCGGATGAATTGAGCGATGTATTTTCGTTTGCTCCGCCTGTGAAGGGATTTGTAGGATTTATTGGTTGTGATGATGGGGGTGGCATAGCAAAAACTGGCATTCCAGCACCTGACGCTTGCCCCGCTGTTGGTTGTGATGTCACCGGTGCTGACCCAGCAGGTGTATTAAGATCCTCAAAGTCGTTGCCATCCTCCTTAAATTAACCAAATAAAAATACACATGTTGTATTTTCTAAATTTTTTGACAACAATAAATAAACTTTTATGTCTAAGCACATTTTTTATATTGAATTATGTATGTATATATAATGTCAAACACGTGCATAACAAGTTCACATTAGTTATACCAGGTGTATGATGGTGTCAAAACATGTAAGTTATAAAACACTGATGTATATGTGTAGGTTTTGTTTTACAGAACACTTAATTTGACAAATCTTTTTTGTTCACCAACTTTATAATACAAAAAAAAAAGTAATGTACCACTTACCAGTCTTCCTTGCATTCGATGCCGTTGCTCTGGTTGACCATCTCTACTTGCATTGCCACCGTCCCGCTAATGTACGAATAATACAATTATATTCGCATTCGAATGATGATGAATTTTAATCAACAAAGAAAGAAATTACAAAACAAAAAATAAAACTTAAGCTTAAAAAGGTCATGATTATAAATATAATGTATTGATGATTTTCGTGAAGGGTGTAGAAAGTATATATTTATGGAAATTCAAAAACGTAGATTTTGGACAAATGAAAAATTTTAATTTAAGGAAAAAGTAGAATTATTAAGCTTAAATCGTTTATGTTTTGTCTGTAAAGCTTAACGACATTGCATATTAACAATTTTGAACTTTTCAATTAGTTAATTGTCATATTAACTACGTGATAAAGGCTTTCAATTTTAATTTAAGGTTTTTTTTATAAATCCTGAACTAAAATACATTTGTGTGGACAATTGCTAATGCCATTAGGCTATAGATTAAAATTTAAGATCAATACAATGAATTAACTATCTTTTGGCTCAGTTATTGGAAAAATTGCTAAAGGAACTTTCAAATGGTTTGTTTAAAGGTGTTTTCATTTTAAACAAGAGGTTTAAAACTGTAAAAAAAAATAGCAGGATATATTTTTTTCTTAGTAGTAGTACCCGTGGCGTGATTGTTAGTGCGTAGGACTGTCATGCCAAAGGTCTGCGTTCAATCCCTGCCAATTGCGAGGAATTGACAAATTCTCGAAGAGCAATTCTTGTCATCAATTAATAAATTTAGCCGTTCGGATTCGGCACAAAAACTGTAGGTCCCCTCGATCCCTGACATTATTTGCACACAGGAATGGTTGAGAGTTGTAAGTCACTAGGGCTAGTTCTCTACGAACTGTAGCACCAACTAATTAATTTACATTAATATTTTCTTGGATAGAAATAAAATTGAAATTCATTCGTGGTTTGACAAGCCGTAACTTGATAGTTTTAATATGAGTGGTGACTCTGCCATAATATAACCAGAATTATGTACATGGTTCTAGCAAATGGATTACATAAAAATAAAAATATAAAATAAAATTCAATAATTTTTAAATCCAGTAAAACTAAAATACGAATGGTATTCAATCAAAATAGAACACATTTTATTTTCGTCAACCTATAATACAGTATACAAATATAGTGCAATAAAATTAAAATAAACTAAAAACCCCAAATTCTATTTTCCGTTAGTTACATATCAAACCGAGCTCATTAATTTTGTTAATAAATCAAATTAATTTTATTCTATACTACACGCTAATATAGTAAAACTTACCTCGTTTGCAATTTGGTTATGGATTAGTAACACATTCTTAGACTAACATAAGATTAAATGCATGCAAAATAAATATCAATGTGTACATTTGTAAAACAATTATTATAGCTTCATATTTGTAAAACAATTATTATAGCTTCACAAAAATCATCATCGATCAATATATAAAACTGTGCTTCTTTATTTTCAATCATTTGGTAATGAGTTTCCCACGAATAGGTGTAAGCAAAAAGCTTTATTTTGCATACCGAACAAAGGCTAAAAGCCTTGATTTTAATTTTCCTTTAATTTAAAATGTTAAATTAAAGTTGTTGGGAATGCCAAATAAATAAAATAAAAACCAATAGTGAAATTTCTATATATAATGACGTTCAACTATTTCAATGATGTGCAAGCTAAGATTTTATGTATATAGAAACAAAAACGATGATTAAATGCACAATTTACAACAAACTTTTGAAAAATTATGCGTTAAATGTTACACCTTTTCGTGGATGTTTTATTGTTCTAAATATACTTACGTTTAAATGCTGATAATCACCAGTTGCTTCATTTGCTGGAGGCTTGTATTTGCCGCAGCAGAAATTACAGCAGAAGCAGCAGCAGCAACAACAACAACAGCAGCATCCGGACAAAATAGCGCAGCAAATAACTATGGTCTATAAAAAAGAGAAACATTGTTTTGAAAGTTCACATTACTTTGTTGGCATAGAAATTACATACCTTCACTGCTGGTGATGTAACAACAAAATATGCGTTAACGTTTTCTTCACCAAATTGTTCGGCAATGTATAATCCCAATGAACCATAGTTGTCATAAATATTTCTTTTTGTCAAATCACTTAAAATCGAATGCGCCCTGTTCACTTCCTTAAACTATAATTAACAAATTATAATTTGAGTATATTTTTGTATATAATGCAAATCACCTTGTCCGAAGCATCTACATTATCTGGATTTTTATCCGGATGGTACTTAAGAGCAAGTTTTCGGTAAGTCTTCTTGATTTCATCAGCTGTAGCTGTCTTAGGAAGTCCTAATATTTCATAAAGCGAATCACCAGAAGTGCTAAAAAGAAACATTTGTTCATAATTTTAATAGGTAATTAAGAATAATTCTAAAGAAGTAAATAAAAATTAATAGACTGACGAATTTTTCTCAACTTTAAGTCCTATTACAATAAAGAGCTGACAGGTGCTAAACAAAAGTGGACTTCCTTTTTTTCATTTAATCTTAAAAAAAATGTATTTGTTATTAAAAAATGTACATTCCTAATCTTTAAAATTTCATTTATAAAATCATGTTCACAAAAAATTTGTTATTAAAAAATGTATATTCCTAGCTTCCAGTATTCACTTTTCACCTTTTTTTATCAGTTACTCAGTTTGTATGAGTTGAATAGTAAATAATATAATGAGCTGCAAAGTGTAAAAGCGATTCGAACATGTTTTCCTCATAAATCAGTTGAAAAATATTAGCTTTTTCTTCGGTTCAAAACAAGAAGACTGAAACTACTATATATGAATATGAATAAACAAAACAGACTTATGTACATATGTACATATGTAATATGTACATGAAGTAGTGCAGAAAATGTAAATTCTTCGTTTTAGCTAATTTTATATGTAACAAGAGGGCCCGGCAAACTTTGTCTTGCCCCAATTTAATGCAGAAATTCAAGCTTTGGAAAAATATTATTGTTGCTTATTCGATTTTTGATGCAATTTTTTCATTCTTTCAAGATAGCCCAATGTACTTCGTTAGTTTATAAAAAGTGGATCGAGTAGCAGGATAACTAAAGTTCATGTTCAAGTTTTTGAAACCATGAGTCTATGTGCTTTTCCAAACTATAATCTATTTCTGCACCAAATTTCATCTAGATCCGTTCAGCCATTCTGGCGTCATTGCAAAAATTAAAACAAATCCATCCCGCGAAAACCATACATATTACTGGGATAAAAAGTATCCAGACTATTCCAAACTATAAACTGTCACTGTGCCAAATTTCAGACAACTGGGTTCACCCGTTCTTGAGTTATAAATAGTATAACTAACACGATTTTCTTTTATATATATACGAGTATGTATATAGATTAACCAGAGAAAAAAATGGAAGTATAGGTATTTCTTTACCTTCGTTCGGAAACAAATAATTCTAATTTTTGCGAAACAAAAATAAATAGTCACCTGGCGCTAAAGCTCGTGAAGAACCAGGGCCTAGTGACTTATAACTTTCAACCATTGCTTGTGCGACTAAAGTCAAGTATGGAGAAGACATACAATTTGTATGCCCAATCCGAAAGGATAATTTAAAAAAAAAAAAAAAAAAAAAAAAACACACTTTTTATAAAAACAATTATTATTACTCTTTTCGCATGTGTGAATTCGTCGGGAGAGGCAGTACCCGTGAAAAAATTTTCAGTTGACACAGGCAAGGGTTGAACCCACATCTCGAAATTTACTATTTTCTAGATAAGAGTTGAACTGCCCAAATACTTCATTAATTATATATTTTAATTAAAGGAGTTGAACAAAAATACATATTTTCAAAAAAACCAACAAAGCAAAATTTTTTTTTAGGGTTTTTTTATGGACTAATTTTGAATTTGATCATCGAGTGGATTTGGAAGATAAAAAAACATTTTAATTAACTTAAAACGGTAATAAAGAAATCATTTTGAATTGAATTTTCAGCAGCTACTGGCTCGGGTTCGAAAATTTAAAAATTTTGACTTTGAGTAAGTTAAAATTGCCGTTCATAAAGCTAGTTAATAGCTTCGAATTGAATGATATTGTATTGAGATTATGTTACAGCTTTAATGAATAGGACGAAATCTCTTTTTATTTCTTTTTTTATTTTATACCTATTAAGGGCAAATTTAATGCCCTGGCTTCCATCCAATAATTGTTTCATTGGATTATTATAGATATTATGGATGGATTAGGCTGATGGCTTCACTGTTAATGCTTTCCTCTTTTATCTTTACAATTTAACATTGTAATTATAAATAAATAAATATTAACCTGTCGGTGACTGCAGAGCATTCTTTCGATTCAACGCAACTATTTAAAATAGTTTTTTAATCATATGAGCGTAAGTCTTAAATAAATTAATTTAGCTAAAAAACTTATGCTAAGAATATGTAGGAGTGTACTGATTTCAATTTTGAATTCACGTACAATTATTTTAAGTGCAAAATATTAATTTTATATTTATTACAATGTAATGAATTACAAAATAATACAATTTAAAGCTATAGCTACCGAGACTATTAGCTAAAAATATGAATAAAATAGAATATATTTCCTGGTGTTGCCTGGACACGAAGCATATTTTATCAAATAATTATGTAGATACCAACCTATACAGAAAAGGACAACTTAGCCGATGAATTACTGTGTCGCACCCTATTCTTCTTATAAACTTAACATACGACACTAGTTAAGTTAGTGCTCAAAAATGCATGCTTTTAGATAATTTAATATAAAAACATTTTCCAGAACGTTTACAAATTATTACAATAAATTATATTAACTAATTAAAAAAACCTAAGTTCACGAAGTGCTTGAATTTGTCCCAAAACGCTTGATTTAATTTTGCATCGTTTGTAGAAAAATCAATAGCTAAAATTCTGCCAATTTTTTTCAATATTTTTTTTTCTTTTGCACTTAAATAAAACACAATAAATTTAGTTTTCCACTTAGTCGTTAGGCATTAGCAAATGCAAATTCTAGAAGCAGTTTTTTTTTTGGTGAATTCATGAATTTGGAAACAGCAACATCATTAACTTGAGGTTGAGGGTTTTTATCGGGAAAATCAATTCGTTTCGTTAAACAGCAATTTTTGCTTTAATATTATCTTGTAAATACTTACGACAATTTTCTTTTGTCCATTTTAACAAAAAGTTTATAAACTACTTTGCTTTAACTGAAGATAGAAAATATCTACAACAAATTTACTGGACAGATTTGTGTAGGTATTTAATATTTTTATTGAATGAAAAAAATTAAGCACTGCAAATCTCTGTTGGATTCACGAAACAAGATTTCGAAAATCTTTGCCTTTTCGCCCTTCTGCTAAATGAAATGGGATAAAAAATAAGCCCAATAAATTAGTTCAACTTGTCAACGTAAAATACTTCGCTGAAAATTGAAGCGCTCAAAGCGACTGAGAACATAATTGAAAGAATAGGTGTGTTCGTTATCTTTTTGACTAAGGCTTGTCCCACACGATTCAACTTGAAGTTGCAGTTATCGACAATTCCGAAAGTTTTAGTTGCAGGCAACTAGTTGGTACATTGAGTTAAATAGACAGTTCTCAAGCATTGTATATAAAAAGTATAGGTTTCTAATGGGTGAAACTTAATTTTGTAGTATTAAAATGGAAATCTATATATGTTTTTCTCGCTATGAGTCGAAAACAGCTGGACCGATTTGACTAATTTCGCTTTTGAAATATTTATCAGTCTAACAGTTTTATTTAATAGAATCCGCTAAACAGATGTGTTACTTAAGTAACAAAAACGCACCTTTTTTAAGTATTTTTATCTTTATTTTGAGTTTTAAATTATTGCATAAATATGTTTTATAAAAGACCAAACCAAGCAAAAATAAACAAACTAAAAAAGCTAGAGCGTTTAGACATCTGCCTTTTTCAAAAAGATATAGATACAAAGAAAGATAATAAAAAAAAAACAGAAGTCGAGTTAATATATATCATCGCAAACGTTTAGTGGGTCTGGTCCGTTCAGAAACACTTCTGTATTTTTAGCCGTGTTTTATTGGTAATCTATCCCTAACATAGTAATAAAACGCTATATTCACTTTTAATTTGACTTCTCAAAGTTGGGGTGCCTACATTATTTGTCAAATTATTGCCAAAAGTCAACATAAAATTATGAAGAAATACTGGGTACAAATTTTGAGAAGTTACTTTAAGTTGCCTGCAGAGTCATAATTAAGAACTTATTCTACTCAATTTCATATCCATATTACTTTGGGTGTTTTCATAAATGCATGCTTTGTTTACATTCAATCAATTGCGACCATATTAAAGTCATAGAAAAAATGTTTGCATATTTCAATAATTTTTCCATAATATGTATGTATGTTATGGTTAAATACACTAATTATTAGAAAATTATTTTATCTAATGAAGAATTGATTTTAGTAAATTTACTTACGAAATAATTTTGTTTTGATAATTTAAACCCAAATAAATGTTTGGTTTAAAATTTGTGGAACGCTTGAACTTTTCAATGCAGGCGAAGTGTAAAATAAGTGTATTTATTACCGAACACACCCTCATGTTTGCCAACATTTGTATTTCTTGCACTTCTTGACTGCCTCCTACATTTAACTAGATGAAACTCTATCTTCACTAAAATACTTTGGATAAATAAATACTAGCTTATTTTTGTTTACTAATGAGGTGTTGTTGTTAAAACACGGCTTATAAAACATTTTGCTATAAATTATAGTTTTGCAGTTCTTATGTCAAAAAAGTACCAAAATGGGAAATATATTCATAAGATGTTATTATAAAATCAGCTGTATCTTCTTCTTACAATAAAATAAACAATACTACAACAAATGGAATCGAAAGCGTAATGGAAATTGCAAATTGGGATTCGTCCGATAACTTTGAGAAGATCTACAGGGATGTGGCCTCTATTGTCTGTCGCTGCGCTGATGAGGTCAATTTAAATTTTTTAACTTCCCATAGTTATTGTTATCGGTCCGATTTGACAAATTGGAATTTTTAACAAATCTGGGCGTTTTATGGTCCCTAGAATCTAAATTAGTCATTTGTAGAAAGATGTCTGTTTGTGCGCGTGTACGTACTTTCCAGTTAGCCTTTTTCGTTAACGATAGAATCAATATTCGTAGATATCGACTGGAATTAAATTTTGTTCAATATGTTATAACTTCAAAACATGCAGAAAGGACTTTTAAAGAAATTTGTCGAGCGGTTTTTTCACAATAGCAATTTAAAAAAAGTGATTATTTTAGTTGGTCGCAAATATCTGAGGAACGGGTGATATGCTATTCACTTCAAATAAATTTGTATTAAATTTATCAAAAGTAAATCGATTAATATTAGGAATGCCAAGTTTTCAAAGTATGCATAACGGGAAGTTATGAGTGTAGGTCGGACCCATCTTCTTTTTTTCATATCTTTCGAAAATGTAAATTTATTTTTAAATTCTTCATCGTCCCATTGTATTAAATATTTTTGTTTGTATGTTGTCCTAGTTCTCAGAGTGGATAAAATAAATAAAATAAAATAAAATCTTAAAAAGAAAGAAAATTGGAATGGCATTTTTATTCTTTTTAGTTTCTAAATTTCAATTACGCAGAGCGAAAAAAGACTACATAAAACCAATAAGATTGTCTTATTGTGCTACTTTGCTTAGAAATCTTATTAAAAGTAAAGAATAATACGATATTTCCATAGAGAAAACTTATTGATTTATGAAGAAAATCATTTTGAAGTTCAGAACAGATTTTAGTATATGTATGTATGCAAACCTTATTACCTATCAGTTTTAAGAAGTGAATCTTATTAACTTGTTACTTTTGTATAGACTTATAAGGAAATCTTCTTAAATCGATAAGTATTTTCTTAAAAAAATGTAAAAATCCCGTTGTTTTTCCATGGCACGCCTGAAAGAGTGATAAACAATAATTTTATATATAATTTTATATATAAGAATTTATTTATTTCTGTTCATAGTTATGTTTATTATTATTTTTTATTTATTTACTTGACAACGTCTTTCTTTTTTTTTAAAACGAATCTTGAATTTAATTACCAAATATTATGCACATACATATGTTACCTTTCGTAAAAAAAAACAATAAATTGTTTGAAAAAAGTTATGTATTTTGTCTTTTCTTTAAATGAATTTAGCAGAAATTTTGTATAAAATTATTTTAAATGTTCATATTTTTGTAAATGATTTTCAAATGAACCCTTAATAAGTTCGTTTAATTTTTTTCTAAGAGAATGTCACACTTTCTCATTGTTTCAAAAAGATTTTTACAGGCTTTTAATAAGTTCTTCTCTTTGATTCAAAGCGTTTTTCATTTTCTTCGAATAAGATCTTCTTATTGTTACTAAAAGATTTTCAAAAGCTTTCTATAAGTTCTTCATATTTATTCAAAGCGTATTCTACATTATTTCAATAAGATCATCTTATTGTTTCTAAGAGATTTTCTCATATTTACAATAAGGTCTTCTTATTGTTTCTAAAAGATTGACTTATACTTATCGATAAGATTTCTTATTGTTTTAAGAAGCACTTATATTGAAACACAATACATATCTATAGATATCTTCTTAAAAATATGTGGATATCCTATAAAATGGGCTTCAAGATTTAAATAAGATTTTCTCTATGGTTACAATAAGACTTTCTTCTTTGATGAAAACCGTAAAGAAATCTTGTTTTTCTTCTATTTTATGTGGTACTTTTTTCTCTGTGTATGGACAAAAATCTGAATTACTTTTCGTCAGTATAATTTCCTTAAATAGTCTCTATTTATCCTCTTAACGCGTTTAGCTTATTATGGCTTTATTCAATTTCAAATTATTTTTACACAGATACAATTTTTTTCTTCATAAATGCACAAAGCGAAGCGGGTGTTAATTATAGTTTGTACCATAACTTTATATATGGTGGACCTCTGCCGTGTCTGATCGGGTAACTGTTGATTGCCTATAACTTGGCATAGGCCAGCAGCGCAACTTTCAGGCATAACGAAGTGCTTACTTTACCTTCCCGTGGTGGTCCCCGGTAATTATTTTTGTATACCTATGTATATACAAAAATAAGCTAAAATTGTAAGTGCGGAGCTCCCAGCTTTCTCTGGGATAAATTACGGAGGTTAGCATTCTTCGTAACTGAATTAACCCCGCTACCGAAACCGAAACTTCACCTCGGATAAGGATTGATCACACGTTGACGACTTTTGGCTTTTGTACCCGGACAAAGATTGGTTTCTAAAATGTGAAGATGCTCCTGGTAGCAGGAAATGAAGGTCCTCACAACTAATTTCTAATTTCATGGGAGCCACTAGGTGAACGTATTATTAAGGCCAGATTCCGGAGTAAAGTACGCAACATCACCATCATACAGTGTTACGCCCCAACGGAACTCGCCCCAGAAGAGAAAGAAGTCTTCTACAGTCGGCTAAGTGCCGCATACAACAACACCCCACGCAGAGGCATCATAATGGTAATGGGAGACTTGAATGCCAAGGTTGGCAGTCACAACGAAGGGCTCAGGCACGTTATGGGAAAGCATGGAGTTGGCAGTTGCAATGACAATGGCGAGAGGTTTTTGGACTAGAACACAAAGCTAGGACTGTTTAACTCTAACTTTGATTCAGTTCTGCTATATGGTTGCAGCAGCTGGAAATAACAACAACAATAACCAGGAAACTGCAAACCTTCGTTAATTAGTATCTTCAAAACATCTTACGAGTTTTCTGGCCTAATCGTATCTCCAACGAGCACTTATATAGGCGATCAGGTCAGGAACCCATAGATACCATTATACGAAGGCGCAAGTGGCACTGAATTGGAAATACACTTCGAAAAGGTAATGACTGCATTAGATTGAAGCTAACTGAAATAATGTAAAAGGTATGAATATATCAATAATGGTAACTTTCGTTACCGGTTATTCAAAACTAATTTAGTAAAATAATAGTAAGATTTTGTATCTTTTTGAAAATGATTGTTTTAAATTCATGTGTTCGACTTATTCCCAAAAATCAAAATAAAGTCTTACTAACACAACGAAAAAACTTTAAACTATTATTTTTTTGTGCAAGATTTTGCACCAATTATACACTGGGCCTACATACTTAATTTGAAATAAATTTGGAAAAAAATTTTGCTTTGCACTTGCATATGGGGATGCCATTCATTTACAATTGAAGATTTAATGTTAAAAGGGAAATAAAAGCTTACTTTTTATTTTCATGTTTCATGTCCTCTCTGCAGTGGAATAACCTATATGTATACATACAACGTATTTCCTACAAGTTTTTTTTTTTATTTTGATAGTGTTTATTATGAAGAATACAAACAAATATAACTTTAGCAATATAACATTCAAATGCACATTGCATTTTCTCTTAAATTTTATTTTTGAGTACATAATATCATTTTCTGTGATATTTAATAATACAAAGTTCTTGTAAGTAAAGATATGTTCATTAATATAAGAAAATATAAGAATTACATCATAAATTTATTACATAAAATTTTTTTATTGAAGTATATTATAAAGATAATTATATTGTACGAACACAATTTTATATAAAGATGCATGCATTTGTGCCAAACGCCAAGTTAACCAAGATCATTGCCTATTTTCAAAACTATGAAAACGAATCGAGCTTTGAGGAGTTTTTTCTAATAAATTTCAATTGTGTTGATGTGATAATCAATCATAATATTATATGCATTGGATATTCTTTACTCAAAAATATTTAAGTCCCATGAAAGATTAGAAAAAACCCAACGAAACATCACAAATATTGAATGTTAGTTTTTAATTAAAGCAATAAGAAAATATACCTGGAAAAAAAAAACAAAAAGCTAACAACATACAACATACAAAATTTAGCTGTTTCAAAGGTTTGCGCTTGGAAGTTGGCACACACTTATATTGAAAGAATTGTATTTAAAACTTATCATAATTTAGAAAACTAAGTTATAGAGTGAACTTTGGCAGACAGGCAGTTGTGCAGAACGAATACAACCGGCTTAGGGCAACACTCCATATCTAGTTCCTGTAATGAAATAAACAATAAATTTATGTACATACATAGTTCGATCAATCATATTATTAATAACTTCAATATTTTAACTAATTCAATTTATAATAAATACATTTTACATACTAATACGAGAAAGAGAAAGGAATAATATAATAAAACATCTGTTTCAATACCCTATGGATCCATTCCGATGAGTTTTCTGCACGATAACACAAAAGCTGTACATTCTTACTTTCTATTTCGATTAATGACTCAAGCAAATGTTTTTGCAATTGAGAAAAAAGACAAAATTAAGTTAGTGTTATTGTTAACAAGATCTGGATCAGATCAGATGGATAACATCGGTCGTCTTGGTTCATTTACAGTAAACATATGTACATAAAATAATTTTGTCATTCGAGTAAAAGAAACATTTGAATTGGTATTTGGTGTGTAGCTATATAATATTTAATTCTAAAAATCTTTATAATTGAACAAAATTAGATCTAGAATCTTGTGAAGTAGTTACAAATTTCATAGTCACAAAATCATAATTTCTTCTTCTATTTTTAAGTTTTGTTGAGTTTATCAGGTAGAGTTCATTACAACAAGGAAAACAAGTCCTGCTTTCTGTTTGTAAAATGATCAAATTTAATTATAGAAAATTTGTTTTGCATAAATTGAGTGTCACCTTGAGTGCGAAAAAACACACAAAATACAATAATTCTCTTTATTTTAATTTTTTTTGGAAATATTCCTGAAATTTTGATTCTTATATAAGACATTTTTATGAAAACCAAAAGAAAACGTTTAGTTTTCAACAAATTACAGCACAAATGGCTTTCTTGTAGGTACCGATTAATACATTTTTGGAAATAGGAATTAAAAATGTATTGATGAGTGAACAACAAAAACGAAACTGCAATTGAAATCTTTGCCGTATTTTTGACAGATTACAATACTATTACAAAAACGTTGCACGATTTGACATCTTTTAATGTTTTTATGAAGCATGTGTGAAAAAAAAATTGTATATCTATGTATAGTGATCAGCACAAAAATTTTTAATTTTATCTAATTAAATCTAATTTCTGAAGTTCGAGTTCTTCATCTTCTTCTTCATCTTTAAAATAATACCGAGCACTTGTTGTATTATTAGAAATGGTCTACATAACTCATAAAAATTACAAATTGAAACGGAAAAAATGCTTACTATTTCACCATCGTCCCCAAAGTCCAGATAGAGTAATCTATTTCCATCATCTGCAGATCCCTTCAATTTATCGAATGGAAATTGCCACATCTGAGATTTTGTTGTAGCGGGTGAATTCATACCGCATTCGTGAAGTGAAAATCCTCTATTTAAATGAACTATTAATTGACTCTGCCTCCCTTGGTACAGACACCGAAAAGAAAATTCACGTTGGTAATTAACAGCGTTGTGACTGCCCTGAACTAAGGAGCGGGCCCAAGCTGCCATATCGCGATGAGTTTCTGATCTTAACCAATACACTAAAACACCACGGGTAGTTCCACAACGCACACAGAAAACTGTAGTTTGTTGGCCCTAAAAAGTTAAATAATATATAAAATTAATAAGGTATTAGATTTTGATCATTTTAGTTGTGCATATGTTTAGGAAATTTGTTTACTTACGTTAAGTGATGAATTATTACCAGCTCCTGCAAGTCGAGTCGAAGCTAGTGTGCAGCACTCTAGCGGTCGACTCCATGCTTCGACAGACCAGGGTGCACCCTCGTAAATCCTATGCATATAAAAATTCAATTCATAAATAATATTAAAAAGTTAAAAAAAGGATCTAAGAACAATGATAATACAATAGAATTGGTTTTAAAAATTTGATTTAATGGTGATGAAAACCCAGTTAGTTCAATTACATGTACACTGTACATAGGTGTAGGTATGCATATCGAAAACTAAGTTTCCGGATAAAAATTGAATGATATAAGTATTTTCAACAAACATACAAAAATCCAAACCTATCTACATTATCTACATCCAGAAGCATTTTCTCTTCCAAGTAGAAAGAGAACTTTAATTTTTATTAAGATTTTTGGATGCCAGTGGAAACGGCTTTTCAAATCTTTTAAATTGTTATTTAACTACATTAATTGTACGGATAGGGAAATTCTTGTAAAAGTATGCGGTGCCAAAATCTCGCTGGCCAACTATAAAAACCTTGTAATATTACCTACATATTCATGATTCGTCTTAAGTATGAGATAGGAAACATAGAACGGTACGATTTATGTAAAGTGTATGTATGTATGTATATTAACCCAAATTTTTAAAAATCATTCTTAAAACTTACCTAAACTCACGTTCAGTTACTGCTACAAATACTGGCTGCCATTTATCATTCTCATCAGAACTCTCAGAACTAGATCTGCCACTCTTTGAAAAAAAAAAAAATGTCGGTAAAAGGTAATTAGCATTATTTAAAGCATAAAGTTTATGTTACTTGTTCGCAATTGCTGCCTATTCTTCGACTCAACCAGCCAATATGTTTTAGTTCACCAATCACATTTAGTAATGCTCGGTTGGCATCATTTAAGGCTCTTTGTGTGCTACACGCCATTGCTGAGTGTAGGGCATTGAACCACATAAGTGCTTCTTGTGAGTCGGAAGCCCGAAGAATACATGAGTGAATACTGTCAGGGGAGTGTAGTTCTATGCACCGATTTTCTGTAAATATAAATTTATTTATTTTATTTGCAGATTTTCTTTGAATATAAATTAACGGTTTATGAATAAAATTTGAGAGCATAAGACCAAAACATATCTTAGTTTAAAATATTTATGTTTGTCTTCATTACCAATTTATAATAATATTCAATAAGATTACAATAATTTATGTTTTTAATAATCTAACTTAAGCTTAAAATGTGCGTAAACTTATTATCACTGTGTTATAATATTATGTACATAATATGTTTATACCACTACTACTGTGTTATATATTCATATTATCGACATGTATTTTTTCTAAAGTAAGTGATTTAAAAGACATCTGATCTTCTCGTAGGTACATTGAATGTACATATTCTTATATGCATAGGTATCCCTCTTAATAGGATATTTTTACCTCGTCAAAAACTTACTAATATAAGTAGCTAACAGTAAAAATGACTCATCAAAATTGTTGCTACATACATATCTAGGTACATGTTTGTTCGCTCAATGTCATTACATTCATTAGTGTTGTGAGAATAAATTGTTTTATCTTCTATCTATATTAATAAAAATTTAAATGTATGTTTGTTCCTAATCGCTAATCTCAGAAAGTTCTTAAGCAATTGCTTTCAAATTTTGACAGAACATTGAATTCAAGTCCGTGAGTGTTTATATATACTTTAAACAAAAATAATACCTTATACTTAAACACAACACTACATTTACTGCAATATAAGGGTTATAGCACCTTTTCTTATCAAAAAATGAATTCTTAGTTCTTTTGTTTTGTCAAAAAATATAAATAAACAAAAATAGAAAAAATAAAATACCTACATATAATTCCTTTCAATTAATCAAATGTAACACATTACGCCCAAATCAAATTCGTGCATTGCTTGCCATTATGGACTTGGCTCAAAAAATAGGGATCGGATAGGGACTAACAAAATGTTTATGTATAGAAAAAAATTAATTGAAACAATTTGAAAAAGTCGGGAAATTATTAAAATCAAAAAATGATTCTGTAAAAACACCAAAAATCGCATGATTTTAGCAATGCCTATACCCCTGATAAAAATAAAAAAAAAAAATAAAGAAAAGCTACTAATTACAGAGAAACTCCAGCCATAAGAGATCTCTATTTGAAAATGATAAGTGTATGAAAATGTAAATGATAACCGTGTTTTGTTTTTTGGTTAGTGAACAAAAATAAGTCAGTAATCACTAATCAGTAAAAGTACTTCAATAAAGATAAAGTTTCGGTTGTGAAATGTAGGAGGCAGTTAGTGGTGCAAAGAATAAATAAATGTTACCAGACTTGAGAGTGTGTTCGTTGGTTTTAATTTTTGTATACCTACTTCGGCTGCACTACAAACTGTAAACGTTCCGCATATGACAGAATTACAATTTTTTGAATGAAAATGAATGAAAAATATTTAAAACATATAATTAATTTGTTTTTAAACTTCTACTAATATTATCAATTTATGTATTTGAACACAAATAATTTTGATTAGTATGTTATGTTAACTGGCCCTTAGAGTTGCCTGAATTTTAGTTGAATAGTTTGCACTCATCCATAAAAGACAATGAAATTTAACTAAGAGTTAGCCGGTTGAGTAACTGTAAGTTGTGAGTGGTAAGACTAAGCAAACATTGATTCATTTCTAAACTTTTACCTTAAATACATTAGCGAAAAAAGGAAAGCGAGAAATTTCGTAAAGAAGAATTAATTAAATTATATTTAGTACGTTTAAAACATACAGAAATCAAATAATCAATGAAGCTTTTTGAACAAAAAATATATACAACAATTACAATTTATACAAAAGTATAAAAAAAAATTTAAATTACGTACTTATCTTAAATGAAAAATCGAATCTAATCTGATCTACATATTTAGTACTTTTAAAACATTTGTTTTCTTATCTATTTTATTTATTCTATTTTCAAGTAAATATTTTAATTTATTATTTTGTCCGTGACAGAAGCAGATTTTGAAATGTTGACATAAATTATGAAAAATAATGCAGGGACACTAACTAAAGGGAGTCAAATTAAGAGTGAGTTATAAAAAGAACTCGTATTTCTAGTTAGATTTTAAAGATTTCAATTAATTTATTAATAATAATAATTTCGGAATGATAACATAATATATGTATGCTTACCTGGATCGATATATTTTAGATTTCGTGCCAAATGTGTCAACTGTAAGGGAATGTAACGAGTATCAGCTCTCGGTGGGCTTTTTGGGGCTGGAGGTGATGTTGGCATGCCAGAACCCAAAGGGCACAGAAAGGCTCTTTGAAGCTCCCAACCAACTTCAGATATTATGCTGGCTTTTCTAAAATATGGTGTCACTTCTCGAAGAAATTTTACTATAAAAGCATAGAGTAAAATAAAATATGTATTGAGATTAAAAATTAATGAAATAGTATATCTACATATGTATGTAATGTATGTATGTACTGTATATGAGTTACTGGAGCAATCAGAACATGTCCCACGTCAGCAATAGAAGTTGTTGCTCATCTACCTCCTAGGAAGTTATTGATAGTGCAGCAAAAGTAGCAATTACATAAGATTCAAAATCCTTTAAATCTAAATATATATACTACATATCTTTTAATCATCAATCCTAAAAACAAAAATTATAACGTACATATATATTTTTGCACTGCTCTCTTTAAATTATTTTATTAACCTCTTTTTCTCTTATACATAATTGATTTTCTCCTTGTTTTTTGCTAATTAACTTACCATAGGGAGTTATTTATGCAAGAATTTTCAGCAAAATCAATTTCATTATCTTTTCTGCTTTCTATTTTGTCAATTGTCTAAATCACAAACCGAAAAATGATCGCCTGTAATTTAGGAAACAGTGGTTTGAATGAAAACCTTCATATGCGAACAATGCTTAATATTATGTACGAGCAGAGAAATGGGCCATACGTATTAATGCACAAAGCTTGAATAAAAAAATGTTTGAACTTCGTGGATTGTGGGAGTGGACATAGTTTGTATCTCTGAAACCTTTTTGGTAAAGACATTGAAGATGTGCACAACAATTTGAAAGGTTACAACATAATACATGCAGGCAGGCAGGCATGGCTCTGGTGGAGGTGTTGTAGCGTTTTATTTTAAAATTGTTAATATTTCAGTTCCAATTAATGCTACACAAAGAGATATAAATACTATCCGTAATGAATAGGCGCGATTCAGAGTATACAAGATGAAAACGGTCTAGAATTCCTGAAAAATATGACTCTTGCAAAACTTTACGCAGGGAAGTAAAAGTGAATGTAAACCAAGCCAAATGATCTTAATATTTGAACGACTGGATAGGAATCTCGACTCTACAATATTATGGAAAAACTTAAAAGATTTTGGTATTGGACGCAAGTGAGATCCCACCTCACTGGAAATTATTAACCAAGTAATTATTTCTTCAGGCTTCAAAATTCTTTTCAAAATACCAAACCCTACCGTCACTACAATTTTGATGACCCAAATACTACGGAGTTACAATTTGCAGGTGTTGGTTAAGTGAAAATATTGAGTCATTGAGTGCTATTTTAAGTGTAAAATCAAAAGCAGTCGGAAGATGAAATTCACCCTATCTTTCTAAAAGCCATCCTTCCTCATTTATTACTAGTTAGCGCATGTCTTCAACACAATTATAACAACATCTATTTTTTCCGCCTCGGGGAAGTGTGCCAAAATAATCCCTATCATCAAAAAAGTTTGAGTAGCCAATCTAGTTTCCTAAAAGCCACAGTTGCACAACAGCACTTTTGAAAGTAATTGATGACATAATTATGTATGTAACGTATAGCTATTGATCAGGCCTATGTTACATTTTTGGCATTAATAGATTTCTCCAAAGCCTTCGACTTCGACATGTTGATACATATCGTCTGCTTAGAGTGTAAACCTGCTAACCCCACTTTAGGGCTGATTTGAGTTAAGTATGCAGTTTGAAAGGTTTAATGAGTGCCCATTGTCTGACATAAAAATTTACTTTGAATTTCACTTTATTCGCAAAGAAAACCTCCATAAGAAAATCATAAATCATAAGTTTACTCATTAATAAATAAGAAAAAAGAGGCTGAGTGCGACACACACTGATAACTTCCGGTTATACATACTTTGAAAATTTGGCATTTATTGAAGTTTATATGTTACATTAACTCGCCAATCGAAAAACAATTTTTAGCAAGTTTTATAGTTTACTATTTTTGTAAACCAACTGTCAATTGATTTTTTTTGGAAAATTTTGCCAAAAATCATATCACAGAGTAAAAAATTAAATTGAAGTTGACATCATTTTCATTCTTTGCGTATTTGAGCTTTAAATTTTTTTTTTACAGTTTTTCAATTTAAAAAAATAACTGTATATTGTATATTTTCCAAATTTATACCAATTCTATACTACATCATAATGTGCAAAATAAAATATACTTGAAGTCAATAGCAGTATCGGTTCCTGAGATATTAACGTCCAGCTAAAATGTTAACTTAAAAAAAAAAAATTGCTATTGTAAATAGTATCGCTTGGCAAATTTTATGAAAGTCATTTCTGCATCTTTTGAAGTTATAACTTATCGAACAATATTTATTTACAGTAGATATCTTTATTCCGTTTCGTGATACCGTTGACGAAAAAAGGGTATCTCGAATGTACCAAAAGTTCGCACGTATGTTACCTGAACATTACCGCCGGTATTATGCCAATCTTCCTCATTATTGACATAATATAAAACTTTTCCTTTACGTTCATTTTAATAATGTTAAATAAATCTTTTCGTAAATAATTTATAACATTCATTTTTTTAGAAAAACACTTCTTTGCACTTCCAACAAAAGAAACCCTGCGAATTCACAAAAATGCAAATAGATACGAAACTACCCGTCTTTTTGAATTTGTTTCGGTACAGATACGAAGAGCACTATCAAATGCACATAATGATATTTTGATACAACAAATAAATATAAAAATAAGGAATTGGTACAGGAAAATGTATTAGCCCAAAGAGAAAGAATGTACATTTATAAAATCTTCTACCG
This sequence comes from Scaeva pyrastri, assembly GCA_905146935.1. Lineage (NCBI taxonomy): Eukaryota > Metazoa > Arthropoda > Insecta > Diptera > Syrphidae > Scaeva > Scaeva pyrastri. The sequence goes on along the minus strand of LR989927.1, from coordinate 236,078 downwards.
TGAACCTTATAGACCTCCGAAGAGAGGTCATGATCAAAACATACAACTTCGAAAAGCACTATACAACGAAGTTACATAGCAAAAATGAGTGGGTAAGCGAAGCTACCAACTACAATATTAAGAAAAATGCCATCAGGGTATATATTGTACACTGATGGGCCGAGGAGTTCCGAGAGGACTGGGACAAGAATCTTTCTAGGCATAAGTAAATGCCATTGCAAAATGCGCTGAACGTAATCTCGAAAGAAGCTATTTTAATCAATTGAAATAGTCAAGCTGCTTTCTCGAAGCGCTTATCTCATACTCTGTGAGTTCAAAAATAGTGAGAACATTACCGTTCTAGAAGGGGGCGTAAGATATCACAATGTACAATGTACATTTTTAAGCATAGTGGTAAAAGAGATAAATTTAATGTTTTATTGCTAAATCGAAATATACCGGCAAGACAACAAGATTTCGTTAAATTTTTTTGTTTCTTGATATTAAAATATAAAACCAAAAAAAATGTTCGAATAAAATTGAATTTGTATTCCCTTCATTAACTCACAACAAATTTCTAATTATTTAATTACTATAGGGGAGAGTATCCTCTTGACATGAGTACATTTGTTTTTTTAACCAAATAAGACAAATATATCTGACGTCATTGATATCATAAAAGATGTAGGTAAATAGTTTTGCTTTTTAATGTGGTTATTTTATTTATAAATTGATCTAAGGAAGAACCTACCATATATTACAATGGAACTAGTTATAAATAATATTTAAAGAAAAAAAAAACAATATTCACATGAATGCCGAATCTGAACAAAGGCATAGCGGAATAAATCAGAATTTTGAAAAGGAATCCTATAAGAAATTGAGACTTTGAAAGGGTATTATACATATATAAAAGCTTGAATTTAAAGAAAACTGAAAAAGGCAAATTAAAATATTAATCGAACTTACAATTTTCTTTTGTCGAAAAAGGATAAGTAAATTTAAATGGAATTGGTTTCCTTTTTCATTTTAAAGTATTACAATTTTTTGTAATCGTGTCCTTAATAATATTAATAACTTCTTATTATTTCTTTTGAGAACTTGTCATACTTAAAAGAATACCATAACTGGTTTTTTCACTTTCAATCTTCAAACATATACAAATGTTGGCAAACATGAGGGTGTTTTCGGTAATAAATACACTTCGCCTGCATTGCAAAGTGCCAGTGTTCCACAAATTTGAAACCAAACATTTTTTTGGTTGAAATTATCAAAACAAAATTATTTCGTAAGTAACCTTACTAAAATCAATTCTTCACAAAATTGATAAGACTTTTAAGATCAATTCATATAAGATAAAATAATTTTCTTTAGGATTAGTGTAATTAACCATAACATATAATTATATTATGGAAAAATTATTGAATTATGCTTTGTCTCATTACAAAGCTGACAAAGGGTGCTCCCAAAAATGCATGGCTGCGAAAGTCTGACGAATGGATACCTTTCATAAATGCAAATGTTAAATGTCCGATTTTCATAAAAGCAAAACTCAAATATTTGTAGAGCAAATGTGAAACTACATATAAAAACTGACTTGCAAACATATTTTCTTTGACTTTAATATGATCGCAATTGATCGCAAGTAAACAAAGCAGTAGCGATATACATTATTTCTTTTACAATTGCTATAATATTTTTAGAGATTTAGGATACACACTTTCCTTTACAACTATAAATTTAAAGTAGTATATAATGATAATTATTTGTATTAAGAATTTTAATATTAACTATTCAAGGGAAAGCTATAAAGAAAGACCCTTATTCAACTCTTAAAACTAGTATTGCAAAACTCCCACGTTAAGTTCTAGACTAGAGCTGTGATTTTGGAAAAAAAACAAAAACTGTCAAAAAGATTTATTAGACAAAACAAATCCGCTTGACAATTGCTTTATCCCAAATTCAAAGCTTCTAACAAAATCATTGAGTTGAATAAGTTGTTAATTACGACTCTGCACTCTGCAGGCAACTTAAAGTAACTTCTCCAAATTTTTATTTAGTATTTCTTTGTAATTTCATGTTGAATTTTTTCTTCTAATATCTTATTTATTGAATAAAAAGAATAAAAGAATGTTTACTATCTAAATAAATGGTCTGTTATAATAAATTCTATAATAATTTAAAGGAAATAGTGAACAACGATTATTCAACTGGGCTTTAAAGTTGCCGGAAAGTTAGTTCCATAGTTTTCGCTCTTCCATATAAGCCAATGAAATTGAACAGGTAGTTGCTAAGGTGGTCAACTTTTAGTTATTGGCGTTAAATCTAACAACAAAATTAATATACATATTTTCAAAACTTATTACTGCAAACATAAGTAACAACCATTCTAAACCAACTCGGTGTGCATTTCCATGTTCAACTCAACTAACATTTTCATGCTTTTTCCAACTCGACCCTACAATTTACATAGTTACACATTCTTCGAACACACCTCTTGTAGAACAGCTGTTGTTTTTTTTTTGAAACTCAAATTGAATAATTAACTAAAATGTAAAGAAGTCAGCCAGAAATTTCTTTAACAAGTGAGTTTGTATATTTACAACTTTTGTTTGCAATATGCATTCAATTTTTTCCATTTTCAATTTTGAAATTTTGAGGTCAATAATTTGACGGATAATGTAGGTACTAAAGATAAAGTTTCGGCTATTTGACACGGGGCTGAGCAAAAATATGTTTGCTTACATAAACATTGGCAGACACAAATAGGAATGTTTGTTGATAGTCTTTGATTTTCATATCATATCATGAAATATAGAAAATCTGATATACGAGTAATATAAGAAAATAAGAATCTATATTAATAAAAATGTAAATGTATGTTTGTTCCTAATCGCTAATCTCAGAAAGTTCTTAAGCAATTGCTTTCAAATTTTGACAGAACATTGAATTCAAGTCCGTGAGTGTATATATGTATACTTTAAACAAAAATAATACCTTATACTTAAACACAACACTACCTTTACTGCAATATAAGGGTTATAGCATCTTTACTTATCAAAAAATAAATTCTTAGTTTTTTTGTTTTGTCAAAAAATATAAATAAACAAAACACATTACGCCCAAATCAAATTCTTGCATTGCTTGCCATTATGGACTTGGCTCATTTGGAGGGTTAAAGGCACATGAAATTGCTATAAGCTCAAATACAAGGAAAATTATAGCCCATCGTCTACCGATTTTTGGTCCAGAAAAAAGTGAGTAGAATTTCATACAATTTTAAAGAGTGTTAGTCAGATAAATATGTATGTGTAATGTATATACATATGTAAGTACATATATACTTCAACGTTCACATTTTAATCTGAACTTACATAATATATGTACAGTAAACCAAAAAAATAAAAACATGCACTTTTGGCTTACCTAAGACGGTCAAAATCGTTATACGATGGGCCAACATTTTTCTGGGATCAACGTTAACGAGGAGTCAATGGACAACATATTATTATATTTAAAAAAAAAATAGGGATCCTTACTAAAACAAAATATTTATGTATAGGAAAAAATTAATTGAAATAATTTGAAAAAGTCAGGAAATTATTAAAATCAAAAAATGATTCTGTAAAAACACCAAAAATCGCATGATTTAATGATTTTCAGCGACGACGTAAAGGTGAAAAATTCATTGTAAAGTTCTAAAAAATTCGGATAATTGTAAAATTCATTATTTAGCTTTGCATCCATTTTGATTGCTCTTATTAAAATTGAAACTATTATCTAGGTTTTATAACTACTCTGGAGTTTATGTTAAGGCGAGACGAAGTTCGCCAGGTCAGCTAGTTAAATATAAAAAACTTGCCTCATCATTCGTTTCGTGGTCCATTTTATTATTTTTATTTTAAAGCGATATTTTGTTTATTTCTCTGATAGGTTTTGACGTTTTTTTTCTGAAAAGTGTTGACATTTGACTCAAGGGGAACCAACTTTTAAATGTAAAACGAAAGTCAGTTTAAAACTAAGGATAGCGTTTTATTGCTGTAAAACGCGCCTATTATTGTATCGGGTTTTTCAACAGGGATGCTACAAAAGTAGAGCGACGGGGACAGCAAACGACGTCATATTTCTTGTCGCTTTTTAGACATTTATCTTCAGTTCATGATGGAAAGACGAGTAGAAATTATTAAAATTTACTACCGAAATTCGTAGTCAGTGGCCTCAACGTTAAGAGCGCTACGTCCAATTTATGATGAGGCTCATTTCTGGCTGAATGGCTTCGTCAATAAACAAAATATGCGGTATTGGTCAGGTATCAATACACACGTACTCCACATCATTGCATCCCGAAAAAATTACGGTTTGGTGTGGTTTATGGGCCGGCGGCGTCATTGGGCCGTACTTCTTCCGTCATGATCAAGACCGGCACGTTATTGTGAATGGGGATCGTTACCGTTCAATGATAACCGAAAATTTTTGGCCCCAATTGGATGATATGGACTTAGAGGACATGTGGTTCCAACAGGACGGCACCGGCGCCACAAGCCACACATCGAATGTCACAATCAATTTATTGGAAACCAAGTGTGGAGAATGTGTTATCTCACGAAATGGTCCAGTCGCTTGGCCGTGTCGGTCATGCGATTTAACGCCGTTGGACTATTTCCTATGGGGCTACGTCAATTCTATGGTCTATGCCACAAGCCAGCGACGATTGATGAACTTCGTACGAATATCGAACGTGAAATTGCAGCAGTATCGACCGATTTATGCTTAAAAACCGTCGAAAATTGGGTTCAGCGTCTGGACTTCTGCAAGCGTGCCCGTGGTGGCCATGCAAAAGAAATCGAGTTCCATACATAATGGCATCAAACGTACTTTTATAGGAATAAAGAATTACATTGATATCCAAAACCGTTTTTGTTTTATTTAAAAAAACTTTTGTAGCGCTCTTTATATTTATATTATTGTATGATTGTAGGACGTAGGTATATGAGTGTCTACTACATCTAATTTCTAAAGTGACCCTTGAAATCTTTTCTTTTTCTAAGTTCTTCGGGATGTCTCACTGTTATAATTGTTTACTGCACCCATATTACTCATTCGAACAAAGCAAACTAACTCACCTTCTAGGTCTACAACACGTCCTGCTCGCTTCAGAGCACGGACAGCTTCATCATGTGTCGCATCCCTTAGTTCCTCTCCATTTACTGTTAATATCGCATCACCAACATACAATCCTTTAGCTTGATCAGCAGCCATTCCCCGAAATATTTTTGATATTAAAATCGGCATCCGATTCTCTCGACCACCTTTAATTGATATGCCTAAACCATTGTTGTCGGATTTTATGATACGCACCTATAATAGTTAAATCAAAATAAAATGTGCATTTTTAAACAATAAGAATACATTTTGAACAATAAAAAGATATGTAAGAAGGTATATGTATTAGTATAATTTAGTAGATAACCACTCCTTTAAGCTCAAGTAATTAATCAGTAGAAATCGTTTAATACGTACATGCCTCTTTTGATTGGCTACATGATCAGGCACATCACATATTTCATTCATTCCATTGTCTGCAGTGTTATTATTATAGAGATGGTCTCCGTTGTCTATATTGTTCTCTTCTGATGATCCACCTGTTGTTGATTTAGCCAAAGTGCCGTTGTGACTGCTGTGGTTGCTTCTAATAAAAAATGAGAAATTTACTTTTTTAATTATTGCATAGCATTGCATAGCAATGGACTTTTTAGCAATTACCCTAATGTCCCGTTTAATGTTGTTGACTGATCCACCATTGCTGACTCACATGACTCATCTAAGCTTATAGAAAGAAAGTCAGTCTGAAGCGTTACTAAAACACGATACCATAGTCCCCTGACTCGAGTTTCTAGGACCCCACATCGTAAACCGGATGGTGAGTGATGGGGCACTGTGTACTGTGGATTTGTTGCTGGTCGGCCTAAGCTCGAAGATTCCACCATTGTTACTCTGTTTGTAACTATTTTGTTTTGTATAGATTAACAAATTACCCTACAAAAAATAGATACCATTTTTTGATTTTTAACACAAAGATCAATTATTATTATACTCGTACTGACGTACTCCTATTTTGACAAAATATCGGGTGGGAAGATGACGTAGGCATGTTAAGAATGTACAATTATCCGCACTGCTGAATCTAAGTCACGAGTACGATAACTAGGGCGCACAGATTTGATAATGGTTTTTTGAATAAGGGTTAACAAAAATGCATTTTTTACTAGGGGACGGATATAAGACCCCCGGAGATCACCCACGGTTTAGGAGGTAGGGGCAATTTAAAACAAAAATACTTTTAAGGGAAAACGAGTTGTTAAAAAAACGGTAATAATTACACTTCAAACTTTTTTAAAGCTGTTTTTGTGCAAATTATGACTTTATAATTAGTTTTTTTTTCGAAAATTATGAATTTTTACACTTGATTTATAAACAAGTATAATACGTAATTGTAAGTGTGTATTATAGTTATTTTTCAACAGCTCATTTTCCGTTTAAAGCATTTTTATTTTAAATTGCCCCTACCTATAGTAAAAACTGCTTGTTTTTGTTAATCAAATCTTGGCGCACTAGTTATCGTTCTCTCCCCGAATCTTAAAATGCGAACAATTGTTTATTGCCTTTTTTTTAATTGACCTATTATTCTTTTACTTCGTAAAGCTTACGATTAAACTAAATTTTAATACTAAATCTGCTTTGATATGCAATAGTGAGTTTTTGAAAGTCAACAAACACCAGTAGATAAAAAGATACAAATTTTAAGAAAAACTATACAAAATGAATTAATGGAATCAATATGTTGCCATTGATGTATACATTGATGTATAGACTTTTTTAACTCTATTTTTGATTTCTTATTTTATTTTATTTAATTTTATTATTTATTTTTATTTCTTTATATAAATTACTTCTGCAGAGAAGATACATTTTTCTCACTAAATTAATGCAGATAGTGAAATTGTGAAGCTGAAAAGCTGGAAGTAAGTGCAAAAATAAACTCAAATGCGGAGCGATAAATAGTTTCAGCTGTCGAAAAATTCCTTCTAATCAAGACAACTTTTTTTCTACTCGTAGGTTCACTAAAAAATAAGTCAAAAGTAATTTCCCTCAATCAAGCAAAGTGCGAACTTATGCCACAAAATTAGTTGATTGTTATTTTTACACAATTAACATCTTGAGTTCATTGCTCTCTAATCCCCTTGTCAAATAAAAAAAAAAAGAACAAAAATCTTATTTGTTGTTTACATAACATACTGTTATGTTCACTGTTTTATAGCTTGAGAGAGAGAATTCTCTTGGAAATAATATTATTGCTACTTTTTCACTGACAACTGACGGTAAAGATAATGCAAAATTAACTTCTTTTGTTCTAAATTTGCGTTTAAAATTCTTATGACATGTTGATGTTTTTGTAAATATCCTTTCATTTAAAAAATGGCTTATTAAGTTCCCATTATATGATTGATTTTAGCCTTTTTTTGTCGATCCTTTCTGCATCTTTTGAAATTAAAAATTTTAAACAAGAATTAATTCGAATTCGTTCTATGATATGAATGTACAAACGTAAATAAATGGTCAGCTCAACTAAAAAGTGGAGGCTCTATCAATTTCAATAAGAAGTGACCCTTGGATTGGGACAAATGAAGAGACTTTTTCAATTAGGCAAGTACCGGATCCCGGTTATCGAGACGATGATGATGATGGACATGGGAGGGAGCATGAAGGAATGACAAAAAACTTGTGAAAAAGTATCATAAATGTCATAATGTGCAGCAATTACATACTTTTATCTATTCTATAAGAACGGAGCATGCTTATATTTTTGACATTGGTTTTGACGTTTCTCAAGTTCTCAATATAGAGAGAAGATTGTTTGCTAAGAAAGGTTTGCATTTTTAATGAATAAAGAAATTATCGATGCGAAGATGTACATACATACATAAGTTAAATTGAGAATTTCTTAACGTTATACCATTTCAGCTATAATTTTGTAAAAATAAATAACTTAACTTGAACATGTAAAAAACAATATTTCCGATTTTTTTTAATTGAATGAATTTTAATAAAAGTTCTGTTAAAAAAAAACTCCATTTAACGCAATTCCAACAGAAAAAAGTAGTTTTATCATTTTTAACCAAACATTGGTTACCCATTAAATTTTGGTGGAAAATTTAACCAACCTGCAGCAATTCACACTCCTCTAATAGCCGGATTGTTATCCAGACCAATCAACATCTACAACGATATCCGAGAAGGGAATAATCTAGCCTGAATCCTCTTCATCCTAGCAATAAAAAAAATCAATCCGCATTTTTTTTTTATTTTACCGGGTGTCGAAAACGGTATTTCAAGTAGTATAATATTACCTATATTAAAATTGATACCATTCTTTCGTAATTTAACATTTTTTTATGCTTTTCTAAAATAAAAAATATATGTTCATTTTTGACCAAATTCATCCCAAATCTATATAAGGCCGTAGAATAAAATTAATTTTAAGTCAATAGTATCATTTGTTCCAGAGACCAACTAAGACGTTCTTTAAAAACAAGCAGGAATATAGCATTCATTTCGGAGCGGAGTTACATTTTTAATAAAACCGCATACAAATATGTACATAATTGTTTACAGATATATACATATGTATGTATCCACATATGTACATTGTACATACGTATATTATTCTTTCTTTCTAATTAGAAGACTTACTGTTATTAACTCTAATTTTTCTAAAATTAGACATTTTAAATTCAGTAATTTGTTTATAAATGTCATACAAAAAACCAAAAAAAAAATTTTGTTCCATTTGTATATTTAAAACTTATTTGGCTTCCTTGAACTGCAGATGAATTATTTAACAGCACATCCATAGCTTACAAATATATTGTTGCACTACAAATAAATATATTCAAAAAGTGCTTTGTTGCAGTGCATCCTGAATTCAAAGTAGAGTCTCCTGTTCTTCTTTAAGTATGTAGAAGAATTGTCTTGCGTATAGAAACATAATATGTTATGTACATAAATTGAAAATGTGTCAACAACTATTCAGGGATTCTAGATTAGTTTTGTTTATTAGTATTTATTATTTCCAGACATTAATGTACAGAAAAGTCAGCTTAAGCTACCAGGGCATACAGCTGAGTTGTTTTTAACAATTTTTAAAATTTTTAAATCTAAATTTTTAACAAATAAAAAATATAATTTAATTCCAAGTAAAACAATGCACAAATATTTACCTGTATTGTAACTTTATTAATGTGTTAACTGTTTCGGTTTACTTTCCAATCATTCTTTTCATTCAAGAAAATAACACAGATCTTAAATACAAGTCATGCTCATTTTCTTATTTTAAATTAACATCATAATCGTATCGGCTTTGTAAACTAAAAACAATATATTTAAAGAACGCAATGTTTACACACTTTTATATTTCTACAAATGTGATACTAGGCCTTTCACTAAGGATAAACAATGATAAGATATCTGAATAGATGAATGAAGCGTTACGTGATACTTGGGCAAAACGAATGCTCACGCGCCGCCGCCCGCCGCCGCCACAGCCAGCGTGCCGTTAGAACTCGGACTTGGTATTCGGCGCTTTTGTTATTTTCTTTTATATTTTTTTGGAGAGGTTCAGTTTTGCGATTACAGTGGTATAGTATTACTAAAAAAAACTTCTAATGGTCAAAATAATTTTTTTTTTTTTAAGTTTATTTTAGCCTCAGAGTATTCAAATTTTTAACAGTGCAACTAATAACATTTTTGATATTAATATATACATATACATATTTAAATGAAAAATATCACGCATGCTCCAGGCCGCCAGTATCTCACAAAAATTCCACCAAAATTAACCATTTTTTCGTTTAACTTTGAATTTTAGGGTTTTAACAATATTTTTTCAATAGCCTGTATGTGCTTAATTTGTTTTTATTATACACTTTTAAATTGTATCTATTTTTAAAGAAAAATATTTTGTTAAACTTTTAAAATACCAAATTCCGAACAATCCATTCCGGTTTCCAATACAATACTGACTATGGTTGCAAAAGACTACCCCTAAGAGACATGGTAAGGGTAGAGAAAAAAGGTATCGAATTCATTCCTGCTTCCTGAATACAGGCATATAGTTTTGTAATAATGAAGAATTTTAAGGAAATTTGATAAGTAGAAGCTTTCTGCATAAACAGATTTTTCAGAGAGCAGAGCCTTGAGGAATTAGGAAATTTGAGCTTTGAAAGATTAGAAAAAGAGCGGTTGAAATAAATGTGGAATTTAAGTTACAAAAGTGTAAGCCAACAACCCTTACCCTTGAATATAGTTTGGACATACAAAGCATTTACGAATCAAAAAACAGGGAAAAGCATTTAAAATATCCCATGTTTTTGTATATAAAAACCTTTGTGTATGAAAACTATAGTACTCTCATGGCTGAAGTCGAATAGGGCGGCATCTAGTTATTTTCGTTGAACGTCTCGTGGAGACATTATTTTCAGATGGGAGACTTGCAACCTTTGTATATGAAAACTATAGTACTCTCATGGCTGAGGTCGAATGGTGCGGCATCTAGTTATTTTCGTTGAACCTCTCGTGGAGACATTATTTTCAGATGGGAGACTTGCAACTGCAGAGATTACAGAGAAAAGTGAGACAAGGAAAGACTATACAGTGTGTATGATAGTTGGTGAATACAGAAAAACACATTTCTTAAGGAATATTTCTATGTAAAGAAGAAGAGCTTAAGGGCATTTTGCTTAACTTATATCATGACATTTCGGTAATTCGGTTTGTTTACATTTTTCTTAAGTTATGTACAACGGTAGTCTATTTATACAAGGAAGGAGAAAAATACGCAGATGCAGATGTAATGTGAAGTATTTTGGGTTTTCAGAATGAAGTTCCCGATGAGTTTTTTTGTTGATAGTCTAGACGAGACAAACAGGTGTATAGAGAGTATTCTGTATGTGTTGATCTTTGATGAATTTTGTGTTGTTGATGATCAGAGATCAAAGGGGTATGTATTGTAGTTTTCATACAATTTTTACTAGTGCAACGTTGCGTCGGATATAACGACCGTCGGCTATAGCGACCAGTACTTATGAAGCTTAGGTTTAGAGACCATCAGGAATTTTAGAGAGTGTTAAGGTTTGGTGACAATATTTGCCAATTTTTTTTTAGAATTTTTAATAGTTTTTATTTATTGTAAAAAAAAAGTCAATTTGATATTCGCAACATTTATCATATTATAGCTTGTTGTGATGATATTTAAAAAGAAAAACAATTTATGACACTTTTCGGTAAATTTCAGTTTTTGTTTTCGTAAAAAAACTGGCAATTCAATATGTGTCAAAATTGTATCATATGTTAACAATTGTATCTATTATAATAAAATAAATACGAAGTAAAAATGATTGGTCGTTCTCGTCATATTCATTTTGTTTAAGTTTTTTTTTTAACTGTCAATTCGATATTTGTCAAAATTGTAGAATATATTAATAACTGTATTTTGTATAAACTTAAATAAAATTGAAGTCAATATCGTTGCTCATTCTCGAGATATTCACATTAAAAAAAAAACAACATTTTTACCAACTTTTGGTACAATTTTTGTACTTTTTATTTTTGGTTAGAAAATTGTCAATTGTTTTTTTTTTCGAAAATTGTACCAGATGTCAAAAATGTCATTCCACAATGTAGAAAATTGTTTTGAATATAATAATATTTTTCCTTCATTGTATATTTTAGCGTCATTTTTTTAGTTTTTAAATTTTAAAGAAATAACAGTATGTTTTTAAATTTGAATTCAATGGCATTATTCGTTGAGATATTTGCGATAAACCAACATTTTCACTGTTTTTTTAAATATAGTAGTTGTTGTAGTTTCATATCTAATCACTAAAAAAAAAACAAAATATATCCACACTAAAAAAAAACACTTTACAAGATTTTGGAGAAACATAAATGAAACAAATAAAATGATTATGAGCCCGAGTATATCACTGTGTTGTTATAACTCTGTCTTTTTTAATCTGAAGGCCAATAATTGTACAAATGTTGCAACGCAAATCTTGAGAAAAGTTCGCATTATTATTTGGTTTTCACATCAAATAACAACAGAAAAACAAAAAACCATTTCTCATCGTAAGCAAGATTTGTATAGTAGATAAAAGTATGTATTTTGTGTTTTTTTTATTCTTCCTTATCACCAATTTTATGGGAACTTTTTCTCTCACATCTCAGTTACGGAAATATTTGTATACAAATTAGGAGAAAGCTCCCTCGAAACAAGTCCTTACGATAGCAAAGTTCCCAAAATGAGAAAAAACATGGGGGAATTTTTATCGGCGGTGATAAGGTAGATTTTGTTATTGGGAAAAAACATGTACATATTACTGGGATTACTTGAACTCGCCAAAAAATACATAACTATAGCCGGTCTACACTCTATATGTCCATAGGGTTGGGTACGATATCCCGATTTTTATAATCCCGTTTTTTAAAATCCAAATCTTGCAAGAAAATTTTAAATCGATTAAGAAGAAACAGACTATCGAAACGGAAAAACAAAAACAAAATCTGATAGAAGTGAACTGAAGCAGGTACATATCTCCTGCTGTATTTTTCTTGTTAACCCTTCTGTATAAAAGATCGTTCTCAACAAAAAACCTACTCTGAAAGCGAAAGCGAAACGAGAGTATACGAATTCAAAGCTATACATATATGTACATACATATGTACGCGAGTTATAAAAAGTCAATTTTTATATTTAAAATGGTTTTTATTCCTTAAAGGTTTGCTTAAGACTAACTTAACAATATGAATCGAAAATAGATTACAGTTAATAAATTTAATAAAAATATAATGTCGTGGGAACGATAGCAAGAAATCATTTCTTCGAATATCGTATTGCTAACCATGCGACTAAATTCTAGAATTGTTTCTTGGAATCGTTTCCGGCGCATTTATTCTTTTTCACTTATTCAACGTTTTAGCAGTGGGGTTGGCGACCTAATGGTGTTTAAGGTCACCGTTCAAATATATAACTCGCGCGCCTAGGTATGCACATCCACATATACTTTTTCTTTCTCGCATGAAGCATGAAGAAAAAATGCTTGTGTGACGTTAGTAGAGGCAGACTATCCAATCGAAATACAAAATCTGATAAAGCGCACATGTTCAAAACATGTGTTACTTACATGTGTTACTTACTTTTACACATAAAAACAACACGGCAAACGTTATTCAATTTAGTATGATACCAAAAAGAATAAGAAAAATGTTGGTCATATTTTTTGATAAATTTACTATTTATCTCCCTTTTTCCACTAGTTCATTCTCACTCATTCAATTTAGGAGGGATGTAAATCTCCACTCGGGAACACTAGCGCCAATTCGGCATCTTGTCGCAAAAAAAATGCATGCACATGAGACTATGTACTATGGTTTGGATATACAAAACAGAAGTTTGAAAAAGTCAGACTTTGTCATTAATGTGTGATTGGTTTTCATTTAGTCTATGAAAATAAAATAAATAAAATATTATTTTTATTTTTGAAATATCAGAAACTATAATTGATTTAAGAAAAATTGTTTATAAATTTTCAAAAAATGAGCCAAAGCAACCATTTTTTTTGTTTACAATTTCAGATGTCAGATATTTGACTATTCTAAGTTGTCCGACTATTTTTGTTCTATCCTATCCTATTCTTGTTCTACTCTTCTCTATTCTATCCTTACTCTAAAATTCATTGAACAGATTTAGTCTAACTATCTGATTAATGGTTATGGCAATGCCACTCATACGTCATCACATAAAATTTCCATTTGCCATATGTCTCATATGTCATCTCATTATCTCAATCTCATACTCATTTCCCATTTTGCGACTACTAGTATGATAAACAAACTTAAGTACACAATTCCAAAAATAGGCACAATTATTTGCAATCATCTACAACAATACACATAAAATAAGTTTATGTATTTCTATTATTAATAACATTTTATAATTCTCTTTCAAATGTTAAGACTTTTAAAATAAAGACATACATATACGCAAGTTATTTAATTATGATAGCCGGTGGTCACGGGGATCCTAATCCCAACAGGTCTTGGTTAGGTGCAAGAGGGATGTGGCTAGCATACCTACTAGGTGTGTTATCTTTTCATTTGATATTCCTCTCAGTGCCATTATTAAGTATTTCAATGGCTTGGACTTTTACTAATATTCTCCATAATGCTGTAAGTATTTCTTGTATTTGACTTTCACTTTTCCCCATAATAAAATGGTTACCATTGAAAAGGCACACCTTTATTTTTTACACATAATAAAAGGCACTCCTTGGTTAAGCACAGAAAGTGATGGCGCTTGTCAACTCACTCATTGGGAACAAATTGATGATGGTGAACAATTCACTGCTACGCGCAAATTTCTTACAGCTGTTCCCATTATTTTGTGAGTAAAAAAATATGCAAGAGAAATATAATATGAAGAAAATTCTTCTTTCAGGTTCCTTCTCACGTGCCTTTATACTAGGAATAACACAGAACATTTCATTGCCAATTTCATATCATTAGTTATCATAGTTTTGCCTAAACTACCACAATTTCACGGAGTGCGTTTGTTTAATATAAATAAGTACTAAAAACCATTGATTATTGTCTAATACTATTTAAGTAACTAATTTATAATTTTATTATGACTTATAAAATTTAATAGTAGATCATTTTTGGTTGTTGCATTCCTTTTTTACTCAATAATTGATTGCTAGCTCGTTTTTATTCTCTTTGCAATCAGTTTGCATAAAGAATTGAATCAAAATTTAGCGCCGTGTATACCTGGAGCTGGATTGAATCGTGGAATCGAGGTTTTGGTGTGTGGACAACAATCAAGACCTCCATTTTGATTACATTTGAATTGAATTCGATGTCGATACAGCTACTCCATATACCTGGATCGAAATATTAATTTGGATTTGATTGGATCTCTTGTACTTGTAACTTAATAATACTAGAAAGGGCATCAAACAAGAGCTTTTAGAGCGAAGTAGCTATACTCTGTCCAACTAGTTTGTGCAATACAGTCCTTATGGGAAGCTTTCCTCCGCACAAGGGTGCCTGCTGCATACAAAAATATCTCAAAACCCTTTAATATACAAATTCAATTACTGTCTGCATGAGCATTTCCCGTAGTAGCGACCGTACCTACATTCCACTATAACCTGCCTTTCGCTCGACTCCACTCGAGCCGTTAGCCGTACTGGGAACCTACTATGCAACTCAATTCTAATTTTGATTTTATTCGATACTTATTTGCGGTTCTACTTTTAAATGGTTCCTTTAAATCATGTTTATCATATTAAAGTGTCCTTAGAGTTAGAGTTGCGAATTCGAATATTTTTATTATAAAATCGATTTACATGGTTAGACCCCTGATCGTATAGCTCACTTACAATCCGTTTTGTGTGTGTCGCATCAAATAAGAAATACCGTATTATTGGTAATGCTTATAAATATATACATATATACACATGTCCTATGTTCCCTGTATTGCACAAACTGATGGACATAATATATGTAATTAAAATACATATTTTTGAGGGTTTAAGCTTTTATACTAACTTCATTGTACTGCAAATTTTTGTAAACGAAGTATAGCTAAAAGCAAAAACGTTTTTAAAGAACTTGATTGCAGGTCTCCAAGAAGAATATAGGTACATACCTATATTTATTTGGTAACATCGTTCATACATAGAATTGGCTGTTTTTGGAACAATCTGACAACATACAAAATTATGATTGAAGATTATCGGGAAACTTCTAATTTCTGTTACGCAAAATGTAGAATAATAGGTTCTACACCTCTTTAAAAATTATATTTCTCTTCTATTCTTCCTAGTTATTGCATGAAGACATTTGGTCTTATCTTAAGACTTATAAATTATTATAAGATCAATTCTTTTACGTATTTGAATATATTATTAAGTTATTAACAAAAATCTGTTAAAGAATGACAATGAAGTGATAAATTCTTCAAAAAAATGTGTGGAATATTATATGTACATTTAGTTTTTGCAACCTAGATATGTTGTCTCTTTCCCAGTTTTTTTTAAAACTTCTAATAGTTCATTGCCGGGTAGGCTAGATTTTATCTGCACTGTTTTACCTTCTAAATCGATTGATATATCTTCAACTTTATCTGAAAAGATTTAATAAATTATATAAAAAGTTTAATAATTTGTTTTCGTAGTACTTGTTTAAATAATCGAAATTTGAAGAACTATTATACAATGTAAAATATCCAGATAAAATAAATAAAATTATCTAAACATACCACCCAACTTCTTTATTACACGTTCTACTGCTCCTGAACAGCCGGTACAAGTCATCTCTACTTTAAATTCGTGAACCTAAATTAAGTGTTCTTTTAAAAAAATAATAATTGAAAAAACAACTTAACTCACTTGCATTTTAGTAAATACGTGAGCTTGAATAATAATAAAGAATATATGGAAGAAAGAATACTATTTCGGTAATTGAATTTATTGCTATGTGAAAAAGGCACCTGACGTCCTGACTAAACTTGACAGATAAATAATGGAAGCATTCAGAAGGCATACAGGACTTCAATTCAGTGAACTGTATTCTTTACAGATGTCATTCAATTGGCAATAGAGAAGTAGAAGCAGAATCCCAATTGAACACTTTTTGTGAATTCTGAAAAATTTGAAGTTTGGTGTGACTGTATTGGTAGTTTTGCAATCTTGGCTTTTTGGAAAACTCCTGCAATAGAAAATTAACTGCATCACTTGCATCGTCATCACTTGAGGAAGACGACTCCAACAATGTTTCTAACAAATTAGGAACAATTGCTAAGATATTGTCAATATTATTATCCATTTTTTTATAGTTTAGTTTTAATTTCAAGCAATCACTTGACAGTTCGCACAATTTGTTAATTCAAAAATATGACATTTGTCAAGTGTGACATGTAAAATCTTTGAATGTGTGAGTGATTCTGTTTTTGCTTCTGACTTCAAATCCAGAAGAGAAATCTCTTCTTTTTCAGAATTAGAACTGTCACTTTTGCTCAATTGAAAGCTTTGAGAATGCTTTTTTTTTATTCCAGATTGCCAAACAAAAAAAATCTATATGAGAACCAGAGCTGGGTCGTGTAGGACTCTCAGCAGCCACAATGTCAAAATTCTCAAAAGGCTCATCAGAATACCATTGTGAAAGATGTAAACCATATTGATTGAAGATTGAATCACCCCAAAGCGGATGCCTGAAGTTAAAGTCGCCTTCAATGACTGTAAAATCAAAGCTGCTGACTGATTCAAGAAGTTCATTGAACTCGGAAGTAAAGTTTAGTCCAGAATTGCGGGGAATATATATCAAAACTACAGCAATGGTTTTTGTAGTTTTAAATTTTTAGAGGTATTTATTCCATGGTTTCCGAAATAAAGTTACTGAGAAATTCTTTTCGAGAAAATTAAATCGATATATTAATGAGAATGCTTAATCCTTTACCAGAGTTATTAGCTATGAAATTGAAATTTTTATTAAAGAAAGAAATATGTTTCTTTAAACAAGTTTATTGAATAAATAGGGCCGTAGAAAGAAATTCATTCATTTGTTGAAGGAGTTTACGTTAGATGTAATAAACGAGAAATTCATGGTGAAATGCCATGCTGAGGAGCAGACTCTGCTTATTTAACTACATTATTATGAACCGCGACTTTCTTACTTTTTGTGAGTACCTTGATTTCTTGTTTTTTTATAGAATTTCACAACTTTTTGGACATCCCTAATAGCTTGCCGGATGTCCAGCCATCAAAAATTAATACAAGACGCAAAAGAATTTGCACTTTTATTTCCCAACTCACACAATCCAGGTTCATGTTCTTTCAAGCATTTCACACATCTAATAGGGAAAGCGCAATTGGCTGAGACGTGACCAAATCTTTGGCAACGGTAGCGTTGTTACATGTCTTTGACTTTTATAGAGTCCCATCTCACTCTATGTCTAAGAATGAACTTAATAGATTTCAATTTTAGAAGGCTTTCCCTACCTTCCAGAGTACATAAGAAAAGGTCTAATGGGATCCCTTTCTCCCTGGACAAAATGGTCTCAAACCTTTTGACTTTTACCCATGAATGAATTTTTGTCTTTGAAATGATTAAGAAGTAACGAATGAAGTTCTAAAGTATTGACGAAAATTTTAAGCTAGCCAAAGCCTTTTGAAGAAAATCTAACTAGGTTCAAATCAATTTTTTAGTTGAGCTATGTTCTTAGATAGATTGCAATTTCATGTTAAAAGAACAATAAAACTGTATTATGGAATGTAATACGAAAATATGCAGGATTCTTCACTACCACTGCCTGTGAGTATGAATTAATCCTAACCGGAGTGATGATGATGAGAAGAAAGAAGCAAGAGCAAAGTATTAGTAAACTAAAAAATAATGGAATTTTTCACATCCATTAAAAAAAATATGAATATATATATGAAAGTTAAAAATCAAAACTATAAAAGCGGAGAAATCAAAATGTTTGACTCTTTGCTCCATCTTCAAACGTCGCTGCATTATATGTGTTATTCTTTCACTAAACGTGTTTGATTCCACTGCTTTGCTCTTTATATCTTCTCCCTCTCAACTTCACTGTTTGTACACCAACATCAAAATTGAGACTTTAAACATATAAATTTCACTTTCATTTTTAATGTCTACAAATAAAGTCGATAGTAATATAAAATCTAAAACAACCAATTTTTTCGTGAGAAAATGGAATGAAATCACGTAACAACAAACAAATCTTAACTGCATGAACTAGTCAATTTAAACACACCTAATTGTATTTGAACATTTTAAGTTCCAATGCCGGGACTGTTTCTTTTTATATAATTCTACCTACATAAATTTAGTACCAAGAATTACAATTGCACTAGTTCTTTATCTTAATATGTAAATGTTTTTTAAATCACAAGTCATAACAAGCAATCCAAAAAGCAGCTTGTCTTAAGAAAATTCCCTTAAAAACTTTATTACTTTTAGGGTTGAAAAATATTCATTAGAAAATTTTAATAGGATGCATTTCTTTTACAGACTCGTTTACTTTTCCCGCGATTTCTATTGAGTTTATGCGTATCATCGTATGAGGGGATCGTTGAAAGTTTATTCTCATATATTGCTTCCTTCGCTTTTTCTTGAAATGCGTTTTTGTATGTGACAATGTTTTTTCGATTATAGTAGCTTGAACATCTACTAGGCCTGTTTCGAGGATAGGCCTGCCGAACAGAGTAAAATTAATTCCTCCAACTACTAAAACCTTCTCAAGGTGAATGCGCTCGGAATTGGTCGGCGGCCAGTAGCCCTCAACAACAATTATGTCACCAGATGTAACTTTAAACTGCTTCCCACAAAGGTGAACAACGGCAAATAGACGTCCATGGCTCTTTGAAGATTTTATATCACTATTAACAGTGTCAAAAAGATTCTTGTAGTGCTGATTAGACTTATTAGGCAAGAACTCCCCTGTAGTTAAATTGTTTTGGGATACTTGTGACCTCGGAACCAAATGCAGTGAATTAAATGATGCTATAGGAAATAGAAATATAAGATTGGATTTCAGTTAAAATACAGACTTACTTATTAAATTCCCTAAGACCAAAGGTTTGATTGAGCGAAGGAAACAAGAAGATAAAAGTGCCATGCTTAATATTGAATTATATATTGCACTTTCACCCAAATTCTAACCCTGAAGAAATTTTATTTAGCTCTTCTTTTAATGTTTGACAGATGAGGATTGAAGCTTCAATAAATTAGTTCAGTTTCCTTTTCGCAGCACAGTGGGATAGAAAAGATGCGTCCCAAGAAAATATATTTTCGATCACTGCATTGGATGTTTGCTTACAGAGTTTTACATATTATTAATTAAACGATTCTTTTTCAAATTATTCAGAAAGTGGTTTTTCCCATAATGTAGTACAAAAAACAACTTGTTTTTAACTAAGAGCTACTAACAATACATCAAAAATGTAAAAGTTTTCCAAATTCTGAAAATTGTTTTTAATTTTATTCTTAATTGGATATCAAACTCTTAAAATAGAAAATTTAAACAATGTAGATGAATGTCATTAATTAAAAAAAAAAATGTATTTGGTTTTATTTGAAGTGAAAAATGTCGACACGTAGAGGAATATCACTAACATGCCAAAGGTCTGGCTTCAATCCCTGCTTGTGCAACTTAAGTTTTTGCGAGGAATTGACAAATCCTCCAAGAGTAATTTTCGTCACTAAAAATGCTTTCTCAAAAAATGTTGCCGTTCGGGTTCAGCATAAAAACTGTAGGTCTCCTCGATCCCTAACATTACTTGCACACAGGAATGGTGGAGTTGTAACTTGTAAGTCACTAGGACCCTGGTTCTCTACGAGCTGTGGGGCCACCAATTTTAATTTAGTTAAACAAACTAAAATTCACGACATAATGGGAACTATTCTGCCAAATCTGTTAGTTTGGTATGAATTTTCTGTTATGAATCGTAAAAGATTATCATCATACAAAAATTTATATTTAAAAAAATGTTGTCAAAAATGTATGCCGCTAATGATCTCAGTTGGCATTCGACCATTTTCAATATACTTTTTTATATTGTGTGTATGCGTGTAGTGCTTACTAAATGAAGCTTTGCATTTAATCACATGATTTAATGTTTTGAACCATGTAAATTTGGAAAATTAATTGTGAAGTACTGAATATTTTGGATAAATGTAAAATTCATTATTACGATTTGCATCCATTTTAGCTGTCTCTACTTAATTCGATTCGGTTCAAATAAACCACATTGAAAGGTCAGCTAGTCTTTTATAATTTTTATTCAGTAGTTCGAACTTTTATATAAGTCTGTTATGAACATAAGAAAACGAAATGAAAAAGCAAAAAAAAATTTATTTTTTTTATTTTGTAAAAGATTTTTTAGCATGTTCGAATTCAAGACAGTTCATAAATGATTTTATAGTAGATTTAGGTAGTATGCAGAATACCAAAATTAAAATTTATAAAGATTTTTTCGAAAACTTAAATTTTTGTATGGAAATAGGTCTAAATTTTCATGTTCTTCACAACTTTATGTGTCAAAATACAAATCATCTTTTTCAGTTCAATGCATTAAGCAAGATATAATGTCGATAAAATAAAATTTATTAGACAAAATACCAAAAAAAAAAATTTGAGAATGGTTACCAAGTGTAAACACTGACACTCTCTGTCTAAAAAGTATTATTGTGAAAGTAATAAGTGTTTAAGAGAACTTGAACTTACTTTCAAGATTCCAAACACACATACTTTCGTAAGTGTATCCTGTATTTCCAACTTTCAAACAGACCTGCTAAAACGTCGTATGTTTGAATCAGTTTTAAATTTAAAAAAAAAATAAAATTGTTTGTGACTTTGTGTTAGGCTAAGCTAGAACTAAACTTGGAAGTGGCATCGCTTTTCGCTTTCCATTTTTTCTATTTGCATTTTTCTTGTTTTAAAGATTTATATTTTATTTGTTAAGCATTATTATATATAGTTTGAAGTGATTATGGAAGTAAATAATGAACCATCTTTAGTACGTCACTTCAAAGGACATAGCGCTGAGATTACACAAATTTGCTTTAGTCCTTCCTCAAATTACATAGCTTCAAGTTCTTTAGACTCCTCAGTGATAATTTGGGACTTGCAGCAGGCCTCTCGTTGCATTCGATTTAATGGGCACACCGAAAAAGTTCACTCTATTACATGGGCACAAACTTGTAATTTTGTTGCATCTTCGTCCCAATCAGGATTAATAAAAATATGGGAACCAAAAATACGTGGAATTTCTAAAGAATTCTATGCTCATAATCAGACAGTTCGAACTGTAGATTTCAACCCTACAGGCACGTTGGTATGTACTTATTTAAAATAATTTTTATTTTCTACAAAACCCTCAATAAATTTCAATATAAGCTCTTAACTGGCTCCGATGACAAGTCAATGAAGTTGTGGAATGTTTCTACCAAAAAGTTTGTTGCTTCTTACACTGGTCATACAAATTGGATTCGAAGCTCTAAATTCAATCCTGTGAGCAATTTAATTGCATCTACTGGAGATGACAAGCATCTTAAAATATTTGATGTAGATAAGTGTAGGTGCATTTCTTCTTTTACTGAAGAAAAAGGTTCGGGAAAACAAATATCATGGCATCCTGATGGGAACTTAGTAGCTGTTGCATTGACCAGTAACAGAATTAAAATTTATGATATAAGAACTGAGAGTCTTATTCAGCTTTATGAAGTGCATTCGGGCCCAGTAAATACCATATCGTTTCATCCCTCTGGTAATTACATACTATCTGGCAGTGATGATGAAACTATGAAGATGTTGGATTTACTGGAGGGAAGACCCCTATTTACATTAACGGGGCACACTCACAAAGTAACTGCGGTTGCTTTTTCATCAGACGGATTACTCTTTGCATCTGCAGGATCAGACAAACAGGTTTACTATTTACTAATGATATGAATTAATAGCAATTTTTAACCTGTTTCTTCTATTTTAAGCTTTTGGTATGGAACTCGAATTTAAATATCAGTGGATCTATAGGGGAAGGCAGTTTAACTGAGGTTTTAGTTGACCCCAAGAGCAAGGAAGTATACGGGACACAAGATGAAAATTTTCATGTTGAGGATATCATGTCCAGAAATGAATGTTGAAAATAATTAACTTAAATAAAAACCACCATCTCATTTATTTGATACATACAATTAAAATTACAAATAACTTAAAATACTTGAATAATCTTTAAAAAAAATATAAAAATATTGCTTTGTTCGACAATTACACTGGACTACTCTGGGCACTACTCTAAGTTTCTCTTTTTAAGCTCCGAGCAGTGAAGTGATACAGAGCTATCAAAAAAAGAGCTTATATCTATTTCTTTCTTTTTTTTCATGTACATCATAGCGCTCAGATAAATAAAACGAAACCAACTTAAAATGTTAAGATGTCAAAATGAATCATTTGGAAAAAGTCGAATGCAATTATGATTTTAAGAATTACCTATTAAGATTGTTTTGCTGTTCATACAATTAATTGCTACATATATTCATAATGACTACATACATATGTACGTATGTTAATTGGTTTGCACGTTGAGCTCTATGTATATTTTTTCTATGGTCCCTAAACTGACACCGGTAGACAAATACACCTTTTGAGAAAGTTAGTAGATTTAACCTTCGTATATCCAAACCATAGTAGTCTCATGGGCATGTTTTTCTGCGAGAACATGCCACTTTGGCGCTAGTGTCCCAGTCCCAGAATGAAGATTTACATTCCTCTTAAATTGAATGACTAAGAAGAGAATATTATTACTACTCCATAAGAAACTAGTGGAGCAAGGGAGATAAATAGTTTACCTGTAAAAATAACATAAAACAAAAAGTCCCATCGTCTATGGTGCCATACGAAATTCAATCTAAAGACGGTTTTGGTGATGTTTATATGAAATTTTTGTATGCGAATGCGAACAGAAAAAAAAATCTGGAAGGGATACTTGCGTAGCGTCATTGTCGTCGTCATCGTCAGCGGCTTAGCTTTTCGACCATTTTTTTTTGTTTTTTACGAAGGAAGTTTTTTCTTGATAGATAAATCGTTTGTGCGATGCGATGAAGAAAAATGTGTGTATTATCAAGAGTAGGTATGTATAGGTGTGTATGTGTAGGTATTTATTATTTTTTCTATTTGACTTGAAGTTTGTTTATAATTTAGCTTTGGAATTGAAGTTTTTGAAGGTATGAATTTGTGAATGAAATTTTAAAGATTTCTGAAATGTTTTTGGATACTGTAACGAAGACCGGCCATGTGAAAAAGAGAGGAATATAACATCTTAGAGGAGATATACCAACGTGCAATATAATGCACCAAAAAACAAGCACTCTAAGTAAGATTGTCACTATAATTGTCAGTGTCACGTAGAGCAGACGTGTCCACTGTAGACCTGAATGAATTAAGTATTGTGAATTAGAGATTCATTTGTGTTTTAGTATTTCAATAAAAATAATAATTTAACATCAAAGTTTACTTAATAATTGTTGATGGACTGATCCGTCGTTAAAATACTTTTATTTTACTTAATATTTATATGTAGCTTATTAAAGATACATTGCTTTACTATGTAGATATCTATCTAGGTGAGGATTAAATTATTAATTAATTTTAAAGCTAGGACTGTACATATACCTATAAAGATTTAGAAAAAATTATAGCTAAGTCCGTGTCTACTGTGAAAACTGTTATATTCAAATATAGATATACCCAAATATTCTTCTAAATTTGTTTTTTTATTTGAAACGTTCAATATAGGTTATTATTATGGCACATAGCAAAGCATACCTTATTTTTTTAGGATTTTGTTATTTATTGTCCTCAATTCAAATAGTTATTATTTTTTGACCATGAAGTCTCGAAAAATTTGAATCCTACCCATGCATGTGGTTCGTCGCAAATATCTATCACTAGAAGAAAAAATGTTATTGAATTCAAATAATTATTATCACTTATTGTTATCTAATACATATTTGCTATAAATTTTAAAATTAATCTTTTTTTTTTTAATAGGAAAACTGTAAACAAAATTTGTAGCTCAAATATATTTGCAATGAATGAAAAATAATAAGGAATGAATTATAATAATAATAAAAATTGGTACAAAATATCGCGGGACCGTGTAACAATACCTACTGTTAAGGTTATATTTACTTTTATACACTAGATAGTAATAATTACTATTAATTAATTATAAAAGTTTGACAAATATCAAATTGACAGTTCTCTTAGTAAAAATATAAACTAAGGCCGGGCACTAACGATACAAAATAACTGCGCAAAATGATTCGAAAACCTGAGCAAAATATCAAAATTATTTTGATTTTTTACGCAGTTAACTGCACAAATGGCACAAACAACCCTATTCACAACACATAAAATCTGTGCAAACCCCTATTTGCCCAAGTTTTTTGTATCGTGAATGGCCGGCCTAAGAGAAAAATCTACCAAAAACTGTCAGGAATACTTTTTCGACTCAAATATCTTTATAACAAGAAATGATATTGACTTCACATGTATATTATTTTTAGTGTGATACAATCATAAGTCAACAAATGATAAAATGTTGACAAAAATTAAATTGACATTTACAAAAATATAAAAAACTACAAAAAGAGATTTCTTTTAAGTCCGATAATGTGTTAGTGAAATTGTTATCATTTAACAAAAAGTAAATGGATTATTTTCACAAACAAATAGTTTACCTACAAAGTTAAAATGTCATTGAATTAACAAAATTTTATTTTGTTTGACGACTTAGACACCTAATAGATATCTTTCGTTTTCTTTGCTGTCTCTATAAATGACGGATTTAGATTCTAAGAACCTTAACACGTCCAGATTTGTCAAAAATTTCAATTTGAAAATTTTACAATAACTCCATATCTGAAATTAAAAAGTACTTTTGTGAAGTTAAAACAACTTAAACAACGCATTTATGTAACTGTAGTCAAACAGGGGACAAATTTGACGGACTTCAACTAAACTATACAGCCATAAGGATGCCGAAAACATCTTATAATATCATTAATTTTTACTCGAATAGGATACAATGTAACAGTTATTAAAAATAATATTATTATTTTATAAATTTGTTTTATATATTTTTTTTTTGCTAATGAAAACTAATTGTATATAATATAAGTATAAATGTTTTTTTAAATACATACATATGTATGTACATTATGTAAATCAAAAATAATTTTAATTTTTTTACTTCTCAAAAATATTTCAACATTAGGTTTTCTTTTTTTATGTAATAATACTAAGAGCATTGAATTTTGAAAAAAATATACACTTAATCATATAAAATTTAAAAGAAAAAAAATTAAATTTTTCATGTTTTACAATTTTTTTATTTCGTGTTAAAAAATTAATTTTTCTATAACTATTAACAAACTAATGGAAATTAAAGGAGATATTTCTGGCTTTCCAAAACGCTATCACATGGCATTGTAAGTCTTACAAAAAGTTGTTATTTTATAATGGTTTTTCTGTTTATACTGTTTCTATAAACACTTAATCGCGCTTGCTTCTACAGCTACCCTACATGCTTGTCTGGCAATGGGTTAGAACTATCAGAAATGTGTGGCTAGCGAGGAAACATCATTTTATGAATATACCAAAGTAATATACATACATACATACATATGTATATGTATAAAAATCAGCTTTTATATTAAGACGAAAGTAAATTTACAATTTTATGAACTTTAGGGGTGTCTGGCAAGGGGTTGCCACCATTAAGTGTGTGCAATGACATGGCATGATTTTATATAACATTCTGAATGTAATGCTAAAAAATCAGCCTTTATAATTCGACGAAAGAAGACCTTCTTTTTTAACACCTTTCGTACCGTTAATCTGCCAAAGCCACCACTACCCAAACTTAATAACAGTGCAATCGTTTTTAACTTTGTTGGGAGAATGCACTGACAAACTTTCAGATTTTATAAAATGACGAAGGTCTGGCGTGTGCAAGCTCTTGCTCTATAAGCCATCATAGCCATTCACATATACAAATAAAAACAGGTGAAAAAGAAAAAATGGTTTGATCATTGATTAAATTTGTTTTGTTGATAATCAGAGGAAAAAGTAAATTATGCTTATTGTGGCTAGCAAAACAATGTAGGAAGGTACAAGGTAAGTTAGGTACCTATAGAGACCATCTATGATTAGGACAAGAGTAAAGTATTTATTTTTAAATATTGAGATACCTACCAATGTGTGAACCTGTAGGTAGTTTGTGACTTTTATTTAATTAATTAACCTTACTAAAAACTTTTTTATGTCCTAAAAAATGTTGGTCAGAAACCATGACTAGTTAGGTTGATAATTTTTTCAATTAAAACAAGTTACTTCAATTTTTATTTCAAGTCATAGATTTCAGGGCATGTGGTCTTTATGACATCAATTTCAGATGAAATAAGCATCCAATAATTTTGTTAAACATATTTTAAAAATTTACATTTTTAGGATTTATGTAGATTGTTCCGAGTTTGCATTTCGGTCGAATTGAAGTTACAAATGTATCTACATGTTTTCCAATTGAGTACCTACTATGTATAGATATATACGTAGGGTAAAGGTGTCAACAGTGAATCAGGGTACACAGTGAATCAATTGCTCTCACGGTGTATTTTTTTTAATTTGATAAATAAATCTGAAAAAAAGATCGTCCTTGTACATTTCATCCCGTCACACCATAAGTCTGCGTAATCCCTTGATCGGAATCCGTCATTTTCGTGTGTTTGTGTTTTCTGCATTGGTAAGTAATTTTTTGTTTTCTATTTGTTTTTCTTCTCAATTAATAACTGTGCATCTTAACTCCATTTGAGTGATATATTCGTTTTTCTGGTTACATTGACTTAATAATTTGTGTCAACTTGTTTAGTTGTGTGAAATATTTAATACAATTTTAATGTGTTTTTGTTAAAATGGCAACATGGTACACAGTGAATCAAATGAAAAAGGTACACAGTGAATCACTGATCTTTCATTTAATTTCAATTATTCAAACATGGATGTTCGCTAGAGAGCTATACATTTTAATCAAATGGATTACTTTTCTTTCCTTATTTTTTTTGTTAATTATTTTTCTTTATTTTAAGCTTTGTGATTTTTTTTTAAGTTTTGTGATTTTTTTATACATGAAGAGTTTTATTTTAATAATTTTTTTTGTTAAGAAATAAAGAGTATATATTTTTGTTTAGTTTTTTATCATTATATAAGATATGACTGATAAATATAAAAATAAGTATAAAACAAAAAACGTAGTTTTTTTTTCTTAAAAGACTGTTTTTACATCCCTGATTCAATGTGTACCAGTCACTGATTCACTGTGTACACCCAAAGTACACCCAAAGTACACAGTGAATCATGTGGTAAGGTAAGTTAAAAACATTTTTTTTTTTTATTTTCTCCAAAGTACACAGTTTTGAAATTTTGTGCTTAAATTGAAGAAAATATATTATAAATGCTGTGACAAAAAAATTTCATAGCTACTTTTATAAATGCGAGCTTAAAAGTAAAAAATGTAAAAATTGATCCACTGTTGACACCTTTACCCTACAAAAACCGCCAACCAAAGGAAAGGTATTCCTTGTAGTCTTCAACAAAGCATAATTTGATTAATTTTTGTCAATTTTTTAATTGTTGTAAAAAATGTGTAATCGATTTATTTTTGATATGTGTAAATCGATTTACTATTGATGATAACAATTTAATTACCAAAAAAAAATATCAGAAATAAACATTTTTGAGATATTGTAGTGGAAAAACAATATTTAAGATGTGAAGATATTTCAGCCGAAAAACAATTTTTGACACTTTTTGGTAAATTTTAGTTTGAGTTTTTATTTTTCGTAAAAAAGCTTGTGAATTAAATATTTGTCAAAAATTTACCATAATTTAACAGTTGTTTTATGCAAAAAATGAAATAAATTCGAAGTTAAAATGATAGACCCCTCTGGACATATTTAAGTCAAGAAACATTTTTTTACATTTTTGTTTGTAAATTTCTGTTTAAGTTTTTTTATTTTTCGCTGTCAATTCGATATTTTTAAAAATTCTAGCGTATGGTTACAGATGTATTATGTATAAAATAGAATAATTATTAGATCAATATCGTTGGCCGCTTTCGAGATATCCGAGTCAAAAAAAAAAAAACTTTTTATATTTGAGGACAAAATTTAGTTTTTTTTTATCATGAAAGCATAGATACATACATTCAAGTTTTTCAAGAATATTACAGTTTTCACAGAAGGATCTATTATTTTTTTAAATCTTTATATACCGTCCTAGCTTTGAAATTACGATCGAAACCTACTTTTAATCAGCTGAAGAAAATATTAATTACATAGGTATTCCCATTTACCTACAAACCGAAATTTAAATAGGTAACTATACCTAAATAATTTAATCCTTACCTGTAAATGTTAAGTTAAATAAAAGTACCTGGTACATTTCAGAAATCATTTAAATTTTATTCATATATTCATACTTATCTTCAAAAAAATTAATTCCAAAGCTAAAATAAAACCTACCCGAATCTTACAAGTCAAATGGAAAAAATACTAAATGGCTATCTACTTTTGATAGAGTAAACGAAAAACGTACCTACCTACATGCGTTCATATACTTACATATACGAACACAAACATTTTTCTTCCTCGCAAGAAGCTAAGTTCCTGACGAAGACGATAGCGACAACACGCAAGCATCTCTTCCAAGTTTTTGTTTCCTGTTCGCAGGCAAAGAGTTTTTGTTTTTTGTTATTTTAACAGGTAAACTATTTATCTCCGTTACTCCACTAGTTGCTTATGGAATAGTAAAAATATTCTCCTATCAGTCATTGACTATAGGACAAATGCATCTCTCCACTCTACGACACTAGCGCCAGTCAGCATGTGTTTCCCCTAAAAAACTATAGTTTTCATATACAAAGGTTGTCATCTTAGGATTCCGTTTTTGCTTATTAGGCGTTTTTCTTTTTTAGCTCTAAGCAGAGCCTGAGCACGTCGAGTATGCTCTGAGCAGAGTTTGATCAGAGTTCTCCGATATATTTAAGAAACACACTTAAGCACTGAACTGCCAAAAGCAGTCTGTCTCTGTCATACCACTTGAACAAAAAAGTGACATAGTCGCGCTCATCTTTTTACTCCATTCGCTCGGTCATTTTATTTAGAGCTCGTAGAGCGCGCTCCGAGCTAGCTCCGATTGAAAAAAGAAACACAAACTGAGCGCTCTGAAGTGTCTGAGCTAAAAAAGAAACACAGATCTTTTTTTGACAACTCAGTTCTCTGCTCTGAACTTAAAAAGAAAAACGCCTATTATTGAAATTTTTTTTTGTAAATTTAAGTATGCAATTCTTTTCTTTTTGGATAAAATGTTCAATGTTTTTTGACATATTTACAGCTCTGTTCAACCAAAACATTGCTAGTGTAGTGCAGGGAAGGTTCATGAACACTGTCAGAGCAAATCCAACGTTATACTAATCTACTCAAAACAAAATAGGGTCCATTCAAAATGTTCACAAAATGTTTCCTTTGTGTGTAGTTTGAATTTAAAAAATCAGTATTAATTATTACATACTAGAGGGCCTGGCAAACGTTGGTCGTCTCTGTGCCAAATTTAATCCAAATCCGTTTAGCCGTTATGGCGTGATTGGAAAAATTAAAAAAAATCTACCCCACGGGAACCATAAATTTTACCGGGATAAAAAGTAGCGTATAGGCTATTCCAGACTATAATTTGTGTCTGTGTCAATTTTCAGCCAAATCGGTTCAGCCGTTCTTGAGTTATAAATAGTGTAACTAACACGAATTTCTTTTATATATAAAAGATGTGTACTCAATTTCTTAATACTAATCTAAATTTTAATAACAACTAAAAAATTGTACCACAATTTTTTTGAAACCAAATAACTTAGTGGGTCCTTTTTGACAGTTTTTAACAACCTTCACTACTTCAAAGCTCAAAGGTAGTGCAAAATATTTAGAACTAGTGTGCAATAGTTCAGCTCATTGAACGCTAATTCAGTGCAAGTCCATGCTGAATTTTTTCATTGAACATTAAAAAGCTGCACTTTTCTTCTCGGAGTAGTTCAGTACAGCTGAACAAACTTTATATCAGACTTCAAATGTCAATGTCAAGTTATACTTTTCTTGGTGGAAACACTACTGGATTTTGACATCTGGAATCTGGAAATGCAAAAAAGTTTGAATGTATGTATGTACGTCCATTTCTTGTCTTGCTTTCAAAACAAATAGAATACGTTTTTCAATAGATTGAGTTCTACTAAAATTTTAACTATTTTCAACAAGAACGGTTTTGTGCAAAAAAGGCCTTCAACATGGTATCTTTAATGTTAACAAAAAACTTTATTGTTGCAAGTAAGGCACATTTTTTAAAATTTTTAATGCAGTAGACAATCATTGCGTAATTGATTCTAATGTGAGGTTACACCTAAACTACATAATATACTACAATTTTAGAAAGCAACATTCGACCATTAGGAGTTTTGGTTTTCCGTTCATCTTATTCTACTGACGGTCCACGACCTTTGAAATCAACTAACCTTTCATCCATTAAAAGAGGAACAGGGGGTCGCAGCAGTTTTAATGGAATTGTTGCTACTGTGTTCGGTTGCACTGGATTTGTCGGGCGGTATGTGTGCAACAAATTAGGTAAAATTGGTACACAGATGATTCTTCCATATCGAGCCGATCATGGAGAAGCCATTCGCCTTAAGGTCTCTGGTGATTTAGGACAAGTTCTTTTCCATTTCTACAACTTAAAAGATGAAAATTCTATTCGTGAAGCTGTTAAGTATTCTAATGTGGTCATAAATCTAGTAGGCCGTGATTTCGAAACAAAAAACTATAAGTTTAAAGATGTACATGTAACCGGAGCAAAAAACATTGCTAGGTATACACAATATAATATTTTTTTTAAATAATTCACTTGATCTCAATTTTAGAATTTGCAAAGAAATGGGCGTAGAACGGCTTATTCATCTATCCGCACTCAATGCCGAAGAAAATCCGAAAGGTCACATTTTGGAAAACGGAAGCAATTTCTTAAGAAGCAAATATTTCGGCGAACTTGCTGTACGGGAAGAATTTCCAGATGCCACCATTATTCGCCCGTCTGATATTTACGGTTCGGAAGATAGGTTTTTGCGATACTACGCCCACATTTGGCGACGTCAATTTCGTGCATTTCCTCTCTGGTATAAAGGAGAACGCACTGTTAAACAGCCGGTTTATGTGAGTGACATTGCTCAGGCCATTGTCAATTGTGCTAGGGATCCGGACACAGCAGGCAAAGTATACCAAGCTGTAGGGTATGTTGCAAGATATTAAATTTTAATAAATATTTAACTATATATATAAATATTTAGACCTAAGCGCTATCTTCTAAGTGATTTAGTTGACTGGTTTCACCGTGTTATGCGAAAAGACGAAAAATGGTGGGGATATATGCGTTATG
Organism: Scaeva pyrastri; assembly: GCA_905146935.1. NCBI lineage: Eukaryota > Metazoa > Arthropoda > Insecta > Diptera > Syrphidae > Scaeva > Scaeva pyrastri. The sequence goes on along the minus strand of LR989927.1, from coordinate 203,932 downwards.
ATATGCGCTTTGACCCTACTTTTATCCTGAAAGCGAAATTGACGGAACTTATTTGTCCAGGGAATCCCATTGGCGAACTCCATATGGAACGTATTGAGCGTGAATGTGTTACTGACACTGTTTTAAGTGGTGTTCCCACTCTCGAAGATTTAGGTGTACAGCTAACTACTATGGAAAGTCAAGTACCATGGGAACTAAGGCCATATAGAGCTGCTTTGTACTATGACGCTGAATTAGGAGAATTTGAGACACCAGCGCCCCCAAAAACACTTCAACCACGTGATGAGATGAGGCTTTTTGGTTAAAATCAAATAATGATCATTAAAAATGAAACTAAGCGATTAATAAAATAACCTATTAAAACATTTCAGCTTTTATTTTTTGTATCAAATGCAGTATTATAGAAATATACATCTTCGAGACACAGCATGACAGTAACTTTTAGTATCATAACTAATATTAATAACAGACATACTCCTCAAATCATTTTATACTTTTAATTTGGGAACAAATAACATCGAAAGTTATAATTTAATTATATTTAAAATTAAGTTTGGAGATTTGGCTCTTATTTAAATTGCTCAAAAAATCTGAAATATTAAATTAATTAGTTGTGTTGTTGTTTATTCACTCCTGTATAGCTAGTGCAGCTTGTGTTTTATTCCGTCTTTACATCTTTCAAAATCATGAAATCATGCAATTATATACAACATTTCGCCTAAAAAAAAAACAAATTTTTCGCTTCTGATTTTTTTCATACATTTTCATTTATAAAAACATTCTGTAGGCAATTACTTTTTTTTTTTTATTTTATCTCCGATCAAACTGCCCCTGGGTTTCTGAATGTCTTTTAGGCAGGAAAGTTGGTATGGAAAAATAAAATTGTTGCTATTCTCATACCTTGGATTTCATTATTGAAATTTTAGTAGGAATTCCCAAAAACATTGGCTGAAAATGATATATTTGTCTTAACATTTGAATGCAATAAAGATACCATAAAGCAACTTTGCCATCGATAAGATATTGACACCCAGTAGAATAAAAATGCAAGAACAAGAAAACTTTATAGGTACCTAACTACAATTTAGGAAATGAATAACAAAAAGATCATCAAAGCATAGAGAAACTAAACAGAAATTATTGTACTCAAAATGTATTTGTTTTTCACCTGCTTTTCCTTGTTTCTTCTGGTAATTTAAGATGAACCATAGAAATAATTAAAAATTAATCCAATTGAAAAAAAAAACACATTTGTAATAAACCTTTTTTAAATAACGATTTCAAACAGAAATAAAATGCTGGAAGTGATGTTTTTCTTTAATAAAACAAACTCTTTGTTGTGGTGAGCACCAATTTATTTAATAATGCTTTGGTTATCTTACAAACAAATATGGTGTAAAAAGTAATTAAGAATATGGTTAAAGGTTTAAGCCCTTTGTTTGTTTGGCAAAACTTTCATTTTCATCTTCGCATACTGAAGTGTTTAAATCGTGTTCGAATTCCTCCAACTGCTCATCACTTATATCCCTGGCTATTTTGCAGACATCCGTACTCCCTGTCACGTCCATTAAACGAGTTCTTAATCTTTCTGATATTTCTTCAAGCTCTGTAAATTTCCTTTTAATTGCTCGGCATAGATTCATGTTATTAATATCTAAGCTTGATTCAAAGTTATTAAGCAAATTCTCAACTTGGTTATTTCGCACAAATTGTTTGAGTTTTTGTATATCATCAACTGGTTTAGCAGCGACGTGTATTTGACCATTGATATGTCCACTAAAGTCAACAATATCAAACCAACCATTTAATACCGGAACTTTTTCAATTAAATCAAACAAACTTATTTCCACGAAGCCAATAATTGCGTCTTCCATTGGGCATGGTAGATTTTGACTTTTACCAACCCTTTTCCAAACCTTAAGAATAAACCGTTCGTTTTCCTGGAACAGAAAGGATACACAAAATAATATTACATAGGTATAAGTATTAAGTATGCATGTACTTTATGTATATTCAGCTTAAGAGTTTATAGGATTTTGATGTCAATTAATTGATAGTATAACAAATGTACATATATACTTTGTCTATCCAATTCAATTCTTTTGACTACTATTTATATCTATCGAATTAAATCTATAATTTAAAACGTAAGACTAAAATTGAATAGTTAAAAAATGTATATACATTTTATTTTTTAGAAAGATCAATCGATAGAACAAAATAAGAATCATTAACCTCATGAGCTAAATGATCCGAAAGTCAGTTCAACAATAATAATTTTAAATCATTTTTATTTACATTAATAAGATAGTTGATGGATTCGGATATACAGAATACCATATTCCAAACTGGGTTCGAACTTTTCTCAATAACTACAGTCGAATACACCATTCCTTCGTGAGATTTGACCATAGGACCTTCACTTTCTTTAGCTTGAAATGTTACATATGAACTTGGCTGTTCACCCATTTGATCCATATTTTGATTTTCCTTTGTGCCAATAGATCTATTTTGCTTTTTTTTTAATTTATGAGATTGCATTATTGGTAAATTCCGTGCGCTCTTGATTTCCAAAACTATTCTAAATGAATTGCTTTCTGCTAAATTTATTTCTGGTTGTGAATGACTCATATAAGGTGTTGTATAAGAAAATGACTTTTGAAGTATTGTTAAAAGATCGGATGTCTTAGCTGTTCTTGAATTTATTGGCGAAGTTAAGTCTTTTCCCAACGATTTTTTCATGGGTATATGATCAGATACATGTTGCACTGCAGATTCAATGTTTCCCGTCCTAATTGGATGTATTCTTGAGCTTTCTGCATTCTTAATTTGCTTCTCCGTGCCCACTGCTAGAAAACATTCTATTTCTCCAATTTGTTTACCTGATACTGAGTTCATTACGGAAACCCATTTGTTTGTTGATATAACTGGAAACTAAAAACATTGTAAGTTTTTTTTCCCAATACAGAAAAATACATACCTGTCCTTCGTTAAGATGATTTGTTAGAGATGCATCGCGGTAAGCGATAAAAAACTGGTGCAATGGTAAACGCAAGCAACCGATTACTTCAGTAGTTAAGTTATTTCTAATTTTTGAAAGTTCAATACTCAGGCAGTTATTTTTAACTTTCTCTAAAAACTGGGCATTGTGTGTAATTGTAAATTCCTAAATACATGCAATTTTTAAATACTGATAAGGAAAAATACATATGTAGAACATACTTCTGTAAAATTTGCCCCCTTTTCCGAAAAAGGCATGAACAAAGTTTCCTCTTTCCAAAATGTGTTGCAAACTAAGAAAATATCTTCGTTTTTCAACGTAATTGTAAAATTTCGCTGACCACTAATTCGCAGAATTCCATTTAAAAAGGTATAGTTTGTAGAGGCCGTTGCTGCTAACATTATTTAAGCTAAAATTTATCTAGGTCAATAAGAAACTTGAGTAACGAATTTTTGTGCTGCAAAGGGTTTAAGGGAAATTTTTTTGAAAATAACTATTAATTTTAATTTTAAAAATATAATGAATACAAGCAAAGAATTTAAGATATTAACAAAACAGTAGTTGAATTTAAGATCCACTTAATTTTGAAGAAATCAAACCCAAGCCATAACTCTCAATGGCTATTAAAATAAAAATCACCTCTAAAGCAGTATTAAAATTCACAATATTTTAGCTGGGAATGTAGGATTTTGTAGTATTTATGTAATACGCTTTTGTTAAACTGTTCACAATAAATAAAGAAGTATTTTTTAAGGGAATATTGTTTTTTTTTTAATTACTAATTTTATTTATAAAATGTATTAGTTTAGTCCACTGCACTTATCCAACCAAACCTAAAACCAATTTTCTAGATTCAAGACAAGCCACAAATAGAAACATTTGACTTTTGACGTTGATAAAAAAGATCCGTTCGTTCACAGTATTTTTTAAGAACTCTTGAAATTTGAAATAGACCAGGAAACTTTATCAACAGGTTAGGCGATTAAACAAAATATTGAACCGCATAACTGACGAAGATGTCATAAATACATTACTAAGGGCGAGGAGCTAGTTCTAGCTGTCATTGGTTTTCATCATTGAAAATTTTATTTCAGGATTAAAAAACGATAAAGGGGCCAGTTATGGCCATCATTGGGTTTCATCATTGAAGCAATCATTGTAATTTTTTTAATAAGTTGGTTATAGCTATTGAAAGGAAAAAACTTTCTTTCTTATACCAGCTCTACTGCTGGTAAAAAAGAACAAATTGAAATCTAACACGGTTGTTAATAATAAATTTATATTATGTTCTTTAAAACACGACGTAAAACTTCACAATTAAAAAGAAAAAAAAATAATAATTTCCATTCCAAGCATTCCGAACTCACCAGCTATCAATTGCATCCATTCCCATTCATAACTGAAAAGTTGGGAAACTGGAGGAAAAAAAAGCTCTATAGAGGTGCTATTCAGCCCTATTACAGAATCCATTAGCAGAAAATCTCCGAACGAAAGCTACGTTACGAATTACGAAAAATTTACATAGCGAGATCCGAATGGAAACCAAAAAGGCATTGCCTTATTAGCCGCTCTCATTCTCATTTTCGAAATCAGATGTTTTATGTCAAACATTCTCATTTGTGAAAATTATTTAAATATATTTTGAATAAATTAACGAGTTCTAAAGCAATTCTTTTTTATACGGTCAACAACTTAAATATAAAATGTTTAAAAATGGATTTAATCGCCTTCACGATCATTGCTGGTTGAACAGAGTCCTTCAGGCGAAAGCGCAATCTGACAGTTAAAAACTTACAGATTTCAAAGAAATTTCCTTCTCAATAAACCGGCATTCTATTATGTATTACCTACATGAGCTTTAACTGGAACATGAGTTTGATCTGGGGGTGATTCTGTGAAGGATTTGAAAATACATTTGTTTTAACTAAATCTATTACCTACTTTTCTCCAAACTGAAGCTTCTTTGGAAGGTGGCCCAAGAGCGTTTAGATCGCATTTGACTTGTTCCCAGAAAAGCGTCACTTCTTCTTTTGAAGCTTTGCTATATCCTTGTGCAATGTAGGGTTTCTCTTTCAACAATAATTGATAAAGCCTTTCGTATTGTAATTTTTTTTGTTGTTTTTGCCCTTTTATAGCAATCAATTATATTTATACATAAGTAAAATGAATTGATAAATAATTACATTTGTATTTAAAACACAACTATTGTTCTTCGATCTCGACACCAATAACTCATCGTAGAAAAAAAGGGCCACTTTACAGTTAATTCGGATTTAGTGATACAAAATTTCACGAACTTCGAAATTCGTAGCAGATTTTCCTCTACGAATGGAATTTGTGATAGATTTTTCGGGGTTCGGAGCACATTTTCGATTACGATGGAATTCGTGATTGGGCTGATTATTGTCATCAATAAGGAATCCCTTGCGCAATCTAAAAGAGTGAACTTATCACCTTTCTATCCACCATCCACCGGAAAAAAAACAGGCTGACGGCTTAGCCATAGCTCTTAAATTCATATTTTGAAATCTTAATGCAATATCGAAATGTAAATAAATGAATCACTTACTTACTTACCTTTTCATCTCTTGACGAGGATGATGCACCCATGTCTTCCTCGACAGTAGTGAAGATGAAGACCTCAGAAAATTGGTATGGTCTTTCGGACATGGAGAAGACTCAATTATTGGGGATTTCTGAGAGAGGACGTTCTGATAAACACATCCTTAGAATTGGAAGACTCTATAATATTATAGTAGTGGAGGCTGGTTATGAGAGCTGTAGCCAAAGATGATGCACGTTTTTCAGATAAACCTTCAGCACTCCAGAAAGGCTTCGGCCTCACTGCTCCTTCACCTATCCAGCAGCGAAAAAGAAAGTTCTTATCCAAGAACCCTGGATTTTGAAATCTATAGCTTTGTATATAAACTAAATAGTATTCTCATGGAACAGAAAATTTTAGTACGGAATCGGATCCACTGGGGGCGCTAGTTGGACGAAAATTTATCAGTTTAAGAGAACGAGAAGAGCCAAACTTCATATAAAAAAAATAATGTGCGCATGAAAGGAGTATTTTATTTTCTGTCATAAGAAATAGGTTGTGTGAAAGAGTTGGTTGTTTCCCGCCACAATAAAAAGGCAAAAAAAAACATAAACAAAAATTTGACGTTCCTTCTTGTCTGAGCATTATTCGCATAGAATTGTTGCCAAATTTGTAGTCTAGTGCATTGATGTTTTTGTTGTTTTTTATTATTTTGCAAATTGTTCGAAAGGGAGTAGGTGGGTAAGTAAAAGTAGCTTTGCAGGTAGGTGTTGCTACTTGACATTTAAGTTATGAGAAAACAAATGAATATTTAATAATATTTTATTTGGTTTTAGCAAAAATCTTTATAGGTAGATTTTTACTTAATTTAATGTAAAAATAACAACATCAAAACAGTAATTATAATTTTCACGCACCTATATTTTTCACGTATACAGTAAAGTTGTAGGGCTCAAGTGAACTAAAAAAAAGTTCACTTTGTTTTCACGTGTAATGTAATAAAATTCCAGTATTGACGTGATTTACAATAAAATTTGTGAGTTCAAAACACGTTTAATGGGATTTTATTGTTTGTGACTTGGAATAAAGTTTTAATACATACCTACCTATTTTCATGTAAAATAAACTTTTTGTTTAAAAATTGTTTTAACATTTATTTTGAATTGAATATTGTTGAATAAATAACATATTTGAATGCCCTACAAATTTGACTTGAACTTGATTTTGTATGTATTAAGTCTTCAAAAGCAAATGTGTATCTATTTTTATGAAGTTCTTAAAATGATTCCATACATACATATGTAGGTATATCAAAAATATTATATTCACAAAAAAGTTAAAATACCTAATTAAATGTACTTCATTATTTTAAAATTTCTCAATGATTTTTCAAATTGGCAACTCCATAACAATTCGTACTTTTGTTTGCTTCTTCGTTATTTTTTATAATTTTTCCTCCCTTCCAACTCCTTACATCCCCTTGAAAATAAAATAGCAATATAAATGTTCGCAAAAGTGTCTCTTAACTATCTCACTCGAACCTTCCTTTTATTCGTATATATTCATTTCAGATGTTTTGGTTGACGTTTGAAAATCAAATTAGTTTTTTTTGTCTGAATTCTCTCTTCTTCTCATCTCTTAAATATTCCTGAATTTGCTTAAATATTAGTTCGGAATCGCTTCTACAGAGGGCTCACGTTCTGTTCCCCATCATGATTGTACTATTGTATTTCATATACAAAGTCTATAGTTCGAGGACTAAGAACTCCAAGCCACTACTTGCTATATGCAACAGAGAAAGGTGAATCTTGCATATTAGTTAAAAGTATTAAATCTATTTCAGTGCATGACTGGAAACAGCCAAGGGAACTTTAAGGTTGGCGTTGGAATATCTCGGCCATTAATGCATCGGCCCTCTCCCAGGAAATACCCTGGAGAGACTAATTACTGAAGCAGATAATGGAAAATCAGCTTCATAATTGGAGCGATGTTAACGCTCACCGTACTGTATGTAGAAGTACGGATATAAAAGACAGAGGTGAGTCCATTTTTGATTTTATATTAAGTACCAACCTTTTAATAAGCAACGCAGAAAATGAACCCACATTTGTTACTTGACAAGAGGTGCTAGACATAGCTCTTGTCTTTGATCACACTACTTCAAAATGGAAAGTATCAAAAATCATTCTTTTTCAGATCACAGATACATCCAATTGTATGTAAATAAATAAATGATGAACCCTAGTCATTCCTTTTTTTGAAATTTTCAAAGAACAGACTAGACTTCTTTGCCATTGTCCTGCACTTGAACAAAAACGTAAAATACACCTCGCAGACTTTTATTACAATGATCGCAGTGATCTAATTAACACAGACTTTCACAGTCTCAACCGTATTATTGTTAGCTCCAAATGGTTCAACGAGTAGGAGGATCCTACGATCCATGTGGTATCACAATGGACCATTGATGTTCTAAGTGGGATGGTCTTCTTTCCAGCAGCCACCGTAACCTAACCTAACATAATCTAGACTAGAATAAATATAGTGAAACAGTGAAACACTATAAGAGTAATTGAAACCCGAACTATATAATTATATTATACCTCCAACATTGAAGATCTTGTCATCTTAGTCAAACACCTCACGATAGCCCTTAACAGACTCTCGAGACAGCTTGTCCTCTTATACGAATAAGAGGTAAAAATAAACCTTACTAGTGGAACTCAGGGCTAGATCCAAAAAGAAAAGAATGTATAAGAAGTTATGAGTGATAGATATAGAGATATTTATTATAAGTAATAAAGTATTTACATACATACATAAACATTCTAACATATAACCGAAACGTTACATTTACATTACACTTGATAAGGTAAACCAACAGAATGTAGAAAATTCTTTAATAAAGCTAAAAAAGCTGATTAGGATATTGATGTAAAAACACGACTTAACTTCTTGAGATCAAAAATATAAAGATAAAGTATTTATTCAGTAAAAAACAGTTACATATCTAATTTTAAAGTTAGAGACAATTTCAGAGAGAGCAAGAAAGATATATATATTTACGAACAAGGATAGATATTAGTATAAGACTATAAAGTTGAGTTTACATTGAACTATGTGTTTGAGGTTTCTACGCTCCAACAGATATATGTATATAAGGATTCTCTCAAGATTTATAAAAAAGAACTGAGGAAAACGAAACGGATGTCTTGGAGGACCATCTTTAGAAGAAATTCCAAGGCATCGAGATTGCGAAAAATCCAATTATGCCAAGTTGTTTAAAAACTCTAATTGCTCTTGGACGAATTCAAGCGAAGAATCACTCAATCTGCTCCTGGATGTTCATTCTCTGGTAGCGCTTCTTTTGTTGATAATACTGACACTAACATTTAGACATCAGTAAAATCACTCCTCCTCAAGCTATACAGTTGCCCTATTCTCCAACAAAAAAGCCATATATGTATAACAAATGGGGACATAACACACTTATGGCTATAAATACCGGTCCTCACCGCAGCACTAGACTTAAAGCCTCTTCACAGTAGATTACTAACGACATTGGCCACTCATATGTTCTGAACTCATTCAGATATCTACCTAGTAACATCGATTACATTAACCCTCATCCTCGTTTCGATACAAACTTCAAACTGTCCATCCCCTCTAAATCCTCATGGGAGAATTAGTCACTTCGGACAGGAGAAGCTATCCAGTTCTACATAGATGGATCCAAAACCGATGAGGGATTCGGTGGAGGCATATTCTCAGACAGACTAAATCCATGTCTGTCCTTTACTCTACCCAAACACTGAAGTTTGTTCCCAGACAGAACTTCTAGCCATCAAATAAATCCTCACTCTGTCCAATCAGTTTTTGCAGTTTAGGCCTTATGGAGAGAGCACAAAGGTGCCTGCTGTAAACATAAATATCTCAAATCCCCTTAAAATATAAATATCCACTGTCTGCTTGTGCATTTTCTCGTAGTATTTTTTTTTCTAGCGAACGTACACCGCTTATAAGTTATAACCTACCTTTCGCAAGGCTCCAGCGAGTAGCGACGACCGACGCACGACCACGAGTCGTACTGATCGTAACTCGCTTATAATCCGCTTTTAGTGTGTCGCATCAAATCAGAGTTACTGTGGTAATAGTTATAGTAATGCTTAGAAATTTATATTTTTGTTACTAATTTTCAAGTGAGCTTTCAAGAAAAGCTTTTTAAAAGCTTTTAAGGATACTTGAAGCAAAAATGTTGCCGTTGGGTTTTTTTTATTTATTTCAAAAATTCGATTTTTATGGTTCGGAGAAAAATTAAAAACGTTTTTAGCTAATTGAAATTGGAAAAAGCTTAATTTGATTAGATTTTTCTTTTTTCAGACGGCTCAATGGGATTTGTTTGTTTCTGTTAGAGCAAGATACACATTTTCTATTTCCCTTTACTGCACAAACTGATTGGACAGAGTCTTTGTATATATATATATATATATATATATATATATATATATATATATATATATATATTGTATATGAAATAGTACTCTCATGGCTGAGTCTTTTTAGGGTGACCACATGCCTCGTCGTCGACAGCGGCTTAGCTTCTTCGATCGATTTTTTTGTTTTTTACGAAGTAAGTTTTTTCTTGATAGAAAGTTGTGCGAGGAAGAAAAATGTGTGTATTATGAAGAGTAGGTAGGTACATACATATGTAAGTTAACAACATTCTAATTCCCACGATTTGGATTCAAAACAACAAAACATAATTCATGCATTCTGTCACGTACAGAATGCAACATGACTCTGCCTGTGGGAACGTTTCCAACATAATCTCTTTGAAACATAACTTAAGTAAAATGAAGAATTAGTTTTGTAAGTTAGTCTTAAATTTATATTCAATTAATAAAGAGCATAAGCTCCAAATAAAAAAATAAAATTTATTTTTTTTTTAAACAAAAAATATAAAAATAAATTAACTTGTACATATATTTGACTTGAAGTTTTGTTATAAGATTCAGGTTGGTTTTCTTTTAACTTTGGAATTGAATTTTTTGAAGGTATGAATTTGTGAATGGAATTTTAAAGATTTCTGATATGTTTTTTACTTTTATTTTACTTAATATTTATAGCTTATTGATGGTACGTTGCTAGGTATCTATAAAGGATTAAATTATTAAAGTAGGTAATTAAATTTCTGTTTGTAGGTAAATTGGAAGGTTCAATATTTGTTATTTTAAGGACACATATTATGTAGCAAAACATACCTAATTTTTTTTAAATGATTATGTTATTTATTGTCCTGAATTCAAATATTTTTTTTTTTGACTCTATGAAATTTCGAAATACTTGAATGTACGTATATTTGTACGTATACATATGCATGATTTAAAAAAAAAAAACAAGTTTTAGAGTCAAGTTCTTGTTTTTCATCCGAATAATAAATTGAACCATTTTTGGTTTATACATTTATACCTATATTTTTTTTAGACAACGTTTGGACGGCTTAGCTGTTTTGGTTTCTCAAATACCTATCTCAGAAACAAAATATGTCATTGACTTCAAATAAATATTTATTCCATTTACTGGCAAATTTTTAACATACATATGTAGTATGTAGGTACTGTTATTTTTTTAAGTAGAAAAACTAAAAAAATGTTTGGGGCTCAAATATACCTAGTCCAGCCATAAGTTCTGTTACATTTTAAAAGCTCAATAAAAAAAAGTCTACTGAATCATTTACTATAAAATAAATTTTATACGTTAGTATATAACACTAGGTTGACAAAAAAAGAAGTTTTATTCAAAATGGCCGCCTCCAGCTTTAACGCAGGCTTTTAAACGGCTTGGCCATTGTTCTATAGCGGCACGCACTGTTTCGATAGGAATCGACGACGCTGCTGTTATGAGGGCTCGCTTCAGGCTGTCCAAATTTCGATGGGGGGTCTTACAAGCCATGCTCTCCAACTCTGACCACAAGCTGTAGTCCAACGGATTCAAATCTGGACTTCCTGATGGCCAATCCGCAGCGGCAATGAAATCGGGTATGTTGCTCCGAAGTCAATGTTGAGTTGTTTTGGCCTTGTCCGCTGGAGCAGAATCTTGTTGGAATACCCACCTTTCCCCGTTAAACAAAGTATTTGTTAAGCCTTTCACAACACCTTCGAGAACATTCTCCTGATACACTTTTGCCCCTGTTTTCACACCTTTTTCGCAAAAATGCAGTGATGTGACGCCTTGGTACGATACCCCCCACCAAACCATAACAGATGAGGGATGGTGTCCACGCTGAACCCTTGGAACAACTTTTTTTGCTTCTTTAGACGATGTGGCATAAACCTTATCGTTTTGTTTATTAAAAACTTCTTCTACTGTGAAGATTTTTTCGTCAGAAAATAAAATATTTTGATGCCCATTTGTCGCGTGCCACTGCAACAATCGTTTGCTTCTTTCCAGTCTAATTCTTTTTAGGTTCGGAGTTAGGAGATGTCCTGTTGATCGACGATAGGCTTTCATGTGGAGATCATCTCTAATGAGCCTTGACATCGATCTAGCGGATATATCCAACTCTCTGGACATTATTTTTTGCCTACGAAGAGGATTTCTGCGAATTCGCTCACGCACAGCTTTAATTTTTGCAGTTGTTCGAGCGACGCGTGGACGACCACTTCTTGGTCTGTCCTCTATTTCTGAAAGTTCATCAAAACGTTTTACAGCCCGATACACAAACATTTTTGATATCCCGAGTGGTTTTAGAATTTCGAAAATTTGATTTGAATTTTTTCCGCACTTGTATAAAGCGATTACCGCAACACGATTTTCTTTAGTGCCCCACTCCATGTTCACTGACCGAAAGTTCAAAGCAAACTAGACTCTATTGTAAGCTCATAAGTACATGTGTTACGAAAAAATAGTAAACGGGACTATTCCCACTGAAAGTAATGAGCTTGGACAACTGGAAAGTTTGTAACAGAACTTATGGCTAGACTAGGTACAATGAATGAATATTGTACAGTACCTACCTATTCAAAACTATGTTCTACTACATGAAAAGATGTTTTTGACATATGGTGAAGGTTTGAAAACAAATTCAATTGACAGTTTTTTTTACAAAAAATAAAAAAAAAGTACAAAAAAAATCAATGTTATTTTGGGCCGAATATCTCAAGACCGGGTAACGATATTGACTTCAAATTTATTTTTATTATACAATATACAACTGTTAAAATATGGAATAATTTTGACAAATATCGATTTGAAAGTTCTTTGACAAAAAATAGACACCTAAAACCAAAATTAAGTTAAAAAAATGCAAAAGTGTTTCTTGACTTGAACATGTCGAGAGTTTACTGTTTGCATAATTCACATGTTAGAATATGGTACATTTTTGACATTTATCGCATTGCATTGTACAATTTTCAATAAATTATAAAATGTTGAGAATAATCAACTTGACTTTTTTTACAAAAAATAAAAAACTACCTACAAGAAGTTATAAGAAAAATTAGTATAAATGTCTCGAGAAATGTCTTATGTCTGATAGCAATTAAAAAATTAAAATTTCTTTTTCTATCAAACAACATCAAAAGTAAATCGATTAACATCAAGAATAAATCAATTATGTGCATAGTTTAAACAAAAATAAACAAGAAATTTTGTTTTGTTTGAAGACTGCAAGGGAACACCGAATTATTTTTCTTTGATTGCCGATTTTTTGTAACACAAAAACTTCAATAAAGCCAAGTTTTCAAGTTATAATGGGAAGTTAGCAGTGTTAGTATCACCCAGCTCCTTTTTTTATTTTTAAGAACCTGACGATATAAATAGAGTGATTTTGAAGTTTTATTCAGGCTAGAGTTATCAAAAATCTTATAACTTATGCCGTTTAAAAACCTTGTTTGCAGTATGTATACCTAAAGAGAAAGTGGGAATTAACTCTATTTTCCATTTTTTACTAGGTATGTATCTAATTTTAGATCCTTTTAAAAAATAGCTTGATAACACAATTCAAAAACTTTTACTATGATTTCTTTATTCTTATCAGTAAGGAAATGGGAAAAAAAAATTTTAAAACTGGCTGTTAGAACAAGAAAATGCCTCAAATGAAATAAATTTATGAGTTTTGCGGAATATGTAAAAGGAAAACTAAATGTTACCTATAACAATGAACATTTTGGAATAACTTGGAATACATAGTAGCTACATTTTTGACTTCAAGTCGATTGAAATCAAAACTTGTAAAAATCTAAATTAGTAAAATACTTTTATAAAAATTACTGGATGCATAATCCAGCTGAAATTGCTGTCATAAAGACTATACATGCCATAAAATGAAGGTACACATCTATGATTTGAAATCAGAATTGAAGCGATTTACTAAAATTAATGAAAAATGATCTTAAGACTTTTTTAATTGGCAAACCTATCTACCTAGGTAAGTCACGGTATCTGGCTTTTTTGCCTATCATTTATTAAGACATAAAATTTTTGATCAAGGTATTTAACTAGTTAAATAAAAGCCGCTTACATACCTACCTGTACAAGTACCCATAAGTAGTTAAGTAAATGTTAGAATTATTAATGTTTTACTCTTGTCCTTAAAATAACAGATGGCACCTATTACCTGACTTACCTACCTACATACATACATATATGTAGGTACATACGAGTATGTACCTACCTAAGAAGTGTCTTTTCGAAGCTTCAAAAGAATTAAAAATGCAAAATAAGATGATAAGTAAGAAAAATTAGTCTAAAAAGGAACATTTAAAGTTCTTATTTTAATAAGAAAAAATATACATATGTACCTACCGACCTATGCAGATACATTTAAAACAACATTTTTTCATGGAAAGTATTAAAAAGAGAACACATAATATTTAAACAACTGTTTCTAAATATGAACATAATTTCCTTATACCTACTTATCTACCTAGTTCATGATTTTCAATAAGATTATTTTTTAAAGATGAATAAGAATCTGCATTGTTTTGCCTAGCCATGACAACCATTCACATACCTATTTAGCTTTATTTTGGATTTTCACGAAAATTTAAAACTCTTGCAAACCTTTTTCATATTCCTTAACGCTCGGACTTAAAACATTAAATTAATTATATTTCCATACCTACCTATCTAAATTACATCCATCTGATCATCAACAACACAAAATTCATCAAAGATCAAACCATACAGGAATACGAATACCTACCCAAAATTCTTTCTTTCACCTGCTTTTGTGTGTCGTCTAGTAAAGACGACTACCGCAAAGCATACTCGACTAAAAAAATGTAAACAAACCAAAGTCTCCCAAAACAGCAAAATGTCCGTTTTTTTTAGTCTTTCTAACTCTCACAAAAATTGTATAGTCTTTCCTTGTCTAACTTCGATTTGAATTCTCGTCAGTTGCAAGTCTCCCATCTGTAAATAATTTCTCCACGAGAGGTTCAACGAAAAAAAACTAGATGCCGCACCATTCGACCTCAGCCATGAGAGTACTATAGTTTTCATATACAAAGACAGAGTATAATAAAAAAACGCAAGTAGGACGTAGGTATACCTTGCTAAATAGATTAAGGTAGTAAAACGAGTATTTGATAAACATAGAAAATTAATTTCTAAGTGTAATGTAAGATACCTAATCTTTTCAAACAATGATGGAAATTGAAGCTTAATAAAAAATTAAAATCATAAAATAACATTACTGCATACTCCCACATTTACTTAAGTATTTTCAAGTTCATATTAGTACCTATCCAAAGCATACTGTAATGAGAACAAATGAGATATGAATCTTTATCAAAAATGCACGGTACAAATATTACTAAATATAACGTACAATGCTTGTCAAAGTCAAAAGATTGACAATAATATTAATTACCTATATTGTTTGTATGATAATTTGGTCTAGCCCTAATTGACCACTAAATCCATCTCCTTCACTTCCATCTCAACGCTTACAAATGCGCTATTGATATAACGCTTTAATATTCCAATTATGACATCATTGGATTGTGTCTTTTGTGTTTACGAATAAGTTTTGCACGTTTTCCAGAATGATGAAGAAGTTGCATAACAGTGTACCTATCACCTTTTTTGTACGAGTGAAATCTTTTCTGACCTTGATGGAGCAGCGTGCATACCTTATCGTCATTTTGCACAAAACGGCCAAGTTTGTTAGTTTGATGCCATAACCATAGATGTCAATCTCTACATACACGGCCTTTGAATTGATGAAGAGTTAGTGGGTATCGATTTAATGTTCCTATATAGATTTTTTACAAGATCTGTCGTAATGTGAATCGAATCTTCTGGTCCACAATGTTGATATGACACTATCAGGTTGTTCACAATGTTCACATAATAGCTAGGGCAGAAAGGATCTTTTAGACGATGTTCAGGAGACTGATGCCTCTGTAGTTGGCGCAAATTGTCTCCTTTCTTGAGGATCGAGCAAACAACACTAAAATGATAGACACTCAAGAGGACACAAGTGTCCATCTCAAAACCCTCCTCTGTCTATTAACTCCTATTCCCACCTCCCCGCAGTGAATATGCCATACATAACATATGTATATTCCATTCGAGATTTGGACTCAACGTCATTGAAATTTTCTTGGGGAAGAGAGCGAAAGAGAGGCTCTCTCCTTTTATTTAGACTTTACGGAGGATAGATAGTATATAGTTTAATTTAATTGCTATTATTCTAGTCTTTTTTACAATGTATTGAGAATTCCACCTACTACTTCTTTCATTTTTTTAGTTTAATTAGCTTAAAAACCTATAATGTCGTTCACATCTTCCTGATTCTTAGTAATTCTCGTTTCACTTCATTGCCCCCCTCCCCTTGGCGAGCTATCATAAATATATTATGCACAAATAATTTAAATTTATAAAATTATAAAGGTACAATATACATATGTATGTACATAATTATGCAGGTATATATGTACATTCATTTATGTATGTATCTACATAATATGCAAACATACAAATTTCGATAGAGAAGCCGAAACTTTGATTGAAGTTTTATCAAAAAAGGTCTACCCTACTCGTAATGCTTATTCTCTCTCTGTTGTCTATCCCCTTATCATTTAATAATATATAAAATCAACAAAAAAAAAAAAAATACAAAAAATACGATGACAGCGATCAGTCGCTTTCGTTTTCATTTTCAGTTTGCGTGGTTGTTTGTCCAAAATAACACATACATAAGTTGTAGGTGGTGCGTGCTATAAAATTATACGAATCAATGAATTCAATGAAATTCAGATTTCGTGGTTAGAGATAAAAATAAAAAAAATTGCATTTGAACAAATAATAAGTTTGAGGTATCTATAACTATCTACAAAATCTTCCAAAACCGTTCAATTTAAAACAAAAACATTTGTTAATATAAGTTTTTAAAAACATGGGCATATTATTTACATCTACATACATTTACATTTACATCTACATATATATGGATTTTACTTAAGTTAAGTAAAATAACTACATACCTACCTATTTGTAAACTATTTCATGTTAATTGAATATAATTTATTTTATAACTTGATATTTGTGGTTATCGTATACTTACTGAAAGAGGTAGATAGTAGATCGTATATAATAAGAGGCGCGATTATTACATTGTTATGATTGTACTTTTTACTTCAGATTGTGTATACCAAAACATTAAAAATCAGTGCCCTCCAGATGCAAAATGCAAAATGAAAAAAAGCATAATTTTGACTAACAAATTTATTGAAAAAACTGTTATAGAAGAACAAACAATATTGCGAATACAAAAATAAACACATATGTACATGTCAATAAAATCAAAAAATAGACACAAAGTGGTGATTTTTAGGGTGAGTTCTTAAGTCTAATATTTCATTTTTATTTTATATTTAAAAAAAAACGTTCAGATAGGTAGGTACTTTATTTCTAGGAGAAAAAATTATGTTCGGTTATCGCTTTATTCAATTATAATTCGTTAAGCATTTCGTAAAGAAAATTAATTTTCAATATCCAAATTTGAATCATTAACTTAATATACATACATACATACATTTATGTATGTATGTACATATTTATGTGTACTTTTAACACATGATATCATGTTTCGAAAAATTATAATAAAACAAGACTTCTTACGTACACACTTTGTCAAAAAAACAGTCATTACTTTTGTATGAATGTTAATTTTGTATCTGTTGACTCCCATGGAAAATTACGTCTTTCAATTCTAAGGGACTTTACGAATGTTCTTCTAATTTGGTATTATTTTTTAATGATAATGATCTTACCCTAAATTTCTTATTCTTTATATTAATTTATTTGTAAAGCAGCTGTACATCAAGATAAACTTATGAATTCTAGTCTTTGTATTTGTCTTCTCAACAAAATATTTTTTTTTACTTACATGAGTTAAATTTCGCCGCTCTACTCATTTTTAATATTAATACCTAGTAGTTTTTGAGTTAAGTCAAATCGTTCATATTATAGTTATAATATCTCTGTGCCAAATTACATCCAGATCTGTCATTCTGGCGTGGTTGGAAAAAATCAGAAAACCTATTCCATAACCATACATTTCACCGGGATAAATATGAAATAAAATCCATTCAATTCCACTTGTCTTTTGTCTTACTGATTGAGTACTGTTGTTAGATCCCAACATTTCTTGAACATACTCATGGTAACTTAATAGTGTGCATAACTAGATGTTTGGCTCAGAGTCGGAATAACAGTCTGTGGCATTGACCGCTACATTGCTCATATGCAGTCCAGTCTAATGGAGTCCATTATTACCTTTGACAAATCGTGGGGTATTAAAAAGTTAAATGTAAATAATTTTAATTCCAATTGACTAAAATAATAATTGCTAAACAATTTTATTGAAACGAATAAATTATACTTATGTAAGATCTTTCCTAACAAAATGTTGGTAGGTGAGCTGAAATTAAAACCTTGGCTAAAAGTTGACTTGCATTAAGAAAGCATCATTAATATTCCATACACATTATTTTGATGGTCTTAACACTTACTTTAATATAGAGAAGTGCCAGTACAAGGGGTGCTTACAAATGTAATCATGCGAGGCGTGGACTAACGTGGGCTCTAACGCTTTTATTATTAATATCATAGTAATAAGAGTTTAAAAGTACGATTTAAAATTTTAAATAAGTTTTCCTTTTTATAGTAAATAAAAATAAAAAAAACGCGGTTTATATTACATCATGATAAAAAAGAAAAATAACTTTTCCACAATACCTTCGCGAGGTAGTCATCTTAAGTTGCAAAAAAGAGTGGGTTATCGAAGCTACCAATAACAATATCAAAAAAAAAAAAAAATCAGGTGGTACACTGATGGGTTGAGAACGTCTGAAAGGACTGATGCAGGAATCTGTATACCAACAACCAAAATTTCGTTACTGATTGAATATTAAACAAGTATTTTCCAATTAGAAGTAAATGCCAGATACTAAAGCTGCACTCAAAGCACTTGCTCCCTACTCTGTAAGTTCAAAAATAATGTGGGACTATATTGACACACGTAACGAATTTGGTATGAAAAATACTGTCACACTTAACTGGGTACCCAAACCCTCTGTGAAATAGGAGAAAACGTGATTAAGACCAAAATCAAAAAGGATGAGCAAGCAAAAAGAATACAAATCTGGAAAGAACTTTCAAAAATGAGGCAGGCAAAAATATTATTTGAAAATTATATCAAAAACGTTTTACAGGCTGCATTGACAGACTGATTAAGCAGGAGTTATCTTAGGCAATACCCGTGGAGTGTGGTTAGTGCGTTGGACTGTCGTGCCAAAGGTCTGGGGTTCAATCCCTGCCTGTGCCACCTGAAAGTTTTTACGGGTACTGCCTCTTGACAAATCCTCCAAGAGTAGTTCTTGTCATGAAAAGTGCTTTCCCAAAAATTTAGCCGCTCGGATTCGACATAAAAACTGTCCCCTCCATCCCTGCCATTCCTAGCACACAGGAATGGTTAAGAGTTGTAAGTCACTCGGCCCTGGCCCTATACGAGCTGTAGCGCCACAAAATGTAAATGTAAACTTAGAATAGTAAGAAGCCTATTCACTGGCCTTAACATTCTTGGCCTAACAGTCGGTGCCAATTGCAGGTTTTTTAAAAATCATGAGGAAACAAAAACAACCGATCTTATTTTGGGGAAAATGTGAAGTACACATGCACTTAGGACGATATACTTGGCGAACTACCAAGTAGAACAAGAACAAGGTAACCTTCCCTCTCTGATGGTACCTCAAATACTCAGGTTTTAAAAAGAGATTAACTTAAAAATGGAACTGTTAAGCCTTATCCCGTTCTGAAAAGGGAAACAATAGATCTTTTGGTCGTAGTGCGCTACCAGAATTTATTGTCTTACCAGGACGTTCAATATTTTCTGTTTCGATGAAATGAACTTCGGAATCATTGTTTTCACAATTTTCTTCATAAAGCTCACGTAGTTGAGCAACTTTTGCATCTGCTGCAAATTGTATGTTTCGCTCGGTTAACCAAGCTACCAATTCTTGCTTCTTCATTGTTGATGACATAATATCTTGGCTTATATTTCAAAATTGCGGAAAATTAAATAAAACGTTGAAGGTTTTTAGGGCTGACCCACTTCTGAAGTTGTGGACGATGACTTGGTTTAAAAGATTTTTATTTATTTAAATAAGACTGTTTCGTCTCACACATATTTTATTTTTTATTAGTTTGTTTAATGATTTTCTTATTCTATATTTTTACTCTGACATTGATTTAATAAAAAATAATAAGCAGCAAGTTAAAATTAAACAAGTAGGTAGATAAGAAATTTATGAATGTGAGATATATGTATACAACTTAGGATGGTATAAATAAATATTTACAATTCATTCATTTCCACAAGAGGTGGTATTGTCTTTGAACTGTCCTATAATTTTGACTATTCATTATTGTTCCAATTTTGAAGTATGTTATTCTTACGTTTGGTGATATTCATACTAGCATTTTGTAAGAGATATGTAAAATAATATAACGCTGTTAAATAGTACCTTTATTTTCAGGTGGTTATTTTTTATTTTTATTTCCTAAAAAAAAATAACTTCTTTCAGGAAATTTTGGAAAAAGAACATAATCAGCAATGGGAATTAAGGATTTATTACACCATTTCCAGCCAGTTCAATTGTACGTCGTTTTAGTTTTATCAATTTGCTACTTCAGCTTTCAGATGGTATTAAGCCATATGACGCATGGTCTCACCTTACTCATGTCTTCATATCATATGCTGTGCAACATATTTGCGTTAACTGGATGCCTTATAACGGTAAAGGTATGTACATATGCATATAATTTATAATTTGTTTCATTGCGTTATTTACTGTTAATTCAGATAGAAAAGGCTGAAATATTGAAAGATACTTAAAAAACCTTTTATTATAATTATCTTTATTTAAAAAATGTCTAGTCTATCATTTTAAAAGAATTTTAGTTATAAGGAAAGGGTATAAACAAAAAAATTGATAACGGAGAGCAAGCCTAACAAAACACAAACTCCTTTTCTTAATAGCTATTTATGATTTTCATTTAAGCACAGTCACTGTTCAGCCTTGGAAGACAACACATTTGCAAGAAATTTAGCAGCTAAAAACGAGGATGGTAAATTTACATGTGTGGATCTTAGTGTTGAAGAAAAAACTTTACGCAGAATTGAATTGCGGGAAAGAAAGCTCCGAAATACATTTGGCTGGACTAGAATAGATATTCTTACAATGTTGATAGTGTGTATCTTTTTGGCATCACTCTCATTTTCGCTGTTAGTAGAAGCTCTTCAGACTTTAATACACATTGACCACCAAGATACTATGCATCTTCCGGTTCCTGTAATGATTTTGGGATTTATTGGTCTAATATTGAATGGGATTTGTTATCTATTTATTGGAGGGTATACTACGCGCCAAGGATATTTTTTACACATGACCTCTAATGGAGATGTTATCCTCGACAATAAGAAAGGAAAAAATGGAGAAATAACTGAATGTGGCATCCCAACTTTATCTGTAACAAATAAAATAGAAGAAAATAATCCAAGTTTCCGGAAAGAAAAACAAAGTTTAGTTCAAATGTTCCGTGACATATCAAGTACAATATTTGTAATAATGTGTGCTGCAATTATTTACATGTCAAAAGATGAACACACCGCCAAACTTATCGACCCCGTACTATCCATATTTTCTTGTGTGGTAGTTGTTACGATGAGTTATCCTTACAGTAAGTACTACCAGGAATTACTAAACACTTGTTAACATTTTCCAAAACATATTAATAATAATTTTACTCCAATGTTGTTCACCAAAAGTATGTATGTATGTATTTTAATTCATGTGATAAGAAAATATATTAAACATATACAGGTTGTAAATGGACTAATATTTTGCCTAACAATTTTTCATATCCATTAAAAATTAGGTTTGAAAATAACAAACAAATATTTAAAATTTGTTTTTAACATAAAGATAAGAGTAAAATCTTATTAAAGTTTTTTTTTTATTTTTTAATTAAAAAAAAATTTAAAAGTTTTTTTTTATTTATTAAATATAAAAAATGTATTAGTTAATTAATTTGATAATGTGATAAACAATTTAATTAAAATGCATCTTATTCAAAACTACTAGTACCTATACTTAAGACGCTTGTATAAATACATACATACATACATACATACATACATTATTTATGTTCAAACAATTTAATATAAAACTGTTTTATTTTAGTGAAAGAATCGTGCCTAATTTTACTGCAGACAATACCAGCTTCTATTGATATAGACATCTTTGAAAAAACTTTAGAAGCGAAATTTCCAGAAATCATCAATTATCATGACCTTCATATTTGGCAATTGACTTCCAACAAATTTGTATCAACAGTTCACATAAAATTCAAAAGTCAACGACTTTATACGAAAATAATTAATGATGTGAGGAATTTTTTCGTAGAACAGGGCATAACAATTGTAACGATTCAACCTGAATTTCAAGATATAATGCTACCAGGTTCAATAGAATGCTTAGTACAATGCAACGCGATTGATTGTATTGAGAAAGTTTGCTGCCAGCAGTCAAGAAGCGATCTTCGTGAAATGACGTCAACAAATAATTCAGAAGAAAAACAACGAGAAAATAAAAACACAAACCTTTTAAATACCAGCAGCATGATAGAAAGATCACAATCGGTAAAGAATATTGCAGCAAGCAATTCAGTTGATGCACACCGCAATATAGTTTATAACCAAAATCAAACTGATCGAACAAATAACTTGACAACCGTAATCGGTTCCTCTCCAAATATTAACTTTTGATTTTTTTATAAGAACTAGAATTAAATATAGAAATATAAGTTTATATAATATACATATGTATACATAGTTATATTTAATTAATGTTTTTTTTTAAATTTAAATAAAAAATTAAAACAAGAAAAAAGTATGGTATCATGCTCATGCATTCCCACATATGTACATAATTATTTTTATTTTTATTCTGATACAAAAAATAAAAAAAGGTTAATTTGTCAAGTATTATCGACGTTAGACAAATATTTCCATTCTGTGTAGTCTTTCAGACACCAAGTCATTGGTCGAAGATGTCGCAATGCATTCTTATATATATAATGTAAGTATACCGTTCCATTGAAAATTATATTGAAATAGGAGAGTAAGAGCTACTAATTATGCATGTGCATGCATGTAGTTACGTTTTACCTTAAATCTATAAGCTAAGCGAATTTTTCAATAAAAAAAATCAATTATGATTTATAAACTTATGAATTCCCTTTTTATTACCACGAATTTTGGATATTAATTAGTTCTTTTTTTATAATTAATCTTTTGTCTGAAACTTCTAACATACTTAATTCTGTCGATGACGGTATTATCCCCAGGTTTTTAGTCTTTTTCGTTTTCATATCTTATTTCTTATGATATAGACTTAACGGCGGCGTACAATAAGTTCAATTTCAATATTAATAGAATTTTTCAAGTCAAATTTAATGCTGTAATTTTTGGTTGAAGCGTAAACCTTCCCCATGCCACTTTCCATGAGTGGCAATTGTAGAGAAATCCCAACAGCAAAATATATAAAACGTGCGAAGGTGCTTCTTTTATATTGTGCATTTCGTATGGGGTTACTTCAGGATGGAAAACATCTTTCAAGTTCAGATAAAAAAGAAGTTTCCACGAGTGTTTTCCAACAAGATATAAGCTAAAGGATGCAAACAAATATAAGGCATTATGATCGAACCTTCTTCTTAAAAATTTAATATTATTTATTTAGTGTTTTCAACAAAATCCTATTTTACATTTCTGGAATAATTTGAATTAAGGACGTATAATTCTCTTAAACTACTAATCATCCTTTTCTGAATCTGTTGTCACAAAATACGCCCTATAAATATATAATCCAAGTCCTATATGTAATGCAACAACAGCCCCGACAGCCGAGTATATGTTACTTTTTAATTCCTCCAAAGCAAACAAATTATCAAGAAGTAAGGATTTCATAAAGAAGAAAGTAAAAATAGGAAATATTACAATAAAAGAGCAATAAAGCAATACTGTTTTGAATGAGCTGTAGTCCTTTTTGTCCTAGAAAAAATCATTTGAGATTGTTTGGAAAGTTAATAAATTATTATACTTACAGCTGATTGACTTCTAGTTTTAGATTTTGCCATAGTGATTGTTAAAATAGATTTTATTTTTTTATAAAACTTCTGAAAATAGTTAATTTATATTTTCAACAAGAAAACCGACAGTGAATTTTGCACATGATACACCTTAAGAGAAGTGAGTAGAGTAGTGACATGACAATACATTGACATTGACAAATGAAATTTTAAATGACAATCATAAAATGACAGTAGTCATTTTTGTAGTAGGCGCGTTCATTTTTATTGATCTTAGTAAGATTCCAGAACTTGAATACTAGAACTTCTTCAAAAATGTTTTTTTTTTTTATATAAAATGTTAACGGCAATTACTTTAGAGCATAAATAAAATCTTGTGATTGCATGGATTGAATTTTGGTAGACCACAACAAATAAATTAGAATCAGCTTCAATAAAACGAGTACTGTCTAAACATATCTTTTAAATTAAATCCATTTTTTAAATCAACTCCTCAACTTAAGTTTATATTGCAAATAAGTTTAATTATTTCTGCACCCTAAGTGCAATCGAATATTATGGCCTATCTCCAAAACTAGACAATTTAAAGTTGCTGCAATTACAATGTGAACAAAAAACAGCGGGAAATCAAAGAAAGGAAAATTCTCAACTTACTTCAAGTGTGGTTTTATTATAAGTGAAAGAAAGAAACTTAGTTACAAATTGATATGTATACGCTATGAGATAAGTTGATAATTGTAATAAATTAAACTGAATTTGGGTTGCCATCTGACAAAAAAGGAATATACCATTTATTTTAACGAATTACGAAACATTAAACTATACTATAGGGGTATTAACGATCTAATGCAACAGGTCTAGTATCATTGTAAAAATGTTAAAATGTGTAAAATCTTTCAACAACAAAATATACGGAGTGCAATTTTGCAATAGTGTCGCACTTAAAGTACACCAGAAACCTATTTAAACAGAAAAATACAACGGTGTACTACAATACTATACTATACTACTATAGAGAAATTTCATTTATGAAATCGGTAATGAATTACAGGGATCCTCTTAGAGCGATTGACGGAGTGGATACGTGAAAATGACTTATTAAGAGAATTTCAAGCAGGTTTAAGACATTGTTTTATTTGCCCAGACCCCTTCCATGATGCAAATGATGATAAACAAGTTTTATCAATACTGCACTTTGTGGAATCTGGAAGTAAATATCAACAAGTCAAAAATCATGATATTTCGAAATGGAACTGGAAGATATGCACATGATGAAAGATGGAAGTGGCAAGACTTGAAAATCGAAAAAGTCAAAGAGTACAAATATCTTGGAGTGACAATCACACCTAAACTATCTTTTAAAAAGCATCTTGAAGAAAAATTAAAAGAAACAAAGAAAACAATTAACTGCAACTGGAAAGGTATCTTAAGCAAAAAGAATGTAGCAACAAGTACTAAATACAAAGTTTTTGAAACGGTTGTGATATCCATCATGTGTTACGCAGCGCAGATTTGGGGTGTCTACAAGCATGTGGAGGTGGAAAAGTTAAAGCATTATTTTATAAAGAAATTTTTTAGGTTACCAGAAAACACACCGTCATACATGCTGCATTTGGAAACGGGGCTGCCCCCAATATATATTTTTACTTTGAGGATGCAGTTTCTGTATATCTTGAAAACACTAGAAATGCAAGACCAAAGACTACCGAAAATCGTATAGCAAAACATTCAATAAGCCGAAACCAACAGTTTTACGGTGAATGGCTAAGACTGGGAAACGAAGAAAATGTTGAAATTGTTGTTGGGTGAACGTCTAACTCTGAGAACTAATCTTGAGAAGTTACTAATGAGGATAGAAGAACACACTCATGAAATGTTTAAAATGCAAGCTCATCAAATTGAATTCATAATCTTGGAGATAATAATTATTTTCACGATCGATACAGTTTGGATCAGATTTCAACGATTTTCAAGGCCAGAGGTGAAATATTGGATTTGAATTATACACCCCATAGGAACGACAGAAGTTAGATATGCACATTGTGCAACTTAAGTGCAAGAGAAGATATCCAGCATTTTATTGGTATGTGCCCAATCTTAAATGAATTAAAAAGAGACCATTGGGGCAAAAATAGTTTGACACAAGCAGAAATTGTATCCATTCTAAACGGGGATAACTGGATGAAGCTCTACAGCTATTTAAAACTAGCTCTAAAATATAGAAAACGAATAATTGAAGCCAGACACACTAGCTTTTAAAATTTAAAAGTCTTTGAAAGCCGAAAGATATATCTTATTGTTCTTTTTATTTTATTAAATTAAATGAAACTAAAAAAAAGCGCCGCCGCCGGAGGAAAAACTGTGTTAAGAAATTAAAATATTTTTTTCTTTTTGTACATTGAATACAATAAAATAAATTAAAATTACCAATTTTAAATACGTTTTTTTCAGTTGTCGAGATTTCTGAAGCGAAATTTGTTTGTTTATTTGGTAAATAGTGTTATTTATTGAGAAGAAAGAAACTTGATATTGTTGATGACACTTCCTGCCCCTCTTTCTGTTGAAGATTACTCTTTTCTACCAACTAATTCTTTCGAGACCTTTTTTGAGTTTCACAGAACTGAGGACACTTCTATTGTTGAATGTATATTATCGATAAAATCGCACGGTACAGGTGTTGATGGTATATCACCAAAGTTCTTAATAAAAATTCTGCCTTTTCTACTGCCATATATAACTCATATCTTTAACACCATTTAAACAACAGGGTTGGTAATGTAACTTTTTTATCAAGGACTTTGATACGGTTTATCATTTTAATCTTTGTAAAAATTTATCCAGGCGTTATAACTTTTCTAGTACAGCGGTTCATCTTATAGAGTCGTATCTTTGCGGAAGGCAGCAGGCTGTGATGGTGAGTGATGCATTATCTGAATATCTTTCCATTACAAGAGGAGTTCCTCAGGGATCGATTCTTGGTCCTCTTTTGTTTTCTTTATATGTATATAAATGAACTTCCTCAAATTATATCGTACTTAACTATGCAAATGTATGTTGATGACGTTCAGTTATACAAAAGCTGTAAACGATGATCTTGTTAATATCATCATATAGCATTAGTAATGATTTATTTTTGAATCCAAGCAAATCTAAATGTATTGTTATATCGAAAAAGCCTTTGGACCTGTCATATTTCCTGCAAATACTCCATAACGACTTTGCCTTACAGTATGTTGACACTGTAAAAAATCTAGGAATTGGAATCGGAAGCTAACGTAGGACACACATATCAATATGGCAGTAGGTGAAATTTATGGAGTGCTTCGTACGTTGTGGCCGACACAGCATTTTACTCCACTTAAAACTAGAGTTATGCTCTCTAAAACTTTACTTGTTCCCAAAATTCTTTATGGCTGTGAAATTTACGGTAACTGTGACTCAATCAGTCGAAGAAAGTTACAAAAGTTGCTTTTAATAACATTGCCAGATATACTTACAACCTAAAAAGCTAAGATAAGATAAGATATTACTTTTGAAAACGTCATTTGCAATAGGACCGTCCTATATCTCTTCACTATTATATATTCTTATCAACCTTCAATCTTTACAACACATTACAAAAGTTCTCGTCTATCAGGTCGGAACAGCTTCTGCAATTTCGACTTACGTGTCTTACCACAGAGAGACAGTTTTACATTTTTGCTATTCGATTATGGAATGAATTACCACGAAATTTAAGAAGAATAAGAAGCATAAACCAGTTTAAGAGTTAGTTTAAGGAACATTTATGCCAATCTATAAGCAATATTTTATTGCTCGAGTGATATTATTAACTTAAATTTATAATAATATATTTAATTTTCATATTTAACTTAATTTTCATTTTTAATTTAATTTCTAACTGATTTGATAACTTACATACATTTAAGTAGATAATTTAATGTAGAAATTTTTAAAATACAAATTATTATTTTTTTTTGTTCATGTTAACTAAGCGAACCTATTTTGTATTGTATTTTATATTGTAATATTTTGAGATACCATACGAAACTTGCATTAATTTACAAGATTATTATTATCCTAAGATGAAAGTATGCAATGAAATAAATAATAAAAAAAAATAAGAAATTGGTTAGCTAACAATTCATTTATTTTCTATAGATATGTTTTCTATTTTTCTGCATATTGAACAAAAAAAAAGTTTCATATGTTTAAAACGCCAAATAAATCTTTCTTCATCTTTAGTTTTTCAACTTTTTGTTTACAAATACGGCAACACTAGCTCTGAATCTTAACATGAACAAAATGAAATTGAGTGTATATAATATAATAATGTTGATGCGGGTAGGAAAATCCCAACCATCATGAATACCTTCTGACTCACAAGTTATGTACGTTGGTACAGTACGTTGTATATTATCTTTCTACCAAACAGATTCGTGTGATCTTTCAAAAGTAATAATAATAAACAACAACATCAGGTTTATCATTTTTTATATACATATGTATACATATTTTTTTTTTGAGACATCCGTACCTGTATATTGGTAAAAAGATAAAAATACATTTCGAGTTTACTTAAATGAGGGGGTGCCTTAATATAGGCGTTCAGTTAACATCGGTATTTAGAGTTGGAAGAATATAATAACAAAATTGAATTAGTGAAAATAATTTTAAAATATCAACAAATTATTTCAACACAGGATCGGAATGTTAATAACCATGAGAACAATTGCATTCTCTTTGATATTATGTTTTCCTCTTGTGAACTGTCAAAGACCTTCTTATGCTGGAAGTAGACCACCAAACGGTAACAAGGATAAGTACCGTCCAACCAAAAATCCGCCGAACACCTTTGAGCTAACTAATAGATTCAGCGAAAATGCTTTAGAGAATGGTGCGACCCAGCGACCTCCACAAGGCGTTTCTGTAGTAAATGCGGAGCCTTCGTTTATCCCCATTAAAAATAACTCAGTGCAAATGCCATTTGAATTAAAAGATAATAAAACTAATCTCAACAAATTACAGTCCGGTTCCTCCAATGAAGTATCAAATAGAAGTGGTAGTGTGAATTCAAAGCAAGAATCATCAAATCCAACTATTATGGACTCTCCATTACCTTTTGACGCACATGGTGATCAACAGCTCATCAACCACATTAGTCGTCTGCCAATTGATAACCAGCCCTTCTGGTTTATTAATTACCAAGCGATTGAAGCGCATCGAAATGGTAGCGGACATAATTTTGGACCTATCGCCTCTCGGTCGTCATTTTTAGGAAAATAAGAAATGTTGGAAAAAGCTTTTGATTTAAAATCAAGAAAATGTTTATATTGTATCTTTAAGAAAAAAAAAAACTTCTAACATTGTAATATAAAGCAAGCATGATCATTGATCATGAAACATACCTATTATTTTATTTTAAATTACTTAGCTATATACTCAAAAAATAAAATATTTTGAATGTGGCCAATCCCAGATATCCTAGGTTGTACCTATAGGTCGTATCTATTATTTATATGAGTTTTACATTAATTAAACATTAAAATAAAGTTTAAACTATCTTATATTAATTATAATAATATATTGTAATATTCCAATAAAGGGTTTGTAATAAAACTTATTTATTTCTATTCATATCAAAAACCAACTTTTTTTCTAATAAATTACTTTTATTTCCACTTAAATACTCACTTTACTTTAACTTTATCAGGCTCCCGATCCATAGATCCATCCACTAGAACTAGGGAACACTAACGGACTTCATAGGTCTGAGGACCTAAGTAAGTAATTCGAAAAATCATTGCCCAATGAGAAAAATATTTTCAAATAGTGAAGTAAATTCAATTAGGTAATTCAACTTTTTTTTAATGAAAAATATTTTTGATCGATAAAATAATTAAGAGAACTTCATTAGAAATTCAAAATAGGTATTTGCTTTGCTTTTAAGACGTTATAATACAAAATTTCAAGTCTAATTTGTAGCGCATTTGAATGTTATTTTTTGAAGTTGTAGTGTTGTTATAAATAATTGTCAATCAAACAAAAGGTATTAGATGTTCTTTTTTAATGTTTACATAAAAGTTGGTATTAAAACTTTATTCCAATTTACATTCATAAACTACTTTTGAACACACAAATTTGAATGTAATTCACGTCAATACTAGAATTTTCATCATAACTCATTACACGTGAAAACAATGTGAACTTTTTCTTCGTTCACTTGAACCTTACAACTTTACTTTACACGTGAAAAATATAGGTGCGTGAGAATTATAATTTCTGTTATGATGTTGCTATGTTTTCATTAAATTTAGTAAAAATCTATTTACATATAAAGATTTTTGCTTCAACCAAATCAATACATAGTATAAAACAAAGTCGCTTTCTCTGTCCCTATGTATGCTTTAATCTTTAAAACTACGCAACGGAATTTCATGCGTTTTTTTTTTTAAATAGATAGAGTGATTGAAGAGGAAGGTTTATATTTATAACTAGATAATGTTTTTTTCAATAGAAAAATTAATTTTTAAAATTTCATTCTAGACGTTTGATTCCATACTTCATGAACAAAATTTAAGTTTTTACTTTTAGTTACTAAACATGTATTTACTATATAGGAAAAGTCAAAGTATTTTTATTTCTATATTCAATTTTATTACCGATGCACCAAGAGTGGTGTTACTTCTTCGCTGGTCGAATAGGAAAGAGATAAGAGAAAGATTTGTTCATAACAAATTTTGACAACGAAAAGTAGCAAAAAATAAGTTAAGCTTAAGCCGTTAGAGTACAAAATGTAGTTAAAGTATATAAGTGGACAAAAAATAATAGGGAAAATTACTAATGTTTGGCAAAGTGCCTCACATTTTACAAATTATATTTTTAGTTTAAGCGAAGTTAAAAAATGATAAATTTATAATTTTAAGAATCGAATT
This sequence comes from Scaeva pyrastri, assembly GCA_905146935.1. Taxonomy (NCBI): domain Eukaryota; kingdom Metazoa; phylum Arthropoda; class Insecta; order Diptera; family Syrphidae; genus Scaeva; species Scaeva pyrastri. The sequence goes on along the minus strand of LR989927.1, from coordinate 172,794 downwards.
AATTAAATTTAAATACGATTTGATTTAAGTTGAGTACAAAACATTCAGCCCGCCCTGAAAGAAGCAGTTCTTTCAGCAGAAAGGCAGCAGTGCGATTTTGACAATTGGTCTAACGTAATCTCCAGTTTGGGTGGTAATGGTTGCAACTCGTACTCGGTTGTCTTTTCCTGGGTAGACTTCTTTTACTCGCCCAAGTATCCATTTGGCTGGTGGAAGGTTTGAGTCCTTTAGCATGACTACATCGCCAGGTTTCAGATCAGGTTTGACCCCTTGCCATTTGGACCAAAATCCTTGTTGGAGAGACTGTAAAAGAGACCAATTAGTAAAAATGTTTTGATCAGGTACAAAAGGGTGAGGAATCGAGTTCATAGCATCACCAATCAAAAAGTGAGCTGGACTGAGAGCGATTGGATCCATATCCGATGTTGGCCACCAAAGTGTGGAGAAGAAGGAGGAATAAAGTTCCACAAAATGTTGTCCTTGGATAGATGATCAGTTACGATGTTGAGCTGCTGACTCAAAAGAAGTTAGATCATATCATCGAGACACCGATTAGCTCCATGGAAATTTGTTCCATTATTGTCGCTCCAAATTTCCGAGGGTTTACCACGAGGTGAGGCAAAACGATCGAGAGCTGCGAGAAAGGCGTTCGAGGAGAGATCACTAACCAACTCGACGTGTATAGCCTTTGTTGAAAAACAAATGAATAGTGCGATGTAAGCCTTGGTAAATTTGGGGTTCCAACCTCGAGCTAGTCGCAATGTTATAGGACCTGCATAGTCCACTACAACTTTACTAAATGGTCGCGAGAATAATACACGATCTAGCGGCAGATTACCCATTTGCTGAGTAGTAATTGTCTTTTGTTGACGGAAGCACGGAACACACTTATGAACTATTTTAAGGAGCAGATTATGTAATATTCTTGTCTTAGGATAGCAAATAAAAGAGAAACACCTGCATGGCAATTTGTGTTGTGCAAATGTTCGATGATAAGTCTTGCAATTCGAGTGTTTTTGTCGAGAATGATTGGGTGTTTTGCAGAATAAGCTACTTCTGCTTCTTGGATACGACCCCCGACGAGTAAAAGTCCTTGGCCATCGGTGCTAAACGGTGAAACGAGATGAATCATCGATAACCTTGCAAAACATATTTGTAGGGTTTAGTTTTGATAAAAAAGTATAAGTCGGCTTCTTTTTTCTTCTTTTATAGTCTTCATACTGAATATTATCCACCGAATATTCCGATTTTGGCCACTGGTCCCGTTCTTTTGTTATCCACGATGCTCCGGTCCACCATAACTCATTTTCGAGCAAATGAAAAGGAGAAATACCACGAGATGCACAGTCAGCTGGATTTTGTTCTGATCGAACGTGAAGAAACGATTCTCTAGGTATCGTTGAGAGAATTTCTGTAGTTCCATTCCCGATGAAAACTGACCATCTCTTTGGCAATGCCGAAAGCCAATGTAGGACGATTGCGGAGTCAGTCCAAGCTACAACATTTGTTTCTTTATCTTGTAAAGAGGTTTTAAGTTTTTTACTAATCGAGTTAGAAGAACTGCTTCACAGAGCTCGAGAGGTAGAAGACAAACAACTTTTATTGGAGCTACCTTGCTTTATGCTGCGACTATGTTGCTAGTTACATTTCCAGCAGAACAGACGCTTCTGCAATATATCACTGCAGCATAAGCATCAAGAGAAGCATCGCAGAAACCGTGAAATTCGAAGTTTTGTTTTGATGTCCACATGATTCGTAATATATTTATTTTTTTGATATAAGGAAGCTCATTACGAATGTTGTACCAACTTTTTGAATGCTCTATATGCCATAGTTCTTGAAATAATATTTTTATACCAATCACGACAGGAGTTAGAAAACCGATAGGATCGAAGATCCTTGAAGATTCGGAGAGTATTTGACGCTTTGTAGCCGACGCTTTATCATTTAAGTTGACTTTGTAGGAAAAGGAATCATTTGCATTAGACCATTGCAAGCCGAGAAGTTTAACTGGGCTGCATTCTTCAAACTCCTTTGGTGACATTTCACGTTGTTCTTCTGGAACACTGAGAAGAAGAGGCCAACAGTTTGTTGGCCACTTCCGCAGATTAAGCCCAGCAGATTTGAGAAGACTTACTAATTCTTGACGGAGTGACGTGACATCTTCTATAGAATCAGCTCCAGTCAATACATCATCAACGTAAAAATCATTTAGCAATACTTCGGAAGCTCGCGGATCAATCTGCTCTGCTGAGTCAATCGCTAGTTGATATAAAGTGCGTGCAGCTAAAGCGGTGCACAAGCAGTGCCATAAGTAACTGTCAAAAGGCGATAATGTTTTAAGGGTAGATTACTTGATTTTCTCCAAAGAATTCGTTGGAAATCTGCATGTTCCTTTGAAACTTTGATTTGGCGAAACATTTTTTCGATATCACCTGATATCGTATACCGATGGCGACGAAAACGAATGCAGATTGAGAAGAGATCACGTTTATAGGATTTACCTATAAGTAATGATTCGTTAAGAGATGGATGATTATGTGAAGATCTAGCTGAACCATCGAACACTATCCTGACCTTTATAGTGCTGCTATCATCCTTGAGAACAGCATGATGCGGTAAATAAAAACATTTACTAGTAGACATGTTTATGTCACTAGCAGGAACCTCTTCCATATGGCCTAGGTTCAAATACTCGTCCATAAAGCTTATGTACTTTTCCGTTAAGTACTGACTGGATGCAATGCGGTGTTCAGTAGAATAAAAACGATTTAACGCGAGTTGAGGGTGTTGCCGAAATCAGTAGCCTTTTTAGATCTGAACGGTAAATTAACCATATACCTCCCGTCAGGCAAAAGAGAATGATTTTTAACGAATATGTCTTCAGCAAGTTGATCTTCAATAGACAGAGTAGGTTCTAGGTCGACTTCTTCAAGACGCCAAAAACGCTCGAGGTCAAACGAAGTGGAAGTATCCAATGAAATGCAAAATGAATTGACATTTTTTGTTGTCGAAGGGCTGACGGTTTCCATGTTTCCACAGATAACCCAGCCAAAAATTGTAGGCACAAGATCGGGCTTTCCTTGCTGACTGCGTTTTAGGGTTCCTTGCTTATCATGAACGTGTACGATGGCAGTAGACAAAAGAGTTTGATGAGAATGAAACGAAGAAAACAAACTATTTGCCTGAACTACTGATGAGCAAAGCGAAGTTGGCGAATTTGTTGTGCCTAGAGCATTTGATGACGAAGAATTGTAAGCGGAACCACCAGGAGAAGAAGACGAAGATGAGGAAACTGGACTTGCAGAAACCTTTGACGGTGGCTGAATGTGAACGAGCAATGACAATTTCTGCAACGAAATTTTGAGTGGCATTATTGCGAAGAATGCCCTGAACGAAGGCAGTTGAAACACAGTGACAAACGTACGTCGAGCGGTAACGTCAAGCAATAGAAACTGAGGACATTGATTTAAAAAATGATCTGCTTTTCACTTTGGACAGCTTGGACTCGAGACAGCGATTGAGCAGACTCCAAAGCATCACAACTTCAAAAATATTCAAGATTCCTCAATTGAGGTGTTAGCATTTGTTCCTATATCAAGTGCCCAAGCTTCTTTGGTATCTTGATCTAATTTCAGCGAAAGGAGATAAATGACCCACGGATCACGTCACGTTACTCCCAAGGAGTCCAAACCGCGAATGGTTTCATCGGCTACATCGGATAGTTTACGAAGAGACTAAATATTAGACACATTGACATTTGGAATTGAAAGAAGCGATTGTATATGCGCTTGTATAATAACGTTAGGACGGTCGTAGCGCTTTTCCAATTTTTCCCAAGCATCAATGTGATTGACATCCGAAACCTTCATATCACGAATAAGATTTGCTGGTTCCCCGCGGAGAAAAGATTTCAAATAATGAAATTTTTGTGTCGAAGATATTTCGGGATTGTTGTCTATAGAGCCGATAAAATGATCCCTAAAACTAGGCCATTCCTTATAATCCCCAGAACAAATTGAAATCGAAAGCTTAGGCAATGCAATGGAACTCGCGTTTTTTTTTGGCTCATTTAGCTTTTCCAGAAACAACGCTTCTTGGCTGGATAATTTTTCGATAACCGATTCCGAAGCGGCAGGGATAGGAGATGTATAGATGCAAGCTTTCGTTCGCGAATAGATTGATTGTGCAGAAAAATATTTATTTTTGTATTCGGAAAAATCTTCATTGGGATCTACATAGTCATTGTCATCCGAGTGACCGAGAAGTTCATCAGTTAAAACTACGAATTTATTCCAAGCCTTATTAAGGTTATATAACCGAGTTTCAAAAAGTTTAAGTGACACGCGGTCATCTAAATCATCAGCAAATGTAGCTACCCGAGTCAAAAGATCTTTTACATGACCACGTTTTGATTTTATAGAAATCATCTTTTTTTTTTTGTTATCGAAAAATGTTCACATTTTGCAATTTACATAATTAAAGTTCGAAATAATTAATTGTAACACATGTGAGTCATATATGTATGTAAGCTTAACAAATATAACATATGCACTTACTCACATTTTACAAATTATATTTTTAGTTTAAGCGAAGTTAATAAACGATAAATTTATAATTTTAGGAATCGAATTAATTGAATTTAAATACGATTTGATTTAAGTTGAGTACAAAACACTTCATTTACTCCTAAAAGCTGCAACATTATACCATAGTTGAGGTTTGCAATATCTATGTATATAGTATACTTCAAGAAAAAGATGAACTTCAACTCAATACGATTCAAATAAATGTTGTCTATTATAGATACACTTTTTTGTAAGTTCCGAGAATAATGAAAATTTTGATCGGTTGGTGAAATATCGGCCATTCTAACAGCCAGGCGAGACAAAGTTCGCCAGGTGCTCTTGTATAATATAAAGGAATATTTCATTAATATAGTAAAACATTATTTTTTTCTTCAATTTGTTTTGTTTTATTATATTTACGTATTTCTCATAACTTAAATATGAATTAGCACCTGCTCCCTTTCGAACAATTTGCAAAATAATTAAAAACAAATATGTACATTAATGCAAAATCAAAATACCTAATAATACCAACCACAAATATTAATATACAGATGTCTCAGATGTGTCATATGAAACTACAAACTACATTTTAATAAGCTTTTAACAAAGCTCTTTTTAAGAAATCGTTTTAAGATCTGTGTGCAGAGTTTTTTCTTTTCAAAATTTGTATTCTTTCAACTCAAATAAAAGCAGCATTTTCGTATTGTTCTCTTGTTTAAATTTTCTTATTAAATCCAACAACAACAGAGAGCAGTTTGAAAGTTAATATTGTTTTTCCTTAAGGTATAAATATCTGAAACTATAAATTCCTACCTAATTGATCATTTTAATCCATGTGACAATCTTTCCAGATTGTACCTATAATTTTTCTAACTTGGCAGTACAAGTTATCTTGAAAGTAGGAAACAAGTTGTTATGGTGAATGGGTAAATCATCGAATTTCCTTCTTGCTACAAGAGGCGTCCCACAAAGCTCTATTCTCGGTCCTCTCTTGTTTTCTTTGTACATAAATGAACTTCCCCAAACGGTTTCTCATTCAACTATTCAAATGTATGCTGACGATGTACAAATGTATCAAAGTTTCTTTTTTAGACAGGTTTAAAATTGTATCATTAGTATAAATCATGACTTAGGAAACATTTCTAGCCATGCTAAAAAGAACGGGCTATTTTTATTACATTTGACGGTGATTTAATCGAATACATTAACATACATACATATGTCAAAACTGCGAAAAATCTAAAGGATTAACATTTAATCGGAAACTAACGTGGGATACGAACATTAACATCACCATTGGGAAAGTATATGAAGTACTTCGCAGATGGTCTCCAAGAGATTAATATATTCGGAATTTTCGACGCTCAATTCTTTCACCATTTGCAATGATAAAAGTTCTTCAAAATTTCTTTGTATAGTTGCGGGTTGCAGAACGGCTCGTAATGGTTTGTAATCCGACTGATGTGTTGTGAAAATGGATCTCCGTTAACTACAACGGGTCCAGTGTATTGGTTCAGAAATAGAATGCCTGATGGTGTGATTTCTTGGAAGGATGGGACGTGTTGGTTATTGATCTCCGTACAATTCGAAGGTTGGCTATTTAGTAAGTGTGGGACACAAGTAGTGTTGGTGATAAGAAATATATTTTTCTAAGGAATTTCATAGATTCTATTCTTACATAATGTACTAATACATTTTCATATAAAATTTTATTAATAATTTTACCCCTTTTTATAGGTTTAATCAAAGTGGTTATACAATTTTCCGTTGAAGTCGTTGGTAAATTTATTATGTAAAGGATTAATGAACTATTTGATGCTATTTTAATTTGTGCAAATTCTAATGCCTCCAAAACGTTCATGTATGGCATTTCCTTTTTTTATTTAGTATTTCTTTAATTTTGTTTATTTCTGAGTTTGATAAAATATAGATGTTTATGATATTGGCCTTGGCCCAATGTATAGTGTAGTAAAGATTTACAACTTCTTCTTTAATTAATTGCAACTTTAATTCTAAATTTAAGATTAATTCGTTTTGCATATCATTTTCTTCATTTATCTTATTACTTATACTATTTGTCTTGTTTACAATTTCTTCTATTTTCTGTGTAAGCTTTTAATTTATAACAACCTGATTATTATTATTTTTCAAAACATTATTTATTTTTTCCTTAATTATTTGAAAGTCTTGTGCATCCGGACTTCCTGCAATAAATTTCCAACCGCTGATCTAGCGATCGTTTATTTCTGGGCATTAGTCTATTTAGGTGGATTTTAATTTGGGTTTCGTATCTCAGGAAAGGAAGGATAGGGTTATCTTTGGGGACATTATCTTCAATTAATCTTTCAAGTTCATTTTTTGCCTCTTGATATTGGTTGATGTCAATTGAATGATTTTAAAGGTGTCTGTCTCGACTCGTGCTATTCCCGTGTCCATAGTTACAGTTTGACAACCTGAATAATCCAGGATCTGCACTTCTGCAGTGCATGCTGCTATTGCGAGTAATAAAATCAGCATCTTGTACTGGAACTTTTTCTTTCACTCCGGGATGAAATGGACTGATGTGTTTTTACGTGTTCTTGACACTAGCACTTATTATTTTTTTTTGTTTCTTTTTGCTGGAGATAAGGTGAACCGAGAGCGTAAAGTTCGCGTTAAGTGTGATATTGCTCACTAGTATTTTCGGCTACCTTAGGCGATATTATTCACTAGTATTTTCGGCTACTTTAGGCGATCATGTTCACTCGTACTTTCGGCTACTTTAGGCGATTATGTTCACTCGTACTTATTAACGCGACTAACACTTCTCGGTCCCTGCTCGGGCGCCAATTAAACTACTTCGAATAACTTTTGTTTAAAAAAAATATTTTTTCGGGAGGTGGAACCTCTTACAAACTTACAAAATAAAAAGTAACTTAATCTATTCCTACACTTCCATGATGTTCGTTCTGCTGTGGCGGCAGTTCCCACAGGTAGTGTCGCATTTAATTTTTGCTACGTGTTAAAATGGAGCATCCACACGCATTGTCAGCGATCTTTGTTTTTTTACACTCGTATTTCTTAAACCTATGTATGTAAATATAGGCACATAAGATAACTTAAGTATTATTGCCGACTTAGAATTGGTTAGGCTTTACAAATTAGGTATTAATTTCGTTTTTAGAACACATTCATGTTTTTTTTGACAGAGTCTATTCTTTTTGATGAATTAATAGGAACTACGTCCACTCCACTTAACCTAGAACTAGAAAAATGAATGAAAGATGAATAGAAAGAGAGTAAGGTAATAAAAATGAGATAACAAGATAGAGTGAGCGAGGCAGAAAATAAATAAAATCCTTTTTTTGATTTTTTTTTTAGTTCATCACATTTGGTGTTGTTTATGAAGATAATGCTTTTCTTAGTTTGTTTTCGTAACTTATTGTTAATCAGGTTACAAAAATGTTACAATTTTTATTATTCAATACTAATTGTTACATATAAAGTATGCATCTTGGATGAGACTTGTATCTAAGATATATGTATGTAGTCACATACTACTTTTAGTGAGGTCACATTTGAGGGACAATTGTTATCCTTATAGATATTTAGCTACACAGTGAATTGTACTTGTTTATGATCACATTTGTTTGTAAATTTGTACAAATAAGTTAATATTTTATTATCTAAGGAAAAATCGAAAATGAATTGCTTAACCTTTGTATGTGTTAGATATTTGTTTTTTTTGTAAAATTGGGATGTAAATAGGTGATCATTGTCTGACATTTCGAAATTTAGATAGGGAATTAACGTTACAACTGATCAAAGCACAGGTAAGCACCTGGCTTTTGGGATTCGTCCATTTTTTTATATTTGGGCCAACTCTGTTTGGGCAGCCTCTGTAACTTGCAGGGTGGCCCTGCGATTTACAATTGACACATGAAGCAACCAATGTCTCCGTTTTTTGGCCTAATTCGCATGCACCAATTTCATGGATATTAAGACATTTAACTAATCTAACAGGAAAGCTACAATAAGAAGCCATATGGCCAAATCCTTGGCAACGATAGCATTGCTTGGTATAGGAATTTTTTATAGAGTCCCAGGTAACTCTATGCCGTAAAATGAACTTAAATTTTCTTAGTTTCATGAAACTTTCCCTGCCCTCCGGGACACACAAGAACAAATCTAAAGGTATACGTCACACACATTATGTCTTATGAGTATGACTGAAAATAAAATACTTCTTTCATTCCCACACTAGTTTTTTTTTTATTAATTTTGGCATTCTCTTAAATTTCTGAGAAATTTCAGTGTAACTAGCGCCTCTAGTGGCTTTTGCTTTGGTTTTCGGTTAAGCCTAGTAAGCAGATCGGGAAAAATTTTGTCTTCCATACAAATTTTGTCTCAGGTTTTTTTCTGGGCAGCTCGCGTGCAAAACGTTTGGATTTAACGGTGTGTTTAGCAAAGTGAAATTTTCACATTTTGCTGCCAAAAACCAGATGAAAAAAAGACCAAGGTAAACAATACTTTTCAAGTTGCCAAACATGCATAAAAAGTCTCCACCTCCTCGTTTTTGACAGCTCTCACCAACAAAATCCATTCTAACTGGGATGGAGTTATTTTTTATTTCAATTTACAGTGGCGCCATAGCAGCCTCTTCTTACTTTTCGAAATCATTATTTTTCTTAATGTCGTTTTCAATTGGCAATCCGGAATGGGAAGTAGAAGCAGAATCCCAATTGAACACTTTTTGTGAATTCTGAAAAATTTGAAGTTTGGTGTGACTGTATTGGTAGTTTTGCAATCTTGGCTATTTGGAAAACTCCTGCAATAGAAAATTAACTGCATCACTTGCATCGTCATCACTTGATGAAGAAAATGAGGAAGACGACTCCAACAATGTTTCTATCAAATTAGGAACAATTGCTAAGATATTGTCAATATTATTATCCATTTTTTTATAGTTTAATTTTAATTTCAAGCACTCACTTCACAGTCTGCACAATTTGTTAATTCAAAAATATGATATTTGTCAAGTGTGACATTTAAAATCTTTGAATGTGTGAGTGATTCTGTTTTTGCTTCTGACTTCAAATCCAGAAGAGAAATCTCTTCTTTTTCAGAATTAGAACTGTCACTTTTGCCCAATTGAACGCTTTGAGAATGCTTTTTTCGGATTCCAGATTGCCAATTGAAAACGACATAAAAGTTTATCTAGAAAATAAATATAAAGAAATGATAGGAGACTGAATCCAAGAGAAAAAAAAAACTGTACAAGGTTTAAATACATTAATAAAGTAAAACTTTTCTGGAAATATATGAAAAAATGTGTATTTACTATAGACATACAAAAAAAAAAAAACATGAAGAGAAACGTGAAACGACAGACGAAAGCATTTTAATGTTTACTCATTGCTTAGTTATGAAACAAGTTACTCGTTTCAAAATGATTTTAACCAAATACTTCCGGGACATTTACCCGAAAATAAAAGTGAACTTATAACTTAATAAGATAAAAAAAATCAATTCAAAATGAATGAAAAGGGGTATAAGGGAACAGTTGTGCCTAATAATCACGAAGATGAAGAAACAAAAAGGAAGGAAAAAAAGAAAAACACTTTTATGGGTTAAAAATAGATAAAAGATGGCGTTTAAATTTTTAAGTTTTTTTTTTATATATTTCACTCTTCGTCTGCCAAACTTTTGTTAGGCTCCTGTACAGAAAAAAAAGTCTTTCCAAAACTCATTCTCGAGATGCGAACCTGGCCGAGCGAGAAAATTGAAAATAATGAAAAAATATAATGAAGTTGTCGAGCATTTGGTAGCACAAATTGGTAGTTTTCAAAAAATTTTAAAATTCATCCAACGAGTTGGTCCAGCTTTAGATCTTGGGTACACATCTCACATGATCGAGTCGAGTATTGAAGGTTAACGACAACGAGCTATGTTGTCAAGCATGTAGGTTCATGTGAATGAGTAGAGTAGAGTTTTTTCGGATCAGACATTTTTTACCATCACTAGTTTATTAATATGACATTTAAGCCTTTTATCAGCTGAGCATACCAAACAATCTCGGATAGCTTTGTTTAAATTCTTTTATGACGACAGATGGTTTGTGCATCAGATATTTTTTCCTACCCAATTACAACAACACAAACCTATCAGGATAGCTTTGGATTGATCTCCGAACGCGACCACTGCATTCACTTTTCGTTTTGACGTTTTCAGAATAAAATTTGTGCTTGCTTGTGGCACACATGAATAGCGTGTTTTAATAAATTCAATAAATATTAGAAGTTTAAATTTAAGGCATATTAAAAATAATAATCTAGCTAATCTAATGGCTGGTAATTTTTGGCAGAGTTCGCACGCTCAGCAATGGATACTGGATAGACAAGACCTGGCTCGCGAACGACAAAATGACTTGCAAGCACTTTCAGAAGATGAATATCAAAAAATATTTATTTTTTTTGCCAATGTTATTCAAGTTTTAGGAGAACAACTAAAGCTTCGACAGCAAGTTATAGCCACCGCCACTGTTTACTTTAAAAGGTTTTATGCAAGAAATTCCTTAAAGAATATCGACCCGTTACTGCTTGCGCCAACTTGTATTCTGCTCGCATCAAAAGTAGAAGAGTTTGGAGTAATTTCCAATTCCAGATTGATATCGATATGCCAATCAGTTATAAAGACAAAATTCAACTATGCTTACACACAGGAATTTCCTTACAGAATAAATCACATTCTCGAATGCGAATTTTATCTTTTAGAAAATTTAGACTGTTGCTTAATAGTATATCAACCATATAGACCACTTTTGCAACTCGTTCAAGATATTGGTGGACAAGAAGATAATTTCTTGACATTAGCTTGGCGGATAATAAATGACTCACTGAGGACAGATGTGTGTCTACTGTACCCTCCGTACCAGGTAAAAACTGTGAAGAAGTGAAGTTTTTCTTAAAATTAATTTATATACTTTTACTTCAGATTGCCATAGGCTGTTTACAAATAGCATGTGTTATATTGCAAAAAGACTTAAAATCCTGGTTTGCAGAACTCAATGTTGATTTAGATAAAGTACAAGAGATTGTTCGATCGATTGTAAATTTGTTTGAATTATGGAAGGATTGGAAAGAAAAGGACGAAATACAAGCTTTACTTGCCAAAATTCCCAAACCTAAACCGGCCCCTCAGCGATGAAACAATCCTCTTTTGATAAATTATTAAATAACAATAAAGCGGAACAATAATGCTCAGTTTTAATGAGTTTTTATTTAATTTTAGATTAGATAATGTAGTACAGATAAATTAAAAAAAAAAAACATACCAAAATGGAAATTTCTTATTTTAAAGTTTATTTTTTCTATAAATTTTTATGTAGGGTAACCTACATTGTTTTCAAGAAATTTTCTATACTTAATGTCTAACAACTTTTCTGAAAGGAAACAAAAAAGTTTTTTTAATTTTCCTAAGTGGTTTACATCGTATAAACTTAAGTTTGACTCGTGTCATTATGTTTATACAACTGTACCAAAAGAAATATGTATTTGTTTTTAATACAATACACTGCAATCTACCTCTTATCCATGTCAAAAGGAATTCTTCCAAATATATTTCTATTGCTTCTTTTGCATTCTTCTTAATTCTTTTAATATAAGTATTTTAAAAATGAGGCAAACAAACTTTGCCGGCAAACAATTCCGATACAACTGTAATCCAGAGTGCCAATACGAACATAATATAAGAAATGCCGATCTTGTAAGTATTTGGAAGCTGATAAGCTTGTCCACCGATTTCGTCAACATGAAAACCAAGTGGAAAAATTACTGCAGCTAGACAGAAAAGGACCATTGCTGTGAATCCAACCCATCTAGCGTATGGGATAACATTGCGGTCCCATGTACTAGAAGCCAATAGTATTACTGTGGTGGTGACACAAATGCATCCTACAAAAATGCACACCAACGCCAAAAGCCATTCAATCTGTAACTCAGGTGTAAAGCATACTTGAGGTCTATTGTATAAAGTCATACAGGTCCACATCAGTCCAAGTCGAATGTCCCCTTGTTTATGCCAAATATAAATTGAATTGTACTAATTAATCATTTTTTATTGTTTTTTTTTCGAATACCTGCTTCTTCAGTAACTATCCAGTCAGGCATAGCCAAACTTACTATCGCGAAAACGTCTGCTGCCATAAATAAAGTTGCGCTTATTGTTGTTAGCTTATCCATTTTATATTTAATTTTGTAAAAGGCAAGCTAGGAGCACAATTTACTAATTGGCTTGTCAACCAACCTATAGGCTTTCTTTTCTAAATAAAATTGTATACACAACACAAATAAAAAGCTATAGATTTAATATTCGTACACAAACAAAAATAAAAATAAGTACGGATTAGGAAATGTCAGATGTCAAATGACGTTGGGGTGTGTGACAAGGACAATGTCTGCTATTACACGATGAATCTAGATTCTAGATGCAAATCCCAACCTCAAAGAAACAGTGCTGCCACAACTTATGTTTCAATGTCGCGTTTGCAATTTCTTGAACATTTCCACAACTTAAATTATGGTGTCAAAATAATCGCAGTGAGTTGACTACGTAGTGACTACATTAGTGAATGCGCCCATTGTTACATGCAGTAGCTATTATTATTATATGAACAAAAAAAATTTTGCACGTTTTTTGATATGTCATGGTTTTTTGTTTGCGATATTAAAGTCAAACATTTTGACTTTACTTTTTAACGCAACAATTTTCATTATTGTCAGATATGAATTTTTTAAGTTTGTATAAAGTTTATAATTCAAGTTTCTGAGTCAATTTAGTAAGAAAAAATTATCTGGTTCTTAAAAAGTTTATACCGAATGCGTGATTGTTATGTCGTTTTTAATTTTCTGAATTCTGGAAAATTTGAAGTTTGGTGTGACTGTATTGGTAAAGTGTGACATGTGTCAACTACATATGTATGTGTTTCTAAGAAATAAGGGACAATTGATAAGATATTTTCAATTTTATTTTTTTATATGTACATATTTTAATTTTAATTTTAATTTCAAGCAATCATTTCACAGTTCACACAATTTTTTAATTAAAAAAATATATAATTTATCAAGTGTGACATTTAAAATTTTTGTATGTGTGAGTGATTCTGTTTTTTGTTTCTGATTTCAAATAGAGATGAAAAATCTATTTTTCAGAAACAGAATTGTCACTTTTGCCCAATTGAACGTTTTCAGAATGCTTTTTTCTGCTGCCAGATTGCCAATTGAAAACTCCATTATTTAGCTATTACAGCTAGTGGAGCATCGAATGTATTCAAGATTCTCAATGGAAATGCTATTCACGTGAATGTCAAATTGGTTCGGGATAATGTAGTTCACCCGTTGGATTGCTGAATGCAATGGGAGTGTGAAAGGGAATCGAAAGGGTGGATCGAATATCTTTACAATGCACGAAAACTTGTTTCCTCGTGTGAAAGGTTTTACTATCAACGACCTATATTGCCGACGGACGACGGTTTTTTTTTCTTCTAATTGTGGATTGTTAAGAGTTAAATAGTGTCTTCTGTCAAAAAGAGTTCACCAATGAGCCAATCATAAAATTTTCGCGCCGCTAATTTTTCACTAGAACATCCAAAATTTTAAACCGAATTAGATTGCATTTCTAAAAAAAATAATTCTCGTATATTTTCCTAAATAGAAAATACATATTTTTGTTTTTTTTTTTTCTTAAAATGCCTCCTCCAAAAAGAAGAGAAAAAGATTCAGATATGTATAAATTGAGTGGCATACAGGCCGATCAGGAATTGTTTTTGCAAGCGTTTGAGAGTAAGCTATAACTTTTTATTGACTGATAATAAAGAAATATTTTGAAAATACATTTTCTACCAATTTAGAGCCAACACAAATATATCGTTTTCTTAGAAATCGGCATGGTACAAGTGTAAGAATTTTGCTTGTTATTTGTATAATTTGTACCTACAAATTTGTATTCCTTTACTACAGCCAATATTTTTAAACCGTACGCTTAGCTATATGAAAGACCGAATGTCAAGAAGTAATAAAAGGCGTGCGACATTTAAAGTCAATACACTTCTTGATACAATTTCACATAAGACAGATACTATAGGTAACTATTTGAACATTGTGTTCATGGGACTATTTGACAAAAACGAAGCTGAAGAGTGGAAAACGGGTGACATGGTTAACGTTCATACGACAATGTACAAAATAACAAAAAATAAACGCAAAGAAAGTAATGCAGACTTCCAAGAGATTTTAGTGAGTAGATAAAACATAAAAATACCTCCAGAGAACATTGATTTTTGTTTAGACTCATCTATCAAGCGTAACTATAAATCCTCCTACGGATGTGGATAAGTATTCAGCTGTCTGCATTCCAATGCAAGCTTTGCGGCCACTGAGTGATCAGCATACTATTTATAAGGTATTATTTAGAGTTGAGGTTTTGCCTATGTTTAAACCGAACTTGGAAAATCAAGATGGTAAGTATCTATGAACCCAATAATAAATTTCAATCTTTTATCACTTTTAAACTTTTCACATCCCAACTTTTTATTACACTTGGTGTTCTTTCTTCACAGATTTGCCGTCAAAACGACCTAAACTGTGTTCAACAAATTTCGGGTGCGAACTTGTGGTTTTTGAAAAAAACTGTGGAAGTATTGGAGAGGGTGAATACGAAGCTGCGCTTCAGGAATTTTCTTCAACTAGTTTTAAGTGTTTTTCACCAAAAAAACGAACATGGGAAACACTACCAGACAGCTACATTCCAGTAACTCTCAAGTTTGAAGTTTTCAATCAATGCCCTATGCTGAAATTCCGCTTAAATTGGTCAAATGCGTCCATATCAAATTGTATCAATGCCAAAGATATATGCGAAAATGAGGTTTTTGACTTAAAAAGTATTGAAAACAATGATGTATCTGCAAATTTGAATAACAATTCCATAAACGCTCAGTCAAATGGCTTCAAACCTAAAATTTTAATTGAAGAAAAGCTGCAAATAGTTTATAACTTCATATATAGCAATAATACACGACAACAAACGGAGTACACTCAGGAGGTTGTTTGTCCGTGGTGTGGTCTAGACTGTTTACGATTATATGCCTTATTAAAGCACTTAAAATTGTGTCACGCACGCTTCAATTTTACATATCATCCTGCTGGTAATGGGGCTCGAATTGATGTGACAATCAATGATTCTTACGATGGTTCATATGCTGGGTCACCTTACGATTTGGTTGGTCCGTCTGGATGCTCTTTCGCGAGGACATGTGGACCAGTCAGACGAACATCTGTGACTAATTTACTTGTATGTCGTCCACGCCGTCAAAAAACTTGTCTGGACGAGTTTCTTGTATTAGATGAGGATGACTTGACAAATCAGAGACCTTATATAACAGGTCATAACCGGTAAGTATTTTTTATATAAAGGTTTTCGAATATTGCCATTGCTATTTTATGCTGTTTTAAAGACTATACCACCACACCGAAACATGCCTACCGGTTCATCCGAAAGAACTTGATATCGACTCTGAAGGAGAAAGTGATCCGCTCTGGTTGCGCCAGAAGACAGTTCAAATGATTGACGAATTCTCGGACGTTAATGAAGGTGAAAAAGAATTAATGAAATTATGGAACCTACATGTTATGAAGAATGGCTACGTTGGGGACTGTCAGCTTTCATTGGCCTGTGATATGTTTTTGGATGCCAAGGGACGTGAAATCATTCAAAAAAATTTATACCGCAATTTTATTTTACATATGTGTTCATTGTTTGATTATGGTCTAGTTTCACCGGAAACATTATATAAGACCATTCAAAAACTCCAAGGAATTTTAAGCAAATACCCAGAAGGCCAAAAGCTTATATCAGAATCACGATCGAGCCAATTAGATTTTTGGTTGGAAGTGGGCATCCATAAACAAGTCGAACAAAAACTAAAGTCTCCTCAAAAGCAAATTGAGAGCAGTGATTTAACGGAAAGTTGCTCTGTCGTTTCCCAATCGTCGAAGACCATGAGGCCCCCAAAGCCAAAAACTACGCCTATAAGAAAAAATTCTTTTGGAAGTAATGCTTTAAAAAACAACTTGAATCAAACATCGATAGGCGATACCACATTACCAAAACATAATTCTAAAATGGAAAAGCGATTTCCTACTGATATTAACTCATCAAAAATCAATACCGAAATAATAGTACCTAAACCTTTGATAAAAAGGAGGCTCTCTCTTTTAAAAGGTAGGTTCACACATTCAAACATCGCGGTGAGGCATAATAATCATTTCATTTTTTTTTTTTATTATTATGTGTTTTCATTTCGATATAAAATTGAATCATTTGCCGCCTTCATTCTATGGTTCATTTTCACTCACCTTCATTGGAATCGAATTAAAAAATCTGTATAATAGCAATGCAATTTCAATTTTTTTTTTTCAATTCCAGACGATTGCTAATTGACTACATGTAATAAACTGACTTTAATTTATAGTTTTCTCCTTTCGTGTGATACACTTCTATACCCAAATCATCAATTTTTGAGTAAATTGTCAAAAAGGTGCCTTAAAGATAAATATTTGAAAAGATCAACTGACGTTCGCCATAACTATAAATATAAATGTAAGAAATTAAAGATCAAAGTCAATTTATGTAAGTCAAATAAAAGTAATTTAGTTTGTGGATGGGGAGTGTTGAGACCTTGCACGTGCATTCAATTTCCATTTATAACGATTATAAAATATTGTTAATGATAAGTGATTGTTGTTGTTACCTCAAGATGATATACATACATACATAACAACTAGAATTCTGTGAGCGCTTCTAATTATTATTTTTTTATAGAAATTATTTCTTGGTAGAAATTTTTCTTACAAACTGAATAACGTATATGTATGTAACAGAACTGAGAGAAATACTAATACTAAAAATACTAAACATATACAAATCTCGCGAAAAAACATGACACAGACGGTAGTAATTGTCTTTGTGCCATTTAAATATGACAACTGCAATAAATTATGTGTTCGTGCATATTTAGTACCATATGTACGAATACTCCGACTTGTCAAGATGTTTTATCTTTATATATTTCTCTTATAAGAATTTAATTTTAAAAAAATATATATAATTTTTAATGAAAACAAAAATCAATTAACAACAACAATTATTTCAGCTCAATATTCCCTATAAAGATTGCATATTTAGTTTTCAAAAATACCGGTGCCCAAAATTCTTTGCTTTATAATTAAAAACGATTTTTGTATAAATTCTTCATCTTATCAAATCTTGAAATAATTCAATACTAACCATAATTATGTCTTTGGTTGGTATCAGAAATTACGATTACAGTTTACAATAAATACTACAAAATGTCTCACGACATTTTTAACTTAGGATGTAGTGTTGGCTCAAAAAAAAAGTAATTTGAAGTTGAGTTTAGATTTGGCAAAATATGTAAGCACAATTCAAAATTGATTAAGAAGATTGTTTTTTGTTAGAAATATGAACACTCATTTTCAATTCTTGGGTGGTTGCAATCAATATTTAAATGCTGGATCTGTTTGAAAATCCCATAAAAATAAATGGGCATTCATATGTATTTTGGGGATGCCATCTTGGTGGACTGAAAATAAAATTTGAGTCTATAAATTAAAAAAAAAAAAGAAAATTGCTCATAGTTATGTCCGTATTTAATTGTGTAACTTTTAACTAGACAGTATATGTATATGTATAAAGAGCCTTCAAACTCGTAATTTGTACATACTATTCCGCATCTGTTTTATTAAACAAAATGTTTAATATGCATGGAGCCTCACGTGTGACTTTCTCAATGTTCATTTGGTATTGAAAGAGGCATAACCAATTAAACAGCGATTTTAAATGATCTGATCATTTTTTATAGTTCCTTTTAGTTCAGATTACTTTAAAACTTTTTTAGAACCTTTTTCAGGTTGTTGCCTCTATTTGTTAAAAGAGCAATCAATTGTGTGAGTATTTAACTTACGTAGGTATTTAGCACATAATTAGTAGAACTTCTTTAGATTAACTTTTTTTTTAGGTTTAAAACGACAAATTGAGTTTAAATAACAAAACTTTTCAATGTCCTGTTTAATATTAATATTAGACCCTTAATTCTGAAACAGTCTTACATACATTATTTATTCAAATATGAATGTATTTTAGTGACTACAATATACATACATACATACTTATACTGAAAATAATGAGCAAAGGAAATAGGATGTTGGTAATTTTATATGAAAAAAGTTTTAAATGAAATAATTTGCATTTTGTTATAATAACAATTAACGGAAAAAAATTATCAGCAAACACACAAATATTTTATGTCATTAAAAATTAAATTGTTTTAAATTTTCAAATTAGATTCACCACCGACGAAACAGAAAAGTAATCTTCAGAAATCGCCTGCATCACCATCGACCGAGAAGCAGTTACCAGTACATCAAATTATAACCCGACGGCAATCAATTTCAGCTCTGGGTCATCAGCAAACTCATTCTCTACGCACACGGTTATCTGTGCCCTTAACTAAAGCCGATAAAGAAAAACATTAAATGTTTTATTGATAATTTTCTGTATGATTGAAAAATAAAACACAAGGTTAAAAGGAGGTAAGGAGATATCTCGAATCGTAAAATCTATAACATATTAAAAGTTAAAACAAAAACATGCATAAATTTCAATAAATAATCTTTGTTTTGATGTAACATCCAGATATATTTTTGTATGTAAATTAAAATGATTTTATCAATCCCCTGAAACTTGGATTTTTTTTTTATTATAGAGTTAAATTAAAGATCATTAAACGAAGTATGAAAATATGATTTTTTAATATAACCTTGATTTGTGTCGTTTTGTTCGTCTCAGCTTATAATTTTACGCAAAGAATTTAACATTTTTATAATTGCTGCTAACAAAATTGGTTGCGTATTGATAAATTAATATTTGCAATGAAAAAGAATATGAGAATAAGTAACCGTTGTTGTTGTTTTATTAAGAGTTTGGTAATGATATATTTTTTATATGAGCGTATTTCGTCGCCCTGGATCGCTTTTACGGCACTAAGGCGACGATTTGTTTTACATACCAGTGGCAAACCTACCACAATTGGCAAAAATGCATTGTTTTCCTTGATGTTAAATTATTTGTTTAAGTTTTATTTTTTGTTTAAAAATTGATTCATGTTTCAAACCAATCCCCTTACAAAGAAAATTTAATTTGACTGAAATAAATATAATTAAGGTTACTTCTTCATTTGTATTATAATCATTAAAAGTAAAATTAAAATATTTTTTCATTGTAAATTAAAGTATTTACTATCTATGTTCTGACAAAAATCGACCAACTTTTTAAAGCTTTGTATACTTTGTGCTAGTTGATTATTTGGTAGTTTTGTTGTTAGTATAGTGAAAAGATGACCAAAAATAATTGCGTCTAATTCAGTAGGTTTATCTCCAAAAAAAAAAGGACCACCACTTTCTTCCAGTTTGCTTGTAAGAGTTTCACAACATTTAATAACTTTTTCCTCGACCTCTCCTAAGTTCATATCGGTCCATTGGTATACCTTAAGTTGTTTTAAAACATGCCTTCGTTTTTTAAAGTTCTGAATTGTATTCAATGGCCACGGGAAAACACATCCATTGCGGGGCTCTGTTACGGTTTTGTAGACCTCGTTATCCAAAAACGAAATGTATAACTCTGCGTTAGTAAAAATATTCTCTACAAGCGACACATAAGAACGCAAATCATATTTTTCGTCTTCGTTAAGCCATTGCCCAATGACAGCTTTTTTTTGTTCAACAAAATTTACGATCGGTTCGAATTCAGCTACAATAAATGCTCCAACTTTTATGAAGGGCAATTTTGTCATCCGCCCACCTGGTGACATGAATTCTGCATTAGCACTTGGTCGTACTGAAAAAGGCAAATTGCACATTCTTAAATAAGCTTTGACTGCGAGGCAACTTGCATTTTCAGCTAAAAGAATTTGCTCCACTTCGTAAGGCTGATAAAGGACTGCATCATCGGGCCAAGGCTCACTAGCAATTTTCTCTTCTGTTTTAAATTGTTTAATGTATGTCGAAGTTGTCATAGTGGATTTGATTGCTAACAAATTTTATGAAAAATTAAATATTTTAAAGTTAACTTTTTTCAGTTGCATACCTTTAATAAGTATATGTTATAAGGTTCTAAAAGTTTTTTTTTTAATCCTAATTCCTTTTCCTGACGTAAATGTAGAAAATAAGTAAAAAAATGACAGTTGTCTGTAAGCCAAAAATTATCATCTCAGTCATCATTCCAGGGATGAAAAATCTTGTGGGAACATAGCAAACATAAAAATAAAAATCTAGTTGTCCTTTTTTAGTTTATTTTTTTATAATTTTCTTTTTATAAACAAGCCGTTTACATTCAAAACGCGATCATAGCACTCACTACTGATATTTTTGATAACCAAATTTTAATATTGCATCAATTTCAAATTTAGGCCGTATGCGATTTGCGTTAAAATGTTCATTAAATTTTTCCTCTTCGTTTAATTATGACACTAGCGTGGTGAATAAAATGGGATAAAAGTTATACTTTTGAAGTTTCTGCAAATGTTGCACAAATTTGTTATAAATAAAAAACACTAGTATGAAATAATAAAAAATAAAATTTGATTTTTTGATCACTTACCTGGCAAATGTTCTTTTTTTTTGCAAGGAAATAACATTCGATTTTGAGGTGCAGTAGGTATGTAGTAAACAGTTTCTATGGCCTCAAAGTTAATAAAAGGTGTTAAATACATTGAAGTCTTATGCGAAAAACAGACACAGCAAAGCAGCGACAGCAAAGAGAACTTCGACAGCAAAAGTCATATGAAACAATGTAGAAATCGATTTTGACAGCAAACAAACCTGAATCTGAAGAGTATTTAAATAACACACAAAATAATTCAAATATAATGAAAATAGTTTTTCAGTACAATTATATGGAAAAACTATCTTCTATATTTTTGTAGTATTTACGCCTTTTATCATACAAAAAGTGATTTAATTTAACAAATTCTATCAGCCGCTCTTCCATTGTTAATTGTTTACACGAAAATAAATTGAAATAAAAAAAACATAGGAACATCGAATTTAGGGTTTATTCTAACATGTTAATCTGTTTCTCGCATTAAGAGAAAGAGTTAAGTTTGATACACAAAAATACACCCATGCAAAACCGTTGTTATGTCTTATGTCAAAAAACAAATATCTATTCGTATTCACATTCGTTTTTGCATTTGCATTCTGCGTCATACTTTTGTAAATTGTGATTATAAGAAATTGTTTTGTAAAAAAGCAAGAAAATCTGAAAATTAATTAGGTAAGTAAATAAAAAAAAAAAAAATGGAATAATTAAAATTGTTATTTTTTACTTAGTCATTTTTCATTTTATTGAAAACGCCCCTTTCTAAAACCTCGATTAAACGCCCTACAATGGATTTTGGAGATGATTTCGAACCCAAAGATGTTGACCCAGCCGCAGAGTTTTTGGCTCGGGAACAAAGTGCTTTAGCTGGATTGGAAGACGAAGTCTTGCCACCTGTACATGACACTTTAATACAAGACAACGTAAATGGAGGTATCGGTCTTGAATCCTCAACAGGAAGTTTCGAAATAATTCAAAATGTAGGCGAAAGTACCGAGACTGCTACTCAGCACTCAATAGCTCGCGTGGAACCAGAAAAAATACGAAAATGGCGTGAAGAACAAAAAACTCGCCTCGAAGAAAAAGACCGAGAGGAAGAACAAAAAAAAGAAGAGCTTCGACTTCAGGCTAAAGTAGAGTTAGAAGACTGGTTGAGGCAGACTGAAGAATCAATTGCCAAAACTAAGGCTGCAAGTCGTGGAGCTGAAAAACAGGATTCTTTTGAAAACGGGGATATAGAACCGGGAACCGAATGGGAGCGTATTGCAAAACTTTGTGATTTTAATCCAAAATCAAACAAATCTGGTAAAGATGTCTCGCGTATGCGGTCAATTTATTTACATCTTAAGCAAAATCCCATACAAACACAAAAAAATATTTAAAATGAAAAATATTAAATTACGACTTTATTTTGTTATCATATTTGGTTAATCTTTATAAAGCTTAAATATTAATCAAAATAAAATGCATTTTAAATGATTCACTGTAGTAAATAAAGTTTTGAATTGAATTCGTAATACCGGTGCGCTAGCATTTTTTTGTTGTTAAAAAAGGTAATAGGTGTAAAACAATCGATGTATAACTGCATTTTTTATATCTTTCTTCAAAATGAAGAACAATAATTTCGATGCCTACCAATTCGGAAATAAAATCGATAAATGGAATTGAAGAGCTCAGAATAAAATTTTCTATCAATTTCATTTTAGTAAAAGAAATGAAAAACTAGAATCATGCATTCTGCAAGTCAAAATCATCCATTTGTAAGTATGTATGTATTTATTATTATTGTTATACATGTATTAAGCGGGTAATAAAATTACAAGTTAATTCTTATATATTAAATTCTCGTGTCACAATGTTTGTTCCCTTACTCCTCCGAAACGGCTCGACCGATTCGTATGAAAATAAATTTATATTCAGTAGGTCTGAGAACTATCTATTTTTCATACCCCGAGGTGGTGTGGGTCGTCCACCACTAAAATGTTTTTTGACATAGGGCGATACATCCCTATGTCTGAGGACCTACGTAAGTATTTAAAAAAAAATTGACTGTAGTTTACGAATATTATATTGATATATGTATGTATGTATTGTATGTATATACATATGTACATATGTATATATATGTATATTTATATATATATATAAGTATATTTATATATATTTATATATATATATATATATATATATATATATATATTTATATATATTTACATATATTCTCAACTAACTTTATTATATGTATATTTATTCTTCGGGGTTGTATTTAAAACTGGAAAACTTTCTCCATCCTAAATTGATGACATTATTGAAGTCACGAATTTTTCGTGTGATGTTAATTTGTGCTTCAATTCCTTTTTCTGTTTAGCTCTATAAATCATTTTTACTTGGAACAAACATAAACCAAACAAATATTGAAGCAATATCCTGTTATTGTTTTACGTTCAGCACAACGGAACAGAATGTTACAACAACTAATACTGAACTTCGGTTGTCCTGCCGCTCGATCCACTTTTTTCAGGCAATGCACAGATATTTGAAGTCAGACCATGTATTTTGATTTTTTTTTTCAAATAACTATTAAATTAAAGCAAATTTTTTAAAGATAAGCCTTGACATAAGAGTTAGTAATAGAATCAGCCATTTAAGCGAAGGGAGAGTTTTAAATCTTTTGGATTAGTGATACGAAGCACACCGGGCTATCTAGAAACTATTAAAAAAAATTGCACGAAAAATAGAAAACCAACAAAATATTTTTTCATAGCTTAAATTTGTGCCATAAATCGGGGCGAGACGAAGTTCGCCGGGCCCGCTAGTATTTAATACAATTGAGCTAGAAGCTGCTATGGCCTTACGCTCTATATGTATGTATGTATTAATATTTCATATGAACAATAAGAAATATATTGGATAATACTAAACATTGATAGATTTAGCATTGATCATTTTTTAGTTTATAAATCTGGAATTATTTGGGATTTTTGAATGTATATACCTATGTGCCTATGTACATAATTTTTAATTAAGGTGAAAGTAATGTAATTAAGTACATTTTCTTACATGTATTTAAAGTACATTGTATTTATTTCATTTTTGCTTCCTTTGGGACTTAAATTATTATTAACTTCCCATAGGGAGGTACTGTAATTGGTCCGATTTGTCAAATTGAAATTTTTGACAAATATGGACGTTTTATGGTTCCTAGAATCTAAATTCGTCATTTGTAGAGAGATGTCTGTGTGTGTGTGTGTGAACGTACGTTCGTACGTTCGAGATACCCTTTTTCGTTAACGATATCTCAAGAATGAATAAAGATATCGACTAGAATTAAATTTTGTTCGATAGGTTATACCTTCAAAAGAAGCTAAAAGGACTTTTATAAAAATTTGTCTAACGGTTTTTTCACCATAGCAGTTTTTTAAAAAAAGTGAAAATTTTAGTTTGTTGCACATATCTCAGGAACGGATGATGCTTTTGACTTCAAATAGATTTTATTGTGTAGATAACAATGTAATTCAGGTTTGGTATAAATTTGGAAATAGTTCAAAATACCATTATTTTTTACAAAAGTAAAAACTAAAATTATACTACAATTATTAATATATGTATGCTACAATTTTGACAAATGTCGAATTGATATTTTTTTTACGAAAAATAAAAAAACTAAAACCGAAATTGACAAAAATCGTTTTTTAACTTAAAAAATATCATCACAACAAGCAATTGACTTCAAATTTCAACATAATGCATTTGTTAATACCTAAAAAAAGGTAAAATATTGACGAATATTAAATTGACAGTTTTGTACAATAAATACAAAATTGGAAGTTATCAGTGTGGGTCGCACCCAGCCTCTTTTTATTGTATTGTTTTTACAAAAATGTACACAATAATACAGCTATAGCTACTTAGGCTCTCGGCTGGTTTAGGACAATAGTTTTTATTATTTTTAGTTTTGCTTCATTAACTGCCTTCAACGTTGCCAATTTTCAATCCTCATCTTTTATTTAGGAAAATTGTTTTGTTATAATTTTATTATCAAACTCGTTTTTTATTTTAAAAGTTTTTTGGTTTTATTCGTAGACTTGGGGACACCCTGTATTATTTTTTTTATAAACATATGAGTTGTGTAAAATGTAAATCAAAGTTTGTTATTTTTATTGTGTCAAAAGTCAAAACCAGAAGCAGCGTGGCTTGTGGCATTTATTTTTAATAACTTGTAAAGCAAAAGCAACAATCTAACAAACAGCTGGGCTTTGAATTTTGATTTAAAATTTTCGTAATAATATATGTAGGTAATTGTGTAATAACCTATTTTGTTTCACATATCATAATTTATTGGTTTTATTACAAGTTATTACGATAGAGCAATGTGTGAGAGAACTGATCATTTATCGTGGGAGGATTACTTTATGGCTACATCAATCCTCACATCACAACGGAGCAAGGATCCAATCACACAAGTTGGTGCTTGTATTGTTGACAAAGAAAATCTTATATTAGCTGTAGGATATAATGGTCTCCCGAGGAATTGCAAAGACAACGAATTTCCTTGGTGTAAGGACAAGGAGAACCCTTATAATGATAAAAACATGTATGTGGTGCATGCCGAAGCCAATGCAATATTGAATAAAAACAGCGCAAATTTACAAGGATCCCGGCTGTATACTACGCTTTTCCCTTGTAATGAATGTACAAAGATTATAATTCAATCTGGAATTAAGGAAGTAATTTATATGTCTGATAAACATGGTAGGAAGCCTAGTTATCAAGCTTCTAAAAGGATGCTTGACGCAGTGGGTATAGAATACAGGCAGTATATACCAATGAAGAAAAAAATAGTTTTAGATTTTGATAATTTTATTGGAGAACAAACAATTGATTCAAGGTAAAAAATACCAAACACTAAAAATAAAACACCCAATAGTTTAATAACCTTGTCAATTATATTTTTCTAATTAAAGAAGGAACCTTACTAGATACATAAGTAAATTGCAAAATTATGGACAAATTAATTTTTATTATTTTATTAGATAGGTTTGTATAGAGCAAAGTGTTTTGGATTTTGTATGTATTCAGAAGGACACAGAAACTCTATCGCTGGGCCACGAATCTCTATATAAGTAGCTTTTGGAAATCTTATTTATTAAGATTTAGGTTTTTAATTGTTTTCTTTTTATATAAAACAGCTGCTTGAACAGAACCTTAAAATTAGAGCTGTTTTAACTCTTAAATTAAAACCCGGATCAACCCTGAGAAAAGTTGAACGTTGGAATGATTGAGTGCTTTTTGTAAATGTAAATGTAAAACTTATTTATTTCCATTTATTTGTCTTTAAAATCAAACACGAACTTTACTTCAAATAAATAAATACATTTGTATATAAAAACTATAGTACTCTCATGGTCGAGTCTTTTTAGGAGAACCACATGCCGACTTGCGCTAGTGTCGCAGAGTGGAGAGATGCATTTGTCCTTGAGAGAGTTGAATATTATTACTATTTCATAAGGGACTAGCGGAGTAAAGGAGATAAATAGTTTCTCTGTAAAAATAACACAAAAAAATCTCCCATTTTCTTTGGCTTTTGTGTGTCGTCTGGTAAAGACGACTACCGTAAAGCATACTCGACTAAAAAAATGTAAACAAACCAAAGTCTCCCAACACAGCAAAGTTTCCGTTTTTTTTTTTAATCTTTCTAACTCTCACAAAAATTGTATAGTCTTTCCTTGTCTCACTCTAATTTGTATTCTCTCAGTTGAAAGTCTCCCATCTGAAAATAATGTCTCCACGAGAGGTTCAACGAAAAATAACTAGATGCCGCACCATTCCACCTCAGCCATGAGAGTACTATAGTTTTCATATACAAAGGTTGAAAGAATGTTCGCGTCTTTCCTTTTAAGAGGTTTTTGCCTTTGCTTTTGTCAGAAATTTCCTTTCCATTCCATGCATAAAAGGGAAAACACAACCTTTCTTAATAATTTGTTATTAACTTTATGGTTTTCTGCCTTCGTCTCTATAGGGCTTCACCACGCTCTAGGTGTCAGAATTTACATTCATTAAAAATTGTTATTATTTTATATTTAAGTAAATTAAGCCTATGGCTAGATATATAACTTATTATACTCTCACATACATCCCTTACATCAATTTTACAATCCAATTACATTTGTTAACTATATTATAAACACTGAACAAACATAAATATCTCGGAATTCACCTAGCAATTTATTCCTTAATAAATGAAATGTCAACATTTGAGTCTTTTAATACTAAGCATACAATGTTACACACAAAAATAGTCTTGATTTTTTTTAAAATAAACTACTGGACAAAAATATTTCGTAGCTTTTTATTACAACATTTATACGTTAGTTCATATGTTATTATTTTTTATTTTCTAAAATAAACATAAAACATGCGTGCTGAGAGAGATATGTCAAAAGCAACATCCCTTGTGCTCATCTTATACTGATTTACTGAATAACAAACGCGCAACACAATAATTTTGAAAGAAAGCTTTTCTATCAGAGAAATAGCCTATGGAGATATAAATTTCAAGCTAACTATTTAGTTTGCATCGTTCCGCCCGCTGTTTCTAAGGCAATCGGAAAGTGTCGCAAACCTCAAACGAAACTTAGACGTATAAATTTCTTAATTTAATTAAGTAGAGTATAGGTATTTAAATAATAATAATAATAATGTACATATACCGACCAAATGATCAGAAGTGAATTAATTCAAAGACCTTTTCTCTGAATATACATACATATGTACATGTATATGTATTTTGTTTTTTAATAATATACTAAATGTAAAGTAGATGTACAACACTTAGACAATTTTGTTCTTAATTTGGTTTTATTCAATAATAAATAATGCTTTATATTCAGTGATTTATTTAAAAAAGTATTTTTAGATGAGTGTCTGACAACTCGATCGAAAGTATTGCCAACGAAAAAGTGATTCAATATGAATAAAGTTTAATAGAATTATTTATATTTGTCGCATATGTACATATCAGATTTAAGTCCTTATAAGTAGCATAAGGTAGTTAGAAACAAAAACAAAGAAATATTTTATTGTATTTTGCTTAATCATAGTAAATCTTTATAATTTGTGATAACGTTTCATTGATATTAAAGTATTAATGAATAATTAAGATTTTCGAATACCCTACATCCACGGCCTTTTTTCTGACACCTAAAGGTTTTAATTTAGTTTATAAGAAAAGTCACCAAAATTTAGATTTTACTAAGAATGATATGATAACAAATAGTAAATGTATGTTAAAAACTATTGCATTAGCTGATTTCATTTTCTTTGCAAAGATTGTCAACAGAAAAGAATTATCTTTAAAGTACACACATAAATCGTTACAGAAAACTGCTTCTAATCTTAATAAAAACTAAGGATTTTGTGAAATTACACTGGCATTAAAGGATATAATTTTTATTAAAAATTCTAGATTTATGTACATATGAACATACATATGTATATGCATATGACGACATAATTTCACTATGATAAGTTATTTATGTAAATTACATAAATTGCCAACAAACTCTTTGCGTTTTATAAACAAGTTTTTAAAGAAGTGAGAGCATTTTCTCCATTCGTACTATAAATTAATGTTAATTTTCATGTACGTGTACAATTTTACATATGTAAATGTATAAACAAACATAGGAATAATTTATTGTTCGTATTAGCATTATGTGAAAAATACATTCATACATATTTAAATCGCCAAATCGAAAACCGAGTGAAGTATCAAATATGTTATGTTTTTGTAGTTGGGTGGAAAACGATTTGATTTCACACCTATACTCATTAAGAAAAGAGTTTCTTAGTAATTTTAAGTCAAATATACCGCTATGATACATACAAAAATGTGCTTGACTTATTTCAGTTGAAGATTTAAAAGAACTATAATTATTTAAATTGATTATAGATCTTCGTTAGTCCTTCATTTTTATGAAACCTATATTAATCTATAACAAGGATCTGATGATCTGATTATTATTATTATTATTATTATTACTATTATTATTATTATTACTATTATTATTATTATTATTATTATTATTATTATTATTATTATTATTATTATTATTATTATTATTATTATTATTATTATTATTATTATTATTATTATTATTATTATTATTATTATTATTATTATTATTATTATTATTATTATTATTATTATTATTATTATTATTATTATTATTATTATTATTATTATTATTATTATTATTATTATTATTATTATTATTATTATTATTATTATTATTATTATTATTATTATTATTATTATTATTATTATTATTATTATTATTATTATTATTATTATTATTATTATTATTATTATTATTATTATTATTATTATTATTATTATTATTATTATTATTATTATTATTATTATTATTATTATTATTATTATTATTATTATTATTATTATTATTATTATTATTATTATTATTATTATTATTATTATTATTATTATTATTATTATTATTATTATTATTATTATTATTATTATTATTATTATTATTATTATTATTATTATTATTATTATTATTATTATTATTATTATTATTATTATTATTATTATTATTATTATTATAATTATTATTATTATTATTATTATTATTATTATTATTATTATTATTATTATTATTATTATTATTATTATTATTATTATTATTATTATTATTATTATTATTATTATTATTATTATTATTATTATTATTATTATTATTATTTATTATTACTACAATCATAATAAGTACAATTAAAAATACATAATATTAAAAGATATTATTTCTTGTTGTTATTATATTATTCAAGACAAAGTAATACACATAATTAATTAAGTTTGCAGTCATTCGTGAACCATATCCAAAGAAATGTTTTACTTGGCATAAAATGTCTCACAAAAATGCAGATAAACCAATTATTAACAATTTTAATAACAACCTCAGAAGAGTTATTAAAAATGGTGGTAGGGATAACGATTCGTCAGGTTAGTATATATGCATGTACATAAATTAAACACAAATTATGAAAATTGTTTAATATGTATTCTGTATACATTTATATCTATTTGGAAAGTATTAGACTTAACTTACTTAAAATATTGTTTTGTGATTTTGGAGGTATCTTTAAATGGAATTGAATATAAATGTAATTTTTTATTAAATAATTCAGTAGAATAAAATAGAACATGCTTATGCATCGGGGGATATATGAAATTGTTAATATTAATTGAGATTGAATGATTTATGTGTAAGGCTTTCATTTCATTAGAGGTCTGAGTTCAATCACGTTATAAATAATTCCATGCGCATGTCAATTAGTCTCTAGGGTTTACCTTAATGTATTATTTGTAATTATTTTTGTTTACTTTTATTTAATTGATTTCAATTTTAAAATAATTTTTTAGTTTTGGCGAAACAAGCTTTTACGAGACTTTGAATAAAAATCTTTTGCCCAATTCAACAATTAAATGGTGATTAACTTATTATTTGAATAGTTAAAAAAACGCCTATCCTCCATTAGGAGGAGTTGATGGGGAATTAATAAAGTTACTCAGACAAAAATGCCTACTCTTTGCTTAAAATAATAAGAACCCCCTCATATATCACCCAGAATGTTTAAATTCTTTCTACATATGTAAATGCGACTAGTTAAATTTAGCAATTTAAGTACCTATTATTTTAGAAAACAATGTTGTTTTATCTCGTTCTGTCAATTTTAGCGGAAAATGCTCACTTGGACGATTTGTACACAAGATACAGGCAAAGATTAAGAAAATCGCTCTTTATATCGGGTTTGTCTATTTCTCTAGCAGCATGTATATTGTCAATATTAATTGGATTACTTAAGAACTATGTACATAGAAGTAGATTTCACAGATGAAACAAAAATTGAAATGTTTGCTTGTTCCAGAATGTTGTATACATAGCATTACTTTTTACTGCGAGCCTCGTGTCGGGGTCTATTCTCACCGCTCTTCAATTCCCTGCAGTTTTAAGTTCACCTGTTGCTGCATTAGCATTCGCTATTATAACAACATTTTCATTAGGTATCATAGCAGCCATCACAGGAGATGAACTTGCACCTTTGCCAATTTTTGCTGTATTTCTGGTAAATAGATACATGAAACAAACACCATCTAATAAAAACCAACGAGAATAAAAGTATTGATAAAATGATAACACTTCGATCTTAGGGAATTCACACTATGCTCCCAATCTCATGGCCTGTTTCATTAGTATTGGCATTTTTTATGACAATTTTTCATGTGATTCATAAAGTCGGTATTAGCTCAGGGTTCTCTCCTGATATCGATATGGTAGGTTTCATTACTAGAGGGTTGTTATTTAGTCAATAATTCTTAAATTTTCCAAGCTCATTGCCGAAGTCATTATGTTAGCAACTGCATCAGTTTCTGGCTTGTACTATAGGATAATGTCTGACGCGGCCCATAACCGTACTGTTGATGGAACCCGTACTGGTATAGAGCAAAGAGTTAAATTAGAATGTGAGCGTGAACAACAGGAACAACTTTTACTAAGCGTTATTCCTGCTTACATAGCAGCTGAGGTATGATTTTTTGAGAACCAATGTGATATCAAATATATACAATCATACATATTTTGTTAATTCAGGTAAAAAGAAGTATAATGCTGAAAATGGCGGATGCATGTCAGCGGGCTGGAGGACAAGCATACTCAACTAGATTTCATGAACTACATGTTCAGCGCCATAATAATGTTTCAATTTTATATGCAGATATTGTAAACTTTACTCCTCTCTCAGAGCAACTTACTGCCAGTGACTTGGTTAAAACACTAAATGATCTTTTTGGTCGCTTCGATCAAATTGCACAAGTGAGTTTATTTTATTAAAAACAAATTAAATTACATAAATATGATATGACTAAACATAGTAACAATCACATTGGCGCTACCAAACGAAAGCATAAGTGTCTGGTGTAATGTAATTCGTCCAAGTACAACAGCTACACTCATCAGTTCGAAGCTGTTGTTCCCTTCTAAGATGCATATGTTGGACTAACAGTCGCAAAAACAACAAATTTAATTATGCTAACAGTCCACAAAAACAACAAAAGAAAACTTTTGTTTTTGTAAACAAAATGTTGGTGTAAGTTTAATTAAAAAAACTTATTGGGGTTTCGCGTTTTAACTTCGTTTGCGACTTATAGATAACTGTTCTAATAATTTTTTTTTTGAAAAATTAATATTAGCATTAAATTGGGAAACGGAAACGGGTGCAATTTGTCAAAGTTGTGGAAATTTAAAACGAGCAACATCTACTTACTACTCAGGAACCCATTTTTTTCTTCTGTGGTGGTAACTTAGGCACACCTTTTATGAACATAATCTTTTTTTAAATATCGATTATTCCTTTCAAATATAAATGTATGTTTATGTATACAAAAATAAAAGAAACAATATAAAGTTATTCGGAAGATAATATTGCAATTTGTATTTTGGAGATATTTGTTCGTACAAATAAATATATTTCTAGCCTAAGTAATAAACTTTGGGTAATGTGCTGTGAACTTTTTATTTTTAAGAATTTTAAGACCTGCACTATTTCGTCTTATGATTTTCCGTTTTCTTTCAATTTTTTTTGTATCATTTACGTTTGGAAAAAATTTAATATATGATAAAACAGTCATTTTTGGAAAAATTCGAATATTTCCTATGTATTATTTTTTCTTTTATTTAAAAAATAACGTAGTAATAATTAAATTGATGAATTTGTTTTTTATTTAAAAACAAAACAAAAATTTCGTCGGAATCACAAACAAAATAATTTGTTCAGGGGAAGTTCGCGTTTTGGTATTCTAAATTGAGAATTTGTGTACAGGAAACTGCACTAATTCAAACAAATAAATAAATGTTAAGCAGTGCTAGATTTGAAAAAAACTTTAACGAGGCACTGATTAGTTATTAATCCTTGAATACTGTGAAAATCTAACCTTTGTTTCTATTCATTTTCATAACTGTATGAAAATGTTTTGTATATTATAATAACCTAAAAAATCTTGCAGGAAAATCAATGTTTACGCATTAAAATTCTGGGGGATTGTTATTATTGTGTATCTGGCTTACCAGTTTCTAGACCTCAACATGCTGCTAATTGTGTTAATATGGGCTTGCAGATGATTGACGCCATTAAGTATTAAATGCAGAATAATTCTTTTAACTTAAAAATTGTATTTTGAGCATGTTAGGCATGTCCGGGAAGCCACTGGCATAAATGTTGACATGCGAATAGGTATTCACACTGGCAATGTTCTGTGCGGCGTTCTTGGACTGAGAAAATGGCAATTTGATGTTTGGAGTGATGATGTTACAACGGCCAATCATATGGAAAGCGGTGGTGTGGCTGGGTATGCTTAATAAATAATAATGTTTTGTCTTTTATTTCCTATGAATCGTATGATAGATATCAGCATTTCCTAATTGTTATTTGTTGTTTTAAAGAGATAATCCTATCCATTGATAAAACGTATTTTTAGCTTAAAGTGAAGTTTCTGTAAAATTTTTAATAACAATACTCAACACCAATGACTTTCTAAGGAATCTTAGTAGGGCTAATTACATATTATGATATCTTTAATACCTATATTTTAATGAATCTATTGAAGGGCCATTATAGTAATGTAAGCGAATTAGTTTTATTACTTTATTTATTAAATAGACCAAATTTTATTTTATTTTCAAGAATTACTTTTAATTTTTAGATGTAGGTATCGAAATTAAAAAAAAGCAAACTGATAATTTTGGAACTGTTGTCAATAACTTTGAAACGCTTTTTTATAGCTAGAGACATTGTACATACTTAGAATAAATATACTATATGTATGGTAGGTACATACATATGTACATACATGTTCGTACAATGTACATATATATTATGTACATTGTACATATGTTATGTATATTTATTTATTTTGATCCATGCTAATTTAAAATTATTAAGAAAAGAAAATGAATAAATAAAATAAAAATGGATTGGAATTGAAAAACATACTTCCTGGGAATTGGTGTCGATTATATACATACATACATACATATGTCCCCAATGTTGATTTATGTATCTTCGTTTTTCTATAATGTCTTGCATATGGTATAGAAAATTGGGGGCAATTTGTCCATCAATCGGGACTTTTATAGCTAAAAGAGACAAACCAGGTTTACGAATAAAAACACACTAAATCAATATAATCATTGTGTTAAATACGTATTTCTGGCTTAATTTGATGAAATTGATTTCCACATTCACGTTCAGGATTGGCATTGTAAAAAAAACAAAAACAAAATAGAACATCCAGACAAATAACCCATACTAAAACTTTAAATTAAAAAATGTTTGATATAATAACTTCCGAAATTGAGGCTTATTGGTATGACTAACGAAAGTATTTTCTTATAATATTTTAGGAGAGTTCACATTACAAAACAAACTCTATCGTATCTTGGTGATAAATTTGAAGTTGAACCCGGCAATGGTGGCTCTCGCGATTCTTATCTTTCTGACCATAAAGTAGATACTTATTTAATAATTCCACCCAAAGTAAGGACAAAAATTAGTTGCAGTTTTCTTTAAATTTATGCAAGCATTTTTTTTCCACAGAGATCTTCTGACCCTCGGAGGGTTGTGGAGATAAATAATACACACCCTACAAATGAAACGCCTAGTCATATGCAACTGAATAATATTTCAATTATAGAAACAGAAGACTTTGCGGCGTACAATATGAAAAGTAACAATAACGATGAAACTAAAACAATTTGTAAAGAGGATGACATGAAAAATGGACGCAAGAATCAGGCGATAATTATTGATAATGGAATGAAAACCTTAAATGAAAGTAAATCAGCAAAAACCGGTGTGAATGTTGAAAATAAGACTTTTGAAGAGATTTTAACGGTGGTTGAAGTTCCTGAAAAAGTTAAAAGAAAACTCTCAGTTCAAGGTAAACTTTAATACAACCTGTAGCATATGTATGTACTTACTTAGGTCCTCGGACCTACAAAGTCCGTTGATATTCTCTAGCGGGATATAGGGCCTCAAGAACTCCTACGCGCCATTGTGTACGGTTTCCAGCGATTTGTTTAAGAATCCTCCAACTGTTTCGTGTGTGACAAAGAGCAATTGGGGTTAAAAAAATGTTCAGCAGTTTTTTTTAACATAATGATACAAAATTTTACTCACTTTGATTCACAGAAAAAATAAATACTACCTATTTTTATTTTATCTATAACTAACTGACCTGGCGAACTTCGAACATAAACTCCATAGTAGTAATAAAACCTAGATAATTCAATTTTAATGTGAAAGAGCACCCAAAATGGATACAAAGCGTAATAATGAATTTTACAATTATCTGAAATTTTCAGAACTTTACAAGGAATTTTTCACCTTAACGTGCGTGGTTCAAAGTCATTAAACGCAAAATTTCTTATAATTTTTGGAGTTTTTACAGAATCATTTTTCGATTATAATAATTTTCCAACTTTTTCAGATTTTTTGAATAAAAGTTCTTTTATAAAGACTTTGTTTAAATAAGGACCATTTTTTTTAAATATAATAAAGTCTATGTCAAGCGGGGATAGTGGAGCTTTCTAACGGAAAAAGAATTTTTCAAATCGGTCAAGTAGTTTTGGAACCTATTTAATTCAAACAAAAATCAAATCTTTCCGCTTTATAATAATAGTATAGATTATAAATTAATTTGCCAACATATAAGGGTCATTATCATTATATCCCGCTAAACATGAAGCCGTACGTCCGTTGACTCCTCGTAAACTTTGATCCCAGAAAAAATTTGTCCCATCGTCTAACGATTTTTGGCCGTCTTAGCTAAGCCAAAAGTACATAATTTTTTGATTTTTTTGGTTTACATAAGTTCAGATTTAAATGTGAACGTTGAAGTTTGTACTTATCTACATATTTATCTGACTAACACTCTTTAAAATTGTAAAAAATTTTACTCACTTTTTTATGAACCAAAAATCGATAGGCGATGGGCCAGAATTTTTCTGGGATTTTTTTGAGCTTGTATAGCAACTTTATGGGCCTTTAAATTTATATTTTTTGACAAATCTGTGCCCACAAAGCAAAACCGCTAAAGTCGAGTTTAGACAAAATTGAGATTTTTATGTCGTTAGATTCAGAGTGTCCGACTCTATTTTGTAAAATTTTTTTTTAACTCCGTATTGTAAAAAATGGACCCACAATTTTCAAAAAACAAAACAACTAAAGTCAGTTTCGTACCACGTCATCTAGGAAAAACAACTAAACTTGACTTAAGATTATAATTTCTTCTTGTTTACTCAAGGAATAACAACTAAAACTTAATTTGGTTGTTTTTCCGTATTCAATTTATTGATTTATTTCCGTTCTCATGTTAAGGAAAACGACTAAACTCGAGTTTAGTTGTTTTTCCACGATGATATTTTTATATATTCTAAGTTTCATGTTGTGGAATAGCAACTAAAGTACAGATTGGCATAGTAAAATCCTAAATTACCACAAGGAAGAAAAGCTAAACTCAACTTTGTGCAATGAAAATTTCGATTTACTTCAAGGAAAAACAGCTAAAGTCGATTTTAGATTTTTAGTAAGAACAATTGCCTCAAGCCAAAACAACTAAAGTGTTTATTTTGCCTCCCACGCTTTTTATTTCAATGTTAAGTGAATTTTTTCAAACGTCTTCCTGAAAAATGTTGAAAAGCGACTTTAGCGGTTTTTCCTTGTGGCCACAGAAATATTTCAGTATAGTAGCGGTGTGTTTAAGTCCACTGTTTTATTTTTGTTTAAAGTATACATAAACACTTACGGACTTGAATGCAATGTTGTGTCAAAACTTGAAAGCAATTTCTGAGATTAGAGATTAGGAACAAACATACATTTACATTTTTACTAATACATATATATAGATAGATAAACAATACATGAAAAACATTGCAAACTTTATGGGTCTCAGAGAAAATTACTGGTTTCTTTTTATAAATCTCTATTGCTGCAAGCCAAACCCGAACAGCAGACTAAACCAGGTACATATGAGACTTTTATTTGAATCAATTTGATATTCGTCAA
Source organism: Scaeva pyrastri (assembly GCA_905146935.1). Taxonomy (NCBI): domain Eukaryota; kingdom Metazoa; phylum Arthropoda; class Insecta; order Diptera; family Syrphidae; genus Scaeva; species Scaeva pyrastri. The sequence continues at coordinate 135,370 of LR989927.1, read as the reverse complement.
TATTTTATGATTTTGTTTTTAGATATTAAAATCCATTATGTTGAAAATAAAATACATTTGAAGTTAATATCATTGCTTGTTGTGATGATATTTAAGTCGAATTGATAGTTTTTATACGAAAAATAAAAAAGAGGCTGGGTGCGACCCACACTGATAACTTCCCATTATGCATAATTTGAAAACTTGGCGTTCCTGATAATAATTGATTAACTTTTGATGTTAATTGATAGTAATTTTATTAACATAAAAAATATCAGAGTTATTGAATCTGAAAACAATATTTACCAATTTTTCTTAGAAGTTTTTTCTGTTTTGTATTTATTGTAAGAATTTGAATTTGAAATTCGTCCTTTTTTCCTTTTTTAGGTATTGTAGAGTAGATTGAAAATAAAATACATTTGAAGTCAATATCATTGTTTGTAGTGATATTTACGCCAAAAAACTATTAATGACACTTTTCTGTAAATTTCATTTTTAGTTTTTTATTTAAGTACCATAACTTGACATTTTATTATGCCCAATATAAAAAAAATTGAAGTTAAAATGATTTACCACTCTGGACATATTCAAGTCGAGAAACTACTTTTGACATTTTTCGGTAAATTTTTGTTAAAGTTGTTTTTATTTTTTGTACAAAAACTCTGAATTAAATTTTTTCGAAAATTTTCCAGGTGTTCTATAGTATATATACTATATACTATATATTCTATACTTTTAAAAAATATAACGGTATATTGAAGTATTTCCAAATTTATACCAAACCTGTATTATATTGTTATCTACACAATAAAATTTATTTGAAGTCAATAGCATCATCCGTTCCTGAGATATTTGCAACAAACTAAAATTTTCACTTTTTTTTATGTTAACTGTTATGGTGTTTTCAGCATACCGCTCGACAATTTTTTATAAAAGTCCTTTCTGCATCTTTCGAAGTTATAACCTATTAAATGAAATTTTATTCAAGTCGATATCTTTATTCATTCTTGAGATATCGTTAACTAAAAAGGGTATCTCGAACGTACGAACGTACGTTCACACACACACACACGGACATCTCTCTACAATTGACGAATTTAGATTCTAGGAACCATAAAACGTCGAGATTTGTTTCAATTTCAATTGACAAATCGGATCGATTGCAATAACTCCCTGTGGGAAGTAAAATTGGTACATATTTTAAATATTTTTAAATTTGCAAAAACTGTTAACAAGGCAGTCAAGATCTTATGCACTATGTTCATGTTGTTATTTAACACACCTACTGAATTTTCAAATCCACTCTAACTTTGCTTTGGGACCAACAAAGCCAACAATTTCAAACCTCCAGTGTTTGGTAAGCAATATGGTATAGATTTTTCGGTCAAGTTTCGAAAAAAAGTTGATAGGCATAAAAGAAAATATTCTTTCCTTTCCCTCCGGAACACGGATAAAAATAAATTTTGTATAAAATAAACAAAAATTGTGTTATAATTGCAAAATCACTCGTTTTTACGGAGTTCGGTAATATCTCAAAAGCACAAGGCTTTCAGTCTTTTGTATCACTTATTGGTTTTATAAGGTTTTGCCATACATCTTTTCATATTTAAATAGTGCGTATCTTTTAATTAACCTTGATGTACAAATTATTTTTGTGTCCAAACAATTCTTATTCATTTAAATGTATGTATGTACATACATACATATGTATGTATGTATGTATATGACACTTATGTATGTAACTCCCTAACCCCAAGCAGGAATCATGGCTTTTGCTGATAGACGTCGGTCATCGGGGGTTTTCGTGGATGGTAGAAAGCATTCAATCACAAATGGAGAGAGTTTTCGTTCTGTTGGTGGAACTGGTGAGCTTTTACTTTATTTTTTTTTTAGAAGCCTATTTGAATTTTATTTTTTGTTGTATCATATTCTATGAACTTAGCATTTATGTCATACATACAAACATACATACATACATGTTCTCTTTTCTTTTTTTGTTTTTTTTTCTGCTACAGTTAAATAACTTTTAAAAATAGTCGTTTACTTTCTGTTATAGCCACACCTGGAGGCCTACCCACACGACACAGACCATCATCAAAAATGACGAAGTATGTTGAATGTTGGGGAGCAGATAAACCTTTTGCGAATATAGCTGAGTCAAAGTTAGTTAAAAATATTGGACTTGCGGTAAATATCTAGTAATAGGTACACTCGACAAAAATTAAAGAAAATAAAATATTTTTAATAATAGAGTATTGCTATGATAGAGTCTAACCTGCTGCCACCAGAAAGAAGGTGTTCAAGTTTTAACTGCTTAGGGCCACCAACAGAGCTAAAACCAATTACCATGTGGTATCGGAACTCTTCTCGTGAAAATCAATATCGAGCTCAAACAGATCTCCATTTTAGATATGATTTACTTTGTGCGTGTATTATATTTTTGCTGCTAGCTACTATTCAATTAAAAGTGTTTGAATTGTAAGTAAACTTCCATAAATTAAATATGTAGATTTGGATATGTGTACAAATTTATATATTTACGTATGTAGGTACTGTATTATATGCCATGTGTGAACACTTTAAATTCTTTGATTATATTTTTTTAAACTAGAAACGTAGCTTTACTCGGATCCTTTGGAGCAAGTGCAATATGTATTGGACTCTTTCTGTACTTTTGTAATGCCAAAATATTAGAAAATTCTACTACTCCCTCTTTTAATCCTAGTCAAGCTGTAGCCAGTAGCCGTACAATAAGATTGTCTATTTTTCTGATAGTTAATGCTCTAGTTTCTTCATGCTCTGTTTTTAATGTGGTAAGTTAAGTACATATACTCTTAGTACATAAGTGAAGCAATTTTAATGTACATGCATATGTATGTACAAATGTATGTATGTATAAGCCTTAGACTGGATATTCGTTTTTGAATTTAAAATTGTATGTTTTGATTATTTCAAAAATCTCAAATAAAAAGTTATATTGATTTGATTTAAAACGTTATCAAAACTTACAAGTGTAATGGGTAATTGGGTATACATACAAAAATTATATAAGTCAATTATTTTTTAGATTAATTTTGCTGCAGACACTACCATTGATCTGGAAATGAGCTTATATAACAATTCTGAAAACCATCCGCCTTTGCCAATAGTGAATTATCCACCAGCCCCAGCGTACCTTCTTTGCTGTGGCCTAAGTCTAACATGTGTTTCGGCTTTTCTTAGAGCCGGATTTATATTGAAATTGATTGTAATGATGGTGGCTGCATTGACTGAGGTGATTGTTTTAGGATATAGTGATTTGTTTGTAAGCTACAATAAATCACATACTGAAACTAGCATGTAAGCGCATGTTAATGCATTGAAGCTTTATTTGACAAATAATGACTATAAATTTTTGTAGACTGCGGTTGGAAGTGAAAGGGTTTTTGTTTCTTTGCCTTATAATCGCTGTTTTGCATACGTTAGATCGACAGGGAGAGTATGTTGCTCGAACAGACTTTTTATGGAAAGCCAAATTAAAAGTCGAACAAGAAGAAGTTGAAACTATGCGGGGCATCAATAAGGTAAACTTTTATGACGATGCACAAACAGCACAAATGTCTATGATATTTTGATTGAAATACCTACATATGTACAATGTACATGTTTAAAGGTCCTTTAAATAGAAGTTAAATGTAAAATCAGAACAAAAATTTAGTCCATCAAATGTAAATGACTTCTTATCTTTTTTTTTTGTTTCCAGATCTTGCTGGAAAATATACTTCCTGCTCACGTTGCCTCTCATTTCCTCTATCAGGATAGATCAACTGAATTATATCACGAAAGTTATTCAAGTGTTGCTGTCATGTTTGCTTCTATTCCTAATTACAAGGAGTTTTACGATGAAACTGATGTAAACAAGCAAGGCCTAGAGTGCTTACGGCTTTTGAATGAAATTATATGTGATTTCGACAAGGTAAGTTTTTGAATTATGTATCTTTTTTGATTCATTTAAAAATCAATGTAAAAACAAAAAACAAAACTCTCTTTTTATGAGGATAAATTTAAAGAAAATGTTTGCCTTACTACGGTGTTATTTGAGTCGTACATATATGTATGTATCTTCTACATATATGTATATTATGTATGTAGGTATGTAAGTGGTACAATATTTAACATAATATTATCTCAAATGAAAGGAAGGTATATTTTAGTTAGGTACCTACATATGGATGTATTTCCCAGGTCGAGCAGGCGAGGCGGGTTTTAATTCTTCATTACTTCATTAGCCAATATTTTCAGAAATGTTTGGAAAGGAATAAAACAAAAGAAGGTGTGGGACGCAAAAATAATAAATATTCAAATTATAAATACTTTCTTTATATCTTATAAAAAATGATACAAGTAACTTACAATTTATATTTTATAAATCATAAGAGATAAATATATATATATATATATATATATATATATATATATATATATATATATAAAAATAAAAAAATTAAATTAAAAAAAAAATCAGTTCAAACAAAAAAATGGAATATTCGTGATAACTCATGTTAAACTAAATTAGTAACTCATGTTACATCCGCTTACGAAACATTCAAAATATTAAAAAAAAACCTTTTTTTTTTGTAAAAAGAGGGTGGTTGAGACCCACACTGATAACTTCTTATTGTATCTTTGAAACCTTGGAATTTATTGAAGTTTTTGTGTTATAATAAACTCACTAATCCAAAAAAAGTATAAGGTGATCAATACTGAATAAGACTTAGTTTTGTATTTTTTTATATTTTTAATTCTCTTTTACTTGTAAAAAAAAATGAGTATTTGATTTAATTTTGATTCTACTATTGATTATAATTTTTTTCTTTTTGTTAAAATTTTACCATTAGTTAAAAATCGTATTATGAAAAGAAATATAATTATATTTGCTCACTGTCAAGACATTCCAGTCGAAAACAATTTTTTAACCTTTTTAGTAGAAGTTTTCGTATATTTATTAATTTTTGTAAAAAAACTATATCAATTTAATTCTTGATAATTTTAGAGTTGTAGAACAAATAAAATTAAGTCTTATGTTACTAACCGACTAACACAACTAAATAACTTTAAATTATTATTTTTTTTTTGTATAAGATTTTACTCCAATTTATTGAACACTGGAACTTGGTAATTTGAAATTATTTTTTGTGTGGTATGCAAAAAAATATTTTAGTTTTTGAACTTACATAATGGAGATGCCAATATGTTAAGAGATTTAGCAAAACCATCTTTTTAGCTTAGCAAATTGCTAAAAATGAGTTTAACAATTTGCTAAATCGTTTAAAATTTTGCGCCAAAGTAAACAATTATGATTTATTCAAGAACTTAAACTACTTTATATACTAAACAGCAAAGTGCTTATTCTAACAAAAATGCAAACTAATCAATAAATCACATTTAATTGTTGCCAAATGTGTCTTTGCGTAACAATAATAACATGTGTCATTTAATATAATTGCAAGCCTTGCGATTAATACAATTAAAATTACATGTGGAATATAATTGCAAGCAAATCTTGATCGTAAAAGGTAAAAAAATAAATTTAAATTTAACAATGTACGCAGTCATAAGTACAATTTACACATGAACATTTTTTAGTGTGGTCTCAGCAGAATATTTACTGTTGACGTAGTGTTCATCTGTACGCATTTGGTGTCAGAATAGTCGTTTAAAAAAGCACCTTTTTACAGCTTCAAAATCATCGAAAGGACAAACTTGTCTTCCATAAAAAAGACAGGTGTTTACAGTGGCGTAAAAAAAATTACGGTATGTTGAACTTTTCCAAATTTATGCCAAATCGATATCACATCACAATGTAATTTTTTTAACAATAAAATTTATTCGAAGTCAATAGCATTATCCGTTGATGAGATATTTACTTGAAAAAACCGCTTGATAAATTCTTATGAAAGTCCTTTTGAAGTTACATATTTTGAAGTTGTAACTTGTCAAATAAAATTAATTTGGAGTTAATGTCTTTATTCGTTCTTGAGATACTGTAGACGAAAAAGAGTATCTCAAACGTACTAACGTACAATGTAAAAATTTCAATTTGATCATAATGATAAATAATTATTTGATACCTACATATTTTTTGGGTAACTTGAACCGTTTTTTGCAACATTTTTGACTAATTCTTCTCACCTATTGGTCACAGCGTAATAATATAGCCTAAAGCCTTCTTTTATAATTACACTATCGAACAAAAAAAAAAGAATTTTTCAATTCGAACCAGTAGTTCAAGCAAACAAACAAACTTTTCAGCTTTACATATTAGATTTTAGTATATAGATGTCGGTCTACAGACCCTAAAAACTGTGAAAAAAAAAACTAAACTTGTAGATCAACGCGATCAGATATGTCAACAGAATAATTTCCGTTGACCTATAAACATGAAATTTCAACCAATGCAGGAAGTGACCTAAAAACCATAAAAAATTGTAAGGAACCCTGAGTAGGTACGTGGTAGTAGGTACCCTCTGTAGGCCGTTTTTTTTACTTAAATAAAATTATAGTTTAGACAACATACGAGTACTATATCAGACAGTCCAACATACAATTAAATAAATAAAATACCCTTTTAATACTCACACGAAAAAATTAAATTTTGCAAACACTTTAATAAGTTCAAAACCACTAAAATCACTTCTTTACACAAAAATATCGATTTTAAAGCACTATTATAAGCAAAACATAAATTAAGATACGAGACAATGTTATAACAATCCAACAATATATCTTTCTTGAGTTGTCAAAATCATTCTCGCTGGTTATTAGTACTAGAAAATCGAAGCGCAAAATAAAATACAGTAGGTCCATGAACATAGAATAGATGGTGTTTTCAACAGTCGTTACAAAATATCATTCATAGAAAGGGTATTCGTCACAGAAAAAGTAATGGAAAATTCCGTGCGATAAAAATATTATCAAATAATTCAAATATTTTTATTATTTAGGTACTTGCTGACCTGGCGAACTTCGTCTCGCCCCAATTTAACGCCGCCGCCACCGTATCATAAACTCCAGAGTAATAATAAAATCTAGATAGTTCACACTTTAATATGATTTATAGAGAGCACCTTAAATGGATGCAAAGCTTAATAATGAATTTATAGATTATCCGAAATTTTCAGAACTTCACATTGAATTTCGTTCAAAATCAATAAATCTAATTTTTGATGTTTTTGCAAAGTACATCGAATATAATAATTTCCCGACTGTTTCATATTTTTTTAATAAATTTTCTTTTATAAAAACTTTGTTTTAGTAAGGATCCCAATTAAAAAAATAAAATGAAGCATATGTCAACCGGGGATAGTGTAGCTTCCCAATGGAAAAATGAATTTTTCATTTCGGTCAAGCAGTTTCGGAACCTATTCAATTCAAACAAACAATCAAATCTCTCCTACATATAAAAATATTAGTATAGATACAAAATATAGTAGCAATTGAAGTTAGCAAAAAAACCTTTCCCTAAATATAAGGGCCCGTATGGTATGTATTGACCGAAGTCTTACCTAACGATAGATACATAATATACCATTGGTTAGGCGCATCTCTGGGATGAGTTATTACTTTATCAGGGTGTACATTGTACAGTGTACATTTGTGCCCCATGAAGTCATAATATGTATAGTGGACAATAAAATGAAAATGATGGTATTCAAAAACTGTGAAATAAATAGGAATAGCAATTTCGCTTAATCATGTGGTAAAATAACATACATATGTATGTATTCAAAATATTTCTTTTAAAAAGAATCAAGTCTATGTTATGTCAGGTACATATGTATGTATGTATATGTACATAATGTATGTATGTATGTATATCGCCGAATTGTAGGCATTCGTATGATCTACATTATGTACATATGTACATACATACATATGTACATATGTATGTATGTATGTATGTATATGTATTTATAAGTTATAAAGTTATATGTAATCCATTGTAATCATATCAGCACTCATGCACTTGCAACTATAATCATATGTATACATACATACTATGTGCACTCAACTCGACTCACTTTTTTGTGGACCAAAAATCGATGGACGATGGGCCAGAATTTTTCTGCGATTTTTTAAGCTCATAGAAAATTCATGGACCTGTAACCCACCCAAATGAGCCAAAAGTCCATTATGGCAAGCAATGCACGAATTTGTTTTGGGCGCGATGTCTTACAGTCGTCATTTAATTAAAAAAAAATTATATTTAATTTTTTCTATTTTTGTTTATTTATATTTTTGACAAAAGAAGAAAACTAAGAATTTGTTTTTTTTATACGTAAAGGTGCTATAACCCTTATATTTCGGTAAAGGTAGTGTTATGTGTAAATCTACCGTACCAATTTTGTGCACATAAACCATCTTCTAAATAGTCCGAACAAAGTTTAAAAATTTGGTACCCCCCGCACCCACTACGCTACGAAACTGACGTAAACAATTGTAAATTTCGAACACCACCGCGCCGTAATGTTTAATAACTATTTTATTTTTATAAACATTGTTTTAGTGAATAGCCAGTTGCATACCTCCCCACGATGGCGTAGGTGTAGTTGAGGCCCTATTTCCCGCTAGGGAACACCAACGGACTTCATACTGTAATACTCGTACTTCTAGGAATGCCCAACAGTACCCTTTCTTTAATCGCACTACACGACTTGGGAATGTTTTACAATGCTCATTACTTCCCAATCATGTAATATTCAGACATTCAAAACCAATGTGTATCGGCATCTCCTTTTAAATCCTATCCTACTTTCCTAATTGTTGGCACTGTGTTAAACATTATAAGGATATTCATATAGCCCATTTAGTGCACTCTATTTTAAAAATTTATTAATTAATTCTTATTTCAGCTCCTTCTAAAACCGAAGTTCAGTGGTATAGAAAAAATAAAAACAATTGCGAGTACATACATGTGTGCATCAGGACTAAGGCCAGGCAAAGACGATGGAACTAGCGTGAGTCAAATTTGATAATATCTATTACTAAGAACACTAAGTTATTTTTAAAGAGTTCAGGATTAATAAGTTCAAGGAATTATGAAAATATTTAGAGGTACACCTTATTTAAAAAAAAAATACCAGTCATTCTTCGGAAAAACGCAAGTAAATGGGACGTTTTGAAAATTTTAAACCCCTCATTATACCTACCTGTCACAAAGTTGACGGAAGAATTAATCAAGAAAAATGTTATTTATTGTTATCAAGTGTCATGTGTAATTGTGATGAAATATAAGCTGGTTGTATTTTCATATGCAAGTACCTACGATCTAACCTGTATTTTCTTTTACGTGTCTATTATAAAAAATATTTTTTTGTTGTAGGTAATAAATTTGCCTGTAATTTCTGCATAATTAATTAAATGAATGAAATCTCATTCAAGTTCCAAGAAAACAATCTGAAAAATCAACTAGTTTCATTTGTTTCAATTTGCGCTCAATATGCAGTTGACTGGAATTGAAATTCATTAGATCTGTTTCTTTACTCGCCAGTGGGATCCCGCGGATTCCCAAAACTACCCAAAACGTGTTTCTTTACTTTTTTCTGGCACGAAAATGCAGGAGCTTTTCATTTTTTTCGTTTCCCCTCCAGCAAGAATTTACCCGAACATTTTAGCTCGGGCACTTTCTTGCTTGTCAAAATTAAATCAGCTGATCGAAAAATTTGAAGTTTGTGATTTGTGAATTGTTGTGAAGAAATTGCAAAATAAAATTTAATAAAAGTTAACAAATATGGAAGTACTGTTATCTTACTCATCATCCATTGTTTAAATTTTGTTTTAAATTCCTCTAAATGGCTCATTTTAAACAGAAAGAAAACTGTCGATACATACATATCTGTCTTCAAATTTGAAGTTTACCTACCCCGAAATATCCCAAATACGTTTCTTTACTTTTAAGTTCGGGCACCAAATTACAAAAAAAAAAACATCAAAAAGCTAAAGCCCGAACTTTTCCCCGAGCTTTTTCCCAAACTTTACCCGAAAAGTAAAGAAACAGACCTATTGTGTCTAATAAATGTCCCCACTGAGTATAGAATATTTATTAAAGTGAACAGGTACTTTTTAACTTTAAATTTAAATTGTATTTATTATTTTTAGGCCGGATTTTTTACTTTAAATTGTCGACAAGCTTTGGTATCTCTGAACTTAACATACTAGTTTTAGGGCGGGCGATGTCTGTATGCAGTAGTACGAATACGTTCTTTCATGGAACTTCTTTGGTTTTACCATATCTTACAAATTAATAAATAGATATGCAATTCTAGTGAATTTAACAGATACAAAATGTATGCTGGCAGTACCTACTTGAAATACCTTTAGAAAAACTAATTATATTCCCAAATATTACCTAATGTACCTAATTGTTTAAGATTTTCCAATAAAACGAGTTGCATAACCAGGATTCAGTATTGATTTCGGTGATTGGTGCACATATACGAATTTTTAACAAAAATTGCCGAGTTGAAATTGATGAACCACGATGATGCCAACAGCCCATAAACCACACCAAACAGTCACTCTTTCTGGGTGCATTGGTTTTTCGACAAACACTCTTGGATTATCATTCGCTCAAATGCGGCAATTTTGCTTATTGACTAATCCATTGAGGTAAAAATGTGCCTCATCACTGAAGATGTTTTTCTTCGAAAATTGATCATCCACTGTTGCCATTTCTTGCCACCATTCTGACCTTTGACGACACTTGAAATGGTCAAGACGCTTTAGTTCTTGAGTCAATCGCACCTTTTAAGCGTGTAAATTCAAGTCTTAATGCATAAAGTTCATCAACGACGAGCGTGAGAGGTGCAATTGTTGGGCACAACGACAAGTTGAGGTGGACGGCTCTTCAACCACACTATCGCAAACAGCAGCAATATTTTCTGCAGTACGAGCTGAATGAGCATGCACTGCACTGATGTTTTCACATCTCCTATAGACCCAGTTTGCTTAAATTTTTGCACGAATTTTTAGGTTTAGGTGTGGTTAACATCCAACATCAGCAACATTTATCCCGTGCGAAGCCGGTGCGAGCCGCTAGTACTTTACATAAAGGAAATCTTTTTGATAGTTTCTCCAGAAAAAAAAATGTATTCCATTAACATTCTGTGTTTTATTTTATGCGAGCTGCAACAACTCAAATTTTAACAAACATTAGTACCAGCCCAGGATTTACCCTTAGGCCAACCAGGCCCAGGCCTGGGGCATCACGAAAAAAGGGGCCACAAAAGTAAGTAGAAGCAACTGAATCTTTATTGCTCATACGAGCAAAATGGATAATAGATTTTCACAAATCTTCGAATTCGGCAAACGGCAACGCTCAATTATTTTCTTATTAGTACCTACAAATAAATACATTTCATTTTCAAGCAAACAATGTACACAGCACCACGCATGTATTTGTTTTCTTAAATAACATAATCTGCTTTTACAGTTGAAACTCGATTAACCGGGATGGTCGGGACCAAGCCCATTACGGATAAAAGAACTTTTTTTTCTCAAACAAAAATGATACGTATTTTACTTTTTTATTTTTATATATTTAAAAAACACGAAAACAAGCATAAAATTATTCTATAAAACTTAACAATTCATTCAGTGCATATTTTTGTTTGTACATAGTGTATGTATGTTAAATGTAATTAATGCAACAGATAGAAAATTCCGATAGTTTAGAGAAATTAAGAAACTTGTTCGGACCTGGGTTATTCCACAAAAAACTTATCAAATTTTCACTTCGCATTTTTCTAATTGATTTAATTTTTGGCAAAGTCATAAGTGTTTCTGTTCCACAATGTTCTTTGCAAATTTTAATTTGCACTAACCAAATTTTTGCTAAGACTTTGCACTCTCTGCATTTAATGCAACTCTTCTGCAAAGTGAGAGTGTAAAGTGTTCCACAAAGCATTTAATCATCTTTGCACTTTTGTCTTATCACTTTTCATTATTTTTCAAAATCAAAGACTGTTGTTTGTGTTGAGAACATTATTTAAGTATTCTGCACTATTTTTTCTTCAATTTTGCTTAAAAGAAAATCAACTTGAATTCGATTTGAACGAAAACACTCATTAAAATTATAATATTTCAGTCCGAAAAATGATTACGGTCTTTATAATTTCTTGCTACACGCTTCTTCATCATAGTCAAGTAAAAACTCACGTCTTAACATCTTGAAAACTTCACTAGTAATACCAATATGCATTTGCAAAGCGATCGTTCTCTTTGCAAACTTTTGATAAAGTAATCAAAATTCGCTTTGCGAAAATAGAATTTGAAGTTTTTGTGGAATGAAAACGAAACAGAATAATTTTTGCAAAGTCTTTGCAAATAACACTTTTCAATATTAACTTTGCACACAAAAGAATTACAAAGTGAATATAAAAATTGCAAAGACTTTGCAAACTTATCATTTTTAACTTTTCACTTATCAGACTTAATAGTTCTGTAGAACAGAATGTTTTGCAAATTGACGAAAAATTTGAAAAGTACAAAGTGAAAAGTTAATAAGTTGTTTTGTAGAATGGGGCCCTGTTGTCATATTACGGATAGTAGAGTTTATTACGGATAAAAGAGTTTAAATAAATACAATAAATGCTTCGTACATCATACCATAATTTCGTAGTAACTGTTTGTTCATTTAAAACCACTGGCTATTTGCAACTGTTTCATCCGTTTAAGGGCCCATACCCATAGACAGAGTATATCTAAATATTTATATAAGATTATGTGGGAAGATAAAATTGCATCAGCGTTTCCGAACGTAGACACGGCATTACGTTTATTTTTAAGTCTGATGGTGACAAATCGTTCTGCGGAAAGATCATGTAGTCAATTAAAACGCTTTAAAAGTACTTGTCGAACAATGATAACGTAGGAAAGACTTGACGCACTATCTCTGCTCTGTATTGAGAGTGATTTGCTTCATGAAATAGATTTCGATGAACTTATAAAAGACTTCGCTGCTAAAAAAACGAGAAAACAATATTTCAAAAATTAAGTAAAAATCTGTAAAAAAAAAGTCGTATACATTATGTACATATTCTTGTAACTACCATTATAAATAAAATTAATTTTAGTTTTATGGAATTCGTTGTAATTTTTTTTCTTGAGTAGGTATTTAATTTCGTATGAAGTAAACCATACAATATAAGAGAATATATGCAAAGGGGGCACCATTTACTCTACAGGCCTAGGGCCCAAAAAAGATAAATCCGGCGCTGATTAGTACTATAATTCCTAATAGTTCTTTGGGTATCGAAAAAGTTGTATATATGTAAATTCTATTCCCCTTAAAAAATGTATTATGTTGGAATAGAGTAACGTTTTCAAAAGAATATTAAAAAGTAAAGCTGGCATGTATTGGGCTGTACTTTGTTTACTTTTCTAAAAGGCAAGTTTTTGATTGTTTTTTAAATAAAATGAAAAAATAAAATCAAGCAGACTCTCGTATTCTGTGCCCTTATAATATCTTTACTTAACGCCTAAAATTAACCGGTTGTATGTGTTCTAGTTTTCGAAATATTTATACTTATATATTTTATTATTATTATTATTTTATTTTATTAATTCATCTGCACTCCTGCTCTTATTAACTTATTTGAACTATATCATTTAAGGATGAAAGACGAACTGAAGAACACAATGTAGTTATTCTAGTGGAATTCGCGATCGCCTTGATGTCTATTCTCGATTCAATAAATCGGGAATCATTTCAGAGATTCCGATTGAGAATTGGATTAAACCATGGATCTGTTATAGCGGGTGTTATTGGGGCTCAAAAACCCCAATACGACATATGGAGTAATACAGTAAATGTTGCATCTAGAATGGATTCCTGTGGAGTAATGGGTCGGTTGCAGGTAAGTTAATCGTTAATAGTTATAAGAGTGAAGGTGTCGATATAATCGTTCAAAGTTTTAAAACTTTGAGGAAATTCCTAGTATGATTATTCTAAACGAATATTTTTTACTAGGGAAAAGCAAGACTGATCATTCTTTTCAGGTTTTTAGGTAGCCAAAATTTTAAACCATTTAGAATACATACTCGAGTTCGGAGCTGGTAGGACTGATGTGAAATAAAAAAATCGCCTCAAACCCAAAGCATTATGAAATAAAGAGTTTACTTGCATAAATTAAAAATTTGCGTATAGTATTTAGTTTGGAAATAATTTTTTGAAATAATAATAAATCTATGAAGCTCATGTTTTGAAAGTTAAAATAAATGAAACTTTGAAATGCAAGCTATTAATATAATTAAGTAGAAAAAACAGAAACGAACAAAAAACCACAAACCCGTTATTTACCACACAAAATACTTAAATTGGACAAAAACGCGATAATTTGTTTCTGCATCGACGATTTCTAACAAACTGAACCATTTTAAGATGTACGTATGTACTGTACATACATATGTACATAATAAATAACTATGTGCATAGAAAGATACGCCAGTTTAAAACTTATGTACAGCAGGCCTTTTTTTCATTAATATAAAACAAAATTAATTACAAAATTTAAAAGATACATAATGTACATATACATATGTGACTGCAGGGTTTCTTTTAAACTCAATCAATAATTTAATCCTTTTTTCTCTTTTCATTTTTTTAGACTACTGAGAGTACAGCCAAAATTCTCATTGATGCAGGATACACATGCGAATGTCGTGGACCTATTTTTGTGAAAGGCAAGGGCACATTAATTACTTACTTCATCAAGACTCCATTTGATGAGAAATTATAGATGTACTGTAAAATGCTCATCTGTTATCTAATGAATTAAAAATAATAAAACAACCATACACTTTTTAAATGGCGCGGCGTTTTGTTGTATTGGATTTTCTTATGTGGAAATACATATGTACATACAATTACCAATTGAAAAATTGATTTGCCTTATTTAAATGACTGAAAATGACTTGTAAGCCAGAAGAAAAAAATAGTAGGTCCTCGTTGGAGATACGATTAGGCCAGAAAACCCGTTAGATGTTTCGAAGACACCTATTAATGAAGGTTTGCAGTTTCCTGGTTATTGTTGCACCTGGAAAATCCAGGTGCTGCAGCCATATAGCAGAACTGATTCGATGTTAGAGTTAAACAGTTGTAGCTTTGTGTTCAAGCTGAGAGATTTCTTCCTCCAAATATTGGACAACATCCCGAACGCAGCCTTTGCTTTTCCGATGCGGCTGGCGATGTCTAATTCGGTACCTCTTTCAGGAGAGACGATACTTCCAAGGTATTGGAAGCTATCTACTTTCTCTACTGCTTGTTGACCAATGTTCATCGGAGCGGATGATTGCGAGCTCCCGAGGCTAAACATCTTTGTTTTTTCCGTATTGATTTTCAGCCCCACGATTGCTGCTTCTCTCTCCACTCTTGATAGATAGATTTGAACATTTATTTCTTACAGTAGCATAAATTTGATTTACATTATTTACATAAGTAGATATATCTTGTTTTATTTGTTTTATTGTAGATTAAAAATTACAAAAGTCTTACAACTAATTAATATTCTTAAGAGTTATAGAACTTCAAGTTTTGTTCGTTTCATCTTTAATTTACCTATGTTTATACAATAAAGAAAATTCACGTGTTACTTAATATTATATTAAGGGAAACTTGTACAAAATACAACCCTTACGTAATATGTACTTATAAATGAAATGACACTTATATAGGTCTTTTATTAGACAATTGGCCGAGAATTAGTTTTTATACATACAATCTGATACATATTTTACAGATTAGGTCGCAACAAGGTTGACATTGGCTCTTTCATGTAGACTTAATGTTGAGAATCGTTTGGGTAATTTAAGTATTATTTTTTGTATTTTGTTTTGCATGATTTGTAATTTCTTTTTATGACAGTCCTCGTAGTTGTACCAGACAGGTAGGTACACCGTATAACAAAATAAGCTGACAAATGGTTTTAAATAGAATAAGTTTGTTTTCTGTACTCAGCTTTGTATTTCTACTGATAAATGGATAGAGTATTCTAATATCCATATTCAATATTTTAATAGTGACCGCAGTATGATTTTGAAAAGTTAATTTTTTAACTAATATTATACCCAAATATTTGCATTGATTGTCCCAATGTATATCGATAGTATAAAATTAAAGGTTTGTTGATGGTAAATAACTGCTTTTTTTGCGACGTGTAAAGAAAACGGCTTAAGACTTACTAGTATTTGCTTTAATTTTCCACTTCTTAAAATAGTTTTCGATATTTTTAAGTGATTTTTGCAAAGAAGACATTATATTTACAGGGCTTTCGCAAGAAAGGTGTCATCTGCAAACATTGTCCAATGTGTATTATTACAGGTGATATTAAAATCCGCTACAAAAATATTGAAGAGGATAGGACCTAAAACGGATCCTTCAGCAACTCCAAAATGGATATCTAAATAATCTGAATTGCTGTTTCCAATATAAACTGAAAAAAGTCTATCTTTTAAAAAACTCTGGATGATTTAGACCAAGAATAAAGGAAATCTTAACATTTTCATTTTATATAAAAGAGCTTCATCCTTAACAGTATCAAACGCCTTTTCTATATCCAACAAAACCAACTCTGTAGACTTTTTGAAATACAAGCCTTGTTTGATATGATTTTTAATTCTAACAACTTGATCATTTGTACTGTCCTGAACGAAAGCCAAATTGTTGTTTTGGAAGTGCTTGATATATTGTTATGTGTCTAACTAAATGGTTTTTAATTATTTTTTCAACTTTTTTTCCAAAATTGCTGAGAAGACTAATGGGTCGATAGCCAAATGGATCTGTTTTTGGAGCAACTTTTGCTTTTTTCCATTGGTTTCGAAAGTAGTTCAAAGTTAAACAGACATTAAATATAAAAGTTAAAAAATTCAACCCTTTTTTGGAATTTCTTTTAGATATTTATTTCAAATTTTATCAATCCAAACTGCTTTATTAGTTTTACTATTTCTTAATATGTCTCGGACTTTTGAAGGTCTTGTAAGAAATACTTATATTTCAAGTTGTGATTCTGCTAATTTTATTTCATTTATAGAATCTTTAACTATCGAAATTGTTTGATAGTCACTCAAGTGCGAAGCAATTATGTTGTTCTTATGAAAGCATGATGCAAGTAAGTTCAACTTTTGTCTTGGTTGTAAACTTTAACATCGCCATTAGTAAGTACTTTAATATTAGAATGTTTTTTAGAAATCACTTTTCTTACTCTCCAAAAGGGCTTGGAACTCTTTTTGAAAGAAGCAATACATTCCATCTTTTATTTCGATGGGAAAGAATTTTGTTTTTAATTTGTTTCGCCACCTATTAAAAAATTTTCTTTAATAGCATAAGCTTTAGGATATCTTTTTTAAACATTGTTTTTTTTTTCATTATTTCTGTTCTTCCCAGGAAAATAAACGGAAAATATATCAAGAGATATAGGTATGTACTTTCATTTATTCTAACCCTTAACCCAACACATTCAAAAATTTCGAAGTTCAATGAACCCACCATATTTTATTTTTTTGTTTGCCAAAATTGCAACTCCTTCTCCCAAGATACTTTCTCTATCACATCTATAGTAGTTGTAATTCGAATGAGATAAATTTATTTTAGGCTTAAGCCATGTTTCTGTCAGCAAAGCTATGTCAAAATTGTTGCGAATCAAGAAATTATCTTTAGGTTTACCTATATTAATCATTTTGCTTATTTACATATTTTAATGCCAACATAGTGATGACATTAAATTGGTCAGCTTTTGATCTACATAAATTAAGTTTGGGCATCATATCAATTAGTAACGACATTAATTCATTTGGAGAAAATACATAAATCATTTTGCTTATTATTGTTCTTGTTAATATAATGTTCTTGTTGCTGCACTGGAACAGATTCTGCGGGTGCCTGTGTGACACAGGATGTGTCAACGATGTTCCATTTCAAATATTGTTTTGTTTCGGTGTTGGTGAGTTTGGGAGAGCAGGAATGAGGAAAGTCACTCAAAGAAAGATTGGATGATTTTTTGAAAGGCACAGTCGCTCTTTTGTAATATATGATTATTCGAGTTCTAGTTGTTTCGATTTGCAATTTTTTTTAGTGAATATTGTTTTTTAAAGTCACTAAACTTGATAGAACCACGCTGAATATAAACTATATATTTATAACTCACATTATTTGAGAAAGTTTGAACAGTGTAGGTGCGTCGTATACCTCGAGAATTTAATTTAATGTTAGTTTTAAGAAAATTGAAAATTACTAATAGTAGTTTTTCAATAGATTTTTGTTTTTTGCTTGCTTATATACCTAATATACATACATACATAGTTGCAAGCATGCAGCACTATAAAGGATTTGGGTGTATGCAAAGTTTCTTTTGAATTTACAGAATAATTAACCAATAGGTATAAATATGCATACCATTTTTCACTTAGGTATGGGAAATACTGCTTGAAAAAAAATCATGTAATTTTTGTAGCGGTAAAGTAGTATACCCATGACCCTTCCATGTTTTATATGTAGAACAGACATTCAAGACGTTATATTGTAAAACCAGTACATTTTTGTAAGTGTTACCGTTGTTTGTTTTATCTATTTATTTATTTTTCAATTTAAGGGGGAGAGTACGATAACTAGGGCGCCAAGATTTGATAACGATATTTTGTAGGGGGACTCAAAACAAGCATTTTTTACTATGGAGGGGGGGGGGTCTATCTCACCCCCTTAAGGCGGTAGGGGCAATTTAAAATAAAAATGCCTTGATGGGAAAACGAATTTTAAAAAAATAAAGGTAGTACTTAAAATTAAGTATGATACATTCTTTTAAAGCTTACAGTCTTTTCTATCAGCTTGTTTTTACATCAAGTGAAAAAAATTAATAGTTTTCGAAAGAACTAATTTTAAAACCAAAATTTGTCAAAAAAAAGCTACAAAATAGTTTTAAAGTGTTATGTTTCGAATTTTTAATGAAATATTAAAATTTTTTGATTTACAATCCGTTGCTCTAATTTATTCTTAATCAAAAACTGAAAACTATATGAATTTATGTCAAATAGTTTTCAAGAAAATGAAAATTACTAAAATTACTCTTTAGGAGAATTTTGTTTTTTTTCTTACTTACGTACATAAATACTCAAAATTTGAAAATAAATTAATGTTAGCTCCCAGAATTGTAGTATATAAAAAGCTAGGTATGTAACCTGCTTTCACACTATAGGAATTGGGGTAGGTGCGAGGCTGGGTGTAGGCGAAGTTTCTTTTGAATTTAAGGAATCTGGATTAGAATTAGCTTGGAATTAATCTCTATTCATATACATACATATGTATGTTGGTTCTGAGAGTTTCTCAATTTGTTGCAATTCGAAAAACTTTTGAATAGAACAGCCTTTTCGAAAGAATACCTAAAAGCAATATAGGAGAACTTTCCGATACTTTGCTAAGGCTAGTAATCTTTAATCTAAAATCGAGTATGATTTTTGTGTTCACTCTGTGTATTGGAGCATAACAGAATCCCATGAAAATGAGCTGTTACCCAGCATGCTGCCCCCCTGCTTGCACCCTATAGGAATTGGGGTGGATGCGAGAATTAGGGTGTATGCAAAGTTTCTTTTCAATTTAAGTAAGCTGTATTAAAAAAAAATTATTTATCCTATAGTATTTTCATCTAATAAAATTAATTAGGTTAAAATATTTATTTTATTAATTTCCAATTGTCTCGAAAACTATTTGATATAAATTCATACAGTTTTTAGTTTTTGATTAAGAATAAATTAGAGCAACGGATTGTAAATCAAAAAATTTTAATATTTCATTAAAAATTTGAAATAATTTTATTAAAAACTGGCCCTACCTGCTAAAAGGGCCCCTTCTACAAAAAACCGTTATAAAATCTTGGCACAAATTACCGAACTGTTCTATGAAAATCCTTTACAATATCTTGCCCCTGAGTTATTGTACTTTTGGTTCATATGTAAATGCTTTTAAAGTTGTCAGTTTTTTGTTTCGTTTTTCTTCTATTAATAAACAATCATTAACATATTTTTATTTAGCTATTTTATGTTTCAATTTATTAGAATAGTATAATACAAATTATTGATTTGATTATGTATAAAATAATTCATTTTATGTGTAATACATTCGTATCGAGCCTATTCCTGTTTTTAAATTTACAAGTTATCTACAATGAACTCGTTTCCAAAATAGTTATGCGACCAGGCGATTCCTTAATAGGTGACTAGATGTTCGCTGCTACCTTGAACCTCATGACCCTGTAAATAGTATAACGTTCAAAACCATGTTTTTAGAAATACCAAATATTAAACTGGTAAATTAAAATATATTTTTTTGTTCGTGCTGAAAGTAACGATATGTATATGTATGTATGAAATATGCTTTTTGTCAGATGGAAAAATGAAAAATTGACGTGATTTTTTAAGTGGAGATAATTGAATTGAATTAACAACGCTCTGTATAATGCATATTATCCAGTTCGTTGGAAGACAGCTGTGGTACATCCTCTCCCGAAAAAGGGAAAGGACTCCTCCAATCTTCCAAGTATCAGTAAGGTATTTGAAAAAATCATTAATAGAGCTCTGGCCAAGTGGGCTGAGGACAACAATATCATACCGGATAATCAGTTCGGCTTCAGGGCGGGTCATGACACTATTCATGCCGCGTCTAAGCTTGCATCCGTATGGTTAGAAGGTCTCTTTCTCAAGCTAGCCCGTCTTGGTATAAATAAGCCCCTGTTGTATATGCTTTATGATATGCTCAATGGTAGAAAGTTTGTTGACAAGAGTGCCAATGTAACTTCTACCCCAGTATTTGATATAAAAAATCGTCTTCAGCAAGGAGCCCATAACTCGCCGATTCTTTTCAGCATTTAAACCAGCGATCTGATAGGTAGTCTTAATCAGGCAATTGCGTACGCCGATGACCTAATAGCGTACAGAACGGCCCCAAAAGTCGAGGTCATCAAAATTCTTTTGCAGCGTGACTTCGACACGATTCAGCGATATTGCGATGACTGGAAGTTAAAAATCAACTTCCAGAAATTCTGTTTAGGACTCCATTGTCTGGAGCCTCAAGGGATACGAGAAAGAACTGGAGAAATTTAGTGATCGTAGGACCAGACCGACAACCACTGGCGAATAAAAGTGTAGTAAGAGCTTTTGCCCTGACGAAACGGCTTTTTTATAGCAGTCGGCTAGACACCAGGGTGAAAGTGATTTGCTACATGGCCCTTATTCGGCCAATGATTGCCTATGGTTGCCCGGTATGGTTCAACGTTGCCCCATCTCAAATGGAAAAGATTCGGGTGTTTGAGAGGCAGTGCCTTAGACGCTGCCTTGGATTGCACAGAACACCAGAGTCGGAGTACAAACATTACTATTCCAACAAGGTTCTATACAATGGAGCCAACATAAACAAGCCAAAGCTGATTCGGGGTCACATTGCAAGAGCGATGTCCTCGAGTAACAGTTTAATTTTTGGAGCCTATTACCCAAAAAATCAGTACTACGATAATGTGCGTTTAAGTGGATCTATTCCGCCCGATGCTTTCCTCTATTTAGATAGTCGAGGGCTGATTCAGGATAGAGAGACAGTACTGCTAATCTACCACGTCAACCGCAGAACCGTAGATAGGCGGCTCCTTTATGATCGGGACCGGAGAGATAGGGTAAAGCAGGGGAACCAATTCTGGTGGTTGCAAATTCAAATTGATGTTTAAAAAGTTGACCGAGTCTCTTGACCTTGGCCGGCTTACATAGGTTTTAAAAAAAAAAAATTTTTTAAATATAAAAAAAATTAAAAAAAGGCTTACTGTGGCTGTTCTAGTTTTGTAAGTAGTTCTTAAGTAGTTTTAAGTTGTAAATAAATAAGTAGTCTTAATTAGTTTTAAATTAGTTTTAAGTTAGTTTTACTTATTATTATTTTAGTTTACTTTAGCTTTATTTGTTCTATTTCATTTAGTTTTAAGTTTTTTAAAAAATAATTAAAAAAAGAGAAACCAAGTTTTTTGCAATTCTTCTTGGTGATAAAAAAGATATAGAAATTTAGATTTAAGTTAGTTCTTAGGCCGAAAGGCATTAGAATAAAGATATTAGTTTAACTTAGAGTGCCCGCATAGGGCCAGTAAGTTAGTTGTAAGTTATTGATGTATATGCTAGTTTTAAGAATTTTTGTCTAACTTTAAGTAGTTGTAAGATTGAAGTAAAATAAAAATGAATTTAAAAAAAATAATAATAATTGAATTGGTGGAGAGTGACATAGGCAACTTTTTGTCTCTTTCTAACCCCTCTTTCCTTCGTTCGGTCGTACGTTCGTATACGTTCGCACGTTCAAATACGTTCGTTCGAGATATGTACCATTTTACTTTTAATTTTGTTTGACAGGTTACAACTTCAAAAGAAGCTGAAAGGACTTTCATAAAATTTGTTGAGCGATTTTTTCACTATGGCAGTTTCAAAAAATAGTGAACATTTTGGTTGGTCGTAAATATCTCAGGAACGGATGATGATATGGACTTCAAATAAATTTTATTGTATACAATGTGATGTGATACAGACTTGGTATAAGTTTGGAAAATGTTCAAAATACCGTTATTAAAAAAAAAAACGAAAAACTAAAAAAATAAGGAAAAATAATATTATTTTCAAAACAATTTTCTACAATGTGAAATGAACCATGTTACCACGAATTTAACGCGAGCAAAGCCACGTTTAAAAGCTAGTATGTAAATAATCAAAAATAGAAAAAAAAATCTTTTTTAATTAATGAGTGCAGCAAATAAAACTGCGTTTTCAGTGAATCGCGGTTTTATGGCAATAAGATGATTTTTTGGATTCCTTCCAGAAAAGAAAAAAACAACCATCACACAAGCCGGGGCAGGGGCCGGAAAGGACTGTCAGTGGCGACTGTAACACATTACGTACAAATCAAATTCGTGTGTTGTTTGCATAATGGTCTTTTGGCACATTTTGGGTATGGGTTAAAAGTCCCTGAATATACTATGAACTTTTTCCGGTATGTATAGATACGGACTTAACCCACCAAAGTCGTCTAAAATTCCAGAAAAAAATTAGTTCAATTTCATAAATTTTTTGATTAAGTATGTAATAATGGGTGCTGTTGTGGTAACCGATCGGAAAAATGTTCCGATCGGAAGGCTTTTTGTGTTTGTGGTAACCGAATCGGAGAAGAAATATTGACGTTTGTCAACGCATATATTTGACGTTTTTCAATTTGTCATAAAAAGTTTCAATAGAACAATAAACATGAATAGCGCAGCAGTATATTTAGAAGCAGAAACATCTGAACAAAAAACAAAACTAAAAGACTATGTCTTAGAAATGGATCAAGTATACTACAGCTTTCAGATACAGCGTAAGTTCTTTGAAAATATCCAAAAACACATATTTGAAAATAATTTTTCATTTCTTAATTTTCTTCGTAGTTTCTTCCTAAAAAAATAAACTGTATAAGAATTACAAAATAACAATATACAAAATAAAGAAAAATATACAAATCCTGCCTTTGCAATTCTTGTTCACCCTCCATCTTGAAATTTGTTTGCCGAATGAATTTCCGCATTGTTTATCTTTCGGATAAATCGGAAGACAAAATATGAATACACACCGACAACGACGCCGCCGATGCATTGAATGGTCTTCGTTTTTGCGCGAAATTGATTTTGATGTCATGCATCGCATGAATTTGACTTGTTTAACGCACGTCAAAACTTGTTTCGGAAGTTTCTCCGATTTGTGTGTCCGAACGGTTACTATTACGACAATACAAAATTCGTACATTTCGTACAAATCGGAGAGAATTTCGGTTACAATATAGCACCAAATTTCATACTAGAGTCAGATAAACACGTTTTTACTTCAAAGCCACCAGATCGTTTTAGTTCACATTTAAATCTGAATTTATGTATGGATATAAATGGTGTCTATAACTGTGGGGCTTTAAAATCAACCCAACAAAAACGACAATTATATCATTTACCAACAGAAGATCATTACCTGACATGAAATCTATACGGTTAGCGGTCACAATAATCATTCTAAAAAAGGAGGTAAGATATCTAGAAATAACAATCGATAGTAGTATAAGCTCCTATGGAAGAAACATACAGAAGTAACGGTTGAGAAAAGCCACAAAGGCCATAATGATTTACTAGAGACTTTCAGGAAAATCTGAGATGGATGTACACCATGATGGTAAGACCAATTTTTACCGATGGTGCGGTCGCATGGCATACAAGAACCGAACTTAAAACTATTACTAGGAAATCACTATAGAGAAAGTAAAAAGGCTCGCATGTATGTTTATGTGTTACAGGCCCAACAACAGCAAAGGAAGTTCAATTCACCTATCTCCTCTGTACGAGGTTAACGATAGTGCTACAAAGGGAACAGTTATGAGATTCGTGAAAGAATGAATTGGACCAGGAAAATGCATGAGTCAAAGAGATAGAATCCGCATTCCAAAATCCTCTGTCATGAATCTTATAGACATCTCAAGAAATGGTTTCCACACAAAATTTAACTATGAAAAGAATTATACAACAAAGTTAAGCTGCAAACAAGAGTGGGTAAACGAAGCTACCAACTAAAATATCAATACAATTGCCATTAGGTTTTATACTGATTCATGAATCTTTGGGCCAGGCACAAGTATTTTCCAGGCAGAAGTAAATGACATTGCTAAATTCGCTGAACATAATATCGAAAGAAGCTATCGAAACCAAAACATAGCCATATAGTCAAGCTGCAATGAAGTGGCAGACTCCTTAGGGAAAACAGGTGCCTCCACTCCATTCCACTTTTAGCACCAGAAGCCTACTGTGGAATAGGGGAAAATGTGATTAAAAGATTAAAATCTGAAAGGAACTCCCTAAAATGAGGCAGGCAAAAATGTTACTTAGGGAACTACAACCAAAAACGTTTCACAGACTGCATGAAATTACGTAGGAACAATCTTAGAAAAGTGGCAGCCCTTAAATATCCTTAGCCTAGCAGACAATGCCTACTGCAGGTTTTGTTATAATTATGACCACAATTTAGGGCTGTGTGAAGTACTCATGTATCAAAAGAGGAAACACTTGGGAAAAAACCAAGTAGAAGAACTAAACCTTTCCTCTCTGACGGTACCCCAATTTCCCACTACATATAGATGAAGTCCTAGCAGGGGCAGTTCATAAACCCAAAATTATATTCATTCATTCATATGTATGGATGTATGTACTGTTCATACAAACATATGTATGCCATTGCCATAACAGTGTTTTCAGACTTTGGGATATTTTATTACATATAACCCAAAAACTAAATAAAATAAATAAACAGTAAAGTCCATAAGGAACCTCGTTTTTGGGTGAACTGTAGGATTTTGTTTAGGTACGATATTAAGTATACGCAAATTTCTTTAAATTCAAAAGAAGAAGAAGAAATCGAGTGACTTTAATACATATTTAAATTTTGGAACCAATGCTCAAGAATTATCAGCAATACTCATTTTAGTAAACAAAAAAAAAAAAAACATTATGGACTTTTGGCTCACCTCAGAAGACCAAAAATCCTTAGACAATGGGCCAACTTTTATCTGGGATTTTGCCACACTTGGGAGTGTTATAAGTTCATAGTAAAAAAAAGTTAAAACAAATAATTTAATTCAGACAGAAAATTGTTACAGCAACGTAAGCAAGGAGATAAAATCGATGGACAACATTATACAGGTTGATTTACAGCTCTTTGATGCATCTTATGCAAATCACCCTGTAATACATAGCGCTTTAGTTGCAAGATTATAATTTATATATATACATTACATACATATGTACATATGAAAGCATTAATAAATGGATTTAGGATAAAAGTCTTACATAATACAATTATGTGAAAAATATTTAGAAGAAACATTTTATTTGAACGTAAAGATTTAATGATAACAAAATTTTGCATTGACAGTGATCTTTGTACAGATAACAACCAAGTCACCAAGCCCGGCTTTATTATAATGTGTTGAAAGCAAGGATCAATAAAATAAATTTAAAAAAGTACTTACCTTCTTGGCCAAACTTTAACTCCTCATAATATGGTGGATTTGCACTTCCAATAGTTTGAACTGCTGTTACAAAACGATTTTTAGAACTTTCAGGAGTTGGTAATGTTGAACACTTTTCAGCTTTTGAATGTGATGAATTTGACTTTGTTTTGGATATGGAAGGCTGTGATGTAGCCAGTGATTGAGTGGTAGCTATCTGAGGAAAATATAAGGATTAAGAAATATAATATGATGATTTTTATAAAGTTAAGAAGAGGCTGGAAGCGACCCAGACTGATAACTTCCTATTGTACATACATTTTATACATACGTACATACATTATATACATAATTTTTTCAATTCTTGTGAATTTGTTAATTGTTGTTAAAACTGTGCAGGTAATCGATTTATTCTTGGTATTAATCGATTTACTTTTGATGTTGACTGATATAATAATCTTACCAATAAAAAAGTCATCAGACATAAGAAATTTTTGTTGACACTTTTTGGTAATTTTTCTTATATTTTTACTTTTTTGTAAAAAAAAAACTGTCAATTCGATATTTGTCAAGATGTACAATAAATTAAGAGCAACATCATGAATAACATTAAATAAATTTGAAGTCAAATTGGTTAAGATATTCGAGTCAAAAAACATTTTTTTAACAAATTTTTAACGTCAATGCAAGGGAACCATAACTAAACTTTAATACATATATAAAGCTGAAGAGTTTGTGTGTTCGTTAGTTTGTTTGAACGCGCTAATCTCAGGAACTTATTGGAACAAATCTTTCGAAAATTTGATAATTTGAACAATAGATGAAAGCATATGTTTGAATTGGAATTTGTAATCATTCTATGGGTTTTCGATATAAATTCTAATGATTCAGTGATATAAAACCATTGTAGTTGTAAATATATAAAAACTATAGTTATCTCATGGAACAGAATTTTGTGTTACCGAGGCAGGGAAACAAAAAACTGGCGGTTTTTTCTTCGAGCTTCATACTGGTATACAATGATTGCCTTCAGATTTGTTTGTGACTACCTAGCAACGGAGTTGTACATATTTTATTTCAAAATTCATATTTCAAATTACCTAATTCCTAATAGAAATAATAAACCGAAATGTATCTTAGTTTTTGAGAAATTCCAAAAATAAATTGAGGGAGTGAATATTTTGGTTGGTAGCAAATATCTTAAGAACAGATAATAGGCGCATTTGGTTGTTCATTTTATACTCAGGTTAGTAAAATTTTACATAGTAAACAACAACAAACGAAAACTGAGGAGAAACAAGTTAGTAATCAAGCTCAGAAATTTACTAAAGATAAAGTTTCGGCTATTTGACACATTTTATTATTTTTATTTTAAAGCGATATTTTATAAATTTGGTATAAATTTGGAAAAAAATCAACTTAGTATACTTATTTTTTGTACGGAAAAACTAAATTAAAAACTATGATTGCATTGTAGTCGTCCCAATCAAA
This sequence comes from Scaeva pyrastri, assembly GCA_905146935.1. NCBI lineage: Eukaryota > Metazoa > Arthropoda > Insecta > Diptera > Syrphidae > Scaeva > Scaeva pyrastri. Next base: position 107,844 of record LR989927.1, on the reverse strand, counting down.
TAACTCGACCTGTCCAATCACACGACCCAATTAGACTCGCAAGATGTTTATAAAAAAATTTTCTTACAATTAACTTATTTAATAGTTACTTAAAAACTTTAACAAAGTAGGTCAATTCTTTTGAATTTTGAGATAACTTACCCATATTTAAATAAAATCACGCTTCTACTGACCTGTATCTGTTCGACACCTTTAAGATAACTCGGATTTTCAAAAGCAACTGCACTAGCTGTGTGTTTGACATTTCTTCTGCGATTGTAAATAAATAGTCCAAGCGCTGCAAGGAATATAGCTACAATTCCAGCTATTATTCCACTAATGGTACCTGCAGTATTAGCATGCGAGGCAGAAGTTGATTCACTGTCGCTTATTGTAAAGCGAATTGGTACTGTGAGGATACTAGCACCTTTAAAACAAATATTAAGTTATTTTTAATTGTTCTTAAGAATTTTTTTTTCATACCAAATGAATTTCCAGCTTTTGCTACTAACTCGTATAAAATATTTGGTTTCAGACCAATGATTTTTACACTTGTCTTCGTAACATCAATTCGTTTCACTTCAGTTGAGTTAATTGCCTGTTCCACCGTCTCGCTAACGGCAGCTTCATGATAAAATATTCTGTAACCATCCACAGAGTCTGGGTTTTTAGACGGGGGATCCCAGCTTTTAATTAAATTACATATTACTTGATTTAGGAATTAATACTTAACAATACACAAACCTTATCATAACTTCATTATCGGAAATTACTTTTACTTCTAGGTTTTGAGGTGGTCCTGGTAATTTGTCTCTATTGGACTCAAAACAACCAACTATTGTCCTGGTGTGTTGAAGACTGCATATTTCGGTATTAAGAACAGATTCTCCTCTACACCAATTAAGACACTTCCGTGGAACATTGCTGTCTGCACAGCATTTTCGATGGTCAGAGCCGTCAGCAGCACACTTCATTAATTTATTAAAGTCAACAATACACTCCGGTTTGTTGATCACTGCATCAATATCAATATAAAAACCACATGCAATCATGCAAGGTGAAGAAACATTTTGATTAGAACAACATTCAGTAATGTTGTTTATTGAATGGCTAGTCCTGACTCTTACAGAAACAGGGCTTGTTGCTGATCCAAGTGCATTTTCAGCATGGCAAAAGTAGTCACCCACGTCTGATAATTGTAAGCTCATGATTCGAAGATTCATTGTACTTTGGGCAGGATTTGAGATATTATTTTGAACTGATATGACATAATTCCCTCCTTGAGTAATAGGAGTTTCACCATATTTATCGCGCCAAAACGTAGTTTTAGGATAAGGAATTGATTTTATCGCACACTTTAAGTCGACAGTGTCCCCAACACTAGCAACAGTTATACCGGAAGCTTGAAGTCTGGGTGGATCTATTGAAAAATATAAAAAATCATATAAATTATATACAACTTAAAAAAATAAAAACAAATCACAAGGAATGTTTTTATGGATAAAGTTTTGAAAAATAAAATTGGTAATTTGATTACATTATATAAATTATATTCTATACTAATATACTAATGGCGTTTTCCATTGGCAATCTGGAAGCAGAAAAAAGCATTCTCAAAGCGTTCAATTGGGCAAAAGTGACAGTTCTAATTCTGAAAAAGAAGAGATTTCTCTTCTGGATTTGAAGTCAGAAGCAAAAACAGAATCACTCACACATTCAAAGATTTTACATGTCACACTTGACAAATGTCATATTTTTGAATTAACAAATTGTGCGAACTGTAAAGTGATTGCTTGAAATTAAAACTAAACTATAAAAAAATGGATAATAATATTGACAATATCTTAGCAATTCTTCCTAATTTGTTAACCTAATTGCAAGTGATGCAGTTAATTTTCTATTGCAGGAGTTTTCCAAAAAGCTAAGATTGCAAAACTACCAATACAGTCACACCAAACTTCAAATTTTTCAGAATTCACAAAAAGTGTTCAATTGGGATTCTGCTTCTACTTCTCATTCCGGATTGCCAATTGAAAATGACATAATAATAATATCTACTAATTACTAATGTCGTTTTCAATTGGCAATCTGGAATCAGAAAAAAGCATTCTCAAAGCGTTCAATTGGGCAAAAGTGACAGTTCTAATTCTGAAAAAGAAGAGATTTCTCTTCTGGATTTGAAGTCAGAAGCAAAAACAGAATCACTCACACATTCAAAGATTTTACATGTCACACTTGACAAATGCCATATTTTTGAATTAACAAATTGTGCGAACTGTGAAGTGATTGCTTGAAATTAAAACTAAACTATAAAAAAATGGATAATAATATTGACAATATCTTAGCAATTGTTCCTAATTTGTTAGAAACATTGTTGGAGTCGTCTTGCTCATCTTCTTCATCAAGTGATGACGATGCAAGTGATGCAGTTAATTTTCTATTGCAGGAGTTTTCCAAAAAGCCAAGATTGCAAAACTACCAATACAGTCACACCAAACTTCAAATTGTTCAGAATTCACAAAAAGTGTTCAATTGGGATTCTGCTTCTACTTCTCATTCCGGATTGCCAATTGAAAACGACATAATTACTAATAAAATATTTATATACTTATACATATGTACATATTTTATATATGTGATATGATATGATATGAGTTTCAAAAAAAAAATTTCATAGGTAAATATTTTAACAGTTTTGGCATTGTGTCCACTAGATCTTGATACTTAATCTGTTTTTTCTTATTTTTCTGAAACGACAGTTCAAAGATCTCCAATTTTGTGTGTTAAAAAATATATTCCCATTATCATTAACTTAACTTTAAACTTAGTATTTTTACACAGAGAAAATCAAAAAACAACTTTAAGTTTATTTTACTTTATTCTGAACTGTGTTTTCAATTTAAGTTTTTAAACGAATTTTAGTTCGTTGCATCGTGATTGAAGGTGAATTTAAGTTTAATACAAAAAAGTGAGTCTTTTCAATAAACTGTTGTGTAATGTTCATTTTTTTTTTCGTTTAAAATTTATTTAGGGAAACTTTGGAACGATTTTGTTGTGCTAAACTTGCTTACGTGAATTGCGAGCATTGCTCAAGTTCAAAGAAATTTTGATAAAAAGTGATTGTTGTGAATATACATTTCTGTAATGAAAATGTTTAATAGACATTTTTTCGAGCGGTTTTTGTCCAATAGCAATTTAAAAAAACAGTTAAAATTTTAGTTGGTCGCAAATATCTCAGGAACGGGTAATGCTATTGACTTCAAATAAATTTCATTGTGTAGATTGTAATGTGATACAGGTTTGGTATATACATACATAATTGGTGAGCAAATATACAATGAAGGAAAAAATGAAATGAAGAAATGAAAATGTTTAATAGACATTTTTTCGAGCGGTTTTTGTCCAATAGCAATTTAAAAAAACAGTTAAAATTTTAGTTGGTCGCAAATATCTCAGGAACGGGTAATGCTATTGACTTCAAATAAATTTCATTGTGTAGATTGTAATGTGATACAGGTTTGGTATATACATACATAATTGGTGAGCAAATATACAATGAAGGAAAAGAAGATGATATCTTCGAAAGAATTTTTTACTACGTTAAAACTCGATTAACCGGGACGCTCTATTATCCGTGATGAAAATATTTGAGATTCTTTCTAAACAATAAAGACAATGTATTTACTTAAACTATACTATCCGTAACATGAGAACAGGGCCCCATTCCACAAAACAACTTATCAATATTTCACTTCAAATTTTTGTCAATTTGCAAAAAATTCTGTTCCACTGAACTATAAAATCTGATAAGTACAGACTTACCAAAAATTATGCTGTTTCGTTTTCGTTCCACAAAAACTTCAAATTCTATTTTTGCAAATTGAATTTTGATTAGTTTAACAAAAGATTACAAAGACAATGATAGCTTTGCAAATGCTTATTCGTATTACTAGTGAATCTTTAAAAATATTAAGACGTGAGTTTTTACTTGACTAACAAGAAATTATAAAGACCGTATTCATTTTTCGGACTGCAAGATTATAATTTTAATGAGTATTTTCATTCAAATCGAATTCAAGTTGATTATCTTTTAAGCAAAGTTGAAGGAAACTTAGTGCACAATACTTAAATAATTTTCTCAACACAAACAATAATTTTATGAAACAATACGTGCTAAATAAAATTACTTTTTTCCTTAATCTAAGACAACCTGCATGTTTTATTATCAAGTTTTTTGTGTAAAATTGTAGAAAAAAAATCAATTAACAGTTTTTTAAACAAAAATTTACAATAAATAAAAACTGCAAAAAGGTCTAAAAAAGGTGGTAAACAATTAAAAAAAAACTCCAAAAAGTTCTAAAAAAAGTGGTAAATATTCTTTTTTCGCTAGTTGGCAAAATCTGTTTTGACTCGAGAAAATAAATTTTGAAGCCAACATCATATTTTTCATATTTTTACATTTATTTTTAAATTTTTAGTCCCATTGGATTAAACCTCCTTCTCAAAGTCAATTTAAATCATTAAAATCTTAAAAAGGAAGAAAATTGGAAAGGCATTTTTATTCTTTAATTTCTTAATTTCAATTATGGACAAAAATCTATTTTGAACCTCTAAATACGTTTTGCTTATTATGGCTCGAGTCAATCTTAAATTATTTTTACACAGATTAATTTTTCTTCATAAATGCATATAGCGAAGCGGGAATTAGCTAATTACTAATTTTTACTAATATCATCTATCATCTATCTTCTATGTATATGTATATATAAAAATGAATTGCTGTTCGTTAGTCTCGCTAAAACTCGAGAACGGCTGAACGGATTTATTTCATCTTGGTCTTAAAATGTTCGTGGAGGTCTAGGAAAGCTTTAAAAGGTGAGAAGAATTCGAATAATTGCCGGGAAAAGCCTCAAAATAGCCCATTTCTATCTATATATGTATGTATGTATATAAAAATCAATGCCAATTTTCGTCGTAATTTTATAACTCAAGAACGGGCACACCTATCTAAACCAAATTTGTAAGCTTTGTTCGGACTATTTAGAAGATGGTTTATGTGAAGTTTGCACAAAATCGGTACGGTGGATTTACACATTACACTACCTTTACCGAAATATAAGGGTTATAGCACCTTTACGTATCAAAAAACAAACTCTTAGTTTTTCTTTTGTCAAAAATATAAATAAACAAAAATAGAAAAAAATAAAATATAATTTTTTTAAAAAAATGACGATTGTAGGACATCACACTCAAAACAAATTCGTGCATTGCTTTCCATAACGCATTTTTGGTTCATGTGGGTGGATTATAAGCCCATGAATTTCCTATGAACTTAAAAAAATTCCAGAAAAATGCTGGCCTATCTTCTATCGATTTTTGGTCCAGGAAAAAGTAAGTTGAATTTCATACATTCAAATACATAAGCACTTCAATGTTCATACATACATGTACATATGTATTTAAATCTGAACTTACTATGGACAGTAATCTGTTAAAATAAAAACACTATGGACTTTTGGTTTACGTGAGACGGCCAAAAATCGTTAGACGATGCCGATGGGTCAAAATTTTTCTGGGATCAAAGTAAACGAGGAGTCAACGGACATACGGCTTAATGTTTAGCGGAGAACATAAAATATTATTAAGGCTTCGGTCAATACATAAGGGACTTTATATTTAGGCAAAAGTTTTTTGATGATTCCAGTTGCTACTATAATTTATTATTATTATAAGGAGGAAATCTTTAGCTCTCTAACAAATCATAGAAGTTTGGTTTCTCCGAATCGACTGATGCAAATATGCTTGATGTGGACAAAATTATTAATTAACAACATGACGTCGATTTATTGCATTATTAACAAATTCAAAGTAAATCAAATTGTTTAAGGTTATTAAAATAAATTAAAAAAATTTAATCAATGAAATCTTTAAAACTAAAAGTCACTTGAATTAGTAAAGAATTTTAACTCACAGTTTATGTTTATTTTTCTAGTAGCTTGCATTGGCATTCCGAACCCATTATCTGCATAACAAGATACGTGTTCCATATCAATTGTTACGTTATGAATGACAGTTACCATATTTCTTGATCTGTCTTGCCGTACTAAATGTCCACCCACGTACAATGATACCATAGGAGCTGGATTTCCCAGTGCTAGACACAGAACAGTCATGGATCCTCCTTCAGCAACAGCGTCTGATGGCTGCACAGTAGGGGGCTGCAAGCAATTTTTTTATTATGTATTTATATTTATACTACTTAAACATCAAATGATTTTTATCTTACTTCTACATATGCTGGCAAGGCTGGATCAGTCCATGCAACCAAAGTTTCTGAGGGTAGTGATACTCCTTTTTTACTTATTGCTTCTACATAAACAATATGTTGCGAGTTTGGCCTCAGACTATCGAGACGTATCCATATATTTCTAGTGTTTTTAACCGAAAATTCACTTGATGATGTTGCTTTATGATGAACTCTTAAATTTTATGAGTTGTAAAGAACATTTAAAATTGGATTAATCACTCAAAATAATAAAATATACAATCAATCCAAGAGAAAACTGCATGCGATTACTTTATCTGTATAGGTACTGGGTACGTACATACATACATATGAAGAATTCTGATAGCTTATTTCTTAATGTAATGTAATTTCTTATACTAGTATCGCCAAGCATCGAAAATCGATTTGGAATTTCAAAAATAATTTTATCCCAAATATTGATGGAGAATTTTTTTTTTTTAAATTGTACAGTGTTCGCCATCAGTGCAAAAACCTAAATAATTCACAGTGTGTAAATCCGTGTATATTCTGCAAATCCCCACAAATTTTCCTTAGCCTATTTACATATGTATCGATATATATATACATACATATATACATTTAATTTTCTACAGGATGTCAAAAATGTCATTTCACATAGACATTTATTTCGAAGATAATATAATTTTTCCTTCATTGCATAATTGAGCGCCAAAATGTTTGTTTTTTTGTATTTTTAAAAAAATAACAAATTTTTACCAAATCTGTATAACATCACAATGTACATTATGTAGTTATAAAATACATTTTTTTAAGTCAATAGCGTTACGCGTTCCTGAGATATGTATTTCGATTTAAATCCATTTACATATATTTCAAAAAATGTAATAGTACCTTGTGATGTTGTGATGTATACAAACTACATATATGTATATAAGTTTAAAAGTGGAAATGTGGGCATTATGGTGTTTTTAAACGATCGATTCAAAATAGTTTCGCCTATTATCGAAACTTCCCCTACTATAAAAAAGTCAATAATTATTTACCTATATGCAATTGATTCATGTGGATGCGAAAATTCGGGCGGTTGCCATGATATTGTAACCCAATCCGCACTGTGTGAGGACACTTGCAAGGAGTGCGGTGGTGAAGGAACTCCATAAGAAGACATCGAGTTATCTTTGAAATTAAAATATATGCTTTGATCCCGAAATAATTAAAATTACTCACTTAATGCATTCAAACTAGAAATGTTAACAATTAGCATTGAAGATGGAAGAGAAGTTCCATGCTCTCCGCTCACAATAACAAGTATTCTGTAGAGGGATGATGGTTTCAGAGATGTAAGTTCTATTGAAGTGGCGTTCGTATGAATTTCCTTTGGGAGTATAATATACTAAAACTGTTGCATTCAATATAAAGTAAAATCAGATTTTTACATTTTCTAGCTTAAATACCGTCTCGTACATTGTCATGTTGCTGACTTTTCCATATTGAACTATGTATTCGTGTTGCATGGTTAAATTTTGTGATATTTCGATAGGCGGGGACCATTCTAAAGATATGGTGTTGTTTGAAACATCTGTAACATGCATGTCTTCTACTGGACCAGGTATATTTTCCGTGCCTTTAATTATGAGAAAAAATATGACTTATTTATTGAGTTTTTCGAATGAAAAAATCACAATGCACAATTGCACATATGTGCAGAACTTTACCTTCTTCAAAGCATTGTAATATATTTCCAGCGTAAGACAAACATTCGGATGACGCAAGATGAGGAGACTCTGTTGGTAAAACGCCACGGCATAGAGGAGCACACAAAGGTGATACACCTCTTCGATTGCAACAAGGTATGTGATCTCGACCTCCCACTGCACATTTAACTATTATTGCTGAAAAATTAGGAATGCTATTATTCACAGTTCACTATCTGTATGTATTTTGCATTTTGTACTTAATATTTGTACATTACACTCACCCATTTGAGCTTGACATGTTGCTCCCAGATTTTGTATATCACTCAGCTTCATATTGTATGAACAAAGTGGTAAACACTTTGGAAGAAGCTGTGAAGTTTCACAGCATTTGCTAATATTATATGAAGGAGGTGGTTGATCAATATTTTCCTAGTATTTTAAAATTATTTAATTAATAAATCCTAATATAAATAAAAACTCTTGTCTTACAACAAATTTAGTTCGAAAAACTAGCCTTGATGAAGGCATACCTTGTCCATGAGCATTTAAAGCTGTAACATAACATTCATAATATGTCCCAGGTTCTAAGTCTTCTAATATCAATGGTGGTCGTTCCTAACAAAATAATTGGTAGAATAACACATATATTTGAATTTTAATCCTAGAGCTGTTTTGTAAGATAAGTATGTTTACTTTTTGGATCATTGCGTACTCGTTTTCTGTACCCAATTGTCTGAAAAATAATGAGAACTGGGAAACTGTTTCAGGGCGTATCTTTGGACCATTCCAATCCAAAATTGCAAAAGAAGAAGAAATCTCTATTGACCGTAGCCTTGTAGGATACCCCGGCAAGACTCCGTAGCCATGAAGTAGACAGCTACTTAAGTCAGGCATGTATCGTAAGCATCTTCAAGTTTTTGTTAAAAGTTATTCTTTTTATTTAACTTGAAAATTTAATCAAAAACACTTACTTGAATAAACTAAAATTGAGAGCTGAAATTTTGCCAGAACAAAGAGGCAAGCATATTGAAGGTATACCCCTTGTTTGACAACACGAAGAATGATCTACACCATTTGCCAAACAATTGAATGTTACGTTTGACCATGGAGCACAAACCATGAAGTCTGGTAAGCTGGCTAAACTAGCTTTTTTTGGGTCACACATTTTATCCAGGCACGTTCGGTGGTACATGCCATTTTTTTCACAACAACCTTTAATATTAGGAAGTTTTGGTATGACGGCTATTGAGTTGTTTGTTTTAAATGCGGAATCTTCAGTACTAAAAGTTAAAGCACGTACTCGCTGGCTCGGTAGACTCTCACCATGCTGATTATGAGCAGTCATTGTTACTGTATACATTGTCAATGGTTTAAGTTCAGATATAACATATGTTTCTATGTCTTTGGAGACTTTAATATACACTGCGGGTATTGGCCCACTTGTTGGAAGGATGTCAGGATCAAAACTGTGCAGAGCGGATACATTAATTGTATAATACGTAACCGTTTCAGCAAGTTTTTCAGGTGGTGACCAGCCAATTTTCAGTGAGGTGTCTGTAATTGTTTCTGCGTAAAGATCAATTGGTGAACTTGGAAGTTTTTGGATGCCTTCCAAAATACATTGAAGTCCAGGAAGAGTATGTTGTATACATGAAACCCTCGTTTTAAGAACATCGGTGAATGGACTATATTCCCCTCGGCACATATCCTGACAAATATCTGGAATACCTCTTTGTTCGCAGCAAGGTATATGATTCCGCCCATCAGCCATGCACCTAACAATATTCGGAAAATCCTTTTCACAAATTTCTGGTTCAACGCCCGTGGTTCCGTCTATAATATTGTGAACATTACAAAACCCAATACATTCATTAGAAACATTTTGTGCTTCGCAGCAATCTGTAAAATCATGGGACAACTGTTGTGTTGAAGGAGCTGCAAAAATTAGATAGTTAAAATATGTGTCAAAACGTTTTTTTTTTTGCGTTACACACTTATTTCTGTGACAGCAATGTGCGTTGAACTTTCACCTTTCACTTTTGGTCTTACTAAATGTTTTAAATGAGACTTAAGTTATTTGGTATTCGTTTACACATTTCTAAGTTTTTAAATTTACCAGTAAGGCTTTGAAAGCTGCGTAAAACAGGATCAGAATTAACTTCGCATGCATAAATGTCTGAATCGGAAGGTATTGTATTTTTAATAAGTAAAACCCAAACATCGCCTCCGTTGCCAGTTTTCGAACTGGGATCTTTACAGAAATAAAACCTCTTATTTTATGATTTTTATACAAGGAGGAGGAGGAGGAGAGCTTTCAAAATGCTTGATTATGGAACCAGGAAATATCGATTTTTGTATTTTCTTTCGAGTTCATTCAATGAACAAATTTATTGGGATACAAAATTTCCATTCAATTGCTGTACATTATTTAATATGATAATATGACAGTAATTAATTAATTTAGCTTTAAGTTTTCCTAGCTCAAAAACAAATTTTGATTGCTCTTCCACTGACGACATTATGTTGTGATCTTACTTTCATCGTGTAGGACTTTGATGCGTTTATCTTTAGTTACTCTGTTCATTCCAGCAGACATAATTTCTTTTGATCCTTTTCGCCACAAAACTGTGTTGTTAAGGTATGGGTTCGCTACTACACAAGTAAGTAATGCATCTTTGCCTTCAACAACTATACTTGGCCCACCGGTACCTACGGAAATATTATAATTTCTATTATTTTAACATCCCACACCACTGCACCGTCAACATCATGAATATGCATACCAAATTTAATGATTTACTGAAGCATTTTAAAACATAAACAAATAAATAAGATTTTAATTAAAGTCGAAGTAGTTATTTTTTCAATGCAAAACACAAACTTGAAAATTTAATAAAATAATATTGTAGATACTGAAATATTACTGCTTGCCACTGTTTATTCCTCAAAAAGTTTTATATACTTATTTACATACATATGTGTGTATCTATAATTATAAATGGTATTCAAAGTAGGCAGCTTTATGTTTTTAAGAAAAAAAAAATTGTTAAAACACAAGCCATATACATATCTATGTAATATGTATGTACAATTAAAAGAAATCTTTAATTTATTTCCAAAATAAATACAATTATTAAACCATTAAATGTGCACATTATTGATCTTACTTTTCATTTCTTATCTACTTTAATAACGAGGACAATGTATAAACTTTAAAACTACTGAAAAATATATCACGTCTAAGTGTTAATATACCTTCACCTTAATGAAATTCAAATAAATTAAACAAAAACTCTCTTTACTTAATAAAGATGGAATTAGTTCGGGAAATGAAAATGAATGATAGAATATTATATGTATGTATATTATGTACATTGTACGTACATATGTATGCTAGTACTCTTGTTATTTTTAATAGATATATGACTTGCTCTAAGCGTACTAAAACAATTCAATATGAAAAACAACATATTCATACACATAAATATATGTAAGTCTTACCTATTGCTTCACTTGCTTTGGCTACCCTTAAGACACAACCTGCTAATATTAACCCTATCAATGTCTTCAATGGCGTGAAATAGAAATCTAGAAATATATAAAATAAGGATTGAAATGTATTCACAATTTTTAGTTAATATTAATGTATGTTTATTGTTTATGGATTTTATTTAGTATTTTTTGTGTTTTTGTAATATTTTGAATAATAATATCAGGGCACTTTAAATCTTACATACTCGTTCTACACATATGAAAACGTTTTATTTAAATGACAACGGATCAAGCAGATTTCGCGTAAACTTTGTGTTAATATTACTTAGTCGACGATATGTACCTATGTTTATATGGAAACCTTAAAGGATTTGATTTGTATTTCATTTTCCGCAGTTCATCTTCCGAGCATGTTCAGAATTTAGATTACCTACTATTTGCTCCTACAACGTCTCTATTCATGCTATCAGAAGATACATAAATGTATGCTATATAATTAAGATATCAGATTGAGGTTGAACATATGTATATATATATATATCTATATATATAAAGCATTTTTTGACTTCATTCTTCTTTTTTTTTTAACATATATAACAACTTCAAAACATACATAATTAAATTGTAAACTAATTAAAAAAATGTTTTTGTTGCTCTTATATATCTCCCGAGTTACAAAAAAATGCTATTGACTTAAAACTAATTTTATTCTACACGTTATAAGAATTTCGTTTGATGTTGAAAAAGAACCATATCGTTAATTTTTTAAATCAGAAAAACTGCAATAATTATTTTATGATCGGAATGATGTAAAGAATGAAAAATACCTTTAACTTCAGAATATTTTTTTACTATGTAAAATTAGGTTCTTTTATGAATTGATAAGTTTTCAAAAAGATTCAATAAAGGTTTTTTTTTGACAAAAAACTAAAAAAAATCTAATAAAAACTAGTAAAAATTGTTTTCCGGCACGAACATCTTGAGATGGAAGTTATAGGTGTCCCATCGAGCCTCTTTTTGTATTAAAATGTTCCTCAATCATTTTGAATTAAAAAAAAAAAATAATAATAAAATGGAAAATGATTAGATCAAAGATTTTTTGACCTCATAAAAAGAATTATAAAGTATATAAGAATTTTTTCCATTAAATAGATAAATGTTAAAAAAAATAATTTTAAATCCGAAAATGGAAGGAATAATATAACAGACCTACTACACTTTTGCTATATGTACATATGTATGTTGCAATATAATATAGTACAAGTTCTAGAAGCAAAATGTTACATCTTGAACTTGACAATTACTTGTATACCTACACAGAATTTAGAATGTTACACACACTCTCTCATCGATTTTTATTTCATTATTTGTCAGTTGTTTCCATGATTGGAATGAAACCTTATAGCAATTCAATATTTAAAATAATTACTTTGTGTTGTTACTCGTAGTTTGTTGAAACTTCACCCGAAATTTTTAAATTAGTCATTTGGGATTTTTTTTACTTCGTGCATAAGGGCTACAAATCTTCATGAATAGAAATGTGGGTGATGTTTTGTGTTGGTGTATTACATATCAAGATATTAATTTCACTTATATTTGCAAAATATTAAATATATTGGACCCTTTACAATTGCTTCAAATGTACTTATTGAGATTAATTATATACAAATTAATGATTTTGCCTGTGAACATAATAATCTCACCTGTACCATAGAACAGCTTTTGCATTTTATGTTTTTTTATATTCTTTTTAAATCCAAGCAATAATCTTAGTTTAAGTTTTATTTTTTTGTGTTTCCAAATGCACGTATACTAAATCGTTTAAACTGAAAATGCATCGGTTAAAGAATTATCTTGTTTCACTTCGCAACACTTCACTAAACTGAACATGTAACTTATTTGATATTCAATATCACTTTACTTAATTAAACTTGCTTCGTGAATATGGTTTAATGAATATCTTTTTATTTAATTAATTTCTTAAGCCACTTGCAAGTTGCAGTAATATTACCTACGGATGAAATGAGCACGCAAAGTGAACGTAATCACAATCAAGCGGTAACTAAAGATTCAATTTAAACGTAGGATTGTTTTATACACACAACTAAGTAGTTTGAGATGACGTTCTCCGAAAGTTCTAATATAAAAAGAGGGTGGTATATTCACTGCAGCAAGAGTAAATAAATTGCTACTCACATGCTATATGTTGTGCGGCAAAGCTTTTAAAGATAAGTATTTTATTGTCTGTTAAGAATCTTTCGATTCTTCGAGTCCGTCTTTATTTTCTGTTACTGCAAGATACTTTAAGGTAGATATTCATAAGCTATATATCGTTCAAATGGTTTTTAATTGCACTGAAGGGAAAAACTAAGTGAACATACAAATTTAAATATTTACTCACTAAAATAAAACATAACTAAAGAATTAGTTATCTTTCAGGTGTTTATGAACCAACACGTAAATATTTCCAAATTTGCTAGCATATTGTCTCGTGGCGCAGTTTCTTGGTATTTGATCACACTCTCAGAAGTTATGATGGGTAGAGCCGACCGTTGAATCACTTAGCTCAAGCGGTTAAAGATTTGAATTCCATTCAATCGATAGATCTAGTGTGTATAAATACCTACTGTCAACAAAAATAATAAAGTGTGCCACTTTTGAAGCGATCGTATTTGCTTGACGATTCTCATATAAAAAAACGGTGAACGGCGTTTTTTTTACGCTACGGTGACATGACGCAGAAAAAAATTGAACTATTGTACAGTATCAGTACAATAATTCAATTTTTCTCGCAGGAATCGTACATAATAAGTATGATTACAATAAATATAGTTTCAAAAACACGCTTTTTAAGCACATCAAAAATTAAAAAATGCAGAATAATTTTTAATATAAGCTAAAAACGGTAAAGAAGGCAATACCATAATGTTGTAAGTACAGCTCGTTATTATTATATAACTAGAACACCAAAAATTTAAAATCTCATAAAAAAGAAGTTTTAGTAATTTTCAATTTTGTCAAAAACTAGATCAAAATTTAGAGTTTGCATGCGAATTTTTCAATAACAATTTACATAAATAGTGCAGTTTAAATTAAGGATTATAGACTTCTAAAACCGGTATAGTACTTTATTGTTATTATTGCCGTTGTTTTTTAATAATTAATTTTTCAATTTATTTCATTTTTTCTATAATTAATCCTACCTCCTAAGCGGGGCGTGAAATACCTCATCCCATAGTAAAAAATGTTTTTTTTGAGCCTTTTACAATAAGCTGTTATCAAATCTTGGCACCCTGGTTATAGAAATCTCCCTACGACAATTTATTTAAATCTAAAACGAAATATATGAAGTGGTTTTCTTATAAGAAATTATTATGTTAAAATGAAACAAGATTTTTTCAAGTTCACCGTGTACTTTGCAGGTGTGCAGGGCACTGCGATTTTAGTAACTATACCTAAAATTTAAACAAATAAAGTCTTCATATGTACATAGCACATTATGTATATACGTTTATCGATTCAATGATAAAATATTTTTATTTCAATTTTTTAATCTTCTTCACTTTAGAGTTCATTGCCTTAAATATAGCTAATGTATTCTAAGACTATAATCAAGTTTAATGTTATCAACAACAAAGAATAATTATTATTTCCACTGAGCAGAAAAACCAGTTTTTTTTTGCTCAAAGCTCAAACTCAAAACAAACACAGACCCAGTGAATGCATAGCTTAATCTAGTATGAAACACACCTGTAATGAAGGGTTTTACTGTTTAATACCAATTTATATATTAACTTCTTACATAGATAATAATTAGATACTTTAATATTATTGAAATAGTTAGTAGACGTGTAGAAGCTTACCTGATCTCTTTGTTTAATTGCTTGATATTGTAAAAACATGTGCTGATCTTCCACTTAAAATGGTGTGAAGATGTTGTGGCGGATTGTATACAAACTGAGACTGATACAGCGAAAATGGAGAAGTGGGTCGTAAGACTCATTTATAAACACAGAAAATTATAATTGAATGTTATTTGGTATCCAAGGTCAAGTGCATTGATGTGTATAGTATAGTGGATTCCAACAAGTCACGAGATGTTCTGGCTTTTTAAGACTTAATGATAGAATAAAGTATTTTACTTTGTTTAAGATTATTTCGTACGACGTATGTACATAGCTACATAAGGGAATCTGTTCCCAATGAATAGACTTGGCTTGGTTTGATAAATTAAGCATCAATGCATCAAGCATCAAATAAGGTACCATTTTTTTTATTATTTAACACTTTATACATTCCATATAGGTATGTATGTACATATATATGTACATATAAATGTATTTATATGAACAAATCATTTTTTTCATAATATCAGCCTGATTAGAGAAAAATAATAATCAAATAATGATCAATTTCAGGAAATAATCACTTGGATTTTGATGAGTTATGATTTTGGAACATAAAATATTTCTAATTAAATTTATAGCATGTCATTGGAAAATTTTAAACAGGTTTCATTAGATACATAATGAATTATGTTCTTATGCAGGTATTTTGTTTCAACAAACAAAGCTCATCTGTTTAAGCTCTAGAGCTAGATGAGAAATTAATAGTTATATCTTAGTGCCTTCATTCATTTTAAACCTAGTCAACTTCCCATAGGGAGTTATTATGTTATCGGTCAGATTTGTCAAATTGAAATTTTCGACAATTTTGAACTTTTTAAGAGTCCTATAATTTAAATCCGTCATTTCTAGGGAGATGTCTACACATGTGTACGTGTGTACGTACTGCATACATATATGTACTTTCGAGATACCCTTTCTCGTTCACGGTGTATCAAAAAAATTAATAAAAATATTCATCTAATTTAATTTTGTTCGAAAGGCTATATATGTACTTATATGTATAACTTTATAAGATGCAGAAATAACTTTCAGATCTGTCATAAATTTGACAAAAAAAATTTGGAAAAAATAAAATACCAATAAACAAATAAATAAAAAGTTCTAAAAAATAGGTACAATATCTGGAGAAACTTCTTAAGTCTGATAAATTGTTTGTTTAAAAGAATGTTACCAATCAACATCAAAACTAAATCGATAAATATCAGGAATGCCAAGTTTTCAATGTATGCATAATGGGAAGTTATCAATGTGAGTAGCAGGTATTCTCTTTTTTTTATACTTAATACAACTGTTAACATATGGTAAAAATTTTACACATATTTAATTAACAGTTTTCTTACAAAAATTAAAACTAAAATCTACCAAAACTTGTCAAAAAAAATTTTCGACTTCAATATCTCAACAGCAGATGATGATTTTGATTTCAAATGTACATGTTCATTTTCAACATAATGCATTTTTCTATAAATGATTAAATGTTGTCAATTTGGTTACCATTTGTGTACAAAAAGTTTTCAAATTATTATGGGAAGTTATCAGTGTTCGTCGCACCTAGGATTTTTATAAAACAAGCAACAGTAGGAGTGTGTTTAAAAGAACTAACAGAAAGATGCACTATAAACATAATATCTTAGGATAGCAAATTTCCATTCTACACATTTTTGGGAATAAAATAATTAACTAATGAAAACCGGTCTCACAATTTATTTATTTATGTTTAAATCTTTAAGGGTGGGTGTCCCAGATCGGCAAACTCAAACTTCATGTAAAAGACTTCATTTGTGTTAGTGATCTTTTTTTTGTTTTTGTTTTTCCAAAGAACAATAAATCCCCTCTCTATTGCCACAAAAAAACCTAGATAAAATATAAAAAAACAACACGATCATGACTTCTGCTACATCTTCAAACTAAAGGGTGCAAGAAGTAGGTAGATAAACTAGAACTACACGCAATATTGTTCTGCATAATTCTTACCACGCGAATTGGACGTGCACTTGCTCTAGTCAACACATTGCCAAAAAAACTAGTTTGTCATTACATAGTCTTCAAATTCCAATAACCGGTTTTTCTATTGCATTTTCTGTTCTTGATACAAAAAGGGAGAAACAACTATCAAAAAACCAAAAACAAAAATATTTGAGAGCGGGTGGGCCGGGCTCATTTCTTTTCTAAATGAAAAACATTCTCTCGAAGCGCTAATTTCGCAGTGGAATTACTGGGAACTGAAACTTCTATGTGTGCGTGTAAAAAGGAAATTTCAAAGGGAAAAACACAAATTTAGACACTTTTTCAAAAATTTATTTAAAAAAACCATCACCGCAATTAGAGTTTTTGAATTGGAGAACAATAGAAAAAATACTGAAAAAAAAAAATAAGAAAAATATGCACAAGCATTATTTTCTCTGGAAAGCTAATTGTTATTTGGGCTTTTTCAATGAACATTTAAAGTGTTAATAATATTTTTTTCGAAAAAGTCAATCCGTCACTCCCGAGGTAATTAATTAAGCTATTCAATAAAATAAAGAAAAAAAATATAGTTCAAAAGGCTAAATAAAGAATGAGGGATATTTAAAAGTCCTCAACAAAAGAACGTGTTTTGCGTTTATTTTGTTTTTTTTTTTAATTTTTTTAAACTTTAAAAATAAATAATTTAAAAAAAAATTTACTCGTTATAAAAATATTTGAGACAAAATTTACAATACTTTTTGTTTCAATAAAATATATTGTAGATTAAAGAAGTTATACCTGTTCAAACACGCCAAAACCATTGAAAATTGCATTAGATTGGACTAATTTTTTGCCCATAAAAAAAATTAAATAAATTAAAGTCAAGCCGTCACTCCCTTAATTAACTTAATTTCTTTTGAAAACACCAAAAAAATTAAATAAAAATCTTAGTTCTACCAAAAATAAATGGTGCATTTTAAACTACATACTATGAAAATAACGACAAAATTGTAGTTTGTTTCACTCTCAGAATTACTATATTATACATTTAAAAATTATAATGATGCAGTGTAGTAGCCCTGATTATTTAGAATGCATTAATTTTTATTTCAATCAATTAGTATTCGAAATGTAAAAGTTATCGCTTTATTTGTAACATTCCAGCCGTTTTTTTAGCTGGCCACCCAGCCTTAATAGCATCTACAAAAACAGACCAATCACTATAGATTTACAAAATCGTTTTGAATATGATTATAGAATTAATTATGCTTTTATTTTTTTGCGCTTATTTAGTATATGTAGTTAAGCTACTCTTTGCATTCATGGCTCTCAGCAACAAACTTAAATTAAGTGACTAGTAAAAAAACAAAACAAGTCTTTATCCGCGGTGAACATATCCTAGAAATATTATTTAAAAAATTAATGTCATAAAATTACATATGTATGTAGTGTTACATAGTAGTTACATAGTAATTTTTCATGTGAGCATTCTTCAAATCTCGTTGCATACTTTCCCCATTCATTAGGTTTCTTATTCCATTAATATATATTTTTGTTACTTACTTACTTAGACCTGCGAAGTCCGTTGGTTTCCCTAGCGGGACATAGGGTCTCAACTACTCCTACGCGCCATCGTGTGCGGTTTCCAGCGATGTGTTTTAGCTCCCTCCAGCTTTTTCCCAATCTCTCAGATTCCTCCTTAATTGTTCTTCTCCACGTACTTCTCGGTCTACCAACTCTTCTTCCTTCTTGTGTGAGTGGGTTCCACAATCCACTGCATTGCCTGGCCAGCAATACAGTCATTACCTTTTCGAAGCGTGTGTCCAATCCACTGTCACTTTCGCCTTCGTATAATGGTATCGACGGGTTCCTGACCTGTTCGCCTATATAAGTCCTCGTTAGAGACACGATTAGGCCAGAAAACCCCTAAGATGTTTCGAAGACACCTATTAACGAAGGTTTGAAGTTTCCTGGTTATTGTAGTTGTTATTTTCCAGGTGCTACATCCATATAGCAGAACTGATTTGACGTTGGAGTTAAACAGTCGTAGCTTTGTGTTCAAGCTGAGAGATTTGTTCCTCCAAACATTGGACAACATCCCGAACGTAGCCTTTGCTTTTCCATTTGATGGAGATCTCCATATGGGAAAGCAAGCATACATCGTCTGCGTAGTCAAGATGTTTAAGGTATGTTGTCAGAGTCCATCTTATTCCTCCGCTTCCTGTCAAAGCCATCCACAGTACATCACTTATCACCAATAAAAACAGTATTGGTGACAGTATGCAGCCCTGTCTTACCCCGCTTTGGACTTCAAATTCTTCAGACAACCTTCCTCCGTGTAAGACGTTACATTTGGACCAATGAGTTTCTCCGGTATACCCCTCTTCCGCAAAGCAAGCCAGATAAACTCCCTGTTGACGCTGTCGAAAGCCTTCTCGAAATCAATGAACAGCAGGTGGGGTGGTGACCGATATTCGACGCACTATTCGATTATAATCATCAAGGTGTTTATGTGATCAATGCAGGAGTTCCCAGTGCGGAAGCCTGATTGTTCAGCGTCGAGCGATGCTTCGAGATGTTCTTTTACGCGTTCTAGAACAATCTTTGCTATTATTTTGGCTACTGCAGGCAAAACGCAAATACCCCTCCAGTTTTCGCACTTCATCAAGTCTCCTTTTTTTGGGAGCTTGACAATCATTCCCTGTCTCTATGAGCGGTTGCAGCAATTCGCTAGATGTTGTTGGTGCTGCTTGTAGCAATTCTGCGGGAATGCCGTCAAGTCCTACCGCTTTGTTGTTCTTCAGTGCTATGATGGCGTGGTGGTCCATATCTCTTCCTTACTGGGGGGTGCGGTTCGTAATCGGGAATTGGTTGTATCGGGCAACTCAGAAGATGTCATTTGCATGATACTGTCAAAAACATGATTTAAGACAAGAGAAAAATGCTCCTTCCACCTTCTGAGTTGGTCCTCATCCAATATCAGCAGGGTTCCATCTCTATCTTTAACCAAGTGTTGTTTTGAACTCTGCACACAAACAGCTTCTTCTGCTTCTAGGGCCAGAACGTTGTGTGTGATTACGTTTATCACGTCTTACACTACGCTGGACCTCTTTCATCTTCATGCGGTATGTGGATGCTAGCTCGTTTCTCTCTTACCCGTGAGCAGCTGCCAAACGAGCTTTAAGATGTTTTCTTTCGTCGACCTTCCGAAAGCCAGGTGTTACTGCTTCCTTGCATACGACCGACTGCGACTATTCTTTCAGCACCTGATATGAGAATATTTTTTACAGCACTCCATTGGTTTTCTACGGATTTGGGTCCAGTTCCAGTGCTGATGATTGAACTCATATGTTGCGAAAGGTGGTCCCTGTTTTGTTGACGAATATTAGGATGTTCGAATTTGATCTCCGAATTGCAGCTGTACGTAATCTTATGGTAGCTAGCTACCATAAGATGGTGGTCGTGGGCAAACCCCGTGTCAGCACCTCTTTTATTCCCGACATCTAAGAGACTACTTCTGAACCGACGGCTAATAGCGAAGTAATAAATTTGGTTGGAAGAAGCTTGTCTGTCTGTCGACACCCAGCTAATTTTGTGGCATGTTTTATGTTTAAACATGGTGCCGCCAATCACAAGGCGGTTAGCGTTGCAGAAGTCCACGAACCTCTTACCATTGTCGTTGCAACTGCTAACTCCATGCTTTCCCATGACGTGCCTGAGCACGTCTCCGCGCGCTGTGTTGTTGTATACGGCACTGAGCCGATTGTCTTCTTTCTCTTCTTCTGAGTCCAGTTTCGTTGGGGCGTAACACTGAATGATGGTGATGTTGCGTACTCTACTCCGGAATCTGGCCTTAATAATGCTTTCAACTAGAGGCTCCCATGAAATTAAACTATTGATAGCCGTTTTAGTTAGCAACAGCCCAACTCCAGCATCCCGAGCGCTTCCATGTGCTTTTCCGGAATAGAATAGCACAGTGTTACGCGTTCAAGACTTGTACTTGCCCGATCCCAACCATCTTACTTCACTGATCCCTAAGATATCCAACCCATACCGCATGAACTCTCTCTCTAATTGGAGGAATCTGGAGTTCTATGGACCCTCATTTCCTGCTTCCAGGAGCGTCCTCACATTCCAGAAACCTTTGTCCGGGTAGTTTCGGTTTCGGTAGTTTAATTCAGTTACGGAGAATGCCAACCACCGTAACCTATCCCAGAAAAAACTGGGAGCTCCGTACTTACAATTTTAGCTTATTTTTGTATTTAGGTATACAAAAATAATTACCGGGGACCACCACTGGGAGGAAGTAGGCACTTCGTCGTGTCTGAAAGTTGCGCTGCTGGCCTATGCCAAGTTATAGGCAATCAGACACGACCGACGCAGGTCGCTCGCTGAATCTTCCCGCTCTGCATGAATATTGGCCCGGATTTAGTGGATTAAGTGTTAATACTTCGGATTTTAAGAAGTCGTCAATTAATTAAAAGTTTTCAGAACAAGAGATGATATGAAAGACTTTAAATCAGTTCTATCTTTTTCTCATTTTTTGGCATGAAGAATACTTTAGCTATTCTCCATAGGCTATATGAGTATACCCAAAGGCTATGCTGCTGCGGAGTAAATACGGTAAAAACAAAGATGTTCAGCCTCGGGAGCTTGCAATCATCCGCTCCGATGAACATTGGTCAACAAGCAGTAGAGAAAGTTGAGAGCTTCCTATATCTTGTAAGTATCGTCTTTACTGAAGGAGGAACCGAAGGGAACTGAATCCTTTTAAATTGGAATTCAGCACTAGTTGGAATAATTGGAACCCGTGGAATAAGGTCCTCTAAATTTTCCATTCATAATCGTCTCCTGAGTCACACTAATCCAATCGAGGTACGTTAATCACATCGGGTAAATTATAATTTTTCTGTACCGTTTGCGTCCGTTGTGTGTGATATATGGCTATTAGCATAATCAATGTAATAATACTCGAAACTAAACCATTTGCAGCAAAATCAGCATATTTGATCAATAGAAAATGACAATGCGGAAAGGATATCTGTCAAATTGAGCACAGACTAATGTCGTTTTTAATTGGCAATCCGGAACTGGAATAAGAAGCGGAATCCCAATTGAACAGTTTTTCTGAATTTTGAAAAATTTTAAATTCGGTGTGACTGTATTGGTAGTTTTGCAATCTTGGCTTTTTGGAAAACGTCTGCAAGAGAAAATTAACTGCATCACTTGCATCGTCATCACTTGATGAAGAAGATGAAGAAGACGACTCCAACAATGTTTCTTATAAATTAGGAACAATTGTTAAGATATTTTCAATGTTATTTTTTAATTTTTTTATATTTTAATTTTAATTTCAAGCAATCACTTCACAGTTCGCACAATTTGTTAATTCAAACAATATGGCATTTATCAAGTGTGACATTTAAAATCTTTGAATGTGTGAGTGATTCTGTTTTTACTTCTGATTTTAAATCCAGAAGAGAGATCTCTTCTTTTGCAGAATCAGAAATGTCACTTTTGCAGAATTGAACGCTTTCAGAATGCTTTTTTCTGCTTCCAGATTGCCAATTGAAAACGCCATCAGTCCAAGCCATCTATTAAATATTCTTAATCTTGTTAATTTCTCCACCCAAAATGTATAATCAAATCACAATGAATTTTACAATTTTCCAAGCTTCAAAAGGAATTATTAACCATTATTCGTAGAAAATCATAAAATCATGCAATTAAAAGTAAAATTTCGTCGATTCAAATTTTCGCGTTTTTCCATAACAATTGTATCAAAATTCCACACAAAAATCAATTTTAATATTTTTTTTTATATACCATCTCCTATCTTACAGGTAGGAAACAGTTTGTACTGAAAAATTATTAAAATCGGTCTAAACGTATACGGATTTTCCTCGAAATACGGGTAACGAAGAATAGGTATATAAATTCAATTAATTTAATATGAATGGATCAAGACAATATTGGTTAATTTTTGCATATTTACTCTTCTGTCCATCACAAAGAACTTAAAAAAGCAAAAAAGGATTTACGTAGTCATATTAGAGAATCACAGAAACACATTTTTTAATAAATAATTGTTATTATTTGTTTATATATATAAATATATTCACATTATTACATAGTCTTTGGAATACTAGAGAGATAAATTTGTATAGTTAACACCAACAAATCAATTTAACTTATTGATAACTTCTCAACGACTAGAACTAGTTGCACATTTGTAATAAATGCTTACAAAGCAAAAACCACAAACTTATCATTACAATAATTGTATCAGCTTTATGTTGCTGGCCTATTCTAAGAGTATTATATAATATTCGAGACATTTATTTGAGTATTTAAAATAAACTATAGTTGTGAAGATATTCCTTTTGTAATGGTGTTCTCCAAAACTATATGAAAATCATCGAGAGGCTCTAGTATATGCACTAAAAATGTTAAAAGACCCTTTCGTTTAAAAAAACTTTCTTCATCATACATTTCTTGTGTGGCTTTGGTGAGCGAAAGGGGAACAAAAACACGCGTTAAGAGATGATCCCTGAAAAAAGTTTCTTAATGTTATTTTAAACTTTACCATCAAAATTTTACCTCAAACTAAGACATATGAACAATTGAAATTTGCCATCCTTGCCAAGAGTATTTCCAGCTGCGTTGATTTCATTAAGCAAGTGAACATAGTACCGCCATACAACTGCCACTTCGTTCCTATGCGAAACAACATGAACTCTGTTTACTACTTCATTTGCATGTAATGTTTGTTCCTGAGATATGCTGGCTTCAAAATATTCTTTACATTTTACTAAAAAACAAAGTTTTGAAATATCACTTCTTTTTTATGCAGCATAACTTACGCAAAAAATCCCATATATATATATTTCGACTAAAAAATCGAGATGAACGAAACCCATATAAAAACACTTGCTCCAAGCATTTTACCAATCCCTCTTCACCACACAAAAGATTTGTTAGTGAGCCAACATCTCTCTCTCGACTGGGCTTGTAGTGCCACTTAACAATTACATTAA
This sequence comes from Scaeva pyrastri, assembly GCA_905146935.1. NCBI lineage: Eukaryota > Metazoa > Arthropoda > Insecta > Diptera > Syrphidae > Scaeva > Scaeva pyrastri. The sequence continues at coordinate 83,516 of LR989927.1, read as the reverse complement.
CACAGGTGCCCAATTTATTTTGAATTTCAGAAGAGGACAGTTCAATTCTTTGAATACTCGGACTTCGGGCTCTAGGTGGTGTTACACATTCCTGCATAAGTTCAGCATTATCAACATTATCCAAAACACGGTGACCAACAAGCAGTCTTTCTGTCGAATCGTCGTCTACTCCTTTCCCAAGCCAACGCCCACAAGGAAATCTGTTTTAAAAAGTATGTATTTTGTTTTTAATAATTAGATTATAAAAACTCAATGCTTTATACTTATAAGTATGCCCAGTCACCTCATTGCGGATAACCACAAGATCAACAAACCATTTATTTGAAGGTCCAATATTATCATGTCCAATGCGCATAGTCGTTAGAATTCCGATGTTTTTATACTATGAAAATAAGAAATAACATAATAGTGAACAAATATTGTTTCTCAACCTTACGTGAAAAATAAACTCAAGTGCATTTTTAGGGACTGGTATGCACTGAGTTTCTGATAAAGTACCAGAAATGCGTATCCAAACCCCACTTGAAGTTTTATAACTCCCATACTTCCTCGATGGGAAAATGACCACGCGATAAGGTAGTTCTAAACAATAAAAGTAAACCGTAGTAGGAACCAAGCAAATAATAATATAATAATATAATAAAAAATATTTTATTCGTACTTGAGTTAGGGTACGTATTAGTGAAGGAGCAATAGTCAACAGTGTTAAGGGTCAATAAATGATAAAGAAATTGCTCCTTTTCCTCTTCACAACGTAAAAATGCTGACCTTTTGTACAATGATCTTAATAAAGTTTGTTCTGATAACAATGTTCGAAAATGTCTAGATAAAAGTTTTTTCTCCAAGGACAGTCGGACCCAAGCTCGAGTGTAGCCTATGTGTGTTTTTATATCAGTCATTGCTAGTACATTTCTAGTAAATACAGAAAAAAATTATCATTTTTTTTTTTTTTTTTACGTCGAACTTACTTAATATCGAACTCAATAGATTCTGGCAAGGCGCAAAGTTGCTCTGCTGCGACAGAATTTTTTCGGTCCCGTGACCTGCTTCGGTTAGGGCTCTGAGGTGATTCCGGTTCAACTCGAATCGTAGATAAATCTAATACAATTCAATTCAATTACTATCTTACATTGTCTCGGAAATAGAGCAAGATATTATTTTTTAACTTAAAAATAATTAAGCCAAAAAAAAAAAACAAACAAAAAAAGAGAATAAAGCCTCGCGAAAACGATATTCAACACAATAAGGAAAATGAATAAACCTATCAAATTACATTTTTTTAACACGCTTATATTAGCTTCATTTGTATGTGTGTAACCACTCCTTAAGAGTCGATTTTGGTCCACTTTAAACTAACCGATTTAATTTTAACTTTGTACACATATCAGGAATGGGTGACAATACAATAATTCCATAAGTTTATCTCAATATCCTTATTAGGATCACCAGGATTACATTTTTTCCCCGTCTACCTGGTTCCCAACTTAAGCACTAACCTTGTTAATATTAAAAAACTAATAAACTTAAATATAGTGTGGTGGCCAAGTGGGCTAATGTGGAGACTTTTTTGAGGACTGATTCGCTAAGAGTCGCGGTCGTGGGTTCAAATCCCACCTATTGTTAAACATTTTTTTTTTAAATAATATTACGAAAACTTTGAACGACAAATATTAGAATTGTGAAAAAGCGTAGGGCGCTCGGTATACGGAAAATGTTCCACAAGGCGCCCAACACTTTTTTAACAATAATACTAGTATTTGTCGTTCATTATTTTTGTTTAGCTTTTTAAAAATTGTTTGATTACTCAGCGGTTTTTTTTAGTTTTTTTCTTTTGGTAGATATGTAACTTCGATTTGGTGCGGGCTTGCTAAAAAAAGTAATTATCATAAAAACATAAAACTATATAATTAAAAAAATATACTAGCCAAAATATAATAGATTTTCTGGAGGCTTAAAATGTAATATCATTAGATGATAGAAAAATTAAAAAAATATACTACAAGATAAAATATAAATATAACCTACAATCCATTCTTTTCCTCATAACGCTCCAGGCTATGGCTAAAAAATTAAATTGGCATTAATTATCTTTGTTTTTAATATATATGATGTATATAAAAATATTAATGCTAACAAAAAGCAATGTAATGAAACAGGTGAACAATTTTTTTTTTTAATTTCGTTTTTGTTTTAGTGTAACTAATTTATTTTAAATTCTTATATGAACATATATATGCATATGTTATGCAAGTTATAAAAAGAATAATATGTATACATATATGCAACTTCAAGTTAAGAAATAATCTATCAAAAAATTAACGGAAATGGAAATAACGGTCCTTAAAATTAAGTAAAAATATTGTTTGGTATACAATAAATTACCTGGAGTAGTAAGATAACTGTTACTCAAAATGGTATTTGATGGATTGCGAGTTTCCTGCAATTCAAGGTAAGCCTGCAAATGTGACCAGAGTGCAGATTTTCCTTGTTTGCTTTGTAATCCATGTGACCACACTTTCTCAAGTAAATCACAAAGTGATGCTATGAGCGTGTTTTCTTCAACACCACTTGAAGACGTATCTCTTTTCAGACCAAGAGCAACAGCTTCGTTTCCCATCTTCTCAAGAAGCATACGTTTTGTTTTTGCTTTTATATCCTATGATTATATTGATTATTTTTAACAGAATTGATTATATTGGTATTCTTTCAAACCTTCAGCAAACGTTCCACAAAAGTCCAATTAGCTTGAGCTATCAGAGACGGACTCATTTCCGATGTAGATAGATTTGCCGAGTTTCGACTCGAAGTTGGTTTAACATCCAAAGGAATATCTTTTGCACGCCAATTCGTACCATTTTTTACACGACGTAAACTGTTACCTCTGAAAATTTGAAATATTTTCCTTGCAGCAATTGTATGAAGTTTTTTTTTTTTTTATTTAAAGATATGCTTGGAATGGAAAAATGCTCTAAAACAAACATTTAACATTTTCAATTTTAATTTATTCTCACAAACATGCATTTTTTTACTCAAGACACTTCAATAACATAATATTATTGTTGCAGCTCAATAAGTACTTAACAAAGCTATAAAAGTGGCTGACATATTAAACATCCATGAAAAAGTATTTACAATGTGACATTAACTGAACCTATTACTTAAAATCGCTTGTAAATTTTTAAAACGAAGAAGGATATGAAAATAATAAAATTTTACTAATTGTCCATCTATTTTCTTTTCTGTTTTTCAAATTATACATAAATAAAATGATAATAAATATTACAACTTTAAAACCACGTTCAACGTTTATTCTACCTCGAAGTGCACTCCTGATTTAGAACTGATTTCTCTAAAATAGGAAAACTTCGAAAGTACGCAGGTCTGTTCGATAAAATTTCACTAGGTGGCGTCACCTCCATGTCAACTGTGTTGAGCCTTTTTTCAAGAATTTGCTGGGTTTTCTGACTAAGCACACAAGGTTCATAGCTTGTTGCACGGATCATACTTTCACCTCCGTGTCTTTTTCTATAAAAAAAGTTAAAATGTATAACATGTTTAAAAAAAAATTAATTTCATACCTAAGTAATTTAATTCGGCTATCGAACAATTTTAAATTCGGATCCGGATCAGTTTCCCACATTGATATAATTTTATTATCAATTAGAGTGGCAAACATCTGAGATTCTAAAAATCTGGACAAGAAAGCAATGTGATGTTCTGGTTGGTCTGAAAGAAAAGAAGACTTGTCGAAATTTTGCAAGGACTCTCTGTTTGATAACCATTCGTTTTTTTCTTGATTTGGATAGATAACAAAGTATTCATATGCAGCAAACATCTGAACGAATCTGTTTAAGAAAATTTCTCTCACAGAATTGTTTATTCTTTGGTCTTCGTTATATTCCTCTTGAAGACTAATTAGTGTTGGAGATTTTTCTTTGTGTTTACTACAATTTTGTGGCATAGAGTCGGTAGTATCAACACTCATATCCGATTTCACACCGCTCCTGCGTTTTAGAAAGTCCGTAACTCTAGGAACATGCTCGACTTTGGGATGTGCAATAAGGGGCTGATATTCTACGTGAGAGTGGTTATTAGATTCATGAGTTGCCAGAGCTTCATATATGATTTGTTTCCGTCTGGCTTGCATTCCAGATGGCAAGGTGCAACTTGATGTCATGCCATCAAATTCATTTCGCCTACTACAACTCATTGCGCCGTTTCGTATGTTTGGCTCCAGAGTTTTATCCCGATCAATATTAAATTTATCAAGCACCGATATTATTTCTGCTATAAAATCGTTTTTGTGAGGAAAAACGGGCAATTCTTCTGGAAGTTGAATGACTTTTTTGTCTATATCTACATAACAGAGTGAAGCTTCTGAGCCAACTTTTGCATTTGCCTCACAATCAGCATGCAGTCCCATAACAAATGGCACTGGTGCATCCAAAAAATGATGAAGTGCTGCAGGAAGAATGGGGGCATAAACATGAGGCCATTTAAATGGAAATATTATAGAAGTTATACATTCGCCCACAACCATTAACTTTTGGTAATCTGAAAAGTATAACAATCAAATGGTTGATTTTTTTTCAAGTAGCTGATAAAAATACCATTGGAACGAAGCAGTATTTGATTTTCAAGCAGCACACAAGTAAGCAGCTGAATAACACATTCTACTCCTAGATAGGTAAAAAGTAATCGCAATGAAAAATCCAAAAGCGGAAGTTCCTCATTTGGCACCGGACGTTGAAGAACCAAAGCTGTCGGTGACAATTGCGGTTCCTCTGGTGGCAAGTATATTCTTATTGATTTTCCAGGCTTTGGCAATATGACTTCATATAGTATATTGTACACGTATGATTCAAGACTCAGTCCGGGACCAGTTTGTCGAGGAAGACATCTTTTGTAAATTTTATTTTTATGAAATATGATTACAGCATAAAATAAAAATTTATTGATCTCACCTGTAAAGATTCTTAAGAAATATTTCTGCAGCAAACGCGTATGGAAATTGACATATAAGAGATATGCTTTTGGCTACATATAATTTGTCTTTTGTTATTTCGTAAAAACTTAAAGCTGACTGTGGAGCATGTCCAGCTACTTTAAAATGTCGTGGTAGCGATTTGCTAACAGGACTTTCCCTAACTCGACGAAGATTCGTTGTATTTTGCCCATTGGAAAGTTCCGTTATAAACATTGCCTTAAATTGATAATAAAAAAGATGCTTCTAGAAAAACTAAACAATAATTCAAAAATTTTACCTGCAAAGTGTGCATTGCACTGCAAATGTTTCTATTTCTTACTTCTTCAAAAAATATCAAGCTAAATCCATGGCATCGTTTTCCATCTTCTCGAGTTGTTGCAAATGAATGAAATTTCGGATCTATGTCATTTTTCTGTGTTTTAAATCGAAGTCCTTGGGGCAACGAGAGCTTGAAAATAAAATTCGTAAAGTGTATAAATCTAAAAACATAACAATAAAAAAAGACGGGTGAAATTCTGATTTCTTCAGAAGTTGTCCGATGAAAAATCATTGCGGAATCTATTCGGAAATTTAAACTAGAAAATATTAAGTAAAATATTAAAACGAACGTGATTGTTTGCTTCATTTTATTTTGTTCCGCAACCTCGAAAGTAATATGAGTTCCGATCGGAATTCACTTTCCTTTTTAAAATTCTCCGAACGAATACCTCGATAGGGCTCAATAATAATAATCAAGAAAAAAAATCTTGAATGAAAAAGACCTAAAAATAAAAATTTTGAAAGCAACATTTCGGAGTGCAAAGATCGAGAAAAAATCTCATATTAACATACTCGGTATTAAGCCTCAATATATTTGGTAAAAATGTTGTTTAGTAAGATACAAATGAACCTGCATACATACATATGTAATGTTATGTCTTTTATTTCAGTCAGTAAAAAAAAAACGATAACTTGAGCGACGTTAGTGGACCTGTTAGACAAAGCAAAAAGGAAATATGTGCATTGTACATACAGTCCGTAACAATTGGATAGCCTCACATGTTTTTTTTTTTTTTTTAAACTGTAATAGGAGCAGTCACTTTACCGATTGGCAAAAAGTTGTATTTTCTGATGGAAAGATGTTCAACCTCGATGGGCCCGACTTATACAACTATTACTAACAAGATTTAAGAAAAGAAAAAATGTTTTCAAACCGTCACCACAGCCGTGAAGGAGGCGTTATTGTATGGGGTCTCATATCATATTATGGAACGACCGACTTGGTATTTGTTGAAAATTTTAGCACCATATTATAAAACTATACTGGAAAGGGCCTTCCAGACAGTTCCAGGATATTTTCGGACCGCTGCAACTGATTTTCCAGCAAGACAATGCGCCCATTCGCACAGCTGGAATAATTAAAGCTTGACTTCAAGATCAAAATATAGAACAACTTGCATAGCCACCCTACTCCCCAGTCTTGAACAATATCGAAATTGTATGGGGTTGGTTGACACGAAAGATGTATGAAGGTGGGAAGCAGTACACCAACAAAGAAGAGCTCAATTAAGGCGTTAAAATTGCCTGGGTCTTGATTATTTAAACTCAATAAAAGTCCACATTTTTGATGTTATTAAAAATCAGTATTAAGATAATTATGTAAGCTATAGAATATAAATACAAAAACACTCTTAACAAAAAAGATAAATGCGCTACATTTAAACTGCAATAAAGAAAGTGATTCTATTCTAATGTTACAAAAAAATACTTCATTTTACTGTATCAAAACGAAATAATTTCAGAAAACTCCATTAACTTCTTAAAATTATTTAAAATTTCTTTCAGTCTAAAAAACCTCAATTCTAACTTGCAACTCTATACAAAATTAACTAGATACAAATCAAATACATAGATGCAAAAAAATGGAGGGTTAAGAAAAAACTTTACGTGAGGCTATTCAATTGTTACGGACTGTATGTTAAAATATATTTCTGTTTGCAAAGCCTTATCCGAGTCGATCGTTTGAGGCAGTATTAAATTACACCAGTAACTTTATCTTTTTTCCATGATATGTGGTGATAATGCCAAATAAGAGGAAAGCAGTGCTGGAATTTGCAGGCACTTAACTACAATTTGCAGTTACTGAAAATTTTGAAAAGTATTTCACACCAATCCTTCAAACGGTTTATTTCACTTCAAAGGAATACCTTTCCATCTTAATTCCACCTTTTTCATTTTTCAACAGCTTTTGCATCAAATTTTAAAAGGATTTAATTCGTGTTTTTGAAGGTTAAGAACATAAATGATACTTAATATATGATATTTTAGAAATGTAAATAATTTTAACCGGAGGTAGTACTTTATACCTTTCAGGAAAGTTGAGTTTCCTTTATTATTATTATTATTATTATTATTATTATTATTATTATTATTATTATTATTATTATTATTATTATTATTATTATTATTATTATTATTATTATTATTATTATTATTATTTTTATTATTATTATTATTATTATTATTATTATTATTATTATTATTATTATTATTATTATTATTATTATTATTATTATTATTATTATTATTATTATTATTATTATTATTATTATTATTATTATTATTATTATTATTATTATTTCGAAAGGAAAATTCTTTAAAATGGTCATACAAATGTGATACTCTTTTTAATGAAGGCAAGAAGTGGTTAGTTAAAGGGGCAAAAAAGGTCTTCCAGAAATTATTAAAATTTAAATAAATTGAAAAATTGTTTATTTGGCAACTCAAATCAACAAATTTTCAATAACTATGAAAAATAAATATAACTATGAAAAGTAAATTAACAGATTCTTAAAAAAAAAAAAAATAATTCGAAAAAAATTCAAAAAAAAACTTAGTTGTTTTGTTTTGAATATAATACTTTATTTTTATTATTATTTAGGTAGCGTTACAAAAATATTTTACAAAATTCGGATTGCACAATTTACATACAGAGATGATATTTTAATATCTTATTTCTGAAAAATTTTATAACAACTGCTTGTAAAGAAAATGAGAAACAAAATAATAATAATAATTTGAAAGGAAAAACGCTACAATTGAAAACGACTGTTCATATGACAAAAAAAGAATAGTAATAATATTTACGAAATTTTTATGCAGTAAGTACTTAGTATACTAGTTTTAAGTACTTATATATATATAAAAATGAGTTTCAAAAATGTGTGTGTGGCCGCCTAACTCGAGCATTTATGTACCGATTTCAATTTGGTTTTTTGCCTTTGGAAGAGAATTATCAGTAGATGGTTTCTATATGAAAAAAAATTACATTCGAACAAACCTTTCCTTACAAATAACAAAAATTTAAATCGATTCATAAAAACGGAATTTTGCAACATAAAGAACAAAGGTACATATTTTAACAGTTTTGGCATTGTTTCCACTAGATCTTTATACTTAGGGTTCACGATTTTCTAAGTTTCCATTTTTTTTATCGTACTTGCTCGAATTATAGTATTAAAGCGTTTTCGAGGATGTGCAAGTATTTTTCGGAATCGACAGTTCCATATGTATAGTAAAGATGTCCAAATTTGTGTTTATTTATTTACTTAATTTAATTTAACTTTAAACTTAGTTTTTTTAAAACTTAAAATATTTTATTTTATTTTGAAATTTGTTTTCAATTTAAATTTTTAAACGTGAAGTGATTTTGAGTTATAATACAAAAAAGTGAGTGTTTTAATACACTTTTGTGTATTCTTTTTTTCTTTTCAAATGTATTTAGGAAAACTTTGGAACGATTTTGATGTTTAAGAATGTGTGTGTGGCCACCAAACGCGGAATTGAAAGCGAAAAGGATTCGAATGGTAAATTGAGATTCGTCCGAAAACTTCGAGATCTACGGTAATGTGGCCTCCTATATTGTCGCTGATGAGATCCGAACGGACAATTTCAACTTTGTTCATATCTTTTGAAAATTTACATTAATTTTAAATTCTCCATCGCTTAGTCCCATTGGTTTAAGAATTTTTTGTATCCTTCTCAGATTCGATTTAAATCATTATAATATTAAAATAAAAGAAAATTGGAAAGGCATTTTTATTCTTTTTAATTTATTAATTTCAATTATAGACAAAAATTTGAATGACATTTTGTTATTATAATTTCATATAAGGAGTTTATAAGTTTGTGTTGCGTTTATATATATGTAAGGATGTAAGAATTTAAACGGTGACAATTTAAATTTGAATGGAAAATCAAAATAGCAACAATTATATTTTTCAGTACAAACGGTTTTCTATAAGCCAGGAGAAAATTTTTATAAAAGAAAACATTTCCAAAAAGTGGTGAAATTATTAAAATTAATGTTTGTTTTTTTTGGAAAGTAGAAGTGTTTTGCATGTTATTTTGGGTGGAGAAATTAGAAAGATAAAAATAATAGATGGTGTTGGGGTACGTTGAATGCCAAAATCTGATGGATGCCGTTATACGCTGACTTAGACTGTGTTCAATTATGCAGGTGTCATTTTCTATTGATCAAATGTGTTGATTTTTCTGCAAATGGTTTATTTATGTGTATTATTACAGTCGTATATCGCACACAATATACGCAAACGATAAAAGCAAAAAATATGTGAAATCTGAATTATACAAAATTGTGCAATGGTTCATGATTGAAGGACATGACTGATGAAAACAATGTGATTATGGATGATATGATATGGAAAATTCAAAGGATAAAAAGACCTTATCCCATGGGCTAGAATTATTTCAACTGATCTTCCAATTAAAGCGGAAAAATTAACATTGAAATTTGAATTATCTGAGTTTTATTATCACCATGGAGTTTATCACATTCCGTCCAATTTGAAATTATTTTTACAAGCGTTACATTTTTCATCATAAATGCACACACCGAAGCGGATGGGAATTAGCTAGTAGGTCTATAACTCTTAGAATTATTAGCTGGTTATAATAATAATAATTTTTCCCATTTTCCAGGCTACTGGGAAATGTTGTAGTCTTATACATAAATTGAACAAAAGAAGCATAGCTTTGATACCGTATTTTGGAAACCTTTTAATGAATAGATTCCTAATATTATTCAAGCCGGAAACTTACGAATTTTAAGGTTGTCAATAAGGCTTTTCAATTCGTCAAAAGTAACAAATGAACAGTCGCGAATGTCAATTGATGTTGTATCTAGTCTAGAAACAGCATTATTAACCGTAGCTTCAAGATCGTTATCAAAAGTTCCACTCGTAGTATTGTGATTCTTCAAATGATGAAGCTAGTATGTCTGGTTTCTCATTGTTATTAACGCATGAATATGCATCAGTAAGCGTAGGAATAACTGTATATTTCTGTTTTAGTACTTTTGAAACATTCCATAAGGGCTTACTATTTTGCCTATGTTTTGCAATTTGAAGTTTCAAGCCCTGTTTCAGAATTTCATTCTTTAATGCAACGATTCAAGTAATTAAATTGTTGTAAAAATGTGACCTGTCGAGATCTTTGCAAATTGCTCCTATAAAGATTAAGTACTTTTATCATGTTAAGAATTTGTTGGGGAAGTTTTGTATAGTTTTAGGAAGTTTCAATTTTTTTCGGTAAAGAAACATGAATTGCGTTTACGAGAGATGCTGAGAACGAATTCACAATATCATCGATTTGAAAGTCCTCAATTCGACGGTATAATTTCCAATTTGCATTTTCATAATCAAAGACAAAATTAATATTTTGTTACGGCGACTGAAGTATACTGCACTCTACCGGTAAGTGATCTGAACCAAGGTTATTTAAAACGATAGGTTGGGAAAAAATTTCTGGAATGTTAGTTAAATACATGTCTAGCGTAGAGGGAGTTTTTTTTACGAATAGATGGAATATATGTTGGAGAGTTAGTGTAAAGTATATGAAACGAATGAGTCGAGTTAAGGTCATTTAATATATTACCCCACGCATTAGCTTTTAGACAACAACAAGCTCTATGAAGACTATTCAAATCTCCACCCAGTAAGTAAGGACCGGAAATACTTAAAAATTTATTAAAATCGCTTTTAATAAAGTATTCTTTATCAACGAAGTTTTCCTCCCCGGAAAATAAGCTGAAAAAAATTTAAGAGTCCTACTATTCTCAAAGAAAATCTCCAAATCAAGGTTTGATAAGGTGCGCATTTAACCCAGGTATGACAGAATGTTTAATATTTTTTTTGACAATTATTGCAACACCACACCCTGTTTGCCCAATTCTATCAGAACAATAGCAATTGTACAATGCCTGTCATCAACTGTTAGCCATGTCTCACATACTTAAAACCCTTTTCTGATTTTTTTTTTTTATAAAACATTAACATCAAAACATGCAATGTATTACGAGTATAAGGCACCAATGGAAGGCTATCAGTGCGGGTCGTATGCAAGACTCTATTCTTTTTTTTACAAAGGTAATCTACCGTTTTTTTTTTTATTTTCCACTAAAATATCTTAATAACGAGCAATATTCGTGTTCTTGAGGTTATAAAATCTACTTTTTTAACACGCTTATATTAGCTTCACTTGTATGTATGTATGAATGTAACCGACTCCTTTACACTCGATTTTAACCCACTTTACACGAACCGATTTTATTAAAACTTTTTACACATATCAAGAACCGGTGGCAGACAATAATTTCATAAGTTTATCTCAATATCCTTATCAGGATTACCAGGATTAAATATTTTCTCCTCACAGCTTCTGTTTCTACCTGCTTTTATTTTATGAGCTTATAATTCCCGTAATTCTAAGTACTGCGGTGGATAAGTGGGTTAACGCGCGGCCACTTTTCATTTTTGGCGTCGGATTCAACAAGTGTCGTGCGTTCAAATCCCAACCATGGCTGACCATTTTTTTAAAATAAAATCACGAAAACTTAAAAAATAAGTTTCTTGACAACACATCAAACTAAAAAATAAATATAGTTTTAAAAACTAATAAGACACGCTTAGCACATCAAACTAAACAAATTGAAAATAATTTTAAAATTAAACTGAAACAATAATGAACTAAAAATACTAGTGTTATTGTGAAAAAAGCGTGGAGCGCTCGATATACGAATAATATGCCACAAGGCGCCCATCGCTTTTTGCCCAATAACACTAGTATTTATAGTTCATATTGCTTTCAGCTTAATTTTATAATTATTATTATTTTTTTAAGTTTGATGTGCTAAGCGTGTCTTATTAGTTTTTTTAAACTATATTTATTTTTATTAAAAGGAAACATTCTACTTAAATTAATTTTATTCTTTTTTTAATAACATTTTTACATACAATATTAAATATTCCTTTTTTGTATGCTGATGATATTAGCTCTTACACAATATATTCTTTTTTTAATGCTGATATTTTTTCTTATACAATGACATCAAATAAATAGAAGAATTTTTAAAGCAGAGTTTTGACCCAGTCAGAATCTAACCCAAACTAAACCCTATTTATTTAAAGAAATTACCATGCATATGCCATGAGAATCGAATGGATTCCATGCAACGTTTTCAGGATAATGGGCAAGTGGTTTGCTTTTGTAGGCTCTATCCAAAGGTGAACAGTGCAAGTTGTCTCCTGAAAAGAAATTTAAATTAAGTTATTTAAATTATAAAATTAAAAACAAAATAATGTAATTGAATTTGATAGTTGATTTGAATGATTAACAATAATATAATAATGTTACATAAAACTGAATATCCGGACTTCACATGACATACATCAGAGACTTTTAAAAAAAGTTTTGAAGTATGAATGTATATTAGGGATAAAATGTTTTCGAAAAAAATGTTTCATAGAATTTATTACTTTAATAATTTTTAAATTCAAATAGGGAGTTATTGTTATCGGGCAGATTTGGTAAATTGAAATATTCGATAAATCTGGACGTTTTAAAGTTCCTAGAATCTAAATCCGTCATTTCTAGAGAAATGTGTGCGTGTGTACCTACGTTCGAGATATCCTTTGTAGCGGCTACCTGACCCTGCAAAGAAAGAAATTAGTATTAGATAGGAACATGAAAAGGAAAACATTTGTAGGAAACGCTAGGTTCGTCTGTCCCAGGCTAAGTTACAGCCGTCACTGGAGAACCGAATGTTCCTGGAGATACTCGTCGGCCATGTGAATTCTCCAGAGCGGTGACCATCGGTTGAACCTGAAAAGAAAAGCTGAGAATGAAGTACCTGGACTCACAGGTGAAGTGTTCGTTGGAAAAATATTTACCCCTTGTTGGTATGGATGGGTTGCTGGCATCTCACCGGATAGGTCATCCTAGGTTGTTTTTTTGTATCCTTCATTCTTTTTCTGTTAGTTCACTGTTTAATTATTATTATTATTATTATCTTTATTTTTTCAACATATTAAGTACAAATGTTTTAATATAAAAGACTAGCAAACCCGGCGAACTCCGTTTCGCCATAAGATAGCTTCGTTTTATGTAACATTTCGTTTTGTGATTAAAAGATGAAGACAAATTTTTTTTTGTTTTATATTTGAAAAGAAAAAAATTTATTTCATTTCACAACAGTAATGAATTCATTTCTATTACAAAAATGAAGTTTTATTTAGTTGAACTTCTCTAAGTAAATGAAAGTGAATCCAAATTAAATACTGAATCGAAGCGTTATACGTGTCCGCAAATTTATTTAAGTGCTCTTTGGTAAACCACATTTTTTGTTTTTTGGTCTGACGTTAACACAAACAAAGCGGATGGTTTCCCAACTCGTGAACACGCAACGTATAACTGCCCATGTGAAAAACAATGATTTTCAAAATTTAAACAGTAAGCGATTGGCCTTGCGATTGGTTAATTGTCATTGCGAACGCAAGTTGAACTGGAAATTGCAATCGTTTAAAGTCAAACGGAAGATCAGTCGGAATCATTGGTATTCGAGGAATACATCCATTTTCACCTGTGTACTTTCCGTTAATAATGGTAATCAAATTCGGCATAAGTCTTTTTACCGAAAGTCGAGTACCGTTGCAAAGTCGCGGTGGATTCAAATTAAGCAATATCATAATAACTGTACCAACTTTGAGTTGCAAAGTCGTGGTGGATTCAAATTAAGCAATATCATAATAACTGTACCAACTTTGAGTTGCAAGTTATGTGGTGGAAATCCTGGTAACTCCAGAGAGTTCAAAAACTCCGTTGGATAATTTACAAAATCATCGGGATTTGTTATGGAATCAACGAATTTGTATGTCACCAAATCGCTAGCAATTTTTGATTGAATGGTGAAATTCAGTGCGTGTACATCATTATTCTTTGGGGCAAGAATTGCTCGTTGACTTAACCAAGTATAATTCTGATAATTCTCACTAATGTTTGGGAAAACATTTTCAATAAGAGCTAATTGAGAGTCTACAAATCGGCAAAAGTCGTTGGTAAGAGTAATTAATCCAGATGTCGCATCAACTGCGACTTTTCCATTTCCAGCTAATAAAAATTTGCACAATACACGCGATTGATTTGATGGTTTCCAATTGAAATGTAAGGAAACGAATAACTAACTTTTTTTTCACAATTTCACAGTGAACACAATACCGGTTTGTCACATGAAATTAACTGAGCAAAGAACAATGAGTAGTTGTCAAACAATGTATCACGCATCGGCGCCATCTACTTAAAATATTGGTTTGTAGTACATGCTATGTATCAGAGATGACGCTGTATGTGAAAAAAAAATTTCCCGCTTTTCTGTTGAAATTTTTCCTAAATTTTCTTTGCTATAAACCTCACGGAGCCCGAGACCTTTCCAACGAATGCAAAACCGTGGAAATCGGTTCTTGCGTTCTGGAGTTATAGCATCAGGAAGGAAAACCCGACTTATTTTTATATAGTAGATTTACGAACATGGCTTAAAAGCCGTTTGCCGATTATATCTAAAATTATTACATTAAAATTTACATTTATAAATTTTAAACACAGCAAGAAAATTGAAAATGAAAAAGTGTAGAGTATTTTAACATTAAATATATTGTTGCCAGTTAACATAGACATATTTTAACAAAATATCATTAGAGTTTAAGACTTTATTTTAATCAGATCTAATTAAAACTAATAGAAACTAATATAAATATATTGAAAAAGTTAAATTTTTTTAAAAAAGGAAAAAATTGAATCTAGTGTATTTAAATTTAAAAGATTGATTAAAGAGTAATGATAGATTAAGGGATTCAATATTAACTGAAAGATGGGCTTTAGTTTACCTAAAACAAAATAATAGATTGATTCTAAAAGAGATTTACATAAGTATTTCTGTAAGCGAAAGCTTCAGTAACTACCCGGATAAGAACTTTTCAACCACACTCACCATTTAGAATTGAGTAACTCTCTTCTGTAGAAAGAAAGCTTTGCGTAAAGTATAAACGTCGAATTTCTTGGAGTATTGGACATCTTGCTAGGAAGTGATAAACGTTTTCGATTTGATTAAGGTTGCAAAGATTACAATTATGATTTATATCAACCCTATGAGGTCTGTAATTTAGCTCTAGCATTTCAGTTCGGATCTTAAATATTAAACTCATCTCGTTAACTTTTCGAAAATAATTAGATTCCGCCAAACAATGATTCAGTTTGCTGTATATCGTTCTTGACATGGATTCTTTAGCACGATTCAGAGAATTTTGAAATATTTTTTCGTCAATTGCTGAGATGCAGTCATAGAATTCGTCTTTCCATTTCCATACCAAAGTTATTCAAGGCTAAATTCAATGTATTATATTTAGTATCCAATTCTTGCCAATCTTTGAACGGCGTGTAACAACGCTGAAGTGCAATCATGAGTACTTTTCTTTGAAGATTATTATCACATCTCTTTAAAACTTTGACAATATAGTCCGCATTTGCCTTATAAGGTTTTTTAAGAAAATTGGAGGTAGTCCAGATTCGACATATATTGCATAGTTTGGTGTGTTTAAAGGGACTTTAAATACACGTTCGAAGAAATTTCTCTACATAACTTCAAAGTCTTCACATACTTCGTAACCATACACTTCATTAGCATAACAGAGTGAACTTTTAATTGTTGCATCAAATACTTTGAATTTTACCATCTGTTCGAAACATTTGTTATTAAAAAAACTTGACCAAATGCAGGTAATGGCTGATTTCGCAACTGATATTTTATCTTTTATATGAGGTCCGATGTTTAAATTTTGTGTTATTGTAAAACCTAAGTATTTACATTTTTTAACTACCTCTACTCTTTCACCATTAAGGTTCCAAGAACGGTCATTTCTGACATTATGATTATGAGATCTAAATACCATAATCTTCGACTTTGAAGTATTTATTTGAAGATCCCAACAGTTACAATACTGGTTTAGATTGTTAATTTGCAGTTGTAGAGTTACCGGATTATCAGTAAGAATGACAAGGTCATCAGCAGATGCCATCTAAACCCGAAGCCATATTGTTTTTCATTTTTCTAAGGCAAAAAGTAGTTCTGGCATTGAGAACGGAGTGTCTAGTTCTTCGATGTAAATAAAAGGTAACGCAAAACATATGTAAGATTGGTTAGGATCTACTTTTGTAAATTTTTCAAAATATGAGCCCATCATGTCGATACTGATTGGAAAAACATTCGATCTGTTTCGGTTACCTAAAATTCGTACATTTTTCCAGAATTGAATCCTATTAAGAGCTATTTTTTGCACATATAGTTGTTTTTTGTAGAGGCATAGGTTTTTATAAGTATTATTCGCCTGCAGATAAAGATATTTCAAGGCTGAGTTGTTAGTTTTCCTGTAGAGTTTCAACCATTTAAAAGATATTTCTCTGCTTTTTCTACAGTCATCATCATACCAGGTGCACTTGTAAAAAATGCCTCTGTTTACTGAGTAGGTGACACTTAGACTTAGTTGATTCATCGATTGTATTCTCAAACGTTAGCGAAAGATAGATTGAATGTTGATTCAAATTTTGCCTATAAATATCATATTTTGTATCAATCCAGCGCAATTTTGAATAACCGGTATTCTTTTGTTCTTGAAAATGAATTAGTTGGGATTTAAACTCACAAGAAACACAAATGGGAAGATGTAATGAATAGTTAGCAAGGATAACGTTAAAATATTTTACAATATCAAGCCAGTCACCTTTGGCTAGGCAATAATCGATAACAGAGCAACATTGACTGCTAATAAAAGTAAAGTTTCCTAGATTATCACTTTTTGATACTCCGTTCAAGATAAAAAACCCAAAATCCTCAATTAACTCGATTAAGTAATTACCATTCGAGTTTGTATAGTTATCAAATGAGTTTCTTCTGCACGAGAGATGCTCAACATTTATAAAAGGTGTGTTTTGGAATTCCCCTAGATCCCCGATTATTAAAATGTTTTCATTATCCTGTCTTAACAAAAAAAATTGTAAGGCTTCAAACTCGCGGTTCCATTTACCAAAATTCAAATAAATTGGGATTATTAGTAAATGTTTCGTGTTGATGAAACAATCTATTATAACTTTGTTTTCATTAACTTTATACTTAATTTGATGTTTTGTCGTAATATTTTTAATTCCACATAAAATTCCCCCACTAGCACGACGCTGATTATTATTTCTTATTGCTGGAATCCATTTAAGATTAAAACCTTCAAAATATTTTAGATATTGAATCTCTTTACCCTCTTCTACAAACGTTTCTAATAAAATAAATAAATCATAGTTTAAAATGAACTCAAAAAATTCTGGCATTAATAATTTGTTTTTAAGACCTGTAGCATTATAGCAACAAATATTTAAATTTAACATCTGAATGCTAGGTTGATTTATGACGTTGAGCTAATCCTGGACCCGAACCATGTTGATCTGTGCTTTTGTGACTTATAGATGGCTCCCTAAGTGTATTGGAATTGTTTTTGACGTCTACATCAAAAAAGCACATTGCATTCTCTCCGAAGGTTATTTTGATAAATGACAGTTCATCGTTTGTTGTTATTCGTAGACCTCGTAAAGAATCGTAGGAAAATACGAAATCGGATATTTTTAATTTCGATCCCCTTATTTGCATTCGGATATTCGGATTCCTCTCAAGAAGCTTCGATTACAGTTCAAAAAGTGTTTTCCTTTTCTTCCGGTAAATACAAAATTTTTCTCGGTGAACCACATCTCCAGTACCTTTTAACTTAGGTGCAGCATTTAAGATTTTTTGTGCAGTTGCTTTGTCACTGAACTTTAATATCATTGTAGTTTTATTGTTGTGCCGGTTGATGAATTTTTGTGATTTCTCATACTACAATTGTGTATTTACATCTAGATCGAGAAGGCTAAGACAAGTTTGTTTTGCTTGACTATCCTTGTCTGTTTTCTCATCTGGGGGCAAATGCAATACAACCATTTCTTCATACGGTTTTTCGTGTAAAAATTCCAATTGTTTTTCAAGCGTTTCACAATAGCTTTCAACAGCAGCTAAACATCCCGTAAGGTGTTCATTTTGAGACCGCAAGTGCTGTATTTCGACGGAGATAGCACATTATGTCATCTTTAGTTGAAATATTTTTCAAATGTTCTGTGAGGCAGCCATCAACAATAGATTTGATTTCGTTAATTTGCGAAAAAGTGCTCATATTTGTGCTTTTATTGAGATTCTTTTTTCGTGGAGTAGATTTTTAGCTTGTGGGGGGTTTAGATGGAGATATTTCCCCCAATTTTCGTTTCGATAGCATAATAGAAGAAGATGGTTTCTGGTTTTGACCGTGCGAAACTTAAATGAATTTATAAATTCTACATTTTAAAATACTTAAAAGGACTTTAGATTTTAGACTGTTTATTAGAATTAATGTAAACAAAAATTTTTCACTTTAAGGTAAAGAGTAAAAATTTAAATAAACAGGAGCACTTAAAATCTTCGACCTCACTCACACTCTCTCTTAGAGTCACTGTTTAAGTTGATTTATTTAGGTTGCGAAAATAAAACAATTTCTAAAGGTAAGTTTGTTTCTTAAATATATCGGAGAACTCTGATCAAACTCTGTTCAGAGCATACTCGACGTGCTCAGGCTCTGCTCAGTGCTCTGCTCGGAGCTAAAAAAGAAAAACGCCTTATGGAAACTATAGTACTCTCATCGCTGAAGTCGAATAGGGTAGCATCTAGTTAATTTTGAACTTCTCATCGAGAAATTATTTAAAGATGGGAGACTTGCAACTGACGAGAATTCAAATCGAAGTGAGACAAGGAAAGACTATACAATTTTTGTGAGAGTTAGAAAGACTAATAAAAACGGAAATTTTTCTGTTTTGGGAGACTTTGGTTTGTTTACATATTTTTAGTCGAGTATGATTTACGGTAGTCGTCTTTACCATACGACACACAAATGCAGGTGAAAGAAACAATTTTGGTGGGTATTGTATGGTTTGATCTTCGATGAATTTTGTGTTGTTGATGATCAAATGGATGTAATGTATAGATAGGTTAGGTAGGTATGGAAATATAATTATTATAATGTTTTAAGACCCAGCGTTAATGAATATGAAAAATGTTTGCAAGAGTTTTAAATTTTTGTGAAAATCCAAAATAAAGCTAAATATGTGAATGGTTATCTTATGCAAAACAATGTAGGTTCTTATTCATCTTTAAAAGACTATTTAATTGAAAATTATGAACTATGTAGGTAGATAAGTATAAGGAAATTATGTTCATATTTAGAAACAGTTGTTTAAATATTGTGTGTTCTCTTTTTAATACTTGCCATGAAAAAATGTTGTTTTAAATGTACACTGCCAATCACTAGGATGAGGCCACATATTTTTCAACCGATGTTCGGTCTGTATACCTGTTGGAATTTGGTTAACCCGTAAAATTTCACTACATGAGAGTAGGTACATATTTTCTTAAAACAAAGTGATACAATTATATAGGGTTAATAAGAAAAGACCAATGGAATTTCCCTACATTAATGAATGGGCTACCTAAAAAAGATATAAAAAAGTGCGGAATCTGAACAGAAGACACTTGTAAACAACTATCTTGCTGATCCTCAAAACTATGGAAAAAACCAAAAAGAACGCACAGCCCAAGCAACAACATCCCGAGAAAAGCGGTTAATTTTACGTATTGCTTCAAATTCTACTCAATCAGCTACTAAAATAAGGTCCAAAAGCGGAGTATCAGCCAGTATTTCGACAGTCCGGAGGATAATAAGAAAAGATGGTACTATCCAGAGAAGAAAACTCAAAAAGAAACCTGTTCTAAAGCAAGTACACAAGGAGCTGCGAATGAACTTTGCAACAGAACATGTCTCTTGGAGCAGTCAATGGAAACGCGTTGTCTTTTCGGATGAAAAAAAGTTTAACCTTTAAGGCCCGATGGTTACAACTTTTATTTCCATGATTTAAGAAAAGAGGAACTAATTTTGGGAAGACATCACAGCCGTACATCAGGTGTTATGATGTGGGGAGCTATCACCTACTATGGCAAAATCGAGTTGGAGTTTCTTTCTACAACAATGAACGGAAACAGCTATAAATGCTTGTTGGAACGGTCATTTCCGAAGATGAAAAATATTTTTGGACCTCTGCCTTGGATTTTCCAACAAGACAATGCCCCCATCCACACTTCCAGGGTTGTCAAAAGCTGGATTTTATCAGAAAACGTAGAGCTTTTGCCATGGCCACCCTATTCACCGGACTTGAACATAATCGAAAACGTATGGACATGGCTATCTCGAAAAGTTTATCAAGGCGGTAGACAATTTGAAGACAAGGACTCCTTAATTGAAGCTATCCGTGATGCCTGTGACGAGATTTCACTTGACTATTTTAAAAAAACTTTATGATTCCATTCCCAACCGTCTAATAGATGTCATATCCTAAAAAGGGGGGTATACTCATTATTAATGGAGAAAAACTTAATATATAAATGTTTGAAAACCAAAAACTGTAAACATTTATTTCATTTTTTTGATATTTTGTAAAATTTTTCATGTGGCCTCATCCAAGTGACGCACTTTTTCATACTGTTTTTAAGTAGCTCTTTAATTAATGTAGGGAAATTCCAACAGTCTTTTCTATTTAACCCCTTAATTTTATTACTTTTTTTAAAGAAAATATCTACCTACTCAAATGTAGTAAATTTGTATGGGTACGAAATTTCCAGCAGGTATAAAGAACGAAAATCGATTAAAAAATATGTGGCCTCATCCTAGTGATTGGCAGTGTATCTGCATAAGTTGATATGTATATTTTTTTCTTATTAAAATAAAGTACGTAAGTTAGGTACCATAATATAATAAATACCATCTGTTATTTTAAGGACAAGAGTAAAGCACTTATTTTTTTAACATTAACATACCTACTTATGTGTGTACCTGTAGCTATGTTAGTTGCTTTTAGTTAAATACCTTACTTAATACGCATGTAGTCTTTATGACATCAATTGTAGCTGGATTATGCATCCAGTATTTTTTACAAAATTATTTTACTAATTTAGCTTTTTACAAGTTTGCATTTCAATGGACTTGAAGTCAAAAATGTAGCTACTATGTATTCCAAGTCGTTCATATATTTTGCAAAACTTATACATTTATTTCATTTTAGGCATTCTTTTTCCAACAGCCAGTTTTAAAACATTTTTTTCCCATTTCCTTACTGATAAGAATAAAGAAATCATAGTAAATTTTTTTGAATTGGGTTATCAAGCTATTTTGAAAAAGATCTAAACTTTAGATACATACCTAGTAAAAAATGGAAAATAGAGTTAATTCCTACTTTCTCTTTATACATATTGCAAACAAGGTTTTTAAACGGCAAATATAATTTATACGATTTTTGATAACTCTAGTCTGAATAAAACTTCAAAATCACTCTACTTATATCGTCAGGTTTTTAAAAATTAAAAAATGAGGTTGCGTGCTACGCACACTGATGACTTCCCATTAGGTATATAGGTTACTTCAAAACTTCGTTTTATTGAAGTATTTGTGTTACAATAAATCGCCAATCAAAGGAAAGGTATCAGGTGTTCCTTTGCAACAAAACACAATTTCGTATCTTTATGTATTTTTTAATGTTTTTGTTTAAACTACCTAATTAATTTATTCTTGATATTAATCGATTTACTTTTGATGTTGTTTTATACAAATTTTAATAATAAGAAAATTACCATCAGACTTAAGAAATTTCTCGACACATTGATACCAATTTTTCATATAACTTTTTGTAGTTTTTATTTTGTTGTATAAAATGTTAATTTGATTTTTTTCAACATTTTATAATTTATTGACAATTGTATTATGTACATATGTTGAAAAATAAATACATTTGAAGTTAATATCATTGCTTGTTGTGAAGATATTTGAGTTGAAAAACAATTTTTAATACTTTTTGGTAAATTTTAGTTTTAGTTTCTTATTTTTTGTAAAAAAAAAACTGTCAATTCAATAAATGTCAAAAAAGTACCATATTCTAAAATAAATTTGGAATAATAGATTCATCACTCTTGACATTCAAGTCAAGAAATAACTTTTGCATTTTTTAACTTAATTTTGGTTTTAGATTTCTATTTCTATCTATTATATAATTTTTCCTTCATTGTATACTTATTTGAGCCCCAAACATTTTTTTTAGTTCTTCTACTTTAAAAAAAATAATAACAGTACGTTGAAAATTTTCCAGTGAATGGAATAAATATTTATTTGAAGTCAATCATATATTTTCTTCCTGAGATAGGTATTTGTGAAACCAAAAAAGCCGTCGAAACGTTGTTTTAAAAAGATATATAAATATATTTTGTAAAAACCAAAAATGGTGTTAAAAACGTAATCTATATTTGTTTGTTTGAACGCGCTAATCTCAGGAACTACTGGTTCGAATTGAAAAATTCTTTTTGTGTTGGATAGTCCATGTCGAGGAAGGCTATAGGCTATAATAACATCACGCTGCGACTAATAAAAGCGAAGAACCAGTGGAAAATGTTGCAAAAATGGGGAAAATTATTCATCTTGGAAAGCTTCTGTTGTTTGTTTCAAAGCGGTGATCTCAGGAACTGCGTTATCGAATTGAAAAATTCTTTTTGCGTTGGATAGTCCATTTGTCCAGGAAGGTTTTAAGCTATATAAAATTACGCTACGACCAATAGGAGCGCAACATTAGTTAAAAATGTTGCAAAAACGGGGGAAATTATTCATATTTGAGGACTTCCGTTGCGTGCGATGCTTAAACGGTTCAAGTAATCAAAAAAATATGTATGATAGAATTTATTTCTCTTTAAATTGTGTACAAAATGCCTGCCATAGTATAATGTCTATCTTTTAAAATAGACCCACTTCAACCTTTTTAAGGTAATGAAATGTGGTCGAAATTAATGTATTATTGTCAATTATTCGCCAAAGAGATTTTTCAACATAAAATAATATTAAAATAATATCGAGGCTGGGTGTCCTAGATCGGCAAACTCAAACTTCATGTAAATGACTTTATTTGAGTTAGTGACCTTTTTTGTCATGAATTTCATGGCATCGCCATATATGGCCAGAGGAATTTTGTTTTTGTTTGTTACTCTCTCTCTCTCTGTTCAAAAAGAGTGGAACAAGAATACAGTCGAAGAAAAAAAATGACTATCTTTATAAGATCAATAACACGCTAAAGTGGGAAAAGTAAAAAAAAAAACAACAATAATAATCAAAGAAAAGGACAGTCTGTGCTGTATGTACGTTTCCTTTCGATTTCAATATTTTCCCAAAAACAGGTCGTGATCTTATTTGCACTGAAATTGTTTTTGTTTTGCCAAAGAACAATAAATCCCCTCTCTATTGCCACAAAAAAAATCTAGATCACATATAAAAAAACAAAACGATCATGACTTCTGCTACGTCTTCAAATTAAAGGGTGCAAAAAGTAGGTAGATAAACCACACACAATATTGTTCTGCATACCACGCGAATTGGACGTGCACTTGCTCTAGTCAACACATTGCCAAAAAAAACTGGTTTGTCATTACATATTCCTCAAAATCCAATAACCGATTTTTCTATTGCATTTTCTGTTCTTGATGCAAAAAGGAAGAAACAACTATCAAAAAACCAACAACAAAAATATTTGAGAGCGGGTCTGCGGGGCTCATTTCTTTTCTAAATGAAAAACATTCTCTCGAAGCGCTAATTTCGCAGTGGAATTACTGGGAACTGAAACTTCTATGTGTGCGTGTAAAAAGGAAATTTAAAAGGGAAAAACACAAATTTAGACACTTTTTCAAAAATTTATTTAAAAAAAAACCATCACCGCAATTAGAGTTTTTGAATTGGAGAACAATAGAAAAAATACTGAAAAAAAAATAAGAAAAATATGCACAATTATTATTTTCTCTGGAAAGCTAATTGTTATTTGGGCTTTTTCAATGAACATCTAAAGTGTTAATAATTTTTTTCGAAAAAGTCAATCCGTCACTCCCGAGGTGATTAATTAAGCTATTCAATAAAATAAAGAAAAAAAATATAGTTCAAAAGGCTAAATAATGAATGAGGGATATTTAAAAGTCATCGAAAAAAAAAACGTTTTTTGCGTTTTTTTTTTATTTTTTAAACTTTAGAAGTGAATTATTTAAAAAAAAATTACTCGTAATAAAAATATTTGAGACTGGCTTTACAATACTTTTTGTTTCGATAAAATATATTGTAGATTAAAGAAGTTATACCTGTTCAAACACGCCAAAACCATTGAAAATTGCATAAGATTGGACTAATTTTGTGCCCATAAAAAAAATTAAATAAATTAAAGTCAATCCGTCACTCCCTTAATTAACTTAATGTGCTTTGAAAACACCAAAGAAATGAAGTAAAAATCATAGTTATACCAAAAATAAATGGTGCATTTTAAACTACTATCAAAATAACGACAAAATTGTAGTTTGTTTCACTCTCAGAATTATTAATTAAATATTTGAGACTGGCTTTACAATACTTTTTGTTTCGATAAAATATATTGTAGATTAAAGAAGTTATACCTGTTCAAACACGCCAAAACCATTGAAAATTGCATAAGATTGGACTAATTTTGTGCCCATAAAAAAAATTAAATAAATTAAAGTCAATCCGTCACTCCCTTAATTAACTTAATGTGCTTTGAAAACACCAAAGAAATGAAGTAAAAATCATAGTTATACCAAAAATAAATGGTGCATTTTAAACTACTATCAAAATAACGACAAAATTGTAGTTTGTTTCACTCTCAGAATTACTGTATTATATATTTAAAAATTATAATAATGCAATGTAGTAGCCCTGTTTATTTAGAATGCATTAATTTTTATTTCAATCATTTAGCATTCGATATGTAAAAGTTATCGCTTTATTTGTAATCCATCCCTGTTCCAAACTTCATACAGATCTGTTTAGTCATTCTGGCGAGATTGGGAACCATACATTTTACCAGGACATAAAGTGCCTATGTGCTATACATTTTTCTTTAAAGTTACTTTTAATAGGAGACGGGAAAGTACCTCATGTTGAAAATAAAATTGAAATTGGTCGCGATTTAGGAGAAAGAGTGACTAGCATTGAGGATTTAATAACGAAAGCTTAGGTAAATAGAAAATATAGATATTATAAATGGATGTGTCAAATATAATAACTTGAATAAGAAATCTTAAACCACGAAATTAATGTAACGCAGGAAGAACTTTTATGAAAATTGCTCAAGCGGTTTTTTCCCTATAGCAGTTTACAATTTAAAAAAAGTTAAAATTTTGGTTGGTAGCAAATATCTCAGGAACGGATAAAGCGTTTGACTTCAAATTGTGTACAATGTTAAGTGGTGCAAATTTGGTATAAAATTTGAAAAAAGTTCAGCATACCGTTATTTATTTTAATTGAAAAACTAACCAAACATTTTTTGACGCCCAAGTATACAATGAAGGAAGAACGATATTATGTTCAAAACATTTTTCTACAATGTGAAATAAGGTTTTTGACATCTGGTTAAATTTTGGACAAAAATTAAAATGACAGGTATTTTTACAAACAATAAAAAACTTAAAGAAAAATTAACCAAAAAATGTTGGATAGTCTATTTGTCGAGGAAGGTTTTAAGCTATGTATATAAAATTTTGCTACGATTAATATTAGCGAAGAACCATTGGAAAATGTTGCAAAAACGTGGGAAATTATTCATCTTTGAGCGCTTTCGTCCCGTTATCAAGATCGGGTTGCAGAGAAAATCAGTATGTTCTTTTCCCACAAGAAAATAAAACTTAAATATTCTTAACGTAGTAAATTTTTGAATTTTAATTTTTGAAACTTAATCTTATAAATTGCTATAATAATAAATTGAGGCGGACGAAGTCGCGGGGAACAGCTAGTCTTTTTATATTTGAGCTACATATGTATGTATATAAAGCTTAAATTATTATTCGGATAAAAAGTCAAGAACTTGACTCTAAAACTTGTTTTGTTTTTTAATCGTACATAGATATTTACATATGTATGTACATTATTTAGATACCGTCCCAGCTTTAGAATTATGAAAAAGGTAGACATAAATTTGCCATAGAAACCTATGTACATAAATGTATGTACTTAATAATTAGGTAGGAATTCCCATTTACCTACAAACCGACATTTAATTACCTGCCTTAATAAATTTAATCCTTACATAGATACCTAGCAACGTAGCTTTAATAAGCTATA
This sequence comes from Scaeva pyrastri, assembly GCA_905146935.1. Lineage (NCBI taxonomy): Eukaryota > Metazoa > Arthropoda > Insecta > Diptera > Syrphidae > Scaeva > Scaeva pyrastri. Next base: position 56,900 of record LR989927.1, on the reverse strand, counting down.
AATATTTAGTAAAAAAAAGTAAAACATTTCAGAAATCCTTAAAATTCCATTCACAAATTCATACCCTCAAAAAATTCAATTCCAAAGGTAAAAGAAAACCTACCCGAATCTTATAACAAAACATGTCGTTTTCAATTGGCAATCTGGAAAAAAAAAACATTCTTACAGCGTTCAATTGGGCAAAAGTGACAGTTCTTATTCTGAAAAAGAAGAGATTTCTCTTCTGGATCTGAAGTCAGAAGCAAAAACAGAATCACTCACACATTCAAAGATTTTAAATGTCACACTTGACAAATGTCATATTTTTGAATTAACAAATTGTGCGAACTGTGAAGTGATTGCTTGAAATTAAAATAAAACTATAAAAAAATGGATAATAATAGGTTTGTTTCTTTACTCGTCCGCGGGATCCCAAAACTACCCAAAACGTGTTTCTTTACTTTTTTCTGGTACGAAAATGCCAGAGCTTTTCATTTTTTCGTTTCCCCTCCAGCAAGAATTTACCCGAACATTTTAGCTCGGGCACTTTCTTGCTTCTGGCACGAAAATGCCAGAGCTTTTCATTTTTTCGTTTCCCCTCCAGCGAAAATTTACCCGAACATTTTAGCTCGGGCACTTTCTTGCTTGTCAAAATGAAATCAGCTGATCGAAAAATTTGAAGTTTGTTGTTTGGTCATTGCTTTTGTCTTATAACGTTACATTGTACGTGTTTTTTCCTTATTACTAGAAAAACTGCAATGCTAATCTAATTTTTAAACATACGTCTGAAAGATCTCTTCAAAATCTAATTTTTGTAGAAAAAAGTTTTTAATTATCTCTTTTAGATTTTTAAATATTCCCCTCCGAATTGGCTGATAACGTTACATTTTTTGGAAGTAGCTGTTGAGGTTACTGGACATATTTAAAAAACTCTGCGAAATTGGTGTGCTAATTATTTTTTTTTTTTTAAGAGAATTGAGATAAAATTCCAAATAACAGTTTACCATTTTTTGTTTAAGAAAAAGTTATGTTTGTATGTGTTATTTGAGGTCAAATGTGTGTCTTATAACGTTACAGAAAAAAGTCTTATATCGTTACCTTCCGAATTCTTGTGTGAAAATTGGTGAAAATATGACTGAAAGGAAAAATTCTAGTAAAGTATAAACAAGAATACAAATTTATATAAAAAAATAATTTATTTACCATAAGGTACTTCATTTTTTGTTATAACGTAAATGGGCGGATGAAAAAGCCAAAATATAACCGAAAGGTCCAAAAAAATTGATTTAAGAAATTTTATGATTGGAATCGACACCAAACATCATTCTATGCAACCCAACAAAAACTTCTCCAAAATTCCCATTTTTGTAAGATCGTATTTTAAGGGGGGAGGGTGGGTGGTGGTCCAGGTAAAACAAACTCATTTAATCGTTTTAGTACACCCAAAACATATGATACATGATTTTAGGGTAACTTTTGATGCTTAATCCATTAAAACCAAAATCAAAGAAATTGGACAACCCTGCAAGAAGTTATAGTCCTTTACAGTGAATGTTGTGTTTTTTCAGAAAAGCAGGTAAAATATTTTTAAAATTTCCTTTAAAATTAATTTTTCTTCGTCAAATGAAGCAGATAAATAATTTGGCATATAAATAAAGAATCAAGACAGATCACTAATATATTTGAAGTCCAAGAAAGTCTTAAACTTCATCTTCATTGACTTTAGCAAAAAATGTCTTATAACGTTACACATACTTAACTATTGTTTAAATGAAAATGGTAGCTTTATGTATATATTTTTTTTTAGTTTTGTTAAATAAATACAAAATACTCAATAAAATTCAAAAAATTCAATTTCTAAAACTTTCATATGAAAAGTAAAAAAACTTTTAAGGAATTTTGTCTTATAACGTTACACGAATTACACGAATTTAGTTATTTAAAATTTACAAACTTGAAACTTCTTTTTTGACAAAAAAAATGAGATATTCAGCTAAGGTAAGATCTTTTCTTGAAAACTTAAGTGTATTCAAAAAAAAAATAAATTATTAAAAGTTATATAAATTACCTTTTTACGAGCACTTGAATTTCCGGTCATTTTTAAAGAGCTCAACAGCCTGACTTTAACTGTGGCTTAGATCAAACTAGAAATGTTTATACTGTTGATAATGATATCGATCGTTCCTATGAGATGTATTCTCTCAAAAAATGAGCATAATAGCGGTAAATTCTAAAAAAAAAATGCCACTCGGTTTCATTTCTCGAAGCCATGACCATATGTATATGTACATTCATATCTGTCTTCACATTTGAAGTTTACCCAGAAACATCCCAAATGCGTTTCTTTACTTTTTGTAGTTCGGGCACCAAATTACAAAAACAACATCAAAAAGCTAGAGCCCGAACTTTTTCCCGAGACGAGAAGCATTGTTGGAGTCGTCTTCCTCATCTTCTTCATCAAGTGATGACGAGCAAGTGATGCAGTTAATTTTTTATTGCAGGAGTTTTCCAAAAAGCCAAGATATCGTTCGCGAACGATATAATATGGATACTATTATATAATAAATATAGTTTGAAAAAACTAAAAAACACGCTTTTAAAGCACGTTAAACTAAAAAGTTAAAAATAAATATAGTTTGAAAAAAAAACTAAAAAACACGCTTTTAAAACCCATCAAACTGGGGCGCTCGATATATGAAAAAAAAATATGGCCAATGCGCCCAACGCTTTTTCACAATAACACTTGTATTTTTAGTTCATTATTGTTTTCAGCTTATATTAAAAATTATTTTCCGCTTTTTTAGTTTGATGGGTTTTAAAAGCGTGTTTTTTAGTTTTTTTTTCAAACTATATTTATTTAAACTGTATTTATTTTGTGATTTAAGAAAACATTGAAACATTTCATTGACCCATTTAGTTGATTGAAATTGGAATTATTTATTTATTATTTAAAATCTCGTAATTTTAATTAAAAAAAAAAGTCACCCATAGCTAGGATTTGATCCCACGACCCTTGACGCTCAAACTGAATCGTGACTGCTTTAACCAACTAAGCCACCGCAGCACTTAAAATGAGGGAGTCTATTAATATTTATAAGCGCATAATAAAATCAGGAAAAAGCAGGAGCTGTGGGACTAAAATATTTAATAATGGTAATCCTGATAAGGATATTGAGATAAACTTATGAAATTATTGTTTTGCCACCGGTTCTTGATATGTGTACAAAATTTTATTAAAATCGGTTCGTGTAAAGTGGGTCAAAATCGAGTGTAAAGGTGTCGGTTACATACATACATACATATGTACATACATACATACATACATACATACATACATACATACATACATACATTCATGCAAACATACATACATACATACATACATACATACATACATACATACATACATACATACATACATACATACATACATACATACATACATACATACATACATACATACATACATACATACATACATACAAGTGAAGCTAATATAAGCGTGTTAAAAAATAAAATTCTCATACGGATACTGTTCTCGGGATCCGAAAATTTCAGATCTCCCTCGGAACGAATTAAATTATTTTCTTTCTTTTTTTTTCATTCGTGAGATCGAAAAAATTATTTTTTTTTTCGGATTTTGTTCTCTCACGAATAGAAATTGAAAAGATCTGAAAAGGATCGGAAAAAATATTATTATTTCTTGAATGTTTTTCGTGAAGTTTGGTTGATTTTTACGCTGTTATTTTTAGTTATGTATTAATAGCTGTTATAAGAAAATGTTCATTATGGGACGAAAAAAAGAATGCGAATTAAAAAATTATATTTCTTATTAACTAGAAACAAATAGGTGAAGTCTTTTGATGTGTCAAAGAAAAGTGACTTTGAAAATAAAAAAAAAATTTAAGAAAGTTGGTGTCAGCATTGACGATTATTTAAATGAGAAACTGCCGCGCCGCCGACACCATTGGAAAGTGGAAGTGTGGCCAGACGATTGCTTGCGATTGCATTTATGCCAAATACCCTTTTTCCATTCGCAATAAAATTTATTACGCCAAAAGTAATAATTGGGAATTTCCCAGTGCATTAAAATACATACACTTTTCCTAAAACTATTTTGCTATGAGCCGACGACACCGACCGACGCACGTCGACCAACGCAACCGCGACTGCAGCCAAGCCGCTTTGACCTGTGTCGTATTAGGTATCTGTTTTGTCACAATAAGATACATCGATCATTTTTGTTCCGAAAGAAAACAAGTTCTTAACATTTTTTATTAAATTTCATCGCCATAAAAAATATTTCGGGGTTTAAAACAGAAATAAATAAATAATGTGAGCAGTTTTATATTTCTAATTATAATATTTAAATACATTTCTATTTACAATAAAAATTACACTTAAAAATTGAAGTATACATATATGTTTATATTTTTTTTTATCTACGATCGGTTCGTGAATGGATCTTTTTTTGGATCTTCTGTGATAAATTCGTGAACGAATTTTCAGTTCTCAGCAAAATTTAATTCGTTCGCGAACACAAATTTTATTTTTAAGGATCCAAAAAATAAAATTCGCGATCGACTTAAAAATTAAATTCCCGGTTTGGTTTTTCGATCGCGAACGAAGTAAATTTTATCGTTCTCCGAACCCTGCTACCTACTCATCATAATACACACACTTGTCTTCCTCGCCTCGCACAAACTACCTATCAAGAAAAAACTTCCTTCGTAAATATCAGAAAAATTGGTCGAAGAAGCTAAGCGGCTGACGACGAAGACCGACCACCGACGACGACCTCTCAGTCATTGACTCAGGCACAAATGCATCTCTCCACTCTGCGACACTAGCGCCAGTCGACATGTGGTTCCTCTAAAAAAACTCGACCATGAGAGTACTATAGTTTCCATATACAAAGCAAATACTAACATAACATGAAACATTAATTGAAATTCAGAAGATATTATCTTGAATATATAATATGTAATTATATAAATATAAAAGATTCTTAAATCCGTTTAAAAAAAATGATTAAAATTAAATAAAATCTTAATTTTTAAGTAGCGGTTAATCTTCTTCAAACAGCTCTGATGAGGATATGATGTCAATGAGAACCAATAATGAACATTTTCTAGAACGAATCATCTTTATTTTTTATTATCCTGCTAACGTAGATCTTAGGTATCTTTGGATAGCTGACCTAGCGGTAAAACTCCAAAATGCTGTAGTTAGACTTCACAGTGAATCAGTATTTTATGCAGAAAACACAACATTTATATTTAACCACAAAAATTAGTTTGGTACAGAATGCATAATAAGCTATGTAAATTTGTGAGTACCTACATATGGACGAACCAGGTGTTTGAAGAATAACATAAAACCTTGGTATAAGTTAATTGTACAAACAATACAAGTACTAATTTCCGTTCATACATGTTAATTTGTTCAACATTTAAAAACAATTTATGTTGCCTTCATCTTTTTCAGCAACCAGACAAGCTTGCAATCTTTGATTTGGTTTTCGTATGTCCTTCACAATTTCTTTAGGTTTTCGGGTGTCTCTTTTGAAATTAAAATTTTATTGCAACAATTATAACAATGATTAAGTTAGCATAACGTGTAACTAAATTTTGTCCTAAGTGTGCATCAAAGCCATATTTCGTAAAATGCTTTAATTTTAGAGATATAGATACAATCATTAGTGGCTGAAGTCCTAGGACTATACGTGTATTTTCATAAAGAAATCCTTCTGAGTGAGTTTCCTAAGAAAAAGTGATTTAATTGCGATAAGTGTAGCTAATTGTGTATTTTCGATGTATAGTGTTTTAAGTGGTGGCCCGGAGTAAAGCGAGGAAAAGGCTCGATCGCTGCCGACCCTTAACCACAAGGAAAACTCCTCACACCGGAGATAATACGCTTTTGGACGGAAGACAGGTTGTTGGCGGAAGCTTTATAGCCACACAAAAAAAAAGGCCAGTGACCAACCCGGGTTTACCAAGTATACGAGATAATACGCTTTTGGACGGAAGACAGGTTGTTGGCGGAAGCTTTATAGCCACACAAAAAAAAAAGGCCAGTGACCAACCCGGGTTTACCAAGTAACATATAAAAGAAAAACATCAAACCATAAAGATAAGAAGCTGCCTAAGGCAGGATACATTGGACCAGGACAGAGGCCGGCCTAGAGCGCCCCAACTGAAGACCTAAAAATAGAATTTAAAAGGAGAACGTAGCAGCATAAACTTCGTTTTCAATCAAATTAAAATATATACTTATATATGTATGTACTTACCTATAAGCATGGTATTAGCAATTTTTTTTTTAGTTTATAGTATTCCTTTAAATTTTTTACCATTTGTTTCTTTTGTTTTTTTTTTTTTTTTTGTTATATTTAAATAAGCATAATTCAAACTAAGATATACAAAAAAGAAGGATCAATCCTCTCAAGTTACCCTTAGTAAGTCGGGTATAAAGACGGAACAAAGCCTTCTCGCGGACCCAAAACCTGACCCGTAGAGAGCACTCAATAGGTAGGGATTAGGGAATTAGCAAAGGGTAAAGAAACCCAGTTAACAAAAAAGAAAATCTTGCTGAGGTTGATTTTTTATTATTATTTATTACCATCATATATTATTTATTATTATTATTTATTCTTATTATTAATTGAAACTTATTATAAAGTATATTTTTTTCGTTTCTTTTTTGTATCGACCAATTATTCCATATATTTTGGCGTTTCATCCAATTATATATATTTTTTGTCTGTTTCATTTACATTTTTTTACACTTATTTATTTAATTTATTGTTATTTGTTCCATGTAAATACATTTTTTTTTTGTAAACCACGCTGAGGGTGAAATAAATGAATTTAGTGTTTTCACTGTTAATGGGAATTAGTCTAGTGGAATAATGGGGAAAATTTATAGGGGGTGTGGAGAGGCGGCCGATCGCCTTCCCTAGTATGGCCATGGCAAACGCAACGTAAAGGGTAAGAGATAAATTTCATCAAGGGAAATCCCATACGAACGATGCCCTACACGACACCAGTAGGGTGCACCCGAAAGCAATATCCACGAAAATAGAAAAAGGTATATTGAGGTGAAAAAAAATATATATGGCATGAGAAATTATTTTGTAAGGAAGTTCCGGTTCGCTGTAGGAGCAAGAATCACCCCACCAGCCGACGAGCTCAGCCGAGCCTCACAAGCATGCCATAGCTCCTACAGTGGCCACGCAAATCGCTGGCTTGGCCAGCAACCCTTTTTAAACTCAACAAATTCTTCTTACACCTTTGTCATCCAAGGTATGTCAGAATCGGGTAAAGATATCGACTCCAATTAAATTTTGTTCGACAGATTATAACATCGTTTTTTCACTATAACAGTTTTAAAATAAAGTGAACATTTTGGTTGGTTGCAAATATCTCGGGAACGGATAATACTTTTGACTTCAAATACATTTTATTGTTAACAATGTGATGTGATACAGATTTGTTATAAATAAAGAGAAGTTTAACATTCCTTTTTTTTTTTATTCAAAATCTAAAAAAAAAATACACAAAGAAGGAAAAATAATGTAATGTTCAAAAAATTTTTTTAAATTTGAAATGACATCTTTGACATCTGGTAAAATTTTGTAAAAAAAATCAATTCACAGTTTTTTTTATAAAAAAACAAAAAAGTACAAAAAAATCTAACATAAGTTGGTAAAAAATGTTTTTTGACTTGAATATCTCGAGAATGGCCAACGATATTGACTTCAAATTTATTTAAGTTTATTCAAAATACTAAAACTAAAATTTACAATTCAGTAAATTCTGTCGTTCACATAGGGAGTATTTCGATCAAAAACCTAGACAAAAGTCGATTTTTTTAAAAGTTAAATTTTGAAGAAAATGCTTTACATAGCCGACGACGGTAAATATACATAGGTTTATATGATGCAGTTTTTTTTTCTTGTTAAGAGTTTTTCGTGACAAACTAGGTTCAAAGTCAAGTGTTTATTTACTAGGATTTTTGTTGTAATTTGTCATTATTTGGTGAGCATTGTTTAGAGATTTATTGTAAGTGAGTGGCCTTTGAAACATACATTTTTCAAATGAAAAATTAAATTGCAGGTATTAATTAATAATAATTCAAGAGTAGTTCCGGAAATATATTTTTTTTTTGATTGTTTAAATGACAGTGGGATAATAGCCCGCCACATGTAGATATTTTTAATGTCTTTTTTTTAAGTCGAAGTGTTTTGTTATAGTATACCCTGCCATTCTGCTGCAATATATAGGTTTATGATGACTTTGGCTATTCTTCTATATAATTCCAAAAATTTTGCGTGCGAATTTTTGCGATTAACAAAATTATTTGCCTTTGAAATTTTTACTTAAAAAAAAATTTTTTACTTCAAAAAATAATTTTGTCCAGGTTTTTCATCGAAATACTCCTAGTGCGTCGAAAGGAAAAATGTGGCCAAAATTAAGTATTCTAAAATGTTTATTTTTATTTATTATATTTATATTATCTTTTTATTATCATATTATTATTTATATTTGTATATATTTTTATTTAATTATATGACCCGAAATTTAAGACAATGCAAAAGCATAAAACCATTCTTATCCATCGTTGGTAAAAATAAAAATAATTATTTAGATTCTACCTTAAATACTCGTATTAACATACATAGTTTCAGGTAAATTGAGAGGATTTGCAAACATATGCATCTTTTCTTCTGTAAAATGCAATCGTTCTTTTTTCTTATTCTTTATGTTTACTTAGTTTTTTTTTTTAACACGCTTATATTAGCTTCACTTGTATGTATGTATGTATGTAACCGACACCTTTACACTCGATTTTGACCCACTTTACACGAACCGATTTTAATAAAATTTTGTACACATATCAAGAACCGGTGGCAAAACAATAATTTCATAAGTTTATCTCAATATCCTTATCAGGATGACCAGGATTAAATATTTTAATCCCACAGCTCCTGCTTTTATTATGCGCTTATAAATATTAATAGACTCCCTCATTTTAAGTGCTGCGGTTCAGTTGGTTAAAGCGCGGTCACGTTTCAGTATGAGCGTCAAGGGTCGTGGGATCAAGTCCTAGCTATGGGTGACTTTTTTTTTTAAATTAAAATTACGAGATTTTAAATAATAAATAAATAATTCCAATTTCATTTACAATTTCAATCAACTAAATGGGTCAATGAAATGTTTCAATGTTTTCTTAAATCACAAAAATACAGTTTAAAAAAAACTAAAAAACACGCTTTTAAAACCCATCATACTAAAAAAGCGGAAGATAATTTTTAATATAAGCTGAATACAATAATGAACTAAAAATACAAGTGTTATTGTGAAAAAGCGTTGGGCGCATTGGCCATATTTTTTTTTCATATATCGAGCGCCCCACGCTTATTCACAATAACACTTGTATTTTTAGTTCATTATTGTTTTTATTTTAACCTTTTAAAGAATACCGTCATAAATATCGAATTTGTGGCGATCCATTTATTCACTTAAAATTGTTACACTTAGTTTTTAAAATAATATTTTACTTTGATCATGTTCATGTAAGAAATAAATAAAATTCAGTTTAATATAAAACTCAAAGAAGTAAAAAAATTACCAATTTTTAGTTTTGTAAATAATTTGTGTCAAATGTCATCTGTTTTTAACACGCTTATATTTGTGAATAAGAGTGATTAGAAAAAAGAAAGTAGACCTGTTTTCGTATATAAAAAGGTGCTTCGTTTTGCAAGTTCTGGTTAAAACGCGCTAAAGCTTAATTTATACTTAATCTATATCCAATATTATATAAATTACGTGTCACATTGTTTGTCCGCGATGCACTTCTAAAGAAATTAACCGATTTTAATAAAATTTTTACACTGTGTGCAGTTTGATCCAACTTGAAAGAGAGGATAGCTTACATCTAAATTTAAGTAAACCGAAATACAGTGAATTTTACTTTTTCAATTTTTGATGTTAACGTTAAGTATTATCAAATGTGCTACATAGGATTAAACATTGACCACGTTTTACATAAAATTGAAGTAATCTGCGGTTATTGCTTTACATTCAGCACAACTAAAAGGGTGTTTTCAACAACTTCGGTTGCCCTGCCGATCGATTCACTTTTTAATAAACTTTCGAAATTCACCATCTAGAAAAAAATTATGTAGCAAATCAAATAAGCAACAACAATATTTTTCTATAGCTTGAGTTTCTGCATTAAATTAGGATAAGGAGAAGTTTTCCGGGCCTTCTAGTTATGAATATTTTCAAAGAACTTACGCTGTATCTGAAAGCTGTAATATATTTGATCCATTTCTAAAACATAGTCTTTTAGTTTTGTTTTTTGTACTTTGTTCAGATCTTTTTGCTTCTAAATACATATATACTGCTGCGCTATCCATGTTTATTTTTCTATTGTTATGACAAATTGTAAAAGGTCAAATATATTTCTTCTCCGATTCGGTTACCACAAATACAAAAAGAAGAAAAGCAGAAGAAGCCGCAAACAGGTGCGACAGCAGAACTCTCTATAGAATAACCAAAGAACTCGTTGATGTGCAGAGTTCAAAACAACACTTGGTTAAAGATAGAGATGGAACCCTGCTGATACCCCCCAGTAAGGAAGAGATATGTACCGCCACGCCATCATAGCACTGAAGAACAACAAAGCGGTAGGACTTGACGACATTCCCGCAGAATTGCTACAAGCAGCACCAACAACATCTAGCGAATTGCTGCAACCGCTCATAGAGACAGGGAATGATTGTCAAGCTCCCAAAAAAAAGGAGGCTTGATGAAGTGCGAAAACTGGAGGGGTATTTGCGTTTTGCCTGTAGTAGCCAAAATAATAGCAAAGATTGTTCTAGAACGCGTAAAAGAACATCTCGAAGCATCGCTCGACGCTGAACAAGCAGGCTTCCGCACTGGGAACTCCTGCATTGATCACATAAACACCTTGATGATCATAATCGAACAGTGCGTCGAATATTGGTCACCACCCCACCTGCTGTTCATTGATTTCGAGAAGGCTTTCGACAGCGTCAACAGGGAGTTTATCTGGCTTACTTTGCGGAGGTGGAGTATACCTGAGAAACTCATTGCTATTACTAAAGCTACTTATGATGGGTCCAAATCCCACGTCTTACACGGAGGTAGGTTGTCTGAAGAATTTGAAGTCCAAAGCGGGGTCAGACAGGGCTACAGTGATGTACTGCGGAAGGTTCTGACAGGAAGCGGAGGAATAAGATGGACTCTGACAACTTGCCTTTAACATCTTGACTACGCTGACGATGTTTGCTTGCTTTCCTATAAGATCATGGATCTCCATCAAATGGCAACAAGGGTGGAGACAGAAGCAGCAATCGTGGGGCTGAAAATCAATACGGGAAAAATAAAGATGTTCAGCCTCGGGAAGAGGAAAGGCTGCGTTCGGGATGTTGTCCAATATTCGGAGGAACAAATCTCTTAACTTGAACACAAAGCTACGACTGTTTAACTCCAACGTCGAATCAGTTCTGCTATATGGATGCAGCACTTGGAAAATAACAACAACAAAAACAAGGAAAATGCAAACCTTCGTTAGTAGGTGTCTTTGAAACATCTTACGGGTTTTATGGCCTAATCGTATCTCTAAAGATTACCTACACAGACATATAGGTCAAGAACCCATAGATACCATTATACGAGACGCAAGTGGCAGTGGATTGGACACTCGCTTCGAAAAGGTAATGACTGCGAGAAGCACGTGGAGGAGAACAGTTGCGGGGGAATCTACGAGACTGGGAAAGAGCTGGAGGGAGCTTAAATACATCAATGGAAACCGCACACGATGGCACGTAGGAGTAGTTGAGGCCCAATGTCTCTCTAGGGAATACCAACGGACTTCGTAGGTCTGAGGACCTAAATAAGTACAAATTGTTTCCCACCTATAAGCCATGAAAAGGTTTTTATAAAAGAAAACATCTCCAAAAAGTCGGGAAATTATTAGAATTCATGTTTGTATGGAAAATAAAAGTACTTTGGTGTAGAAATTAAAAAGATAATTAATAGATAGGGGTTGATCAATGCCAAAATCTGATAGATGGCTTTATACGCTGACTAAGGCTGTGTTCAATTTGACAAATGTGTTGATTTTTCTGCAAATAGTTGATTTTTGTGTTTTATTACACCCTTTCGGAAGAGTCGTATATCACACAACACTATACGCAAACGATAAAAGCAAAAATTATCTGATTTATACAATATTTTGCAATAGTTCATGCCTGATGAAAACAATGTGATTCAGGAGACGGTTATCAATGAAAAATTCAAGGGACCTTATCCCATGGGTTACAATTATTCCAACTGATCTACAAATTAAAGCGGACAAATTTACATTGAAACTAGCGGGCCCGGCGAACTTCGTCTCGCCCCGATTTATGGTACAAATTCAAGATATGGAAAAATATTTTGTTATTTTTTCTATTTTCCGTGCATTTTTTTTATAGTTTCTAGATGGCTCGGTGTGCTTCGTATCACTTATTCAAAAGATTTTTAAACTCTCCCTTCGCTAAAATGGCTGATTACATTACAAACTATTATGTCAACTTTTATGCACAGCATTGTTATTTTTCAGATCTAAAAATCCGATCTCTAAAATGTTTACTTTAGTTTAATAGTTATTCGGAAAAAAAATTAAATACATGAACTTCCTTTAAATAACTGTACATTGCCTGTTTTGAAAAAAGGAGATCGAGCTGCAGGACAACCGAAGTTTATGTCCTAGTTGTTGTAACATTCTGTTCCGTTATTTTGAACGTAAAACAATAAACGAAGATTGCTTTTTTTTTTTTGGTTAATGTTGGTCCAAATAAAAATTTAAGTATAAATTAACATCACACCAAAAATTGTTTAGCATGGAGAAACTTTTTCAGGTTTAAGTACAACCCCCGAAGAATCAATAAATAATAAATTTAAATAATCTTCAAAGAAAAGTACTCATGATTGCACTTCAGTGCTGTTTCACGCCGTTCAAAGATTGGCTGCTAAATATAACACGACGTTGAATTTAGCCTTGAATAACTTTGGGTCATGGAAGGACGAATTCTATGACTGCATCTCAGCAATTGAAAAAATATTTCAAAATTCTCTGAATCGTGCTAAAGAATCCATGTCAAGAACGATATACAGCAAACTGAATCATTGTTTGGCGGAATCTAATTATTTTCGAAAAGTTAACGAGATGAGTTTAATATTTAAGATCCGAACTGAAATGCTAGAGCTAAATTACAGACCTCATAGGGTTGATATAAATCATAATTGTAATCTTTGCAACCTTAATCAAATCGAAAACGTTTATCACTTCCTAGCAAGATGTCCAATACTCCAAGAAATTCGACGTTTATACTTTATGAAAAGCTTTCTTTCTACAGAAGAGAGTTACTCAATTCTAAATGGTGAGTTTGGTTGGAAAATTCTTATCCGGTTTGTTACTGAAGCTATCGCTTACAGAAATACTTATGTAAATCTCTTTTAGAATCAATCTATTATTTTTGTTTTAGCTAAACTAAAAGCCAACCCTTCAGTTAATATTGAATCCCTTAATCTACCATTACTCTTTAATAGATTAATTCATCAAGCTTTTAAATTTAAATATACTAGTTTAATTTTTTCATGTTTTAAAAAATGTAACTTTTGTAATATATTTATATTAGTTTCTATTAGTTTTAAGTAGATCTGATTAAAATAAGGTCTTAAACTCAATGATATTTTGTTAAGATAAGTCTATGTTAACTGGCAAAATTATATTTAATGATAAAATACTCTACACTTTTTCATTTTCAATTTTCTTGATGTGTTTAAAATTTGTAAATGTAAATTTTAACGTAATAATTGTAGATATAATCGGCAGACGGCTTTTAAGCCATGCTCGTAAATCTTTTACATTAAAACAATTGTACTTTATATGTTGAAAAAATAAAGATAATAATAATAATTACAATAATAATAAATTTACTTGAGAACATAATCGATATCGTAAGCTACCGAGTCAATTATTTTGTTTAAATTTTTAAAACTGTTAACTGAAGTATGTAGTATTTATTTTTTAATACAAAATCGGAATAATAAATTCAAATTAACCTAAAGGTTTGTGATAGAAGAGTTAAAATTATGGGTTACATGAGTTTTTTAATTCCACATTATAAACAAATAAAAATAATTGTCAAAAAAAATGTTAGTGGTGGACAACTTTCACCACATAGGGATTTGAAAAATATAAATACTGAATATGCGTACAAAATTTCATTAGAATCGGTCAAGCCGTTTCGGAGGAGAATGGGAACAAACATTGTGACACGAGAATTTTATATATAAGATTTGAATTATCTTAGTTTTATTGTCACCCTGGAGTTAAATAGGAGTGAGAGAAGTTCATTTTTTTATTTTTACACAGGTTTTCTTCATAAATGTACACAGCGAAGCGGGGGGGAATTAGCTAGTTACATACAATTTTGAAAACAAAAAAAATTATTTGAAATCAAAAAAATTATTTGAAATAAAAAAAAGAAAAGTTTTCAGTCAATGGAAGTGATGGAAAAAGTTATCTCTAAAGGTTTGTTATGGTTTGCTGTTATCCGCAATGAAAGTTCGCTATTATAGAAGATCAATGAAAAGCCTAGCGTTACTTTTTGTGCAGTTCCATCTCATTTATTGTCTTTACATCCTAAAAGATTACTATGTATAAAAAAATCTGTGCATGTTCAGTGAAGCGGAGTGTACATAATGTATAGGTGCAGTTGAATACGAGCACTTCGTTTTTTGTTTTAAATTTGCAAATTTTTTTAAACCTTGCTAAACTGAAAACAAACATATGTACATACAATATGTATTTTAAAATTAATGGAAGGTATTTATTTATTTAATAGCATAACATTTCACACTAAGAACAAGTTTTAAACAAACAATTTATATTTTAAATAATGCTAGTTTTTTTTTTAAATAAGTTACAAAATAAAAAAAGTAAAAAATTAATATGAAATTAAATAAAAAACCAAAATAGAAAGTAATTCTTTAAAAATATGTATTTACAACCAAAAAACAAAGGAATAAAACTAATTTAAAAGAAATTGAATTGATTTTGCTTGAAGAGAGAAGGAATAGAAAGGATATAATATAAATTTAATTGCTTTGAGTTGTAAAGAATAACAACAATTATTTCCAACGAGGTAATGAAATTTAAACTGTTTTTTTGTTTCACTGATTATGAACAATTGAAGAATTAATTTCATATAACCCACAACTATAGGTAAAGGAAATACTCTAACCAAGAAGGAAATAGGCCAAATTGGAGCCTACCGCACGAAAAGAAAGTCGATCCGTTTCATAGCTACCATCATGTTGGGAAAGGTGGGCGATACTGAGAACTGTTTACAATAATTTAAGGATCTACGTAAACAAATATTAAGGCAAAAATAACATATTATGTATGTAACTGCTAGTAGAACTACTGTTTGTCTCGTTATATAAAAGGCCAACTACATTATATTCGATATGACGGGAAACCACCAGATGGAATCGAGAGAAGCATACCGTCATCTTTTCGGATGAAAAAAATTAAATTTTTACGAACCTGAGGGATATAGTTATTTCCATAAAAGCTCCAAAATAAGAAGTGCTTTCAAAGCGATACTGGAAAGAACTTTTCTCCAGTTTTCTGTAATATTTAGTGGTCGATGAAACGTGAAACGGACTTTCAAACAAAAAAACTACTCTTTTTGCAACATTCATCTGGATCTCAAACATGTATTGTACGTAGGTATTTTATAATCAACAGAAATAATTCAAAAATAATTTAATCTTGGAGGTATGTATATGATTTCTCAAGAAAACAATGTAGTTAAACAAATATAATTAACGACACCGAGTTTCTAAAGCTTATACATATGTATATATAATTTTCGTGTCACAATGTTTGTTCCCATACTCCTCCGAAACGGATTGACCGATTCGTACGAAATTTTATATGCATATTCGGTAGGGTCTGAGAATCGGCTTCTATCTATTTTTCAAACCCCTATGTGGTGAATGTTGTCCACCACTAACATTTTTTGACAATTTCTTTTATTTGTTTATAATGTGGAATTAAAAAACTCATGTAACCCTTAATTTTAATTTTAACTCTTCTATCACAAACCTTTAATTTAATTTTAATTTATTTTCCCGATTTTGTATTAAAAAATAAATACTTACATACTTCAGTTAACAGTTTTAAAAATTTAAACAAAATAATTGACTCGGTAGCTACGATATCGATTATGTTCTCAAGTAAATTTATTATTTATTGATTCTTCGGGGGTTGTACTTAAACCTGAAAAAGTTTCTCTATACTAAATTGATGACATTATTGAAGTCACCGATTTTCGGTGTGATATTAATTTATACTTCAATTTTTTTTTGTTTAGCAATATATGTACATGATTTTTATTTGGACCAACATTAACAAAAAAAAAAATTAAAGCAATCTTCGGTTATTGTTTTACGTTCATTATAACGGAACAAAATGTTACAACAACTAGGATATGAACTTCGGTTGTCTTGCAGCTCGATACACTTTTTTCAAAACAGGCAATGCATAGTTATTTAATGTTTAATGTAATTTATCATGTATTTAATTTTTTTCCGAATAACTATTAGACTAAAGTAAACATAAAAGAGTTCGGATTTTTAGATCCGAAAAATTACAATGCTGTGCATAAGAGTTTACATAAGAGTTTATAATAGAATCAACCATTTTAGCGAAGAGAGAGTTTTAATATCTTTTGGATAAGTGGGCCATCTAGAAACTAAAAAAAAATTATTAAATCGGGGCGAGACGAAGTTCGCCGGGCCCGCTAGTAAATATATATTATAGTTAAGTTCCTAAGCAAAAAAGCAAGTTGTCTTCGGAGCTAGGCTTGTAAACGTTCATATTAGCTTTGATTCATCATCATTACTGGCTCGACAACCGGGATCCGGTCCTGGCATCGTTTAACAAGTATCTTCATTTATCCCGATCGCGAGCCAACGCCATTCTACACCCTAGGGCTTCAAGCGTCCTGGTCTACGCCATCATAAGCAAGGCCTACCACGTTGTCTCATACCAGAAAATATACTACAAAGATCGTTCCGAGCTGGTTTCTCTTCGATCATGCGAACTAGGGGGCCAGCCCACCGGAGTCTACTGAGATTATTTTTTTTTTACGATATCTGCTAAAGGTAGATTGCATACGGTTCGGACTAATAAGTTAAATATCTTGTTATTAAATATTTAAAATAATATTTCGAAAACAATTTCTATCATTATTATGATATCAAGTTGTTATATTATGTACATATGTACATACACATCTGTAGTCAATAACAGTGAATAATAGATTTATTTAGGTCTCAAAGATGATGATTGATGACGTGCGCAAATGTATTAGTGCATAGCTTTCAAAATAACACCATTTATTTAAAAATTATAACACTCACCAGCAAAACGATCTGGTTCTAGTCCTGTGTCCAAATCCAAGCCGCATATAACAAAGTAATCAGCAAATCTAGAGAACTGGGGATCCAAACTCTTCTTTGGGTCTATCCAGGAATCTGAGTCAGTGGATTGTTTCTCACATTGTGGTTTTTTTGCATCTGCAGATACTTTTGATAACTCTTCAGATTTACCTAAATCACCATCTACAGAAGATGTTGATTCCGAATTGTATAAAATGGATTTTTTGTTCGATTTTTCAGTCATGTTTTCAAGAAAAACGATCGCAATCTGTATGCGAGCTCAACTCAACTTTCTTTTGTTTTTTAATTATGTTTCAGTATAGATGAAATTGATTTTTTCCAGTGGTGGTTGCTCATACATAAACACTTCCATTTTATTGAAATGTTGATAAGAATCTGAACACTTTTCCAAGATTTTAAAATTTATACGCCGAAAAAAACTCTGGGATCAGACCCTTAATCTTTTAATTAGTAAAATTATTATATATTTAATTTTAATCAATTTAATTTGATTAATCTTTCACATTCACCATCACCAGTCGCAGTCAGTCAGTCTCGCGAATAAGCTTTTACTCAAATCAAATATCAAACTCATTGTTCATTTCATTTTACTGTGTTCATTTTTCAGTATTCACTTATTCAGTCGTTTCGTTCAGTGTTACTTTTTCTTGTGTTCGTATTTTTTTGCTTTTTGCATTTTTCGTCCTCAGTCGTATCGTAACGTTATTGTGAAATGTGAAAATGTGTTACTTCTTTACTTATGAAACCTAATGGCGACGAACGCAATTCAGGTACCACGAAAATCTCTTATGTATTTCCTTATATAACTGGCGAAACGAAGATAAGTTTTGCATTTTAAAATAAATAAAAAACATTTTGACTTTTAGTTGTTGGCAACTTAGATGTCCTGTGTATGACAAAGCAGTCATTAGTTGTGTTAGATATAACTAACTAACTACTTCATTAAACATTTGATTTATGATTGTTGTAGAAGTAAAATATTCTCATGTCATAATATGTATTAGTTTTTTTTTTAGTACTAGTACTTACATGAAAACGGTCCATACATCAATGCGTAATACTAAGTTAATGTTACGTTACAGTTCACGCGTTACGTGCCTTGGCTATATGGTTTTATGTAGAAAACAAAATGGCGAATTCAATCAAAGTGGATTTGCAAGTGCTTTATTTTGAAAGAAAATTTTTCATATGAGTACCTAATTAAAAATTCCTCAGATTTTTGTGGAAAACCGTGTAACTTTTAAAAAAGGTCACAAAACTAACCACTTCAAAATAAACCTTTCTTTACTTAGTCTAAATGCTATATTTTTTGAGAACCCAGCACCAAGCACACTAATTTTTTTCGCAGTATAAACATTGAATTTTGATTTCGAAACAAGTATAATTAAAAATAAAATGCTTTTTTAAGAAAAAATTAATAAAGACAAACAAACCAATCTATGAAATTTCCAATGATTTCAGTTAGTGAATTAAGTGCGAACATTTTAGACGCTGTAAATATGCAGATAATATATTGAAATTCAAGCAACCACAAGGTTTCAAGAACCGAACTTAAATAAAATGGATCCAAACTCTAGCCCGTGGGCGTATGCTTATAATCGCATTGTTCCATCAGCTTCAGGTTCGAGTGACGAATTTCAGCATACGCACTTGGCACAAATTTCAGCCGCCGCTGGGTCTTCGGCGCAATCCCTGCTCTTGCAAGCAGCTCACTCAAGCATCGCTGGTTTCAATGCAACAAGTGGAAATTTTGTGCCACCTTCACCGATCGGGGGATATAACCCTGTATTCCAGCAAATTTACCATCATGCCGCTCAAGCTGCAGTCCAGCCGAAGCCGGCTCATTATGCTTCTTCTGCAGTGAGCACATCGCACCGTCATCTAGGACTGTCTGGTGCGGTAGAAAAGCAAGACATTTGCCGATCGCAACCTGCCGCTCTGGGTTACACAACGAATCAGTCCATTAATATACCAACTTCGAGCTATTATGGTGAGAACTCTTCTTCTAGTGGTGCCTCACCTTCCCCGACTACAAGTGCAACTTCATCAACAACACTAAGTTGGAATACGCCAGTAATAGGCACGCCTCAGCAAATGTCAGCTAATACTTTTTTAACCATGCATCAGCAGCAACAACAAGTCCAACAACAGGCCACTATTAATCAAGTAGAAAAGGCAAGTAAATTGTTAATTGACCATAGAAACATGAGTATAGTATTATGTATATGTATGTATTTAAATATAACAGAAAGGGTTACTTTATTACGCATGTACATACATAGAAGTAATAATTGTTTGTATATAGGTTTATAAACGTCACTTCTATATTTCAAATATAATTTACATACATTTTGTATCTTTAAAGTTTCATTGTTCAATTTATTAGGAATTATTGTTTAGGTTGTGATGTTTTAAATTTGATAAAACTTTCGTGTAATTTAAATTAAGACACGATTTATGTAAGTCAATCAGGTTTATCATTCCTCTTTCTTAAAATAAATGTATATAAAAATTAAAAAAATTAAAATAACATTCCATATCAAAAAAAAAACTTAGAAAACTAAATATTTTTTCAGAAATTTAAGGTTGATAGGTACTCTCCAAATGTTACTTAATTAAAACAATATTACATTCTTACAAGAGGTTTTGAGAAAAGGAAACTGAATCCGCTTTAATTGGAAATTGGAAGATCAGTTGTAATAATTGGAACCCGTAGAATAAGGTCCTTTTCTCCTTTGAATATTCCATTGATAATCATCTCCTGTCCTGAATCACATTGTTTTCAACAGTTTCTTGAATGACATTTTCAATTTCGTATAATTAAGATTTCAGTTAATTTTTGCTTTTATCGTTTGCGTATATTCTGAGTGATATACGACTATTCCGAATCGGTGTAATAATACACAAAAATCGAACATTTGCAGAAAAATCAACAAATTTGATCAACAGGGCACCCACAAATTGAACACAACCTATATCAGCGTATTATGGCATCTATCAAATTTTGGAATTGATCGTACCCCAACGCCATCTATTATTTATCAAAACAAAGCAACAAAACACTTCTATTTTTTATACAAACATCAGTTTTAATAATTTCCCGACTTTTTGGAAATATTTTCTTTTATAAAAACCTTCGACTGAAAAAAATGATTTAAATAGAATCTGAGGAGGAGGAAAGCATACAAAAAAGTCTTAATCCAATGGGACTAAGCGATGGAGAATTTAAAATTAATGTACATTTTCAAAAGATATGAAAACAAAAATTAAATTGTCCTTTCGGACCTCATCAGCGACAATAATGAGGCCACACTTCCGTAGATCTCCAAGTTTTCGGACGTATCCTTTTCACTTTCGATTCCATTTTGTTGTATTATTGCCATTTTGGTATACTTTTTTGAAATAAGAAATGCATGAACATAATTTATAGCAAAATGTTTTATAAATTCGAACTAATGCAACGTTACATAGAGCCTACATAACAAAATTGAAATCGGTACATAAATACGCGCGTTAGGTGGCCACACACATATTCTTAAACAACAAAATCGTTCCAAAGTTTTCCTAAATACATTTAAAAAAAATGAAAATTACACAACGGTATATTGAAAACACTCACTTTTTTGTATTATAACTCAAAATCACTTCACGTTTAAAAATTTAAATTGAAAACACATTTCAAAATAAAATAAAAGAATTTAAGTTTAAAAAAATAACTAACTTTAAAGCTAAATTAATGATAATGGGAATATATTTTCTACATATATGGAACTGTCCATTCCGAAAAATACTTGCACATCCTCGAAAATGCCTGAAGACTATAATTTGAGCAAGTACGATCAAAAAGTGGAAATTTAGAAAATCGTGCACCTTAAGTATAAAGATCTAGTGGAAAAAATGCCAAAACTGTTAAAATGTGTACCTATGTTCTTGATGTTGTCAAATTCCGTTTTTATGAATAGATTTAAGTTTTTGTCATTTGTAAGTAATGGTTTGTTCGAATATAACCATTTATCATATCTACTGATAATTCTCTACAAAAGGCAAAAAACCAAATTGAAATCGGTACATAAATGCGCGAGTTAGGCGGTCACAAACACATTTTTGAAACTCATTTTTATATATATAGATATGTACACTAAAGTACCTATTAGACATTGTCTTTATTTATTAAAAGCGTCTCGTCCTGGCTTCGCACGGGATAGATAGATTGTAGTAGAAAAGCAAAGTTATTAATATTAGTTTTGGAGTTGAGTCAAAGGTCTGCTTAATTATACCTAATATCTGTGTGCCAAATTTCATCCAGATCCGTTCGCCCATTCTGGCGTGAATGGAAAAAAGTGTTTATTTTTAACTCTATATATTTTGTGTTTGTTTTTATTTTAATCTTTTCTGTGAGTTTTTTTCTTTTAAAAATAAACATATATTTTGTTTTGTTTACTTCTGCCGTTGCCTTAGACATTGCTTCAAAATTAAAAATTTCATAAAATATGTCTCCTATTGCAGACTATAGTCATATATGTCCTATTCCAGACCATAGTCAATTTCTGTGGTAAATTTCATAGGACTAGAAATTTATTTATCAAGAAATATTTAAAATAAATTTGTATATGTAATTTTTTTACAAATTGCTAAGTACATATTGGACATTTTTTTATTGAATAACTTAGGTTTTGAGAATAGAAACATTTTTGGTCTGAAACTCATAAAAATTCAAAAAAATAGATATAGTTTAAAAAATCTAACAAGAAACACTTAGCAAATCAAACTAAAACAAGAGCCTGAATGCGATACATACTGATGACTTCCAATTTTGTTTTAAAAAATTGGCATTAATTATTTATTTTGTGGTACAATAAATCGCCAATCAAAAGGAATTTATCACTTTTCCCTTGCGGCATTTAAACAAAAAACACTTGTTTATTTTTGTGAATTTGATAATTTTTGTCAGAAATGTGTAATCTATTTATTCTTAACTAACTGTTGCTTGCGACTTCGTCCACAATTTCAGTTGTTATTATCGCAATTAAGATTAAGTTTTTTAAAAAATATATTTTAAAGTTCTTCTGCGTAACTGATATTTCCAACACAAAAAGAATTTTTCAATTCGATAACGTAGTTCCTGATATCAGTGCGTTGAAAGGAACAACGAAATCCCTCAAGGATTAATAATTTTCATCGTTTTTGCAACTTTTTTCACTGATGCTTCGATCCTATTCGTCTTATTGGCAGCGTGATTTTATATAGCCTTCCTCGATAAATGTACTATGAAACACAAAAAGAATTTTTCAATTCGAAGCAGTAATTCCTGAGATTAGCGCGTTTAAACAAACACTATTCTTCAATATATAGACTAGCTGTTCCCCGCGACTTCGTCCGCTTCAATTTATTATTATAGCAATTAAGATTAAGTTTTAAAAAAAATATATATGTATTTTAAAGTACTTCGTAAAGGACATTTAAGTTTTGTTTTCTTATGGCAGAAGAACAGACGGATTTTCTCTGCAACCCGATTTTGACAATTCGATCACGCAGTTCCTGAGATCAGTGCGTTGAAACAAACAACAGAAGTACTCAAAGATGAATATTTTTCCCTGTTCTTGAAACATTTTCCACTTATTCTTCGCTAATATTGTTCGCAGCGTGATGTTATATAGCCTATAGCCTTCCTCGACAAATGGACTATTCAACACAAAAAGAATTTTCAAAATAGAACCAGGAGTTCCTGAAATTAGCGCGTTTAAACAAACAAACTCTTCGGCTTTATATATTAGTATTAGTATAGAGAATAGATATAGATTTTAATCGGTTTACTTTCGATGTTGATTGATATCAATTTAAAAAAAAAAGAAATTATCAATCTTAAGAAGTTTTTTTTTGCGATATTGTAGTTGAAAAAAGATATTTAATTTAACAATTTTTAATGGAACTTTTTTGTTTTTGTAAAAAATTTTAATTTCATGTAGTTCTTGACAACATTATGTTAAAAATAAAATATATTTGGAGTCAATAGCAATTTTTTTATTCTTTGTAAAAAATTGAGTTTTTTTCAAAATTTTACCAGCTGTCAAAAACGACATTTCACATAATAAAAAATGGTTTCGAAGGTTATATCATTTTCCTTAATTTTATATTTGAGCGTAAAAAATTTTACTTTTAGTTTTGTAATTTAAAAAACGGTATGTTGAACTTTGTGTCTGTATCAAATTGTAGACAAAATTTAATTGAAGTTAATACCATTTATACCGTTCCTGAGATATTTGCGACCAACTAAAATGTTAAAATTTTTTAATTGCTATAGTGAAAAAACAACTATTTTTTCTGCATCTTTTTATCGAATTAAAAAGTAAAAAATATATATGTATACATAGTTTAAAAAACTAACAAGACACACTAAAAAAATGAAAAATTATTTTTAAATTAACCTTAAAACAGTAATTTTTTTAAGTTCTCGTAATTCTATTAAAAAAAGTTTTGCCATGAGTGGGATTTGAACCCACGACCATTGGGGAATCCGTCGTCAAAAAGCGTGTTAAAAATAACAAAATGTTAGCGAATTAGATCAACTACATGAAATAGGCGTTAAAAATCATGTTTCTTTCTTAAAACATTCTTTTCTTGGCAGAAATTTTCATTTTATTTTTTTCCGGCGAAGGATAATGTTCACTGAAATTTCTATGATTCACTGCTGATTATAAATCCTCATCAATTCTTTTGTTTTTTATTTTTATCATCACCGTAACCCAAATGAAAACTCTAGCAACATAAAAAACAATAAATAAAACAAAAACAATTATATAGCGAGAAACCAACAACAAAAAAATATTTGAGATTTCAATTTATTGTTGTGCGGAAATAAATATATTCAGAATTTTACAGTGGAAGTTATGTTTAGTTTTTTGTAGAGTGGAAATTAGGGAATGATTTTTACCAAGATTTTGTTGCAGTAGTTTTTCAAAATGTTTTCTTGTGTTGGAGATGAAGTTTGGTATTAGTCCAAGTTTTCTGCATCGAAGAAGAAAATTGCGGCTAGCTGTGCTTTTGACTTTTGTGATGCTTAGTTTTTTATATTGTTCGAGTGTGGTTCAAATTTTATATAAATTTCATACTTATCTCTTTTATAGAATGCCATTTTGTTTTTTTGTAGTTATGATTGTTGAAGTTTTTGCTGATGTTAGGTAATTCGGTGTGCCCTCCGATACTATGCTATATATGACAAGGTGACCTTTTTTCTTTTTTAATGAATACTTGTTGGTTGATTAGTGGGCTTTAGGTCAAAAATAAAACAATTTAATTTTTTGTTCACGACATTTCGTCCATGTCTATAGACATCATCAGGTGAAAACCAAAAAAGAAATAAATATTTGTATTGATAAGTATAAATTAACAATTTTTTTGCATGTTAACAATAGAAACATTTACCCACAATAGATATTTAAAAATTTAAAACTCTAAAACCTATAACTGCTGGAAAAACAAAAATGTTGAACTTAGCACCAAAAATTAAGACTCACAGGAAACAAAATAAAAGAAATTACAAAAAGGTTTTAAAAACTCTAAAACCTATAACTGCTGGAAAAACAAAAATGTTGAACTTAGCACCAAAAAGTAAGACTCACAGGAAACAAAATAAAAGAAATTACAAAAAGGTTTGTAAACACGAATCTGGTCTTATAACGGTCTCCTCTTCTCCAACAAGTGTTTATATTGCGGGCTTACATTGTCTGTGTTTGTTTTTTTATTCATTGTGTTGTTTGTGTTAAGTATGTGAAGAGTTTCGTAAATAATACATTTATTATGTAATTTATTAAATCAAACTCATCGGCAGAACGAGGTCTAACGGACATTTTCAGTCATGACAAGATTGAAGTACCTTAAAAGTTTAAGATTCAGTTTTAACTACTACAATTTTGTAGATGCAAAATTTATTATACTTTTTTGTTTTATAAATTAAGTCTAAATTTGGATTAATAAGTATGTATTCAAAAATAATTAAAAACCCTTTTTTAGTTCTTTATCTCAGTATACATATTTATGTATGTAAGTTGAACTACAACTAGATAGTAAATCGAGTATACATAACAGTTTGTAACAAGTCTGAATTATCATTTTATTTTTCATCAATGTTTTAGTTGGGGTTTTCAAATGAGTGATCGATTTTTAAAGTTTCAATTTTTTATGTCGAAATCTAGTTAATGACTGGATATTTAATTTTTTAGGTTATTTCTGATCTAATGAATAGTCCTACTAATGCAGATTTGCTTCATTTCCTGTATCTTCATGTAATATAAATTCTATGTATTCAATATTAACATTGTTATTTGAAAAAATGTGTGTTTCAATAAGGAATAATCTAATTGGAATCCCACCCACTGCAGGTAATCAATTCCAAGAATTCAAACCTTCAAATTCAAATGAAGGGTCAGTCAAAGAATTATGAAGACCTGATTTATGTTGGAAACCATCAGCAAGAGCACGAAGAGAACACTCTTCAACTAGATAATCAAATCATTCAAGCAGTCTCCGAAGAAGACTGCGCTCGTTCTGAAGAGGGCTTCTATACATTTGTTGATGGAAAATTGTCGTACAACATTCCCGCTGCTGCAATAAGCTCAGCTTCTCTGCCAAATAAAGTGCCAGTCTCCTCGATAAAGGTTGTGACGCCAAGAAAGCATAGCTCTAGCGAAAGTCATCACCCTACACTACAACAAGGCTTAAGACAAATTCCCAGTCCAGCTTATCCAATATATGAAAGTCCTTCCTTATGTTCTTCTGTGGGCTCACCACCCCCAGCTGTGAACAGTGTTCACAATAATGAATCGGCTAACAATTCCAACCATAACAATGTTTACAAATCCAACACACCAACACAACAAGCCCAAACCTCTCTCGACGTATCAAACGTTGGACGCGGTGCTAATAGCAATAATAATCGCAACAACAGTTTTGTGAGAAATAGTGTTAGCAATAGCTCTCTTTCACCTACAACAAGTGTTGGCTATTCTTCTGTGATAACAAGTGCCTTTCAAGCTCAACAGCAACAACAGTTGCAACAAGAACACCATCAAATTCAACAATCCGTATGCTGGCCCGGTAGCAGTACGAACAAACTATCTGATATAAGTAAACACGATCAAAAAGTTTACTCTATCCATTCCCCACATGCACAAGAAAACAATATTTACATATTGCCTCCATCGTTACAAATAAAGCGTACTATAATAGAAACAGTCCAACAAAGCTCAGAATTACCACAAGCTCCGCCCCAGGTTCACCATCAAATGGTTGAAAATACATTGCATGTTATGGCTTCACAAAGAGATCCAGCAAAACAGCAACCTCAAAATCAATTACAGACGACGGATCCACAACAAATAGTACAAAACAAACAACAGCATTCTGTTGAAAACGTTTTGGCTACAAACAATGTACAAGCGTCACAGATTCAAAATACCACCAAGGTTTGTATTTCAATGATTTTATTTTTTGTTTTGTTTCTTTTTTCTAAGTTGTTCCTGTTTATGTATCTTTCTTTGTTGCTTTTTTATTGAACTATTATTTTCACTTTTTTCAAAAAGTCAATCTTCTTTTCTTTTTATTGAATTGATTTATTTTATCTCTTAAATTTGTTGTATTTGGCAGTGTTTTGAATCTGTAACGCTTTGTTTAAAAAATCTCCAGCTTTGATTAATATTGTATACTCAGTCAATATACTCGTATAACCGCGCTTTTATTATACATATATAAATAGCAAATAAGAAGAAAAGAAGATTTTCCTTCAATATTTAATCGTATTCCAATGTAGTGTTAATTTTAAATTTAAAATATTTCCAGGTTGAAGAAGTACAAAAGCCGGCTCCTACTAAAAAAGCGCCTAGAAAAAGACAACCTAAAAAAACTTTACTACAAAATAATGACTTTTCGCGAACATCACATCAAAACAATCATACGCTTCAGCAGCCTTCAAGGCAACAACAACAGCAACAGCAACAAATTCAACATCATCAACCCCAGCAGCAGCAACAGCAGATCCAGCAACAGCAACAACAACAGCAACAGCAACAACAACAGCAACAACAACAACAACAACAGCAACAACAACAACAACAGCAACAACAACAACAGCAGCAACAACATAATAGTTCCTTTTACGATTATAATAACCGATGGATGCAGCCAAAAGTTGAAAGTAACATAAATATCCCCTCATTCAACAACAATCAGTCGCAACAGGCGAATGCAGTACCACAGCCAGCACACGTTCAGTCTTCTCAAACACATCCTCATATATCTCAGATTTCGCAGTACTATCCAGCATTTCCCCAGCATGTTTCAACACAATACGCTGCGTGCATGAGTCAAAATACTAACCTATACAACTTGACACCTTTGGGACAAGACACACAGCAGGAACAACAACAACAACATCAACAACAACAACAACAACAGAATATTCATCAGAATGTACAAGACACATTGCAACAACAAAATACTTCAGAGGAAGTCCGGACAGAACAAGCAGCGGATAGTTTATCTTGCAAAGTCATAGTGCCCAATATTGAAGACGAACTTCATTTTCTTACGACTGCGGATCCTAAAGTATCAGCTAAGGTGCAAAATAACTTACTTTATGGTCGAGATTCTAATAATCTGAAAACAAATCTGCAAAAGCCAGTAGAAGCAACAAATACTTACCCGCCTTTCGAAAAGAAAGACGCACCAGGAAAGAAATCAGCCTTTATGGATAGTTATCTTAAATTTCTTCAAGGTGAACGCGATGAATCACCACCGCCTCTTATGAAGACAGGACGAAAATATAACTACCAAAAGACATGCATTCAAAAGGAATATGCTAGTAATAGTATAAAAAGAAAATCTAACGACAACAGTCACTCATCTACCACATCGTCTGTGACAAATACTGAAAACTCATCAACTGTAGAAGGTTCCGCCTTGCCTATTACTCATAGTGATGGAACTATCGCTGGTTCAGATGATGGCCATAAAATAAAAATAATAAGTCAAACTCAGATTCTCCCCAAAAAGCGGCCACAAGCACAAAACATGGCGGCGGTTATACAACAAAATCCAGAAAATTGTGAAGAAACTCCACAACAGCAACATCAGCAGCAGCTTCGCGTCCCCCAACAACAGCATACACAACAATTCCGTCAGATTCAACCACAATCTCAAAATTTTCATCAAGGTAAGTTTATTTTCATTTGGAATCTGTTTCAAGGTTAAGGAGTTTCGTTTTTGCATTACAGAAATACACTGAATGAATACATTGTTAAAACGTGTGGAAATAACTTCATAAATATTACAAAAATAAAACTTTTCATGTGTTGCAAAAGTATACTTTTTTCTATTTAAATTGTAGTTATATTGACGATTTTTGAATATCACATCTATTAAACTGTAATTGCGCAATATTACAGATCAAAATCTACTTTGATTTAGATTGTCTTAAGACACCGTATGGAAAAAGAAAAATTTTGTATTCTTGCAAAAATATTTTCAGAAAAAAATTCACCCTTCTACGTACATACATACTACATACATATTAAATAAAATGATTTTTTAATCTCAAAACTCTCATCACTTCCTCAACTTAAAGGAATTTATACGATTAAAGTTTAAATATATTAAATAAAAACTGTAATTATATTTGTTACCAGTAAGAAATAAACAAAAAATATTTTCACTGTTGTTTATCGAACTTAAAAAAAATGTCTCCTGTAAATTTGTTTATTTGGTTTTATACTTAAATTTGTTGATAAAATGAGGAAAGAGAAACTAATCCTCATTATTTCTTTAACCCATAGCTTTCGCTGAAAGATCTCTATTTTCATAAAATGAAAAATAAAATGATACCAAAACTAAAAATACAAATAAATTAAATTTAAACGATATTAATCACGAACAGCTAGAGTGGCTATCACTAATATATCTTATTAGCAGCATCTTGTTAATAAGGAGAGTAAACGGAATTTTTTCATTTCTCCTTAGATCCCTTGGCTCTTCCTCCACGTAGAGAGCAATCTTTACGTAAAGCAAAAGCACGTGGTATCAACGAAATAATGCTAGCTTCTCCTGCAGTTACAGACCGCGATGAACCAGAAGAATTTGCTGATTCCGATGCGGATCCTGTTTGGACACCACAGGACGATGAGGTTAACCTTTGTAAGCTTTAATAAGGTTTTTTTTATTAATAATTTTAATTCAATCATAGAGTGAAGATAATATGCCTGGGAACTTTGTAGGCAAACGAAAGAACCGTCGAATTAAACCAAATCCTTCAACAAAGAAAAAAGATAGCTCTGCTATGGAGGACGATTCAACATTAGAAAATGACAACGTCAATAAGGTTGCATTAATTTCATCAACATCGAATAGTTTGTCAGACAATACACCTGGAAATGCTGGTGACAACTTTAAGGTATTCTGATATCTAAATTCAATATGTTTTTGTTTTTTTTATTAAAATTTTGTTCAGACTGGTGATTTCATTGTTTTGCGGTCAGATTTAGTAAATGATTGGCCAATAATATGGCAGGTTGATTCCAAGTGTATCTTACAAAAGTATGAATCATTTTGTCAGAATGGAAAAATGTTTTACCGCAACATGTCAAAGGTAAATTCATAAGAACATTTTGGTATTTATTAAATAATTACTTAACTATCTTACCTTATTTTTGTTTTGTTTGACCAGCAGTATGCATCTTGGAATCTAGACACAAAAAAATTATATATAAAAGCACCAGTACGCATTCAAGTTCAATCCCATACTGAAACGATTGTAGAATTTATGCGCTCTGAGTTACTAGCAGATGATACTGAACAATTTATCGAAAAAGTAATGGAAGATTATCTTACTTATCGTGATCATTTTGAAATTTACATTCAAACTATGATTTCACAAGTCTTGGACCCAAGCTTCTTTTCCGAAATTAATAGAGAAAAAGGTTGAGTAAAATTATTTATGTTATTGTTTGTATTTTTTTTAAACATTTCTATTTCAAAAAATAGACGAATACTTTTTATCCAGTGTAAGAACCATCGACGAAATAATGGAGAACTGTAAGCGAAAACTACTTTCAATAACACCCTGGACCCGAAGTGTTATTGTATCAATAGAAACATGGCCACAGTGCCATGTATTCACAGAATGGGGACAAAATAATGTGAATCAAAAAAACTGTGGGGGATGTCACCAGCCAGGTATATCTGTTAGATTCCTTCTGTTCGGACATCCCTACAATACAAACACAATGCAAACGGTACCAGTTGATATGAGAGTGGCTTATGAAAAGGTAGTATAAAAATGGTATATATGTAGATTTATTTTACATTTTATATATAATATTCCCTTAAAGGATATTCTTCTTTGCCGAATTTGTGCTGCCAGAGCTGATATATTCCATAAAATTGCCCACGAAAAATACAATTTGTTTGCTATTTGTACAAGACGTGTTGGTGAACATCAAAAAGAATTGCCAGGAAAAAGTTCTACAGATATTCTTAACGATCTCCTTGCAGAAAATAACTGGGTCGATGAAGTAAGTACTCATTTTGTATTTAATTAATTTGTAGTTTAATTTATAAAAAAACAGTAAAAAACAACATTTTCTGTCCTGTAATTTAATTTCACTTTTTTCTAAATTTAAAAATTTTGTGCAGATAAGTTTACTAAATGAATATCAAAATTCTCCAGAAAATTTTAATTTTTACATTAAATATTGTTCTATTTGAATATAATATATTATATTATTTAATATATACACATTTTAACGCTTTTTTCAATAAATGTAATAAAATTGAATGTCATGCGACTTGTATTTGCCTCTACTACAATATTTTTATCAATTCTAGCTATTTCGTAATATGAGGAGCTCCTGGGCAGAAGTTGAGAGTCTGGAACGACAAAAACGTTTTCACGAAGTTTCGCAATAATTAAGTTCTTTTATACAAAAAATATGAAATAAGTATTTGGTTTTATAAAAATAAATATAGTTTATATTAAATATCAAAAAAAGGATGAGAAATATAGCAATAAGAAGTAATATAAAATGCGCAAATCTTTAAGATTAAATATTGGTTCAAACGAATTAATATGGTTTTTAAGTTTGAAAATATCTTTTTCATTGCTTTAATTCGTTATTATTAAATGAAATGTGTATAAAAAATGAAATGAAAAATTATATTGAAAACAGTATTTACGTTTTCTAGCGTATGTATGTTTTGTTTTCATTTTATTTTTGAATATACAAATTCTTTTATAGCTGACTAAATGTACGAGTAAGCAAATAAACAATTTAAATAAAATAAAAATTGTCTGTAATTAATTTCA
The DNA here is from genome assembly GCA_905146935.1 of Scaeva pyrastri. Taxonomy (NCBI): domain Eukaryota; kingdom Metazoa; phylum Arthropoda; class Insecta; order Diptera; family Syrphidae; genus Scaeva; species Scaeva pyrastri. The sequence goes on along the minus strand of LR989927.1, from coordinate 25,019 downwards.
GTTATAAATTATGATGAAATATATAATATTTTAACATACAAAACATTTGAACTAAATTATTATGTGCTCAGCCTAATTTATTTGAGACCTTTCTTTGGTTTCGTGGAAAATTTCTTTAAAAAACTCAATTGCTGATTCTGGTACAGATCCCGCTTGGCCACGACAGGACCATGATGTAAAGTGTAATAAGCTAAAGAAATGTCTATTAATAATTTTACTTCATTCATATAGTAAGGATGGTTTACTTGTGAACTTGGCAGCAAAATATTTAATATTGAATAACATTTATATTATTATGTTGATTATATGTACATATGTATATATTATTTAAAAAGGAAAACAAATTTCAAATAATGTGAATCAGAAAAATTGTGGAGGATCATATTCTCTTAAAGGATATTCTTTTTTGTCGAATGTATGCCGACAGAGCTGATAATTCATAAAATAGTCCACAAAAATACTATTTGATAGAAACTATGATTTAGTTTTTATATCAGTATGATTGTAAAAATTTAAATACATATGTACCAGACTCAGTTGATTAAAGCAAAAATAGAAAAACCAAAAAATGACACCCTTATGGGACACTTTGTGAGATATTGTGAGAGGAACTAGAGATAACATAGACTTCAAGTTTGAAACAGCCTGTTCAAAAAAAAATAAATAATAATCGAAAGTGGATACATTTTAAGTTTAAATTACTTATGTACCTATGTCAATTTAAAGTTGGAGATGATCGCAAAATTAATTCTTCTATTTTTGTGATGGTCATTCATATAAAAATGTTAACTAAATTCGTGGTTAACAAGCCCTAATCGATTTAGATTGGAGCATGGATGGCAAATACATATGTATAAAATATAACCATGCATTTTTCTAAGAGCTGAATTCGATGACGGTGCATTCGCAACGATTTTGTTTGGGGATCGATTTTCCAAATATCTAATATAATTTCGTTCTTGAGTAATTTAAAATCTTAAAAAATCTAACACGAAAGTAAGATAGATTTTTGTTTGTCAAATTCCTTTAATCCGTGTATGATATGTGTTATTTGAATAATGCGTTTTAAAAACACTTCTGTATGGACAAATTTAGTAAGCAAATAATTCTCATATAAATATTCAGCTGCTGCGCGGAACGTAAAAATTGTTTTTGTCACTTTTCTATAAGAAGAATTTTGGTTTGGAAATATGAACATAATGTGTGAAAGACTATTTAAGTAGGATGTTATGACCTGGAAATGAAAAATTAAGAGAGAGAACAAAAGTAATTTTGAGGTGAGTAAGGTGAATTCAAAAAAGCTCGTACAGAGATAATGAAGATTTTAATGTTTTACTTATCGGCTAAAATGTCATACTAAAAATAAAACAGAATGCTTTGAGTGAGAAATGAGCCAGTATTGTTTGAGTTAGAAAGACGATCTTCATTACAAAAATTATCTGATCCACCTCACTATATAGTGCATTCTTTACCAATCACTTCTTCATTTTAACAGAATCATCCGTGTCAACGTATTGGTTCTTTTTCAATAACTTTGCATAGGTGACCTAAGGTAAATGCGTGCCTCCCTCTTGCTCCATTTTTTGCTTTAGTGTTTCTCGTCTCCCTACATTTAAATTTGTGTCATCTTTAACTTTAACCGCCAATCTAAGTTCTTATTCTAAAACGATAAACATGAACAAGCAATGCAAAATAGTAAGATATTCATTTATTTTATGTTTAGCTTTATACTTACTTATTTTCTTCCACATTCATAAGGTTACCAAGCGTCCGCTACAATATTTGTTGGAATAATTCAGTGGCTTAGCAAATTCACATACTTCTTAAAGTGTCGAAACTTTTATTCATTATTTTAGGTATCAAGTTGTACTACAAACTTTCAAGGTTGTTTGCTCCAAAGTTCTTACTCTGTTCATTTGAAAAAAAAAAAAAAAAAAAAAAAATCGAAGAAGAAAATGCTCTTTCGACTGTGACTTGAGATTTAGGGACGCCCAGCACAACCAATGCAATCTCAACAATTTCGGGGCAATCATTAACATGCTTCGAGAATGGCATATTTCCAGATGAGATTTATTTTTTTCTCAGAGATATGTAAATCTGGCTGGTTAACTGAAACCTAAAAAAAGAAAAATAGAGGTTTCTCTGAATTGAAAATAAAGGTTATTGAGAGATTTTTATGCAACACGGCAAATTACAATTAAGTAGGAACCTTTTAAAAGGTTCAGATTTATTTCTGATCTCTGGAGTTTATTGCTTTTGTACCATAAACTCGCAATTTATAAAGTGTAAAAAGAAAACCCCTTATTGACCATTAGAATGAAAATTGAACCAGATGTATGCGCCAGTTAATTCATTTGAATATTTTATTTATTAAAAACTTTGAGAACGATGGTTGAAAAAATCATGTTTATTTTAAGATATTCAAGACTAAAAAATATGTGTGCATTGAATTGTGGACTAAAATCCTTCGAATTATGACGGCGACCGACTTCTCGACCATAGAAGGTAGAATTTTAGTGAATTTTTTTAAACATAATTTTTTTGGCAGCTCTTATTTCCGTGAATCTTCCATTGATCTATTTCTATATTGAAGAAAAATAGTTTCATAAATTAAATTTAAGTCTCAATGAAAATAAAAAAAAAAATAAAAATATTAAAAGAAAAGTATCCCACCGAAATTAGGAGCTGTGACCTTCGAGTTGGAATGACGAGGACGACCGGAAGACGCGCACGGTCACCACCGTGATGAATTTTCGACGACGAAAATCTGGGTGATAAACCACTCCCGAAAAGTTAGAAATGTGATTGAAGTTCAAGTAACTATTTAGTACCTAAACCATAGAATGGCGGCGCGGCTGCGGCCGGCGGCGTTGGTTGGTTGTGTATACATAAATAGTCTTATAATTAGATTTTCTTTAATAAAATGCACTTTTGCCATACACATTCAAATATAAAAGTCTTTCTATCTTGAGGAGCTCTCGAGCTAAAAGTTTGGAAGAAAAATATACTTTGGATATTTGGTCAAAACCTCGAGCGCATTCTTGCCAGGGGTCTGAGCTGAAGCATTCGTTGCTAAGCGATTTTTGATGAAAGATCAACTGGTTTGATATGAAACAATTAATTAATAATGTGACCAAAACCGTATAAAGCTTTTACTTAGGATTAGTATTTTTTTTAGAAACAATCAAAATTGTTTTAAGATTTTCTTGCTTTTTAGTAAATAAGCCATTTTCGTTGAAATTTGAAACACTTCTAGAGGTATACCTACATATTATATGTATATACATATGTATATTTTAAAATTTAAATAAATTATCAAAAACTTTTGAGACACTTAGAAAGTAGATTCAATATGAAAATTAAAAAGGCATACCTAAATCTTATCCATAGGGGTAGAAGCAACAAAAATTGTTTAAAGATTTTCTTTTTTTAATGAAAAAGAAGAAATCTGACAACATATCTGCTTGCTTCTATTAAAATAGTAAACTTAGTTCTTTAGACTAAAAAATAAAACAATAATAAAAAGTATCCTACTAAAATATATGTTTCAAATTGGAAAGACAACCTGGCTTACAGCCATCGCGTGCAGAATTTTAGCTATTTTTTGGAAAAACAAATTTTTTAGTGCCACTGATGTACGTGATACTTCCTTTGATTCAAATGAATTAAAAACAATTTTATGAATGGCATTATGTTAAGATCATACGAAGAAAAATAAAAACAATAAAAAAAAAGTATAAAAAATAAAAAAAAAATAGACCCATTGAATTAGGACCTGTGTCCTTCGAGTTAGAATGCCAACCCGCAGACACGCATGACCATCGTAGTGCAAATTTTTCGTCGCCGAATGCAAGATATATAAACCAATACAAACAAACTAGAATGTGATCGAAATTTGAATGCTTGTAAGTATACCATAGAATGTCAAGATATATAAACCAACACGGAAATTAAGAATGTAATCGAAATTTGAATGCTTGTAAGTATACCATAGAATGGCAAGATATATAAACCAAGACGGAAAATTAATTGTGATCGAAATTTGAATGCTTGTAAGTATACCATAGAATGGCAAGATATATAAACCAAGACGGAAAATTAGGATGTGATCGAAATTTGAATATCTATAAGTATACCATAGAATGGCGGCGTTGGTTAGAGCGTCGCTGTGATGCTCTCTGTGCAGGTTCGATCCCTGTAATGAATAGCGTAAAACTATTTATAAAAAGGGGTTACCATTGCACGGCACTAAAATGGATGCTAACGTTCTGTGGAAGTCGTTGGGTGAGTGAGAGCAAGGATTTCGAAGAGAGATAGAGGTTAGTAAATGGGTCTAGGTATGAGCAGAGCTAAAGTTGTAAGGTAAATAAGAAAGTACAGAGGGAAAGAGGGGACTTCCGATAAGGGGGTATAGCAAGGGAAGAGTTGAAGTTGCGGGGGGGGGAAGTGGACCCGCAGTAGACGGAGAGAAAAGGAAAGAGTTTTTTGGTGGCATTGACGGCCGTGCGCGGCCGTCAATGCCACCAAAAAACTCTTTCCTTTTCTCTCACCTCACAACAACGAGACTTCACAGGCGAACGCGTCCCGTCGTCGTCGTCGAGTCGCAGCCTAGCCTACTCAGACACTTTCATCCATTTTGATGACAAATGGCGTTTTTGTGTTTTTGCCTTTGTTTTGCTCATAACTTTTTTCTGGTTGATTTGCGAGGCATGGTTTGTTCTGAGAAAAGTTTGGAAAATGTCTCAGCTACATTTTAGTCCATATACCACGCCCCCCGGACCAAAACCGCCCCTTTTGAAGCCAGTTGAATGAAGCAAAAGACGAGGTCATTTTTGAAACGCTTATAACTTTTTTGTCTGTGATCATGGAACGATGATTCCTTCATATAAAGATAGCTGCATTCTTCACCTAAAAAATGAGATATCAACCACGCCCCTACGATGACCCTAACGCCCACAATAGCCATTTTACTGATGGCATGCTTGAAATTTACCTTTGTTTTGCTCATAACTTTTTTGTTGTTGTTTTGCGGGGTATAGTTTGTTCTGAAAAAAGTTCATATATTGTCTCAGGTACATTTTCATATATATACCGCTCTCCCCCCACCATCTCCTCACCATATATAGCCAATTCAATGAACCGAAAGTCGAGGTCATTTTTTGAAGGCTTATAACTTTTTTGTCTGTGATGATAGAACGATGATTCTTTCATATAAAGTTAGCTGCATTCTTCGCCTATTTAACCCGATAACACCCCCGCCCCCAACATCACCCTAACGCCCACTAGAGCCATCAAAGCGATGGTATGTCTCAACTTTTGCCTTTGTTTTGCTCATAACTTTTTTCTGGTTGATTTGCGAGGCATGGTTTGTTCTGAGAAAAGTTTGGAAAATGTCTCAGCTACATTTTAGTCCATATACCACGCCCCCCGGACCAAAACCGCGCCTTTTGAAGCCAGTTGAATGAAGCAAAAGACGAGGTCATTTTTGAAACGCTTATAACTTTTTTGTCTGTGATCATGGAACGATGATTCCTTCATATAAAGATAGCTGCATTCTTCACCTAAAAAATGAGATATCAACCACGCCCCTACGATGACCCTAACGCCCACAATAGCCATTTTACTGATGGCATGCTTGAAATTTACCTTTGTTTTGCTCATAACTTTTTTGTTGTTGTTTTGCGGGGTATAGTTTGTTCTGAAAAAAGTTCATATATTGTCTCAGGTACATTTTCATATATATACCGCTCCCCCCCCACCATCTCCTCACCATATATAGCCAATTCAATGAACCGAAAGTCGAGGTCATTTTTTGAAGGCTTATAACTTTTTTGTCTGTGATGATAGAACGATGATTCTTTCATATAAAGTTAGCTGCATTCTTCGCCTATTTAACCCGATAACACCCCCGCCCCCACCATCACCCTAACGCCCACTAGAGCCATCAAAGCGATGGTATGTCTCAACTTTTGCCTTTGTTTTGCTCATAACTTTTTTCTGGTTGATTTGCGAGGCATGGTTTGTTCTGAGAAAAGTTTGGAAAATGTCTCAGCTACATTTTAGTCCATATACCACGCCCCCCGGACCAAAACCGCCCCTTTTGAAGCCAGTTGAATGAAGCAAAAGACGAGGTCATTTTTGAAACGCTTATAACTTTTTTGTCTGTGATCATGGAACGATGATTCCTTCATATAAAGATAGCTGCATTCTTCACCTAAAAAATGAGATATCAACCACGCCCCTACGATGACCCTAACGCCCACAATAGCCATTTTACTGATGGCATGCTTGAAATTTACCTTTGTTTTGCTCATAACTTTTTTGTTGTTGTTTTGCGGGGTATAGTTTGTTCTGAAAAAAGTTCATATATTGTCTCAGGTACATTTTCATATATATACCGCTCTCCCCCCACCATCTCCTCACCATATATAGCCAATTCAATGAACCGAAAGTCGAGGTCATTTTTTGAAGGCTTATAACTTTTTTGTCTGTGATGATAGAACGATGATTCTTTCATATAAAGTTAGCTGCATTCTTCGCCTATTTAACCCGATAACACCCCCGCCCCCAACATCACCCTAACGCCCACTAGAGCCATCAAAGCGATGGTATGTCTCAACTTTTGCCTTTGTTTTGCTCATAACTTTTTTCTGGTTGATTTGCGAGGCATGGTTTGTTCTGAGAAAAGTTTGGAAAATGTCTCAGCTACATTTTAGTCCATATACCACGCCCCCCGGACCAAAACCGCCCCTTTTGAAGCCAGTTGAATGAAGCAAAAGACGAGGTCATTTTTGAAACGCTTATAACTTTTTTGTCTGTGATCATGGAACGATGATTCCTTCATATAAAGATAGCTGCATTCTTCACCTAAAAAATGAGATATCAACCACGCCCCTACGATGACCCTAACGCCCACAATAGCCATTTTACTGATGGCATGCTTGAAATTTACCTTTGTTTTGCTCATAACTTTTTTGTTGTTGTTTTGCGGGGTATAGTTTGTTCTGAAAAAAGTTCATATATTGTCTCAGGTACATTTTCATATATATACCGCTCCCCCCCCACCATCTCCTCACCATATATAGCCAATTCAATGAACCGAAAGTCGAGGTCATTTTTTGAAGGCTTATAACTTTTTTGTCTGTGATGATAGAACGATGATTCTTTCATATAAAGTTAGCTGCATTCTTCGCCTATTTAACCCGATAACACCCCCGCCCCCAACATCACCCTAACGCCCACTAGAGCCATCAAAGCGATGGTATGTCTCAACTTTTGCCTTTGTTTTGCTCATAACTTTTTTCTGGTTGATTTGCGAGGCATGGTTTGTTCTGAGAAAAGTTTGGAAAATGTCTCAGCTACATTTTAGTCCATATACCACGCCCCCCGGACCAAAACCGCCCCTTTTGAAGCCAGTTGAATGAAGCAAAAGACGAGGTCATTTTTGAAACGCTTATAACTTTTTTGTCTGTGATCATGGAACGATGATTCCTTCATATAAAGATAGCTGCATTCTTCACCTAAAAAATGAGATATCAACCACGCCCCTACGATGACCCTAACGCCCACAATAGCCATTTTACTGATGGCATGCTTGAAATTTACCTTTGTTTTGCTCATAACTTTTTTGTTGTTGTTTTGCGGGGTATAGTTTGTTCTGAAAAAAGTTCATATATTGTCTCAGGTACATTTTCATATATATACCGCTCTCCCCCCACCATCTCCTCCCCATATATAGCCAATTCAATGAACCGAAAGTCGAGGTCATTTTTTGAAGGCTTATAACTTTTTTGTCTGTGATGATAGAACGATGATTCTTTCATATAAAGTTAGCTGCATTCTTCGCCTATTTAACCCGATAACACCCCCGCCCCCAACATCACCCTAACGCCCACTAGAGCCATCAAAGCGATGGTATGTCTCAACTTTTGCCTTTGTTTTGCTCATAACTTTTTTCTGGTTGATTTGCGAGGCATGGTTTGTTCTGAGAAAAGTTTGGAAAATGTCTCAGCTACATTTTAGTCCATATACCACGCCCCCCGGACCAAAACCGCCCCTTTTGAAGCCAGTTGAATGAAGCAAAAGACGAGGTCATTTTTGAAACGCTTATAACTTTTTTGTCTGTGATCATGGAACGATGATTCCTTCATATAAAGATAGCTGCATTCTTCACCTAAAAAATGAGATATCAACCACGCCCCTACGATGACCCTAACGCCCACAATAGCCATTTTACTGATGGCATGCTTGAAATTTACCTTTGTTTTGCTCATAACTTTTTTGTTGTTGTTTTGCGGGGTATAGTTTGTTCTGAAAAAAGTTCATATATTGTCTCAGGTACATTTTCATATATATACCGCTCTCCCCCCACCATCTCCTCACCATATATAGCCAATTCAATGAACCGAAAGTCGAGGTCATTTTTTGAAGGCTTATAACTTTTTTGTCTGTGATGATAGAACGATGATTCTTTCATATAAAGTTAGCTGCATTCTTCGCCTATTTAACCCGATAACACCCCCGCCCCCAACATCACCCTAACGCCCACTAGAGCCATCAAAGCGATGGTATGTCTCAACTTTTGCCTTTGTTTTGCTCATAACTTTTTTCTGGTTGATTTGCGAGGCATGGTTTGTTCTGAGAAAAGTTTGGAAAATGTCTCAGCTACATTTTAGTCCATATACCACGCCCCCCGGACCAAAACCGCCCCTTTTGAAGCCAGTTGAATGAAGCAAAAGACGAGGTCATTTTTGAAACGCTTATAACTTTTTTGTCTGTGATCATGGAACGATGATTCCTTCATATAAAGATAGCTGCATTCTTCACCTAAAAAATGAGATATCAACCACGCCCCTACGATGACCCTAACGCCCACAATAGCCATTTTACTGATGGCATGCTTGAAATTTACCTTTGTTTTGCTCATAACTTTTTTGTTGTTGTTTTGCGGGGTATAGTTTGTTCTGAAAAAAGTTCATATATTGTCTCAGGTACATTTTCATATATATACCGCTCTCCCCCCACCATCTCCTCACCATATATAGCCAATTCAATGAACCGAAAGTCGAGGTCATTTTTTGAAGGCTTATAACTTTTTTGTCTGTGATGATAGAACGATGATTCTTTCATATAAAGTTAGCTGCATTCTTCGCCTATTTAACCCGATAACACCCCCGCCCCCAACATCACCCTAACGCCCACTAGAGCCATCAAAGCGATGGTATGTCTCAACTTTTGCCTTTGTTTTGCTCATAACTTTTTTCTGGTTGATTTGCGAGGCATGGTTTGTTCTGAGAAAAGTTTGGAAAATGTCTCAGCTACATTTTAGTCCATATACCACGCCCCCCGGACCAAAACCGCCCCTTTTGAAGCCAGTTGAATGAAGCAAAAGACGAGGTCATTTTTGAAACGCTTATAACTTTTTTGTCTGTGATCATGGAACGATGATTCCTTCATATAAAGATAGCTGCATTCTTCACCTAAAAAATGAGATATCAACCACGCCCCTACGATGACCCTAACGCCCACAATAGCCATTTTACTGATGGCATGCTTGAAATTTACCTTTGTTTTGCTCATAACTTTTTTGTTGTTGTTTTGCGGGGTATAGTTTGTTCTGAAAAAAGTTCATATATTGTCTCAGGTACATTTTCATATATATACCGCTCCCCCCCCACCATCTCCTCACCATATATAGCCAATTCAATGAACCGAAAGTCGAGGTCATTTTTTGAAGGCTTATAACTTTTTTGTCTGTGATGATAGAACGATGATTCTTTCATATAAAGTTAGCTGCATTCTTCGCCTATTTAACCCGATAACACCCCCGCCCCCAACATCACCCTAACGCCCACTAGAGCCATCAAAGCGATGGTATGTCTCAACTTTTGCCTTTGTTTTGCTCATAACTTTTTTCTGGTTGATTTGCGAGGCATGGTTTGTTCTGAGAAAAGTTTGGAAAATGTCTCAGCTACATTTTAGTCCATATACCACGCCCCCCGGACCAAAACCGCCCCTTTTGAAGCCAGTTGAATGAAGCAAAAGACGAGGTCATTTTTGAAACGCTTATAACTTTTTTGTCTGTGATCATGGAACGATGATTCCTTCATATAAAGATAGCTGCATTCTTCACCTAAAAAATGAGATATCAACCACGCCCCTACGATGACCCTAACGCCCACAATAGCCATTTTACTGATGGCATGCTTGAAATTTACCTTTGTTTTGCTCATAACTTTTTTGTTGTTGTTTTGCGGGGTATAGTTTGTTCTGAAAAAAGTTCATATATTGTCTCAGGTACATTTTCATATATATACCGCTCTCCCCCCACCATCTCCTCACCATATATAGCCAATTCAATGAACCGAAAGTCGAGGTCATTTTTTGAAGGCTTATAACTTTTTTGTCTGTGATGATAGAACGATGATTCTTTCATATAAAGTTAGCTGCATTCTTCGCCTATTTAACCCGATAACACCCCCGCCCCCAACATCACCCTAACGCCCACTAGAGCCATCAAAGCGATGGTATGTCTCAACTTTTGCCTTTGTTTTGCTCATAACTTTTTTCTGGTTGATTTGCGAGGCATGGTTTGTTCTGAGAAAAGTTTGGAAAATGTCTCAGCTACATTTTAGTCCATATACCACGCCCCCCGGACCAAAACCGCCCCTTTTGAAGCCAGTTGAATGAAGCAAAAGACGAGGTCATTTTTGAAACGCTTATAACTTTTTTGTCTGTGATCATGGAACGATGATTCCTTCATATAAAGATAGCTGCATTCTTCACCTAAAAAATGAGATATCAACCACGCCCCTACGATGACCCTAACGCCCACAATAGCCATTTTACTGATGGCATGCTTGAAATTTACCTTTGTTTTGCTCATAACTTTTTTGTTGTTGTTTTGCGGGGTATAGTTTGTTCTGAAAAAAGTTCATATATTGTCTCAGGTACATTTTCATATATATACCGCTCTCCCCCCACCATCTCCTCACCATATATAGCCAATTCAATGAACCGAAAGTCGAGGTCATTTTTTGAAGGCTTATAACTTTTTTGTCTGTGATGATAGAACGATGATTCTTTCATATAAAGTTAGCTGCATTCTTCGCCTATTTAACCCGATAACACCCCCGCCCCCAACATCACCCTAACGCCCACTAGAGCCATCAAAGCGATGGTATGTCTCAACTTTTGCCTTTGTTTTGCTCATAACTTTTTTCTGGTTGATTTGCGAGGCATGGTTTGTTCTGAGAAAAGTTTGGAAAATGTCTCAGCTACATTTTAGTCCATATACCACGCCCCCCGGACCAAAACCGCCCCTTTTGAAGCCAGTTGAATGAAGCAAAAGACGAGGTCATTTTTGAAACGCTTATAACTTTTTTGTCTGTGATCATGGAACGATGATTCCTTCATATAAAGATAGCTGCATTCTTCACCTAAAAAATGAGATATCAACCACGCCCCTACGATGACCCTAACGCCCACAATAGCCATTTTACTGATGGCATGCTTGAAATTTACCTTTGTTTTGCTCATAACTTTTTTGTTGTTGTTTTGCGGGGTATAGTTTGTTCTGAAAAAAGTTCATATATTGTCTCAGGTACATTTTCATATATATACCGCTCTCCCCCCACCATCTCCTCACCATATATAGCCAATTCAATGAACCGAAAGTCGAGGTCATTTTTTGAAGGCTTATAACTTTTTTGTCTGTGATGATAGAACGATGATTCTTTCATATAAAGTTAGCTGCATTCTTCGCCTATTTAACCCGATAACACCCCCGCCCCCAACATCACCCTAACGCCCACTAGAGCCATCAAAGCGATGGTATGTCTCAACTTTTGCCTTTGTTTTGCTCATAACTTTTTTCTGGTTGATTTGCGAGGCATGGTTTGTTCTGAGAAAAGTTTGGAAAATGTCTCAGCTACATTTTAGTCCATATACCACGCCCCCCGGACCAAAACCGCCCCTTTTGAAGCCAGTTGAATGAAGCAAAAGACGAGGTCATTTTTGAAACGCTTATAACTTTTTTGTCTGTGATCATGGAACGATGATTCCTTCATATAAAGATAGCTGCATTCTTCACCTAAAAAATGAGATATCAACCACGCCCCTACGATGACCCTAACGCCCACAATAGCCATTTTACTGATGGCATGCTTGAAATTTACCTTTGTTTTGCTCATAACTTTTTTGTTGTTGTTTTGCGGGGTATAGTTTGTTCTGAAAAAAGTTCATATATTGTCTCAGGTACATTTTCATATATATACCGCTCTCCCCCCACCATCTCCTCACCATATATAGCCAATTCAATGAACCGAAAGTCGAGGTCATTTTTTGAAGGCTTATAACTTTTTTGTCTGTGATGATAGAACGATGATTCTTTCATATAAAGTTAGCTGCATTCTTCGCCTATTTAACCCGATAACACCCCCGCCCCCAACATCACCCTAACGCCCACTAGAGCCATCAAAGCGATGGTATGTCTCAACTTTTGCCTTTGTTTTGCTCATAACTTTTTTCTGGTTGATTTGCGAGGCATGGTTTGTTCTGAGAAAAGTTTGGAAAATGTCTCAGCTACATTTTAGTCCATATACCACGCCCCCCGGACCAAAACCGCCCCTTTTGAAGCCAGTTGAATGAAGCAAAAGACGAGGTCATTTTTGAAACGCTTATAACTTTTTTGTCTGTGATCATGGAACGATGATTCCTTCATATAAAGATAGCTGCATTCTTCACCTAAAAAATGAGATATCAACCACGCCCCTACGATGACCCTAACGCCCACAATAGCCATTTTACTGATGGCATGCTTGAAATTTACCTTTGTTTTGCTCATAACTTTTTTGTTGTTGTTTTGCGGGGTATAGTTTGTTCTGAAAAAAGTTCATATATTGTCTCAGGTACATTTTCATATATATACCGCTCTCCCCCCACCATCTCCTCACCATATATAGCCAATTCAATGAACCGAAAGTCGAGGTCATTTTTTGAAGGCTTATAACTTTTTTGTCTGTGATGATAGAACGATGATTCTTTCATATAAAGTTAGCTGCATTCTTCGCCTATTTAACCCGATAACACCCCCGCCCCCAACATCACCCTAACGCCCACTAGAGCCATCAAAGCGATGGTATGTCTCAACTTTTGCCTTTGTTTTGCTCATAACTTTTTTCTGGTTGATTTGCGAGGCATGGTTTGTTCTGAGAAAAGTTTGGAAAATGTCTCAGCTACATTTTAGTCCATATACCACGCCCCCCGGACCAAAACCGCCCCTTTTGAAGCCAGTTGAATGAAGCAAAAGACGAGGTCATTTTTGAAACGCTTATAACTTTTTTGTCTGTGATCATGGAACGATGATTCCTTCATATAAAGATAGCTGCATTCTTCACCTAAAAAATGAGATATCAACCACGCCCCTACGATGACCCTAACGCCCACAATAGCCATTTTACTGATGGCATGCTTGAAATTTACCTTTGTTTTGCTCATAACTTTTTTGTTGTTGTTTTGCGGGGTATAGTTTGTTCTGAAAAAAGTTCATATATTGTCTCAGGTACATTTTCATATATATACCGCTCTCCCCCCACCATCTCCTCACCATATATAGCCAATTCAATGAACCGAAAGTCGAGGTCATTTTTTGAAGGCTTATAACTTTTTTGTCTGTGATGATAGAACGATGATTCTTTCATATAAAGTTAGCTGCATTCTTCGCCTATTTAACCCGATAACACCCCCGCCCCCAACATCACCCTAACGCCCACTAGAGCCATCAAAGCGATGGTATGTCTCAACTTTTGCCTTTGTTTTGCTCATAACTTTTTTCTGGTTGATTTGCGAGGCATGGTTTGTTCTGAGAAAAGTTTGGAAAATGTCTCAGCTACATTTTAGTCCATATACCACGCCCCCCGGACCAAAACCGCCCCTTTTGAAGCCAGTTGAATGAAGCAAAAGACGAGGTCATTTTTGAAACGCTTATAACTTTTTTGTCTGTGATCATGGAACGATGATTCCTTCATATAAAGATAGCTGCATTCTTCACCTAAAAAATGAGATATCAACCACGCCCCTACGATGACCCTAACGCCCACAATAGCCATTTTACTGATGGCATGCTTGAAATTTACCTTTGTTTTGCTCATAACTTTTTTGTTGTTGTTTTGCGGGGTATAGTTTGTTCTGAAAAAAGTTCATATATTGTCTCAGGTACATTTTCATATATATACCGCTCTCCCCCCACCATCTCCTCACCATATATAGCCAATTCAATGAACCGAAAGTCGAGGTCATTTTTTGAAGGCTTATAACTTTTTTGTCTGTGATGATAGAACGATGATTCTTTCATATAAAGTTAGCTGCATTCTTCGCCTATTTAACCCGATAACACCCCCGCCCCCAACATCACCCTAACGCCCACTAGAGCCATCAAAGCGATGGTATGTCTCAACTTTTGCCTTTGTTTTGCTCATAACTTTTTTCTGGTTGATTTGCGAGGCATGGTTTGTTCTGAGAAAAGTTTGGAAAATGTCTCAGCTACATTTTAGTCCATATACCACGCCCCCCGGACCAAAACCGCCCCTTTTGAAGCCAGTTGAATGAAGCAAAAGACGAGGTCATTTTTGAAACGCTTATAACTTTTTTGTCTGTGATCATGGAACGATGATTCCTTCATATAAAGATAGCTGCATTCTTCACCTAAAAAATGAGATATCAACCACGCCCCTACGATGACCCTAACGCCCACAATAGCCATTTTACTGATGGCATGCTTGAAATTTACCTTTGTTTTGCTCATAACTTTTTTGTTGTTGTTTTGCGGGGTATAGTTTGTTCTGAAAAAAGTTCATATATTGTCTCAGGTACATTTTCATATATATACCGCTCCCCCCCCACCATCTCCTCACCATATATAGCCAATTCAATGAACCGAAAGTCGAGGTCATTTTTTGAAGGCTTATAACTTTTTTGTCTGTGATGATAGAACGATGATTCTTTCATATAAAGTTAGCTGCATTCTTCGCCTATTTAACCCGATAACACCCCCGCCCCCAACATCACCCTAACGCCCACTAGAGCCATCAAAGCGATGGTATGTCTCAACTTTTGCCTTTGTTTTGCTCATAACTTTTTTCTGGTTGATTTGCGAGGCATGGTTTGTTCTGAGAAAAGTTTGGAAAATGTCTCAGCTACATTTTAGTCCATATACCACGCCCCCCGGACCAAAACCGCCCCTTTTGAAGCCAGTTGAATGAAGCAAAAGACGAGGTCATTTTTGAAACGCTTATAACTTTTTTGTCTGTGATCATGGAACGATGATTCCTTCATATAAAGATAGCTGCATTCTTCACCTAAAAAATGAGATATCAACCACGCCCCTACGATGACCCTAACGCCCACAATAGCCATTTTACTGATGGCATGCTTGAAATTTACCTTTGTTTTGCTCATAACTTTTTTGTTGTTGTTTTGCGGGGTATAGTTTGTTCTGAAAAAAGTTCATATATTGTCTCAGGTACATTTTCATATATATACCGCTCTCCCCCCACCATCTCCTCACCATATATAGCCAATTCAATGAACCGAAAGTCGAGGTCATTTTTTGAAGGCTTATAACTTTTTTGTCTGTGATGATAGAACGATGATTCTTTCATATAAAGTTAGCTGCATTCTTCGCCTATTTAACCCGATAACACCCCCGCCCCCAACATCACCCTAACGCCCACTAGAGCCATCAAAGCGATGGTATGTCTCAACTTTTGCCTTTGTTTTGCTCATAACTTTTTTCTGGTTGATTTGCGAGGCATGGTTTGTTCTGAGAAAAGTTTGGAAAATGTCTCAGCTACATTTTAGTCCATATACCACGCCCCCCGGACCAAAACCGCCCCTTTTGAAGCCAGTTGAATGAAGCAAAAGACGAGGTCATTTTTGAAACGCTTATAACTTTTTTGTCTGTGATCATGGAACGATGATTCCTTCATATAAAGATAGCTGCATTCTTCACCTAAAAAATGAGATATCAACCACGCCCCTACGATGACCCTAACGCCCACAATAGCCATTTTACTGATGGCATGCTTGAAATTTACCTTTGTTTTGCTCATAACTTTTTTGTTGTTGTTTTGCGGGGTATAGTTTGTTCTGAAAAAAGTTCATATATTGTCTCAGGTACATTTTCATATATATACCGCTCTCCCCCCACCATCTCCTCACCATATATAACCAATTCAATGAACCGAAAGTCGAGGTCATTTTTTGAAGGCTTATAACTTTTTTGTCTGTGATGATAGAACGATGATTCTTTCATATAAAGTTAGCTGCATTCTTCGCCTATTTAACCCGATAACACCCCCGCCCCCAACATCACCCTAACGCCCACTAGAGCCATCAAAGCGATGGTATGTCTCAACTTTTGCCTTTGTTTTGCTCATAACTTTTTTCTGGTTGATTTGCGAGGCATGGTTTGTTCTGAGAAAAGTTTGGAAAATGTCTCAGCTACATTTTAGTCCATATACCACGCCCCCCGGACCAAAACCGCCCCTTTTGAAGCCAGTTGAATGAAGCAAAAGACGAGGTCATTTTTGAAACGCTTATAACTTTTTTGTCTGTGATCATGGAACGATGATTCCTTCATATAAAGATAGCTGCATTCTTCACCTAAAAAATGAGATATCAACCACGCCCCTACGATGACCCTAACGCCCACAATAGCCATTTTACTGATGGCATGCTTGAAATTTACCTTTGTTTTGCTCATAACTTTTTTGTTGTTGTTTTGCGGGGTATAGTTTGTTCTGAAAAAAGTTCATATATTGTCTCAGGTACATTTTCATATATATACCGCTCTCCCCCCACCATCTCCTCACCATATATAGCCAATTCAATGAACCGAAAGTCGAGGTCATTTTTTGAAGGCTTATAACTTTTTTGTCTGTGATGATAGAACGATGATTCTTTCATATAAAGTTAGCTGCATTCTTCGCCTATTTAACCCGATAACACCCCCGCCCCCAACATCACCCTAACGCCCACTAGAGCCATCAAAGCGATGGTATGTCTCAACTTTTGCCTTTGTTTTGCTCATAACTTTTTTCTGGTTGATTTGCGAGGCATGGTTTGTTCTGAGAAAAGTTTGGAAAATGTCTCAGCTACATTTTAGTCCATATACCACGCCCCCCGGACCAAAACCGCCCCTTTTGAAGCCAGTTGAATGAAGCAAAAGACGAGGTCATTTTTGAAACGCTTATAACTTTTTTGTCTGTGATCATGGAACGATGATTCCTTCATATAAAGATAGCTGCATTCTTCACCTAAAAAATGAGATATCAACCACGCCCCTACGATGACCCTAACGCCCACAATAGCCATTTTACTGATGGCATGCTTGAAATTTACCTTTGTTTTGCTCATAACTTTTTTGTTGTTGTTTTGCGGGGTATAGTTTGTTCTGAAAAAAGTTCATATATTGTCTCAGGTACATTTTCATATATATACCGCTCTCCCCCCACCATCTCCTCACCATATATAGCCAATTCAATGAACCGAAAGTCGAGGTCATTTTTTGAAGGCTTATAACTTTTTTGTCTGTGATGATAGAACGATGATTCTTTCATATAAAGTTAGCTGCATTCTTCGCCTATTTAACCCGATAACACCCCCGCCCCCAACATCACCCTAACGCCCACTAGAGCCATCAAAGCGATGGTATGTCTCAACTTTTGCCTTTGTTTTGCTCATAACTTTTTTCTGGTTGATTTGCGAGGCATGGTTTGTTCTGAGAAAAGTTTGGAAAATGTCTCAGCTACATTTTAGTCCATATACCACGCCCCCCGGACCAAAACCGCCCCTTTTGAAGCCAGTTGAATGAAGCAAAAGACGAGGTCATTTTTGAAACGCTTATAACTTTTTTGTCTGTGATCATGGAACGATGATTCCTTCATATAAAGATAGCTGCATTCTTCACCTAAAAAATGAGATATCAACCACGCCCCTACGATGACCCTAACGCCCACAATAGCCATTTTACTGATGGCATGCTTGAAATTTACCTTTGTTTTGCTCATAACTTTTTTGTTGTTGTTTTGCGGGGTATAGTTTGTTCTGAAAAAAGTTCATATATTGTCTCAGGTACATTTTCATATTATACCGCTCTCCCCCCACCATCTCCTCACCATATATAGCCAATTCAATGAACCGAAAGTCGAGGTCATTTTTTGAAGGCTTATAACTTTTTTGTCTGTGATGATAGAACGATGATTCTTTCATATAAAGTTAGCTGCATTCTTCGCCTATTTAACCCGATAACACCCCCGCCCCCAACATCACCCTAACGCCCACTAGAGCCATCAAAGCGATGGTATGTCTCAACTTTTGCCTTTGTTTTGCTCATAACTTTTTTCTGGTTGATTTGCGAGGCATGGTTTGTTCTGAGAAAAGTTTGGAAAATGTCTCAGCTACATTTTAGTCCATATACCACGCCCCCCGGACCAAAACCGCCCCTTTTGAAGCCAGTTGAATGAAGCAAAAGACGAGGTCATTTTTGAAACGCTTATAACTTTTTTGTCTGTGATCATGGAACGATGATTCCTTCATATAAAGATAGCTGCATTCTTCACCTAAAAAATGAGATATCAACCACGCCCCTACGATGACCCTAACGCCCACAATAGCCATTTTACTGATGGCATGCTTGAAATTTACCTTTGTTTTGCTCATAACTTTTTTGTTGTTGTTTTGCGGGGTATAGTTTGTTCTGAAAAAAGTTCATATATTGTCTCAGGTACATTTTCATATATATACCGCTCTCCCCCCACCATCTCCTCACCATATATAGCCAATTCAATGAACCGAAAGTCGAGGTCATTTTTTGAAGGCTTATAACTTTTTTGTCTGTGATGATAGAACGATGATTCTTTCATATAAAGTTAGCTGCATTCTTCGCCTATTTAACCCGATAACACCCCCGCCCCCAACATCACCCTAACGCCCACTAGAGCCATCAAAGCGATGGTATGTCTCAACTTTTGCCTTTGTTTTGCTCATAACTTTTTTCTGGTTGATTTGCGAGGCATGGTTTGTTCTGAGAAAAGTTTGGAAAATGTCTCAGCTACATTTTAGTCCATATACCACGCCCCCCGGACCAAAACCGCCCCTTTTGAAGCCAGTTGAATGAAGCAAAAGACGAGGTCATTTTTGAAACGCTTATAACTTTTTTGTCTGTGATCATGGAACGATGATTCCTTCATATAAAGATAGCTGCATTCTTCACCTAAAAAATGAGATATCAACCACGCCCCTACGATGACCCTAACGCCCACAATAGCCATTTTACTGATGGCATGCTTGAAATTTACCTTTGTTTTGCTCATAACTTTTTTGTTGTTGTTTTGCGGGGTATAGTTTGTTCTGAAAAAAGTTCATATATTGTCTCAGGTACATTTTCATATATATACCGCTCTCCCCCCACCATCTCCTCACCATATATAGCCAATTCAATGAACCGAAAGTCGAGGTCATTTTTTGAAGGCTTATAACTTTTTTGTCTGTGATGATAGAACGATGATTCTTTCATATAAAGTTAGCTGCATTCTTCGCCTATTTAACCCGATAACACCCCCGCCCCCAACATCACCCTAACGCCCACTAGAGCCATCAAAGCGATGGTATGTCTCAACTTTTGCCTTTGTTTTGCTCATAACTTTTTTCTGGTTGATTTGCGAGGCATGGTTTGTTCTGAGAAAAGTTTGGAAAATGTCTCAGCTACATTTTAGTCCATATACCACGCCCCCCGGACCAAAACCGCCCCTTTTGAAGCCAGTTGAATGAAGCAAAAGACGAGGTCATTTTTGAAACGCTTATAACTTTTTTGTCTGTGATCATGGAACGATGATTCCTTCATATAAAGATAGCTGCATTCTTCACCTAAAAAATGAGATATCAACCACGCCCCTACGATGACCCTAACGCCCACAATAGCCATTTTACTGATGGCATGCTTGAAATTTACCTTTGTTTTGCTCATAACTTTTTTGTTGTTGTTTTGCGGGGTATAGTTTGTTCTGAAAAAAGTTCATATATTGTCTCAGGTACATTTTCATATATATACCGCTCTCCCCCCACCATCTCCTCACATATATAGCCAATTCAATGAACCGAAAGTCGAGGTCATTTTTTGAAGGCTTATAACTTTTTTGTCTGTGATGATAGAACGATGATTCTTTCATATAAAGTTAGCTGCATTCTTCGCCTATTTAACCCGATAACACCCCCGCCCCCAACATCACCCTAACGCCCACTAGAGCCATCAAAGCGATGGTATGTCTCAACTTTTGCCTTTGTTTTGCTCATAACTTTTTTCTGGTTGATTTGCGAGGCATGGTTTGTTCTGAGAAAAGTTTGGAAAATGTCTCAGCTACATTTTAGTCCATATACCACGCCCCCCCGGACCAAAACCGCCCCTTTTGAAGCCAGTTGAATGAAGCAAAAGACGAGGTCATTTTTGAAACGCTTATAACTTTTTTGTCTGTGATCATGGAACGATGATTCCTTCATATAAAGATAGCTGCATTCTTCACCTAAAAAATGAGATATCAACCACGCCCCCTACGATGACCCTAACGCCCACAATAGCCATTTTACTGATGGCATGCTTGAAATTTACCTTTGTTTTGCTCATAACTTTTTTGTTGTTGTTTTGCGGGGTATAGTTTGTTCTGAAAAAAGTTCATATATTGTCTCAGGTACATTTTCATATATATACCGCTCTCCCCCCACCATCTCCTCACCATATATAGCCAATTCAATGAACCGAAAGTCGAGGTCATTTTTTGAAGGCTTCATAACTTTTTTGTCTGTGATGATAGAACGATGATTCTTTCATATAAAGTTAGCTGCATTCTTCGCCTATTTAACCCGATAACACCCCCGCCCCCAACATCACCCTAACGCCCACTAGAGCCATCAAAGCGATGGTATGTCTCAACTTTTGCCTTTGTTTTGCTCATAACTTTTTTCTGGTTGATTTGCGAGGCATGGTTTGTTCTGAGAAAAGTTTGGAAAATGTCTCAGCTACATTTTAGTCCATATACCACGCCCCCCGGACCAAAACCGCCCCTTTTGAAGCCAGTTGAATGAAGCAAAAGACGAGGTCATTTTTGAAACGCTTATAACTTTTTTGTCTGTGATCATGGAACGATGATTTCCTTCATATAAAGATAGCTGCATTTCTTCACCTAAAAAATGAGATATCAACCACGCCCCTACGATGACCCCTACAATAGCCATTTTACTGATGGCATGCTTGAAATTTACCTTTGTTTTGCTCATAACTTTTTTGTTGTTGTTTTGCGGGGTATAGTTTGTTCTGAAAAAAGTTCATATATTGTCTCAGGTACATTTTCATATATATACCGCTCTCCCCCCACCATCTCCTCACCATATATAGCCAATTCAATGAACCGAAAGTCGAGGTCATTTTTTGAAGGCTTATAACTTTTTTGTCTGTGATGATAGAACGATGATTCTTTCATATAAAGTTAGCTGCATTCTTCGCCTATTTAACCCGATAACACCCCCGCCCCCAACATCACCCTAACGCCACTAGAGCCATCAAAGCGATGGTATGTCTCAACTTTTGCCTTTGTTTTGCTCATAACTTTTTTCTGGTTGATTTGCGAGGCATGGTTTGTTCTGAGAAAAGTTTGGAAAATGTCTCAGCTACATTTTAGTCCATATACCACGCCCCCCGGACCAAAACCGCCCCTTTTGAAGCCAGTTGAATGAAGCAAAAGACGAGGTCATTTTTTGAAACGCTTATAACTTTTTTGTCTGTGATCATGGAACGATGATTCCTTCATATAAAGATAGCTGCATTCTTCACCTAAAAAATGAGATATCAACCACGCCCCTACGATGACCCTAACGCCCACAATAGCCATTTTACTGATGGCATGCTTGAAATTTACCTTTGTTTTGCTCATAACTTTTTTGTTGTTGTTTTGCGGGGTATAGTTTGTTCTGAAAAAAGTTCATATATTGTCTCAGGTACATTTTCATATATATACCGCTCTCCCCCCACCATCTCCTCACCATATATAGCCAATTCAATGAACCGAAAGTCGAGGTCATTTTTTGAAGGCTTATAACTTTTTTGTCTGTGATGATAGAACGATGATTCTTTCATATAAAGTTAGCTGCATTCTTCGCCTATTTAACCCGATAACACCCCCGCCCCCAACATCACCCTAACGCCCACTAGAGCCATCAAAGCGATGGTATGTCTCAACTTTTGCCTTTGTTTTGCTCATAACTTTTTTCTGGTTGATTTGCGAGGCATGGTTTGTTCTGAGAAAAGTTTGGAAAATGTCTCAGCTACATTTTAGTCCATATACCACGCCCCCCGGACCAAAACCGCCCCTTTTGAAGCCAGTTGAATGAAGCAAAAGACGAGGTCATTTTTGAAACGCTTATAACTTTTTTGTCTGTGATCATGGAACGATGATTCCTTCATATAAAGATAGCTGCATTCTTCACCTAAAAAAATGAGATATCAACCACGCCCCTACGATGACCCTAACGCCCACAATAGCCATTTTACTGATGGCATGCTTGAAATTTACCTTTGTTTTGCTCATAACTTTTTTGTTGTTGTTTTGCGGGGTATAGTTTGTTCTGAAAAAAGTTCATATATTGTCTCAGGTACATTTTCATATATATACCGCTCTCCCCCCACCATCTCCTCACCATATATAGCCAATTCAATGAACCGAAAGTCGAGGTCATTTTTTGAAGGCTTATAACTTTTTTGTCTGTGATGATAGAACGATGATTCTTTCATATAAAGTTAGCTGCATTCTTCGCCTATTTAACCCGATAACACCCCCGCCCCCAACATCACCCTAACGCCCACTAGAGCCATCAAAGCGATGGTATGTCTCAACTTTTGCCTTTGTTTTGCTCATAACTTTTTTCTGGTTGATTTGCGAGGCATGGTTTGTTCTGAGAAAAGTTTGGAAAATGTCTCAGCTACATTTTAGTCCATATACCACGCCCCCCGGACCAAAACCGCCCCCTTTTGAAGCCAGTTGAATGAAGCAAAAGACGAGGTCATTTTTGAAACGCTTATAACTTTTTTGTCTGTGATCATGGAACGATGATTCCTTCATATAAAGATAGCTGCATTCTTCACCTAAAAAATGAGATATCAACCACGCCCCTACGATGACCCTAACGCCCACAATAGCCATTTTACTGATGGCATGCTTGAAATTTACCTTTGTTTTGCTCATAACTTTTTTGTTGTTGTTTTGCGGGGTATAGTTTGTTCTGAAAAAAGTTCATATATTGTCTCAGGTACATTTTTCATATATATACCGCTCTCCCCCCACCATCTCCTCACCATATATAGCCAATTCAATGAACCGAAAGTCGAGGTCATTTTTTGAAGGCTTATAACTTTTTTGTCTGTGATGATAGAACGATGATTCTTCATATAAAGTTAGCTGCATTCTTCGCCTATTTAACCCGATAACACCCCCGCCCCCAACATCACCCTAACGCCCACTAGAGCCATCAAAGCGATGGTATGTCTCAACTTTTGCCTTTGTTTTGCTCATAACTTTTTTCTGGTTGATTTGCGAGGCATGGTTTGTTCTGAGAAAAGTTTGGAAAATGTCTCAGCTACATTTTAGTCCATATACCACGCCCCCCGGACCAAAACCGCCCTTTTGAAGCCAGTTGAATGAAGCAAAAGACGAGGTCATTTTTGAAACGCTTATAACTTTTTTGTCTGTGATCATGGAACGATGATTCCTTCATATAAAGATAGCTGCATTCTTCACCTAAAAAATGAGATATCAACCACGCCCCTACGATGACCCTAACGCCCACAATAGCCATTTTACTGATGGCATGCTTGAAATTTACCTTTGTTTTGCTCATAACTTTTTTGTTGTTGTTTTGCGGGGTATAGTTTGTTCTGAAAAAAGTTCATATATTGTCTCAGGTACATTTTCATATATATACCGCTCTCCCCCCACCATCTCCTCACCATATATAGCCAATTCAATGAACCGAAAGTCGAGGTCATTTTTTGAAGGCTTATAACTTTTTTGTCTGTGATGATAGAACGATGATTCTTTCATATAAAGTTAGCTGCATTCTTCGCCTATTTAACCCGATAACACCCCCGCCCCCAACATCACCCTAAACGCCCACTAGAGCCATCAAAGCGATGGTATGTCTCAACTTTTGCCTTTGTTTTGCTCATAACTTTTTTCTGGTTGATTTGCGAGGCATGGTTTGTTCTGAGAAAAGTTTGGAAAATGTCTCAGCTACATTTTAGTCCATATACCACGCCCCCCGGACCAAAACCGCCCCTTTTGAAGCCAGTTGAATGAAGCAAAAGACGAGGTCATTTTTGAAACGCTTATAACTTTTTTGTCTGTGATCATGGAACGATGATTCCTTCATATAAAGATAGCTGCATTCTTCACCTAAAAAATGAGATATCAACCACGCCCCTACGATGACCCTAACGCCCACAATAGCCATTTTACTGATGGCATGCTTGAAATTTACCTTTGTTTTGCTCATAACTTTTTTGTTGTTGTTTTGCGGGGTATAGTTTGTTCTGAAAAAAGTTCATATATTGTCTCAGGTACATTTTCATATATATACCGCTCTCCCCCCAC
The DNA here is from genome assembly GCA_905146935.1 of Scaeva pyrastri. Classification (NCBI taxonomy): domain Eukaryota; kingdom Metazoa; phylum Arthropoda; class Insecta; order Diptera; family Syrphidae; genus Scaeva; species Scaeva pyrastri. The sequence goes on along the minus strand of LR989927.1, from coordinate 324 downwards.
CATCTCCTCACCATATATAGCCAATTCAATGAACCGAAAGTCGAGGTCATTTTTTGAAGGCTTATAACTTTTTTGTCTGTGATGATAGAACGATGATTCTTTCATATAAAGTTAGCTGCATTCTTCGCCTATTTAACCCGATAACACCCCCGCCCCCAACATCACCCTAACGCCCACTAGAGCCATCAAAGCGATGGTATGTCTCAACTTTTGCCTTTGTTTTGCTCATAACTTTTTTTCTGGTTGATTTGCGAGGCATGGTTTGTTCTGAGAAAAGTTTGGAAAATGTCTCAGCTACATTTTAGTCCATATACCACGCCCCCC